>JAKSZT010054478.1:9568990-9919684 GCA_026826555.1 Tolypeutes matacus
CTGCTCTCTGTGTGTTCTTCTGTGTCTGCTTCTCCTCTCTTTAGGCAGCACCGGGAACCAATCCTGGGACCTTCTGGAGTGGGAGAGGGGCACTCAATCTCTTGCCCCACCTCAGCTCCATGGTCTGCTGCGTCTCTTATTGTCTCTTCTCTGTGCCTCTTTTTGTTGTGCCATCTTGCTGCACCAGCTCTCTGTGCAGGCCAGCACTCTGCGTGGACCAGCACTCCACTCGGGCCAGCTCGCCACGCGGTCCAGCTTGTCTTTCACCAGGAGGCCCCGGGAATCGAACCATGGACCTCCTATATGGTAGATGGGAGCCCAATCACTTGAGTCACATCTGTTTCCCCCTCTAATGTGTCTTTAATCTCATCCATTGTGTCTTTCATTCCCATAAGCTCTATTACTTCTCTTTGAAGGCTTTCAAATTGTTCTTTATGCTCACCCAGTGTCTTTTTAATATACTTGATCTCTTTAGTCATATTTTCCTTCAACGTATTGAATTGATTTAGATTTGTGTGATTATCATTGATTAGTTGTCTTAAATCCTGTATCTCGTCAAGATTTTGGTTTGTTCTTTTGTCTGGCTTGCTTTGCTCAACATAATGTCCTCCAGGCTCATCCATGTTGTCATATGCTTTATGACTTCATTTCTTCTTCCAGCTGCATAACATTCCATCGTGTGAATAGACCACAGTTTGTTTATCCATTTATCTGTTGATGGACACCTGGGTTGTTTCCAACTTTTGGCAATGGCGAATAATGTTGCTATGAACATCGGTGTGCAGATGTCTGTTCGTGTCACTGCTCTCAGTTCTTCTGGGTATATACCCAGTAGTGGTATTGCAGGGTCATGTGGCAAGTCTATATTCAACTTCTTTAGGAACTGCCAAACAGTCCTCCATAGTGGCTGTACCATTCTGCATTCCCACCAATAGTGAAGAAGTGTTCCTATCTCTCCACATCCTCTCCAACAGTTGTAGTTCTCTGTCTTTTTAATAGTGGCCATTCTGATAGGTGTGAAATGATATCTTATTGTAGTTTTGATTTGCATTTCCCTAATCATGCGTGATCTTGGCCATTTCTTCATGTGTTTTTTTGCCATTTGTGTTTCTTCTTTGGAGAAATGTCTGTTCAAGTCTTTTGCCCATTTTTTAATTGGGTTGTTTGTCTTTTTATTGTTGAGTTCTAACATCTCTTTATATATCCTGGATATTAAACCCTTATCAGATATATGATTTCCAACTATTTTTTCCCATTGAGTTGGCTGCCTTTTCACCCTTTTGACAAAGTCCTGTGAGGTGCAGAAGTGTTTCATTTTGAGGAGATCCTATTTATCTTTTTTTGTTGTTGCAAGTGCTTTGGGTGTAAGGTCCAAGAAACCACCAACTACTACAAGGTCTTGGAGATGTTTCCCTACATTTTCTTCTAGTAGTTTTATGGTCCTGGCTTTTATATTTAGATCTTTAATCCATTTTGAGTTGATTCTTGTATAGGGGGTGAGATAGGGGTCCTCTTTCATTCTTTTGGTTATAGATATCCAGTTCTCCCAACACCATTTGTCGAAGAGACTGTTTTTTCCCGTTAGCGTGGGCTTGGTAGGTTTGTCAAAAACCAGTTGACTGTGTAGGTGAAGGTTTATTTCTGGGTTCTCAATTCTATTTCACTGATCGATGTGTCTATCTTTATGCCACTACCATGCTGTTTTGACCACTGTAGCTTTGTAATATGTTTCAAGGTCAGGCAGTGAAATTCCTCCCACATCGCTCTTCCTTTTTAGAATGCTTTTGGCTATTTGGGTGCACTTACCCTTCCAGATGAATTTGGTAATTGCCTTCTCTAATTCTGTAAAGTAAGCTGTTGGGATTTTGATTGGTATTGCATTGAATCTATAAATCAGTTTGGATAAGATTGACATCTTCACAATATTTATTCTTCCAATCTATGAACATGGAATGTCTTTCCATTTGTTTAGGTCTTTTAAAATTTCTTTTAGCATTATTTTGTAGTTTTCTGCACATAGGTCCTGTACTTCTTTGGTTAAATTAACTCCTAGGTAGTTTTGTTGCTATTGAAAATGGAATTTTCCCCCTGATTTCTTCCTCACGTTGTTCAGTACTAGTGTACAAAAACATTACTGATTTTTGTGTGTTGATTTTGTATCCTGCCACTTTGCTGAACTCATTTATTAGTTCAAGTAGCTTTGTCGTGGATACTTCAGGATTTTCTAAGTACAGGATCATGTCATCTGCAAACAGTGAGAATTTTACTTCCTCTTTAATTTTTTTTCTTGTATAATTGCCCTAATTAGAACTTCTAGTACAATGTTGAATAACAATGGTGACATTGGACATCCTTGTCTTGTTCCCAATCTTAGAGGGAAAGCTTTCAACATTTCCCCATTGGGTATGATGTTGACTGTGGGTTTTCATATATGCCTTTTATCATATTGAGGAATTTTCCTTCTATTCCTATCTTTTGAAGTGTTTTTATAAAAAAAGGATGCTGGATTTTGTTGAATGCCTTTTCTGCATCTGTTGAGATGATCATGTGTTTTTTTTTCATTCAATTTTTTAATGTGGTGTATTTCATTGGTTGATTTTCTTATGTAGAACCAGCCTTTCATACCAGGAATAAATCCAACTTGGTTGTGATGTATAAGTCTTTTGATATGCTGTTGGATTCGACTTGCAAGTATTTTGTTGAGAATTTTTCATCTATGTTCATTAGAGAGATTGGCCTGTAATTTCCTTTTCTTGTAGAATCTTTATCTGGTTTTGGTATTAGGGTGATGTTGGCCTCATAAAATGTGCTGGGTAATTTTCCCTCCTCTTCAATTTTTTGGAAGAGTTTAAACAGGATTGGTGTTAATTCTTTTTGAAATGCTTGGTAGAATTCACCTGTGAAGCCATCTGGTCCTTGACTTTTCTTTGCTGGGAGACAGATGTTCGATGATGAATTCATCTCCTTAAATGTTTGTTGGCATATAGTTTCTCACAATATCCTCTTATGATTCTTTTTATTTCTGTGTTGTCAGTTGTAACTTCCCGCCTTTCATTTCTGATTGTATTTATTTGCTCTTCTCTCTTTTTTTCTTTGTTAGTCTAGCGATGGGTTTGTCAATTTTATTGATCTTCCCAAAGAAACAGCTTTTGGTTTTGTTAATTTTCTCTATTTTTCTGTTCTCATTTTCATTTATTTCTGCTCTAATCTTTATTATTTCTTTCCTTCTGCTTGCCTTGGGATTGGTTTGCTGTTCTTTTTCTAGTTTCTCTAGTTGTTCAGTTAAATCTTTGAGTTTAGCTCTTTCTTGTTTTTTAATATAGGCATCTAGGGCTATAAATTTCTCCCTCAAGTCTGCCTTCGTTGTATCTCATAACTTTTTTTTTTTTTTTGCACTGATAACCAGTATTATTTATTTAATCAGCTTGGGATACATATAAAGTTTCATCTCTTACTTCCATATTTTAATATGTTGTGTTCTCATTTTCTTTTGTCTCAATATATTTACTGATTTCACTTGCAATTTCTTCTTTTACCCACTGATTATTTAAGAGTGTGTTGTTCAGTCTCCACACATTTGCAAATTTACTTTTTTCCTGTCTATTATTGATTTCTAGTTTCATTCCATTATGATCTGAGAAGAGGCTTTGTATAATTTCAATCTTTTTATATTTATTGAGAGCTGTACTGTGACCTAACATGTGGTCTATCCTGGAGAAAGATCCATGGGCACTTGAGAAGAATGTATAACCCGCTGAGTTTGGATGCAGTGTTCTGTATATGTCTGTTAGGTCTAACTTGTTTATCATATTGTTCAAGTTCTCTGTTTCCTTGTTGATCTTCTGCCTAGTTCTATCTAATGATGTGAGTGGGGTGTTGAAGTCTCCAATGATTATTGTAGAAATGTCTATTTCTCCCTTAAGTTTTGCCAGAGTTTGTCTCATATATTTTGGGGCACCCTGGTTAGGTGCGTAGATATTTATGACTGTTATATCTTTCTGGTGGGTCATCCCTTTTATTAATATATAATGACCTTCTGTATCTCTTATAACATTTTTTGCATTTAAAGTCTGTTTTGTCTGATATTAGCCTAGCTACCCCTGCTCTTTTCTGGTTACTAGTTGCATGGAGTATCTTTTTCCAACCTTTCGCTTTCAGCCAGTTTGTAGCCCTGGGTCTAAGGTGAGTTTCTTGTAAGCAGTATATGGATGGCTCATGTTTTTTTATCCATTCTGTCAGCCTGTATCTGTTGATTGGGGAGTTTAATCCATTCACATTCAATGATATTACTGTAAATGCACTATTTATTTCCTCCATTTTATTCTTTGGTTTTCATATGTCAACTTGTTTTTGTCTCTCTTTTTACTCTTTTGGTTATCCTTTCTGCTATTCTTTCTTCTATATTCTCCTCCAAGCCTCTCTCTCCTGTCTTTTTTTTTCAGTTTCTAAGTCTTCCTTTAATATTTCCTGCAAAGGTGGATTCTTTTTTGCAAACTCTCTTAGTTTCTGTTTGTGAATATTTTATACTTACCTTCATATTTGAAGGACAGTGTTGCTGGATAAAGAATTCTCGGCTGGCAGTTTTTCTCTTTCAGTTTCCTAATTGTATCATACCACTGTCTTCTCGCCTCCATGGTTTCTGAAGAGAAATCTGCACTAAGTCTTACTGGACGTCCCTTGTATGTGATCATTTGCTTCTCTCTTGCTGCTCTGAGAATTTTCTCTTTATCTTTTACATTTGACATTTTGAGTAGTATGTGTCTTGGCGTAGGTCTATTTGGATTTATTCTGATTGGGGTACGGTGTGCTTCTTGGACATATAAACTCATTTCTTTCATGAGAGTTGGGAAATTTTTATGTATTATTTCCTCAAATACTCTTTCTGCCCCTTTTCTCTTCTCTTCCCCTTCTGAAACTCCCATAACACATATGTTGTTGCAGTTTGTGTTGTCATTCAACTCTGAGCCCTTGCTCAATTTTTTCCATTCTTTCCTCTCTTCAATTTTAGCTTCTCTGTCTTTGGTATCACTTACTCTTTCTTCTATCATTTAGAGTCTGCTGTTGTATGCCTCAAATGTGTTTTTGACCTCACCTATTGTGTCTTTCATTTCCATGAACTCCGTTACTTTCTCTTCAGGATTTCAAATTCTTCTTTGCGTTCACTCAATGTCTTCTTGATGTCATTTATCTCTTAACTATATTGTCTTTCAACTCTGTGACACAGAACAGCTCAATGTGATAGAGCTTCCTGTCTGGAGGCTAAGAACCTTGTAATTCAAACTCTCTGAGACAGTTCTCCAGTCTTCTCTGGCAGCCCCCTGCCTTTTCCCAGCTAGGAAATATTTCTACTCCCCTCTGAGCCCTCAACAATCAGTCCCTGTTAGTAGAGGAGGAGTTTGGGAGGTTTGTATATCTTTAGCCCCTAGCAGGCTCCAAGGCAAACAATGGCGCAGCCCCACTGGGCCTGGAAGGGCTCTTGGGACAGGGCAGACCAAACCTGCCAGTCAAAAGCAGAGTCAGCCCCAGGCTCTCTCTCCCTTCTCCTGTGGAGGCCTCAATAATTAGTCCAGGCTAGAAGAGAGGGGGATTTCAAGAGTTGGATTTCTCCAGTCCTTCGCCGGCTCCCAGGGCAAACCACCATGTGGTCCCACCTGGCCTGGAAGGGCTCGTGGGGCACTGCAGCCCAAATTTGCAGTCAGAACCTGAGTCAGCCTTAGGCTGTGTCCCTCTCTCTCCCCTTTCCTGGGGTGGTAGATCTCTGGAGCCCTCTTTGTCTGCAGTCACAGGCCCAGAGGCCCAAGAATTCCAAAGAGTCTCTAGTGTAGGGGAGGGTGCCAGCAGCAGCAGCTGCTGCTGGTTCCTACTCACGGTTCTGTCGTTGCGATTTCCCTCTTTTGTCCCTCTCTCCTCTGGGTGGCGTGCAGCCTTCACCTGCTGTCCTAAACCCTAGAAAAATTTTTTTTCAGGGCTGTTTCAGCCTGTCCTCTGGCTATTTTTCTGGAGAAGAGATTCCCATATCTTACTAGTCCACCATCTTCCCAGAAGTTTCTGGTTTGTTCTTTTGGCTATGTCATTTCCTGTTTCTTGCTATGGCTTGTAATTTTTTGCTTATGTCTAGGCATCTGAATATGTTGGTGAATTTACTCTGATGGTCATTTTTCTCTCTCTTGCCTAGGGTTTTGTTTCATGGCTTTTCCTTGATTTTTGGTTCAACTTATTCTGTGTCTTTAAAATTGCCCAGCTTAAGTTATCTAAATTGGGCCAGGGACTCACTAATGGGATGCAGATTATCATTCAGGGGTTGGGGATAAGGGACACCTAAAAGTGGTTTTTCTCCTTGCAGCTTCTGGCCAGCCACCAGATGGCGCTTGTCAATGAATCTTTCCACAGAGGTTTCTCTTTCAACCTCCACTTCCCTGTGATTCTAGTCTGGCCAAAGCAGATTCAAAGTGGGCTCTGCTGGCCAAATTCACTGAAGAGAAACCACTCTTCACCCTCTGCCACACCCTCCCTCTCCCAGGGGAAATACGTCTGTTCCCCTCTCAGAGGGCTGCAGTGAGCCAAGGGTTTTGTCCAGACTCGGCCTTGAGAGTGGGGGATGGGTACCGTTCCCAGCTGCCACCGTGGGGTTTAGTAACTCATGGTTGTCGTTTTGGCTCCTTTGTCTCTCTGTCCCTTGCCCTCCTGGGGGTTGTGCAGCACTGTCCTGATCTGCCAACCCCCAAAGCAAGTCCAATGGACAGCTTTTTGCCCTTTCTCTGTTGTTTTTATGAAGAGTTGAGCCCTGCCTGCCTACTCTGATGCCATCTTTCCAGAAGTCTCTTTCTTGCACTATTGATGAGAGTGCAATTGATAAAATCTAGGGTGCAATTTCCCAGTATATTTCAAAATTTATAATGGGCTTACCCTTTGGCTCAGCAATTTCATTTCTGCAACTTATTCTACAGAAGTATTTGTACAACTGTGCAAGAAAATATGTTCAAAGATGTTTACTAAAATGTTTATAACTCTAAAAATGGAGAAAATATAAAGATCTCTGGTAGGGATATTGATGAGATGGCTCTATGTGCAGTAACATAGAAAGATATAGAATTGCAGAATAGCACGTAGAGATCTCATTTTTTTTTTCGGTTAAAAATATCATATGCATGTATTTCTATAGACACAAAAACACATATACTTGCATCTGGTGTGTGTGAAAAGAGTGCACACCAAACTGATAATATGGTTAGGCTTTGGGGGGTGACCATGGTCAACTTTCACCTTTTACTTTACATATTTCTGTAATTTTGCAATTAAACATGCACCACAAAAAGATGCTTTTTTCCATCACTCCTTCACTCCTCCATTTGTCTTCACACCTAGCATCCCTCTCTATCCCTTTTTTTTCTGCCTTGCATCTTCACATTTGAATTGCTCCTCCCTGACCTGACAGACAAGCTTCCTTTGTGCCCGGGTGGGCTGGGACCCACACTTTCAGATCATAATGCCTCATGCCCTTGGCCACAGTGGTTAATTCAGGGATATGCACTGACCCAAGCTAGGCCAACCTGAGGATTCTTAAAGACTTTTGGGAGCTACCAGAGTAGAGGTGTTCCATTTTTCTGGGGTTACCAGCTATGAGACAGTAAATGAGGTGCTGCTGGTGACCAGAAAGTCTACCTAATAGTGGCACCACAGAGGAAAACAGATGAAGGACCTTGAGATTGCCTAATGGCCTCGTTTGGGTAGTTGGATGGAACCATGACACTTGGACTTTTCAGGTATTTGAATGGAAAAAAGTCTTTTCCTTTAGCTGGCTTGGGTTGGATTTCTATCACTGTCCTGAAAGAGGTGAATCCGGCTGCTGACTTGCCCCCACTCAACGTCAGCTTCCACTCTACAGCCCACTCGGAGGGATGGACCCAGGTTGTCTCGTCTGCCCCATGGGTTCCAGGCAGGACTCTTAAATTCATTCCCTGTGCCCACAATTATTAGGGACTTGAAATTTCAAAACATTTAGAAGTAAACAAGCAAAACCGCTTCCCTAATCTCATCTTATATGTGAGTCAATGTGATAGGAGAAGATGCCACCATGTGCACTGCCATGTGATAGAAAAGCCCAGGGCGCAACCAGCCCTGGCAGCCACCCCAGAATGCCACGGTCTTTGGGGAGAAAGCATCGCCTTGCAGGACCCTCGACTTTGGACTTCTCCTGTCCTCAAAACCGTGAGCCAATAAATTCCCATTGTTCAAGTCAACCTATTTCATGATCACAGCTGGGAAACCGAGACAGGCGCTTTTCTCAACGGCCCTTCATTTCTCACTCAGCCTCTGATTAGACCCTAGATCCCCCTCCAGACCAAATTAGATTTGTGCTTTTTCCAAAATCACCCCACATCTTTTTTCTTGCGATGCTTACAGTACTTCTGTCCATTCTGATAGCAGTCTTCACCTTCAGAATTCCATCAGGGACCATCTTACACTCTCCTATCTCTAGCACAAACCTTTTATTGACCCCCAAATAAAAGATACATGACCCAAAAGCAAAACATGGGGCAACAAGGGTGAGAATGACACAGCTCTATGCTTGCTGGAACGAGGCGAGCAAGTCACAGAACAAAGGTGCTAATAAGCATAGTGGGTTTCACAAGAACGAATGAGTGGCACAGCGGAAATGGACACAGGTTTCGTGCCACAAAGACCTAGTTCTACCCCTTACCAGCAGAGGGACCTTGAAAAGAGTGCTAGATGCTTTCCCTACACACACACTTTCTCACTGGGTCCCACAACCCTCCCATGAGATAATATTCTTACCTCCAATTTGCAAATGAAAAGACTGAGGACAAGGTAGGGCCTTAATTTAACCCTCTGTGCCTCAATCTGCCTCTTGTGTAAAATGGGGATATTGACACCTATCTCACTGTATGTCTTAAAAATTAAGTCCTGTAATATCCAGCTGCGGAGCAGGCATCCACGAATCATTGCTATTTTTAATGATTACTTTTACTGTTTATGGAGACTGGAGACTAGAGACCAGGTAGACGAAGAGTTTTCAACACCACAGTTCTATTGGGTAACTAGAAACCTCCAGCTTTGTGAACTGGAGCAAATTCCCTTGGAGCCTCTCATCAACAAGGGATGTATATCTACACCATACTGTGGCACTAGACACCAGTTTGCATGCCTTGGCATCTCTGTGAGGTTGTGGATCATCCACGGGGCCTTGGAATCTGCTGTAGCTTGTCTGTGGTCTCTGGGCAAGCAAACAAAGCATGGGCCAAGTCATTGAGGCATTAGAGGGAACTGCTGTTTTCCAGCCTTTGGAGGTTCAGGCAGGTCTGGGCTGGGGACAGAGGAGTAGGAGTCTGCTGGCAGGGGGAGGGGTGGGAAGCCTGGAGCCGGGCGCTTCGGCTGCTCCAGGTGGGCTAAGGGGGAGCTGGGCTCCTCATTTGCTGCCTGGGGTATAGGGAGTTGAGGTCGTGTCCAGGGTGTCAACTGGTGCCCTGTTTCCTTCTGGGATCCGGAGGGCAGAGTCACTGGGTGTGGTCTGGTGCTGGGAGCACTCCAGGCCAGGTGGGGAGACAGCTGTGACTCAGAGGGCTCAGGGAGGACTGGGAAGCCTCTCCCCATGCTCCATGGCCTTAGTTCCTTGGTCTACACCACCTTCTGGACAGGTCTGATACCGCTATTTATGTTTCATTGCACCATCTAGCTCTCCTTCACGGTACAGATGACACTTACCATTCCATGTTTGTTTTTATTACCCCAAGTACCACGAGGGTAGAGCCTCTTTCTGTTTTGCTTACCATCGCATCCTTAGTGTTTGGCACATAACAGACACTCAATCTGTGTTTGTTGAATGAATGAATGAATGAATGAATGAATGTGTTCTTTATCTTGCCAATAGCAGATGTACAGCATTATGAGAATTAGCCTCAGTATTTTCCTGGACAGTTCATGGGAATCACATACGGGAAGAGGATTACTCAAGCCCAGTATAAGAGAAGTTGTCTTGGTTTGCCTGCTTCTTAGATATCACATTTGCCATAAATTAAAAATTCTGAGAAATCTCACCTCCCATCCTTCTTTTCCCCCACCATGTCATCTCTTAAACTTCTCCATCACCTGAGTTGGGATGGACTAAACCGATCTGGGGAAATAACTTCTGTCCCTTCCGCTGAAACGAGTAGTCTCCCTTTGGCATCTGGCCACAAGGTCCCTTCCAAAAGCAATGATGTCAAGTTTGCTCAAGCATAGCTATTTCAATTTCATGTCACAGAATTTATATTTTGCTAAATTCCACTGGTTATGAAGCTGTTATGAGAAATAACACTCTCTCCGTTAAGAGCTCACACTGAGGTCTCCTGGGGGTGGTGGTGATGGTGGTGGAGAGTTTGGTGATAATCGATTAATGATTTTCTCATTGTTTGAACCCCTGCTCATTTCCTGGAGCTGTTCATTTCTGGGCAATTCTAGGAGGGGCCGTGCCAGGTGGAGAGGTGTAGTAAGGACACCCCTGTCCTGCCACCTGCCACATATGGATGCTCAGGAGGGAGCTGGGGAGTGGGGCTGCCAGGAACTTGGGTAAAATCCTCTTGGTTGGAAACTCAGGTTACCACCCACCATACCACGGCATCAGGGAGAGATGGAGCAACAGTTAAAAGACTTCAGAGCCATTTGTGTTCTTCCCACTGAGCCCTACGTTTCTCGAGGGCAAGGATCCACCTTGGACTTCTTTTGCATCCCGAGCATTGGTGGTGAAGGACTGTGCACACAGTAAATGCTCTCTATATAACTGATTCTTAGATGCCTGAGCAAGTTTCCTGCTGTAAAAACTCCATCACACTCCAAGGCACTAGCATTAATGCTTGGGGGAAAATTTTTCTCGAATACAGGAATTATTCTAGAACTCTATCTTTCTTAAAATGGAATTGATCAGGTTGATCTTTTCCTAAAGCACTCTGCTATGAAGAAAAGAGTCTCTATGGTACTTTGCTTTTGAATGAGATCTGTGCATCAGTTTCAACGTTTTTGTCCTTGATATCGGTTTTAGAAGGAACATTTTCTCAGAGTTGGTGATGATGAGTTTAACTCTTCCTATGCATGGTTCTGTTTCTCCTATGACCCAGAAGAACCCAGGCCTTTGGGAGCTTGAAGCTTATACAATTTGGGGGGCCTTCTTTAAGAAAAATTTGGCCTGAAAGTGACTATTTAGAATGGGAAAAGAAATCAACAAGCTACTAGTGCCTTGAAGACTTAGGTCCTCTTCTTCTGAGATTTGATATGTATGTAGAAAAAATACTTCTTGATTGCACCCTGGCTCCCTTCCCCACCCAGAATACTCTATAGCTCCCAGGGGCCCTGAACGGAAGCTTTAAATCAGCTTCATGGTAAATCTGTCCCTGGCAGGCAATTGTGCAATTTGCAACCTAGAAAAATTAACTGGCATGTCACTTTCAGGCACACTATTTTAGAGAAGTTGGGGGCCTTATCCAATGGGTCTTGACTCTCCCATCCGATGCCTAAGAATGAGAAGGTTGCAGCAATAGCACTGAGGGGACGTGACTGAGGCCAGGAAGGGTTTTTGGAAATGCCTATTCAGCGTTCCCCATTCAAATAGACTTTAGTTCTGAGCCCCTGCTGGCTGCTTGTGTTCACTACAGAATGACACAGGATGACCAGCTCTCCCCCAAAATGCACCTTCTGCATAAACTTGGGTTGAATCATCATCAAAATCCTGTGTCATCATAAACTGGCCCAGAGTGCTGACTGCTGTCTCCCACCGCCTCCAAACCGAGGACTCAAAGACTTTGCATTTTTCCATCTTTTTCCTTTTTAGTAATTGGCCCCTTGCCCGTTTTGCTCTGTGTCCTTGAGGCCAAGGGACGTCCAACCAAAGCTAGTGAGCCCCATCCAGCAGCCATCTGCCAGCCTCGGAAGTGAGCTCCTCAATTGCTCTTCATTTCCTCTTTTCACTTCCCAAGTCCAGAAGGGCAGTCCTATCTTTGGACTCTGACTCTTGGCCAGACTCAGATCTGTACTGCTGTCCCCTTCCTCTCTGGCTCTCGGACCCCCACCCCGTCATTCTGCCCCCGTTGCTCATTGGTTTTGTACTCCTTGCTCCCTCACACCCATCGTGTAATGGGTGGCATTTCTGGAGCTCTTATTCTGGACCAGCACCTTTTGTAAAGCACTTCACCTGCACTAGCTCATTTAATCTCTACCACAACCAAGTAGGCAGGTCCATTGCTAGCCCCATTTTACAGATGAGGAAACAGACCTAGAGAGATTAAGAAGCTACTCAGGGTCAGTGGGCTGGTACCTGGCTGCCTCAGAGCAGTGGTGTGACTCTGGGCTCTCAGGCTGCCAGCCCCAACTTCTCATCATCTCATCAACATCCTGGTCCGTTTATGGCCCTCTGGCTCCCGGGAGCTCTGAGCCAAGTTTTCCTGACTCTAGTCTCTTATACCAAAATAGCTAACGAATATCACTGGTTTCACACAAATAAATTTGGAAGGAGTTGCAAACTCTAACCCCTCTTAGAGAATCACAGTGTGAAGGAGGATAGTAAAGGCTCTGAGAAGTCCCGCAGGCAGGTCCCCTGTTCAGAGAGCATTTCTTAAACCCTTTCTTCACAAGACATATGCCAATATTCACTGGGATCTGTGTCACACACAACGCATTTTGGGAAACACTAAATATTAGCCCTGAACCAAGGAGCCCCTTAATCTTAGCAGAGCAGGAGTCCCACAGCTGTGGACGATTTCTTTCCATAGGACTGTTGCCTCCCGGTGTAGCCTAGTGGTTCTCAACCAGGAGCCATCTCACTCTCCAGGGGACATTGGCAATGTCTGGAGACAGTTTGGTTGTCACAGTTGGGGGAGGGTGAGTGCTAGGGGAGGCTGCAAAACACCCTACAATGCACAGGACTACTCTGCACAAGTGACAGTTATCTGGCCCCGAATGCCAGTAGGGCTGAGGTTGAGAAACCCTGGGTTAGAGCAAATAAAGCCCTCAGTCCTCTGGCGATGACTTAAAAATTGCTCTGATGGGTTTCGGACTCTGTGCAGTTGTATACTTGCCATAGACAGCACAAAAAGCTTCCCTGGGGCCTCCCACATGGTTTCTAGATCTCCCATGCAGCAAAAATTTAAAAATGTCATTTAATTAGTTAAAAAAGCCACATCTGAGTCAGCAGTCATTTCCCTGTCAGACTTCTACCAACATATTGATAAAACACTAACACATGTGTTACTTGCCAAAGAGGCAACAGTCATCCATTCAAATGTCATCATTTTGGTTTTTTTCATGCTTCAACTGTAGAATCCTAAAATAAACAAATATGCGTTTTACGCACACATGGTTAAGAAATGACATTGACATTGGATGGATGTGTATCCTCTCTCTGCCATTCTCCCGAGTGCAGAAGCAGAAATATGGCCCAAAGGCAGTGCTCAGAGGAGACCGAGATACAGCAGGGGCCTTAAAATCCACACCTGGGTCCTCTAATAATCAAGGATTTACTAGGATGTATTTCTTTTTAAAAGTGTTTGAACTTGGCCTTAATGCCTCTCACATCCCACGGCCATTTGAAGGTGAGAAGGATCTGAATACAGAGGCTTGCAGTGGGGCATAAGGCTGGAGCTGTTTATTTTCATGGTTCATGGGCGACCTTCCTTGTGGCTCGCCCAGATTAAATTCTTCCAAGTCTGTGGCCTGTGAGCTAGTGCTGATTTGCATGGTATTATTTTTCCACCTGATTTACAAACTGAGAGAATGATTACCGATTCTGGCCTATTTTCCTCCTCCGCATGAGAGGTCCCCCATGTGGTAGGATGATTTATTGAGATATTAATGTGTTTTTTTTTTTTTTTTGTTGTTGTTCTTTTGGCATTTAACCACCCTGGAATAAGAAGGTCGCTGGGCTTTTTTTATCCTTTTTTTTTTTTTTTTTTAATTCTTTTTTGTTCTCGCTGGGCTTTTATGTTTCCTGGTCTTGAGGGCATTTATGACCCAGGACGAAGCAGAAGTTTCGACAGCCCCTCCTTCCCCTTTCCATTCCCCTTTCCCCTTTTAAAAAAAGTTTAAACTCACCGAAGGACTATGCTAAGCAGGGGGTTTGACAAAGAGAGGGAAGCACATAAAGAAGCAGACACTTTTGGGAAGCACGCGGATTCTCCAAGATCAGGAAAGGAAAGTTGGCTTGAGGTCCTGTGTTTGGCTTGTTTCCGAGAGAAATGGCCAAACAGCATGTCTAGGAAGGCCCGTTCCAGGTCCAGAAACAGCCTCAGCAAATCAGTGTCACATTTCTTTCACTCAGCGATTTGTGGAGCAAAATCCATGTGTACTCCCTCGGCCCTTGTGTTAGTCAGGGTAGGTTAGGTCCCCGTCTATAACAAGCTAGTCCTGAAATCTCAGGGCTTAATTATGAGAGGCGTATTTCTCACTCATGCTACTTGTCAGCAAGGATTCTGCTTCTCAGGGATATTCAGGCCCTAGAACTCATCATCTGGCCCTTACAGTTATCCCGCCAAGATCTGCCAAGAAGAGAGAGAAACTGGAGGGTTAAGTACCGGCTCTTAAATGCTTTTGCCAGGAGGTCACAGCCCATTGGCTAGAACTGGTCACATGGCCGACTGCAAGGGGCGGGGACGTACAAAACAGGTGGATTGTTGTGAGCAGGAGAATCCTCTGCACAGCCTCTTGGTCCCTATTTAACAGGGTGTATCTTTTTATTACTAGTAATAATTTGCCTTCAAGCAGTGCTTATTGCAAATGCATTTTTCAGGTTCTTTCCACGTATTATCTTATTCTAATTCTCTCACACTCTGTGAAAGCATCATCCCTCCAATCTGATGAGGAAATCAGGTCCACAAAGGGACCTTGAAGTGACCTAGAAGGAACAACTTACTAAGAGGAAAGGGACGACTAAAAGCCAGGTTTCCTGAACTGAGCCTTTTCCGCTCCTCCACGGTGGCTGCAGAGAAAGTGCTGTTTTGTGGAGGATTTATTTTGAATCTTGGTGGAACCTCGTTAGAGATCAGGGTGGTTGTGGGGGTGGGGTGGGGGCTTCAGGTAAACACTGAACCTACTTATCTGTTTGCTGTTGAGAAACCAATGACTGTACCAAGATTTTGGTGGGATTTTGCCACATGGGCTCAGTCCCCAACACAAGCTCATTTCCTGCTGGTTAAAACGCAGTGGCTTCCTCCTTCTCAGATGGCTTCATGCTGCCACAAGAGCCCACTTGTTTGCAGGCCCGGCTGACTGGGTTCCCAACGCCATCCGGTCGCAGAGCACAGTCCTGGCGCCCAAGTTGAGTAAGCTCTAGCCAGAGAAGGACGTGGGGCTTCTGAGCTAGGGAGGAGCCCAAGGGAACCCGAAGGAGAAGGGGCATATCATGGACCATCCCAGATTGGGGAACCACATAAAGCTCTGTCCGTAAGGAGCCAGTGACTCAGATGGGGTCTATTGGTCTGAATAATAAGGAAAATAGCTAACTCTTTTTTTTAGCTCTTCAACTGTACCAGGCACTGTTCTCAGTGCTTTGCAATTTTAACTCCTTTAACTCACAGCAACTCCCTATATGGGGGTGTTATTAGAAGACCCCCATTTTAAAGATAAGGATACCAGATATAGGCAGCATAAATGATTTGTCCAAGTCACGCTGAGATTGAGTTGCGATTCAATCTCAAGTCTGAAATTAGCATATGGCTGGGAGATTCGACAAATAATGATTCCCTTACCCCCATTATCAAAGTAAAATACTGTTAGTATAGAGAATTGGGGGGAAATAAAGTAAAACAAACAAACAAAACACCATAACCCATAATCCTACCCTGTAGAAAAAAAACTTTTGCCTTGTGCCAGTTAACTACATTTCAGCTCCAAATCCATGCTCATTGCCTGCTCTGCAAAAATGGAGCTAGCTTCTTTAAATATTTCTCCCTTGCCCTGATGTTAAGCTTGGTCAGTAAAGGGTGCTGGAGGGAAGGTTTTTCTTTTCTTTTCTTGGTTTTGGTACCTCCTCTCCCCAGGCACCTGCAGTGAGCAGCTCCTTTAGCACCTGGATCCTATACCCCACGGCAGCCAGCAGCATCCAGAGGCCAGCAGCTTCACGGCACCCCCTCCGGAGGCTTTGCAGCAAGTTCCAAGGTGTGGTACCTCCAGGACAATGGCTTCCCCTAGCACCCTGGAGGACAGATGTCCAGAAAGTTCTACCATGCAGTGATCTGTGGTCATGCCCCCTCCAACAAGGAGGTCTGGATCTCAGACTGGGACAGGGACCCTTTCCTGGGTGTCCCATCTCAGCCCAAGGTATAGCGGCTGCTCTGTATATCTGTAATTCCTGTATTCTTTAGGGCTCTCTTTACTTCTTACTGGTCAATCCCCATCTTCCAATCCCTGTTATAGTGAATACTTCTTTATATTAAGCTTTCCCCCATTCAACTTACTGTGGGGTTTCTGCCTCTTGGCTGGACCCTGATATACACCTATAAAAAACTGAGGTCATACTATATGCCATGCATATTAATATGCCTTTCAGTTAAGAGTATATCATGGGCATTCCCGGATGCCCCCAGCATTCTTCTAGAGCACAGATTTTGATGAGACTGTAGCGCGCTATGCAATATGGTTTAACCAGTTCTTTACTATTGAATATGCAGGTGGTTTCTACTTTTTCACTGAGATGGAAGTTTTTGCACACACATTTTGGTGTGAAACTAAGTATTTCCTTAAGATAAATTATTGGAAGCGAATTTATTAGAGCGACAAGTTGACTGTTTTTAAAGCTTTCGATGCTTACTGCCAACTTGCCTTCTGGAAAGTCCGTATCGATCCACACTCCTAGGGCAGGGTAAGGACACCACTGGACCTCGGCTTCTCCACTAGGAGCCAGCGTTTCCTCAAGCCTTTGCCAATTCGATAGCTACAATGTATCTTGTTGTTTTGATCTGAACTCTCCTTATTGGTAAGGTTAAGCATTTTTTTCCCATAAGGTTTTTTTGTGTGTTTGTGACATATGTATTTCTTATTGTTGCCTTTTCAGTGTCCCTATCTTAATTTTTAAGAACCTTTAATAAGGATGCTAACCTTTTGTCTCTCTCATATGTCACAAAGTATTTTCCAAATGTATTTTTTTGGCTTTTAACCTTCATTGATACTGTTTTGGAAAGTCAAAGTTTTAAATTAAAATAAATAAATAATAAAGTTTTAAATTTTCATTTATCAGTCTTTAATGGTTTCTTCCTCTGATTTTCCTACCTCTATATCTAATAAGCATTTACCTCTCTTTGCTTTTAGTACTTTTATTTTTCTTATTAACATAAATCTTTAATCCATCTGGGATATATTTTGGCATACAGTGTAACTTTATGCCTAACTTTAATACCACTCCGAACGGTTCGAGGGAGGGATTAAGACAGAATCTGGATTTGCTTTTTAAATTAATGAACCTCTCAACCTTTCTGATGTCACAACCACTTTGAAGTTTTAAATTCAATGCTCAGTAAAATGAACTTAAATGTTTTCATTTGTTATATAATCCAGTTGACATAATTATTAATTTCCTACCATGTTAACTGTGATTGTTATCTGATCCAATAGACATAATAATAAAGCTATAAAATATAATTTTCAAAAAACTGTCGCTATCAGAGGTAGAAGACTAATAGCTGAATTACAGTGGTTTTTGGCTTTAAAGAATAAGCAATCTGAAGGTCTGAGTCTGGGGCCATTGCTAGTGTCGGGTGGGACTTCATATTGATAAACACCAGCATTGAAAAACAACTCTGGGCGAAGTAAAAATAAGAACTTCAGGGTTTCTCTTTCAAAATACTGCTGTAAATATAGTCATCCCCCCAAAACACCCCTCCATACTTTACGTGAACATTCCACGGGGCTTCTCCACGTGGGTCTGCTCTCCTGCCCACAGAGACCACAAGCTCTGAACTGCAGCTCCTTTGAGACTGCGTGTCTGAAGAGGCTGCCCGGTATGTTCAGTGTGATTGTCGAGGGCAAAGCCTGGACTTTCTATTTCTTTTGTGACCCCTCTAGTAGTGTCTGAGCTAGTTTGCTGCCTCTATGGGGAGCCAGGTGGAAGCAGGAAGAATTCAGCTGACAATGACCTTCCACAATTGTGTTAATGCTGTGCAGCTTGTCTTGTCCTTGGTCTTCTTTGGGGGGAGCCTTGGATGTTCTAATTCTATCTGGCCTTAACTGGGAAGATGCTTCCATCACCCCAGGCAATAGATGCTTAGAAAGAAAGTCTCGGGTTTTATTTTAGAGAACATGTTGTAGTTCATCATTTATTCAACACTTACTGAGCTCTGGTGCCATGCCAAATTCTGAGGATTTCAAGATGAATAAACCCTGATCTTGATCTTGGGATGGCCAGGCAGAAATATTATGTCTGACTGAGATATTGGGTAGTTCTGGGTTTATTTCCAGCCCCTTCTCTATTCTCTGTTGATGAGGCTGTAGGGGATGGTCTGGTGTACCCCCTCCACTTTTCCCACCCCTTGGGGACCAAGGCACGCCTCCTCCCAGCTGCGAGGCGTGCTTGCTGCTGGCTGCTCACAAGCTGGATCCCGCTCCAGGACTTGCTCTCTGCCAAAGCGAGCTGCCTCATACGAGTTTATGCTCCTCCTGGGGAGGGAGAGGTGCGGCACCACATCCAAAGATTGGCTCACACGGGGTTACAAGGGCTTGGCTCCCTTGCCTCAATTTGGGACAATTCTGCAACTCTCAGAGTCTGTTCCAGGGAACCCAACCTAAGACAGTTGGTGCCAGGAGTGGGCCAAGGAAGCAGACTCTGAAGTAGGATTATGGAGCTGCTGGCTGGCTGGTGGTAGGTGGAGGACAGGAAGCCCCTAGGGTATTATGTTGGTGCAATTGTTTCAACTTTCACTGGTGCTAATCTGGGATGGGAATGCGCTGGGGCAGTGTCACAGGCATTTGTGTGTGTGTGTGTGTGGGGGGTAGTTGTGATTTTTAAAGACTAAAGAATCAGATGTCTGTTGTTGGGTACCACAGATGTACTGGTAAAAGAAATGCAAGGCTGAGGGTGAAGAATCACCAAAGTGAGCTGAAGTGTCAATGCCAGAGGGCAGACAGAACTGAAGGCAGGCTCAGGGCTTCGTTGCATGGTAGCAGAGCTCCAGAGAAGGCTGAAGCCTCAGCCCTGGACATTCTGCCATGCCAAGGCCTGGACCTTGACTGGGAAGGGGTGGCACCATGAGCACTGTCCCCTAAGCCTCCTGCATTCCAGTCTCATCTCAGACCTGTTTCCAGGACCTGGTCTAAGGTGTGAGGTAAGGCTGAGCTCCATGCAGAGGAATTCGGGCTCCGGAGTTAAAACATGACCTGCATTTGCATCCCAGTTTCTTCTGTTACTTAACCTTTCTGAGCCTCCTCCTGGCTTAATAAATGGCTTTGCTAAAAAAAAAAGGAAGCCTCAAACAAAAGTGCTCCCAAGGGCTCTAGGGACATCCAGACATCATAGGCAAGGCCCAGAACCCCAAGAAATCACCCTGTCGGTGGGCTTTATTTTGGAGTGTATGATAATATATTTCCCCAAAACCACATAGTTGGACTCATTTATAACTTCCCTACTCGTGATTCTTCTACAACTTTTATTTGAACCTATACTTGGCACTGTACCTGTTAAATATGTGTCTCAGAGACTTAAAGCTTTGGTCTGTTCATGTGCCGGCTGAGTCCTGAATCTCAGCAGGGTTGCAACACTGCTCTCCAGTTCTTTCAACTTGCCCAGGACAACTAACAAAACGATGATGATGGATGACAACCATCCCAAAAAACAATATCTACAACCGCAAGCCAAACAGTTCCTTCCATCTGCCCCATAATAGATCTAAGCCCCCTCTCAATCTGGAGCAGGGTGGACATCACCCCAAATTCCTCAAGACCGAGGAATGAACAGACATAAGGGGGGAATGCAAGCCTGGACCAAAGTAGACTCATTGTTATTGTTGTTATTAGTGTGTGGTAACGGAAGAACGTGTAACGTTGACATAAAGATAGTGGTTACCAAGGGTTCTGAGGGGAGGGGGAGGGAGGAATAGGGGGAACACAGGGCACTTTTAGGGCATTGGAATGGTTCTGAATGATATTGCAATGACAGATCCATGTCATTATACATTTGCCGAACCCTATAAAAATGTACAGCAAAAGGTGTAAGCCATAATAATGTAAATTATAGACCTTAGTAGCAATGCTTCAAAATTGGTTCATCAGTTGTAACAAATGTACCATACTGATGTGAGATGCTATTAATGGGGGAAAACGTGGATGGGGGAGGGAGTGGTTTACATGGGAAACCCCTGTACTTTGGATGTAACTTTTCTGTAATCTAAAACTTCTTTAAAGATAAAAGTTTATTATTACAAAAAAGGGGGCTGGTTCTCATACTTGCGACAAGACAACATAGATGAACCTTGAAGACATCATGTTGAGTGAAATAAGCCAGAAAAAAGGACAAATATTTTACAACCTCTTTGATATGACATAATTAGAACAAACAAATTCACAGGGTCAGAAACAAGACTATAGCTTACCAGAGGCTGGTGTGGGGGTAGGAAATAGGGCATTAATGTTTGAATTGTACAGAGTTCCTATTTAGGGTGATGTTGAAAAGTTTTGGTAATGGATGGTGGTGATGGCAGCATGACACTGAACATAATTAACAGCACCGAAGTGTAGATTTCAATGCAGTTAAAAGGGGAAATTTTAGATTGTATAGATGTTACTAGAATTAAAAAACCCATAGGACTGTACAACACAGAGAACCCTGATGTAAACCAAGGACTAGAGCTAACAGTACAATTATAATAATATTCTTTCACTAATCGTAACAAATGTATCATAGTAATGCCAGGTATAAATAATAGGGAGGTATAAGGGAAGTCTGTATATTCTGCATGATTGATTTTTCTGGAAGCTTTCAACTTCTCTAATAAAAAAAGGGAGGGGATGAAATGCAGGATGCATACCTGTTCAAGTGAAATAGTTTGGGAACACGAGCTGACTGATTTTCACACAAGAGCGCATGTCAGGGCTGTAGCTTCGGAAGTAGGTGGACTAGACGCAGACTAACCCAATGCTGGGTTTTCTCCCTGTTTGCGTGCACTAGGTGTAGGACGTCAGAGTGACAGAGTGAGATCAATATAAGCATTTTCTCTCTCTCGAAGTGCCAGATGTGGTTAAGTCAAACAAGGACAAGGTCTGGGCTTGAAGCACCCAGTGCTTTTCCCTGGCAACTGGAGACAACAAAAGTTGTTTCTTCAAACTAAGTACCAAACATAAATGCATAAGGCTGGATAATGAAGGTATCAAATAACCCACGTGGCACAATAAAGAACAGCCAATTAATGGTCTTTCAACTACCGATGAGTTGGGGCTGCACACGCCAGGCACCATGCTGGGCGTGTCACATACACCATCTCATCCCTCCCCCAACACTCACCCAGCGGGGCAGGTATCACTGTCCCCATGCTAAGGACAAGGAAATCGTAGCTCAGGATTTAAACTCAGGTTTGCCTACTACAAAGCCTTTAAGTACTCCCTTTTATTCATTTGTTTGCCACACGTTTAGTGAGCACCTACTATATACAAGCAACATTTTAGATGCTGGGGTTACAATACCAAAGCTGCAAAGAAGGTCTCCTCCTCAAGGAGCTTTGTTAGACAACAAGCAAATCAACAAAAAGGAAGGCGCTAAGTTGGGTTAAGAGCCTTGATGAAAATAAAGTGGGATATTGGTGCAAGAGCATCTGGGGACTCCTTCAGGTTGGAGGGCCTGGAAGGTCTCGCAAGGGACCTGCAGGACAAGAAGGGGCCAGCTGGTCACCTCCAGTGGGGGCCCTTCCATTTTAAATTCATATCCAGAGGAATAAATAATGCTTTTGGATGAGTTTTGGGCACAGCATCTCCTGGGAGGACTGTGAGGAAGAAGCATTTTTATAGATGCAGATAAAACGGTTTTACTTTCACAAACTAGAAGTGGCCTTGGGAGACCGCTGCCTCTGTGACTGCCAAAAAGAAGGGCTGCAGATCAATTGCTATAAAGCCAGCTCATCGTTTTTGGCTGACTTCCTCCACCTTTTAATGGGTTTACAGCTAATAACCGAACAGAAAGTTGTCTCGTTCAGTTACCTGGGGTTTACATTTTGCAATGAGTTTAACCTGGAGGGTAGCCGGGTAAGTTGCACTGCTCCAATGAGGCAGGCCAAGTTGCTTTATGGATGGTTTTGTACTCCGTACAGTGAGCATTTGGTTTTAATCTATTTTACTGTTGTTCAGCCGCAGTGACTGCAGTCCCATCCCATGGCACACGGCTTTCAGCTGCTGATGGCCCATTTGCTCATCTCTCCCAGCAGATTAAAGAGTTCTGTCCGGGGAGAAACTAAGCGGGCCCTTGGATCTTGCTCACTTCTGGACAGAGGTGGGTGGCTTTGAATGCACTCAGGTATCCTGTCGGGCTCTGCGACTTCCATAAAGAGCCTTTTGTTCCTGCCTCCAAGTTCAGCAAAGTCCTTTACTCTGTGCTGAACGATGGCCCTGAAAAGCTGCACTCCAAGCGGGGCCGGGGAGTTTCCTCTGAAACGTGTCACCACTCAGTGCTGATCAGAAGCTCTGCAGAAACAGCAAGCTCCACGGAGGACTGCCCCAGGGATGTGTCCTCCAGCACAGCCCTAGAACCTCGGCACCTTCAATTCTCTCCTTAGATGAGGCAGCCGGCCTCGTGCCTGGCCTGCGGGGCGTGGGGCCTGTGTGGAGGTGCTTTACGGGCTTGTTCCAGGGTGGAGTGCTGTCTGCTGATACCTTGCTCCTCCTGGGCTGTTTGTTTTTGCTTACAGACGGGGCTAGTGTTTCCCACCAGCCAAGTTAACCTTCAGCTTTTAACCTCAAAATGGGCTCCAGAAGAAGAAGAGTGTAAAGTCTATCCGTAAACAGATTAAAAAGAGAATAAACGAAGAGCTAGAGACTCTACCTAAGAGGCTTGAAGAGGGAGGCCAGGGGCCCCTTGAAGCTGGAAGGACCACATGGGGAGGAGGGAGACAATTTCAGAGACGGGTTGCTTTCCCCAGGGAGCTGTCGTGGAGCCAGGCCTAAGCTGGCAGATTGTCCATGACTATTCCATGTGAGTTAGCCTTGTAGGACTTTTGAAGAGTTATATGAGCATTCTTCCTATTGACACGTGGGAAGGGCATCTTCCCATCGACAGCTGTCTGCCCACTACTGGACAACTGACCAGCAGAAGGGACTTCCCTGGAGCCTTTTCTCCATAGAAAAGAACCCCCTCCCTTTCAATGGCCAGGATGCCCAAATCTCCCCCAATGGTCTTGGATCTATTTTGGCCTATAGAATGTGGTAGAAATGACATTTTGAGGGTTCTGGCCTGAACCTCAAGAGACTGCACATTTTCACTCCCTTTTTCTCTCAGAGACTTGCTGCCACTGTGCAGACAGGCCTGGATGGGAGGCCATGTAGAACTGAGATCACCTTCACAGTCAAGGCCCTGACCTAGGAGGGGGTGGAGCCACAATCGATCGGCAGAGCTGACCCAGCACCTGGTCACAGATGCCTGGGTGAGCCCAGCTGAGGCCGAAGAGCCGCTCAGCTGAGCCCAGCCAGCACTGCTGACCCACAGAATCATGAGCTAAATGGCTCTTGTTTTAAATCACTAAGCTTTGGAGTGGCTCGTTATGCCGAAAAAGCTAACGGTATACAGGGACCACCAAAAAGCTCTCTTATGCTCAAGTGGCCAGACACATTGGCAAAGTCATGGAGGAGGCTCGCAAGGGAGCAGATACTGTGCTCTCCTCAGTGACAATACTTGGGAATGGGGGGTGGAAGTGGAAGGTGGCTTGTTTTAGGCACATCAATTTTAGAGAAAGGAAAGTAAAAAGTTACCTCAATTTACCTATATTCCAAATCAGTGGTTTCTAAACATTTTCTAGAAGTGAAACTCTCTTAAAAGAGATCTTCCACAGGATCCCCAATATGTAAAATAGATAAAATTTCTAAATCATGGCTACAAATCTAATTTATATGGAAAAACATGTAAAGCTATTTTTAATGAGAACAGTAGGGATAGTAGGATTATTAACACAAGCCTTCAAAATCAGGGGTAATGGAGGACAGGGATAGTCTTATTTTAGCATCCAGTTAATTTCTGCATTGGTAGCAGAGTATGAAAAATATACCGAGAACACACATAACTAGTTGCAACTGGAAACGGTTTTCAACAGCTCACCTGGCAATTCCAGGACATTCCTCAATTCAACAGAGATGGGAGGAGAAACCATCTGTCAGCACAAATTACCTGTGGCGTGCTCAGTGCTCCGCTGTGGTATGTAAGTGGGTGTGGGTTTTCTCCTATTACATCACCTTTAGCTTAAGGTATACTTTAAACATATGAAAATTTAACCAATCATTGCAGATCTTGGGAAGGGCCTCCCGGATCCCTGGCAGTTTATGAAGCACAGTTTGAAAATGACGGCTCCATGTTTTCACCTGGACAGACTCTGAAGAGGAAGTCCTGGTTGAGGATGTGCAAAGCTTGGAAGCCAGAGCTTGGGAACTCACCCTCCTCATTCCAAAATGAGGACTTGGGCCTGAAGAGGATAGGTGCTTTCCTCAGGATTAACACAGCGGTGTCTTGGCTTCCAGCAGAGTTCCCTTTCTCCCGTCTCCGAGACTCTTTAGTGGGCCCAAGAATGAGCTGGGTCCACATTAATCTCTTTTTTTAGGCTTCCATGAAGAGAATAAGGTCAAATTAAGAGATGTTCAAATAAATATAGATTTCTATTTCCTTGGGGGGATTTTAATGGTTGACACGAAAAGTTTGCACATGTTGGGAATTTATGAATGCATTTGCTTTTAAAAAAATACTTATTAATATTCCAGAACATTGGCTCTACAAGTTAGAAACTGCAGCAGACATAAGTTGAGAAACTTGCTGCATCATTTCTGCCACAGAGTTTCCTCCAGGAAACTTTGTGGTCTGCACTCCTAACCCCCTTTTGGGGAACTGCTGTTCCCCACACTGTGCCATGTGGGCTGAATGGAGTGCTGCCATGTTTGAAGACTCCATCTCCTTGCATCAGTGATTGATTGGGGGATGGGCACTGACTCAATGGGGCAATCATGACCCCTGACAGCCTGTTTTTCTGGATCTGGCCAATCAGTGTATCTGCTCAGGATCTTTATTTTTTGGAAATGGGAGGAGCCCTCTTCCCTTTCTGGTCCTGGGGCTGTTAGGATATAAGTACTGGCCCGGATGTATTGCCATCAGAGGGGCTGCAGATAGGTAGATGAATTACAGAGGAGGAGAGAGAGTCCTGATGGTGTTCTGGAAGCTGCTTCTGGTTGCCCCGGCCAGCTCCTCCTGCTCCTCCCGAGGTTCGGTTACTCGAGTCTCTACATTTCCCTTTCCTGCTTAAGCTAGTAGGAGTTGGGTTTCTGTTGCTTGAAACCAAAGAATCCTGATGAGTGTAGGGAATACTTTGAGAATATAACAACCTGTTTCCTAGGAAAATAGACATGTGCACAGAATGCACATTTTGCTAAAACTTCAGGGAAGTAATGGACTTCATTACTTGAACTCAGTGGGTTCCAATGACCCACTTAAAAAACTTGCCCACAAAACATTGTTGGTTAATGAGGGGCTCAATTTGGTCACAGAATTGTGATTTGTCAACCTGACTTTCTCTAGTATCTCTGAGTGCTCCGAAGAGCATGGAATGCATATCTAAGCAGCTCCTGGTTGTTTGTAATTCTTAACTCAGGGTAAAAAGAACATGAGCTGAGCTGTGAAAGCTGATAAATACATGTTCCCTGTATGATTTGTAGCTATTCAGCCACTGAAGACAAAATGAGCCAGAAGTATGAAAATCCCATTTCAAGTGGGGCACTGCAATTGGCCAGGACAGACGATTTGTCCCTCAGTAACCATTTAGGTCAGCATTATCAAAAACATTTATCTCTGAGTTATGAAGCCTGACCCAGGTGCTGCCAGTCGAAGGCAAGCTTGCTATCTGAGAGCTGTGCTTGACTTCCCAGGGCCCAACGGCTCTGCTTTGCTTCTGCCAGCAGAGTCTTTTCCAGCCTATCAACCTCTCCCACGTTTTCTAAAATCCCATCTCTTACCAGGCCACCTGATTCCTCCCCCCCCACCCAGTGTTCCTCAAGTTCTTTTATTCTCCTTATTTTGCTGAATTTTATTACAGGCACTTGGTTTCTTAGGAACCAAAGTCCTCTGCGATTTTCTGTTCCCTGGAGCTCCCCAAATGCATTATCTGGTTTATTGCTGGTGAATTCAATAAAATAAGCCCTTTCCAGGGACCTAAACTTGCCTGTTGCTCAAGCCAAATTCTACTGGCTGCCCTAAATGTTTCTTCGGGGATTCAAAGCCCTGGCCACTGGCATCTCCAAAGCGCTCAAATTCAGTTCTATCCTGATTTCACGTTTCAACCATGGGGTGTTCTGGCAAGTGACAGGGCACAAAAAGAGGGAAAACTTTTTCCGTAATGTGGCTTTCATTAGGCGTATATATGCGTGCTTGCCTAGTTTAACAGGTACACAGATGCTTTTATTCCTGGCAACTTGTGCTGCACATGCAACTTTCAGCTCTATTCAAGTCCTACTTCAGCAGAGTCTGCAGGCTGTAATCAGCTTCCAGCTTAATGAATAATGACAGAAAGACAGAGGTCAGCAGCTGCCAAAGGGCAGAGCAGGAATTGCTTTGGCTTCATCAGGTCTCTGTGTTTCCCATTTTTCTTTAATGCAAGACTGCTTGGTTGCTCCTCCCCAGAAAGCATATCAAGCTGAAGAAATTCTCTCTTCTTGGCAAATGATACCTTCTCAACTTTACCATTAAGGCTTGTTTTTCCCATAAAAGATAACAGGCCATCCACTAACAGGCCCCAAATCCTGGTGTTGTCTGTTCTCCATTATTTGTTCTACAAATATTTACTCTAGATCTACCCTATGGCAAACCACAAAGCAGAGTGACCATGGTCCCTGGCTCCTCATCGGAAACTCCAAGCAGCCGGCATGACATAGCGCACAGCCATAAAAAATAATTTGGTGCGAATGGAGGGGATGGGATCACAGTGGGTGGGGGCAGTTGGAAAAGCCTTCTCAGCAGAAAAAAGCCAGGGACTGTGGGTGTCAGAGGATGCATGGTGGTGGAGCTGGTGATTGAAAGCGTGGATCCTGGAGCCAGACCCTCTGGGTACAAATTCTGCCTCTGGTTTGCTGGTTACCTGACCCTGGGCAAGTTCCATAGCCTTCTCACCCCCAGCTTCCTTTCTAAGAAGAAGTAAAAGGCTACAGTGTTTATTCCCATTGCTGTGTAACACAGGACCACAAACGTAGCAGCTGAAAACAACATCCATTTATTAGCTCCCAGTTTTGTCGGTCAGAAGTCCAGCATGGTGTGGCTGGGTTCTCTGGGCTTGGTCTTAGAAGGCTGAAATTAAGGTGTCAGCTGGGCTGAGTTCTCATGTGGAGGCTCTGGGGGGCAAAATCTGCCACCAAGCTCATTCTTGTAGATGGCAGAATTGACTTCCTTGTAGGACTGAGGTCCCCAATTCTTTGCTGGCTGTCAGATGGGAGCTGATGTCAGCTCCTAAAGGTTGCTTGTATCCCTTGTCACATGGGCCCCTTTCCTCTTCAAGTTGGCAGTGGTGTGTGGAATCCTTCTCGCACTTGGAAGCTCTGACTTCCTCGTTTTCGAACAGCAGGAGGAAACTCACTGCTTTTAAGAAAGCTCATGTGATTCAGGCCCACCTTGAGGATTTTCCTATCTCAAGGCCAACTGATCATCGGGGACCTGAATTACATCTGAAATATCCCTTTACAGCAGTACCTAGATTAGCATTTGATTAAATAACTGTGAGAAAGTGAAGGTGTATGGGCCGTGGAGCTGGACATCTTGGGTGGCCATCTTAGAATCCCGCCAACCACCAGTGACCATTTCCAGGGAATTTGTGGGGTCTAAATTAGCAAATGTATGTAAAGTGCCTGGCACATAACAAGCACATTTCAAGAAGGGGGATTCACATGTAAAGAATTAACCAGTTGGGTTGTCAGGGTTGGTGAGAAGTTGATTGGAGTGAAAGAAGTGCGTTAAGGGTTGGGAGCAATGGAACATCTGGGGAATACCCTCCAATTCTTGGCTGGGTTTCATTTTGGTGTATTTGGAAGCAGAAAGTGCCCGTCCTCCTTGGATGAGCAACTTTGATATGTTCCCCGATTAAGGCCCTGCTATAGTCATGGAAGCGAGGACTGGGCTCTGGAATCCAGGAGAAGGGACTGGGAACGGCCTTCTGCGTTAGCCTCTCAAAACCATGTGTTCAGAGCTTTCAGTTCCAAGAGGAGTGGATCAGTTTTCTCCAGTTCCAAGTCCAGAGATTTGGAAACCACCAAAATAACAGCTTTTCCAAAACCAACCGAGCCAGGCTCTAACAGGGAAAATGGGAAAAGGAAGTCAGGACCGCTACTCCCTCTGAAAACCACACACAGGCCATAATGGAGGTGGTTGGTCCATTTTCAAATTGCAGAAGGCCATTTCCCTTCTTAGCCTGGCATCATTGGTGGAAGAATTGGATGAGGGGCAAAGACCCTATTGATTCTGGGAAAAAGGCAAATGGTCCTCATCCACAAGCAAGAAGCTGGGCTTTTCTCTGCACCCTGGGTTGACCTGCCTGCTTTCAAGACATCTATGTTTCCGACAACGTGGGGCCAGCATGAGATAGGCAGAAAGGGGATAAAAAGGTGGGGTAAGGAGAGAAAAAGGGCGTGAGAATAAACAGATCAACACTTCAGATGCCAAGGTGAGAAGGAGCTTTTCTTTAAAAAACTCTTGGACTAGATAATTCTCATTTCCAGTTGAATTCTTTTTCATCTCTCCAGGCTCTTTCTCCCCATCTCCTCTAACTGCCTCCGCTTCTGGGTCTTCTCAAAGCTTCCCCCAAAGAAACATGAGAGAAGAACATAAAAATTAGTGCTGAGATGAGTAAATATTTTATAATTAGTTTAATGGCCAAAGTTTACCCCCTCTCTATATAACCAGATAAACTGCTTTCTTGTGACTGTTGCACTAATTAACAATAATGAAGTAATTATTATGTAGATTTGAAAGCCACTCCTTGTACATTAGAAACTATTTATACGGTGGAATATCAGGAAAGAATTTGATGGCATGGACAAAGGAGTTATAAAATAATATTTTATATTGGATGAATATTTGAAAGCATAATTCTTCTCTTCATCAAAAACTCAGTGATACTGAGATATGTTTATTTGAAGATTTAAAAGCCACAATTTATTTCACAATTGGTGATCTCAGGCATTAAGAAACATAAGAAATGAATGGAAATTTCTATGCCAATGCCTGTCCAATACAGTGTCCTTACTCCTTACAAAATCACCAAGATCAAGTATTTCTTCCTAGCATTGAATTCAATTTTTATTATTATCAAGTGTACTTTCTTTTTTTTTTTTTTTTAATCTATTTATTTATTCATTTATCCCCCCTTGCTGCTTGTGCTCCCTGGGTCAGCTAACCACGCCGTGCGGGCGGGCTTGCCTTCACCAGGAGGCCCTGGGAACCGAACCCGGGGCCTCCCATATGGTAAACGGGAGCCCTACTGATTGAGCCACAGCTGCTTCCCTCAAGTGTACTTTCAAATAATATAAGTAAAAGTTGAAGAAAATATTTCATTAAAAAAAAAAAAAAAGAGCTTCCCCCAGAACAACTTCAGCCAATTTACTTCCCTTTAGCAACTGTCATTTTTGAAAAGCTGCCCAGTCTGTTTGCTGTGATTTTCAAAGAGACTCAGGGCGAGACTTTTCATGTAGTGACAGCAAGTAGGTAGGAGGTGAGGGGAAGACAGGAGCTTCTGATGGTGGTGAGAAACACACACACACACATACACACACACGCTTCTGAGAAACACTGAAAATGTAACCCTCCTGATATCTAAGGAAGATGTCAAAAAACAGAAGCAGAGAATAGAGAACCCACAATTGCACTGTAGCTGCTGGAGCCTCTAGACGAGGGAGGCGTGACCTTGTTTGACCTTGACTGCCAAGACTAGGGAGTTACAGAGGAACTGACCAAAGCTATCTGGGATAAAGGCCAGTCCAGGCTGCCCAGTTTTGACATGTTAAAAGATGGAAGTTGTCTGCTTGGGCAGCTTGAGGGCCAAGGAAGAAGTCCAAAGCTCAAGGTCTGGGGACCCAAGGGTAGCACCTGTGCTCCAGGTGAGCCCTGCCCCAGGGCATGAAGTACACCATTGCGTATCAAGGAAAAGAACTAAGTGCAGCACAATTCTGGAAGCAGCAGAGAGCTGTAACTCAGGGAGCGGCACCTTTTCCTTGCTGCCTATGGACTCCCCTCTTCACTATTCAGGACAGGTGCCTCATGTCATGGCAACTGACGCTGCCTGACGCTGCCTGGCGTTCACTCTCTCGCTGTGATCCATGGCTGCCTGTCTGACAGAAACACTTTCCCTGATTACATTTCAAAGTTGGATTGTGCCACACTTAGTTACATCTTGAGGGGAAAAGGGAGGAAGGGAGGGAAGGAAAGCAGGTTGAGGAGGTTCGCAGGAAGCCTGATGAGAGAGCACAGGGACGGCCCATCCTGCACAGGCTGTGCCTTTTGCATTTCTTAAGTATTGAGATCAAATGAGCAGATGTTGACGGAGCACCTGAAACACTGAAAACCGTGTAGAAGCTTCATCTCGTACTGTGTGAAATCAACAGGGAGTGTGCAGGGACAAAGACAGGCCATTACCTCCCTCTTAGTGCTAATGAGCTCAACTTGTAGAAAGATTCTTTTCAATCTATAGCATTGCTTATTAGTGTCAGAAAAAGAAATCGCCCACTTGGGGAGACTAATGGTCTCTTCCTGGCCAGCGGGGAAGAATGCCGATTTGGTGTATTTTATTACTGGTGCATCTCCTGCTATGAGTGCCAGTTTGCTGATACAATTCTTTGGATAGTAGTTAATGATAGGTAAATCTTGGCACGGTGGCATCTGCCTATGTCTATAAATCCCCAGATTTTAAATAATTCCCTGGGTTGTGGCTCCGACAAGGAGGGCTACTAACTGTGCACGAGAGAAACAACTAGCAATGCCATTTATTGCTTCCCTGCTGCCCATTCTAATCATGTCTGTGCTGAGGTCTGGGAGCCTTCAGCCTCGCGGGCTTTGCCAGCACTCCCACACAAGCTCACACTGCATCCGAGCATGCTCTCGTTTAAGGCAACACGGGGTTGTCTCTCACAATAGAACTCTAAGCGTGATTCAGATCCACACTGGTTAATGTTGGGTGCTCCACTTTTAACTCTGACATTAGCAACAACATATATGCTTGATGTTTCCAGTGAGTTTGGGTGAAGTAGGGTGTTCTCAGCCTCTGAGGTCTAGTTGCAACATTGGTAGATGATGCTGACCCTCCTAGTGAGCTTAGAGCAGCTGTGGGAGCTGCCTGGGGTCTCCAGTACTGGAAGGGAGTGGCAGGGGCATTTATCACAACCCTCCCATCCAACCGACCACACAAAACCACTCTGTTACTCTGACGACAGCAAGGTCACCAGCACCCATTGATTTTCTGTTAAATGACCAAGATCTTTCCCAGTGAGTAAATGTAGTTTTGTGATGCATACCAATGTAGGCATCAAGCTCAAAATCAACTGTGGGATTGCTTGGTGAGAACAATGTTTTGCTTTTCTGCCAAAACATTCCCCTGGAGTTTCCTGCGGGACTAAAGTAACCTAAGGGAGTTTAAGATGACAGGAAAGCGACTAAATGAATGCAGATCTACATTTACAAAAGCAAGTCGGCCAGTGACTTCACCAGCAATCCTTCACCCTCCCATCTGCAAAAGACATGCAGCTAATTTTTCTGAGAGCAAAATTTCCTAGTTCACTGAACTAGGCTCTCGTGTGACTGATGACATAAAGGTAATATTGAAAGTGACAGTGTCTGAGAAGCAATCTCAAACTGCCTTCTTATTGCATCCAATTAGCCATGGAAGGGAGAACCACTTTCTTTCTAATATAAAGTCGTGGGCCATAGAATTACAATTGAAATTCACTACAGTGATATCAACCAGTAACTGAACTTCTACATCTTTTTCCTCTCTGAAGATTCCCCCAGTCCTCCAGGCAGCCTCAGCACCACAGAGTAATGAGCAAACAGTTAAATTGGGTGTCTGACCAGCACTGAGTTTCAACAGATATATGGTCTCTCCATCCTCCAGAGGGACTATAAAACCACAGATGACATCGCATTTTGAAATCTCTTGAATAAGAAAAGTGATGGGTATGGTTGTGCAAAAGTGAACTCTGCATGTGAGTGATATTTAGACAAGTTACCTACTTCCTACTCGAGTCCATAGAGGAAGATTTTCTGCTATTGGCTGGGATGGGGTGGGGTGGGATGGGGTGGAGGGCAAGTCTCAGCAATGACTAGCCTGCCTTCTCCAACTCGCCCCCCCCCACTTTACAAAAGCAACCTTCGTAATTTTACTCTAAATATGTCCCTCCCCCCACCCTTCTACATTTCGCTTTGGGTTTTAAAGATTCCCAGGCAGATTTGTTTGATCTCCTCTGGTAAAGTCTCAAATCTGAGATCCAAGTCAGCCCAATTTCCACAATAATAAAACTGCCTTCAAATAACAGTTTTTTATTTGTCCCAGAGAGGGACAAGCCACGTTTAAAATAGGAACAGAAGAGTGGCCGCGTCCGGGGCCCGACCTCTTACTTCCTGCCCCAGCTGACCTCTTTCGGTGTCTGACACCGGCAGATGAACAAGGACACGAAAAAGAGCGGGGACTTCTGGGGAAGAGCACTGCTTTCTGGACGGCGCCCAAGTCTGCCCAAAGAGCAGAGGTTAAGTTCTGAATTCAAAGCAGCCCTAGAGTTGGTCTGCTTGGAAACCACATTCTGGAAGACCGAAGCCAGCAGCCGCTTTCCCCATCAGGACCAGGAGAAAGAGGGGAAAAAATGGATCAGGGACCAGGCTAAGGGACGAACAACAGTAGCTCAAGGGGCAGGGCCTGGAGCGCGTCTCTTCGCGGTGCTTCTGCAGACAAACTTTTTCTCGCGCTGAGCTCTTACTGGGGCCAAACTCGGGGGTCTGCAGCATCCCGTGGGGTTCAGATGGGGAGCGGCCCGAAGCAAAGTGCCGGGGCTTAAGGGCTGGGTGAAGCCGCCTCAGGCAAGGCCGGGCGCGGCGGTCAGCGCGGGCGGAGGGCGCGGGGAGGTCCCGGGGCGCGCGCCCACCCTCCCGCCTCCCGGGCGGGGTCCTCACCTGTTCCAGCGGGCCACTTTCCTCCGGTAATAGCGCAGCGCCTCCTGGCTGGCCAGGAGCGAGGCTTCGCGCCCGGGGAGCGGCGGCTCCTCCAAGACGCTGTACAGCGGGTGGGCGAAGAGGGCCCGCAGCTTGGAGCCCCCGCCGCCCGGCTGCGCCCCGGGCCCGGCCTGGGAAAAGTTACGCGCTGCCGGGCCGGGGTCCGAGGAGGCTGCGGCGGAGGCCGGGGACGAGAGGCGGCCGGCGCAGGGGCAGCCGCGCGGGCCCTCCCGGGGCCGCAGCTGGCGCTGCACTTGGGGCCAGAGGTGGAAGTAGAGGTCGGCGGAGAGCAGCGCGCCCAGCAGCAGCAGGGTCAGCAGGCGGCCCCGGCGCAGCCCGGGCATGGCCCAGCCGGGGCTCGGGGCGGCGGCGCGCGGGCCAAGGTGGGCGCCGGGGGGCGGGCGGGCCGTCCCCGGGGACCCGGGAAGGCGCCTGGGCGCAGGCAGAAGCGGCGCCTGGAGTCCCGCGGGCCGGCCGGGAGCGAGGGGCCCGGAATGCAGAGCGCGCCGGGGAGTCCCCTTTCGAGGGGTGCAGGCTCTGAACTTGGGCACGGGCTGCGGGCAGCGCCGGGGCTCGCCGCGTTGGCGGGCGTCCCTGCTCCGCGCAGAGTGGAGACGAGCGGATGGTGTCTCCCGGGCGCCCGCGGCAGGTGAAGAACCCCGGGGCGCGGGTCCTGCTGCCAACCGCGGGCGGACCGGAGGCGGGGCAGGGGGCAAGGAGCCGCGGGGAAAGCAGGCGGCGCTCGCCCCCGGGAGGAGCCAGGCGGCTGCGGAGTCCGGGTCGTCTCTCCGGAGGATGCTGTCGCCTCGGCTGCTGCTGCGGGTGTTCCCGCGGCTCCTTCTGCGGGAGGCGGGGACGCCCGTGCACCCGCCGGCGAGGGCGGCGGGAGAGGGGAGCTGGCGAAGCCGGGGCTCCCCGGGGTGAGCTTGTCTGCGCGCCGGGACTCCTCGGGGCAGGGGTAGCGCGCAGCCTCCCCGCGCCTGGCGCGGCGCCCGCACCGCCGCCCACTCTCAGCTGGCACCTGCCTCTGGCGCAGCTCGCCAGCCAACCCCGGGCCCCTCGGCCGGCGCTGCCCTTCCACCTTGTCACCCATCCCGCTTCTCGCGCCCATCCCCGCCCTGGGCCTCCCACTTGCCCTGCTCAGGGCTCAGTTCAGATACTTTGGGGACACTCAAGCGACGGGGGGAGGACTCAGGACTTTTATTATCATTTATATGCTTTAGGAAAAAGACATAGCCCCGTAATAGCCTCTCTCCTGGAAGTTTTGCCAGATTTAAGAAATTTGGAGGGGGGGGCGGCGTGTCTGTCTTTATTTTCTCTGTTCTCGCACAGAGTGCAGGGCACATGCTAGATTCACAACAGCTCCAAGCCAAGTGCCTGGCACGTAGTAGGCGCACAGGAAACACCCACTTTAATGAAGGAAAAGGCGTGACCTTTAAAGTTAAGGCACCAGTTTTACCTAGAATCTTGGTGATTTCCTGTTTAGTTGGCGTTTCACTCCAGCTGGGCCTGTGCTTTAAAAAGAACATTTCTTTCACCGAGGGAGGGAGGGGCCCCCGGATGACCCCACTCCGAACTTTTGAGTTTAGTTTGGTGTGAAAATAATCCACCCAAAGGGATTACTGGTGGACACATTTCAGACTTCCTATTGATATCCTGTGAGGTAATTTGAACTCCCCTACCCCAATTTCCTTTTGAGGGAAGAGGGAGGGGAGGTGGCAGCCGCGCCCTGCACTCCCGGCTCCGCAACGGAATGACCTGGTGGTATAGAAATGTGCAAGCTGAGGGGGAAGGGGCCCCACCCGTCTAAACAGGAAAATGCGTCTTCTCCAGTGAGCTGCCTGCCCAGGCAGCCAAGCTTGCTATTTATGATAATCCTGCTCTTTATCCACCTCCCTTCTCCTACTGGAGTCAAGAACCTTCTGACACACTTTGACTTGCCAGTTCAGACCAGTGTTCTCCCCTCAGTAGTTTAGTGGGAGGTTTCTTTTGGCCTTTACCACCCCCCTCCTCAGTAAATGAAGATAATAATGGAACCTACTCCATAGGATTGTTGTTAGGCTTCAGTGAATTCAAGTATCTAAACTGCTTAGAAAAGTGTCACATATGGGTTTGCTGTAATTATGATTGCTTCTTGGTTCCTGTCATATGCTGAGTTAGGTTAAGCTTGTGCCTGAGTGGGACGAAAATAGAAAAGTATGGAAAAGGAAGATTCCAGAAAGGGATGCTCTTCAGGAGCACAGTAACATGGCCTGAATGCCCAGCAGAGAAGCCCTGATGAATACTGGTCACAGCTATTTCACTCACCTGGGTGTGGGGGGCATTTTGAGAGTTTCTAGAACCATTTCTTTCTTTGGAACTGGAATCAGATTTTAACTGGTCTCTGCTTTCCCACCTGCTGAGATGTCTAACTAGGTGTCATGACCACCACTGAACAGGGGTGTCACCTGCAATCTCTGTTTTGCATTTTTTCTGGGCTGGCAATAGACATGGACACAAATCACAAACCTCAGGAGTTCAGTTCCCTTGGTAGATCTTTTATCTGGCACCAATTCAGGCAACAAGATTCCTAACTCACTTGGAGATTATCTAAACACATTTTCCCTGCCTTACAAAGGTCAAGGACAAAACTATTAAGTCAGGTTGTAAGTGTGAGTGAGTGCAGGGTGGGATAGTGGAAAGCCTAGAAACAGGATTGGCCAATCAGACACCACAATCCGCAAGGTTTGCCTAAAACCTCTCCTGCCCCTTCCCAGAAATAAGCCTTCCCCTTCTGCTCCTCCTCAGACCTTCCATGTCTTGGCCCCTGGCTTCTTTGCCACCAGCCTCATCTACATCCTCTCAATTCACACCGAAGTTATATGTCTTAGTTTCCTAGGACTGCTAAAAACTGGTGGCTGAAAACAACAAAACTATTCTCACAGTTCTGGGAGTTAGAAATCCAAAATCAAGGTATCTGCAGGGCCACACTCCCTCTAAAACCTTATGGGAGGATCCTGCCTTGCCATCTAGCTTCTGGGGTTTGCTGACAACCCTTGGAGTCCTTAGCTTGTGGCTGCAGCACTTCAGTCTCTGCCTTCTTTGTCATATGACCTTCTTCCCCGTGCCTGCCTGTCTGTGTGTCCCAATTTCCCTCTTCCTTTAAGGACTCCAGTCATGTTGGACTAGGGCCTGCCCTAATCCACTTTGGCCTCATTTTAGCTAATCACATCTTCAAAGACCCTATTTCTAAGGAAGGTCACATTCACAGGACTGGCATTTGAGTTTGAACATATCTTTTTGGAGGGCACAATTCAACCCTTAACATTAACCTAACTGCTCTTTCCTAGGACCTGCCATTCTGTTCTGAGTCTCCCATTACAAATCCATATCCTTCTTTCCATTTCTACAGCTCTTAAATATATCCAGGGCCTCATCATTTCTTAGGGTCTTGCAAATAGGCTCCCACCTGGTCTCTCTGCTTCCAATAGTGCCCCACGTCAGTGCCTACCCAGAGTCTTGCCAGAGTGAACTTTCTAGCACATATGTGCATTGCTTCTGTATTAGGCCACACATCCTGGCAAGGCTTTTCCCGTTCTGGCTTCAGCCTCTCTTTCCAGCCCCTACCGCTCCTTTTACAGTCCCCAGTCTTCACCACATAATCCTTTCTGTCATTTCCTGAATGCTTCCTGCTCTCAAGGACGTGCCTTTAATCAAAAGCTCTTTCCCCTTTCTCCTCCTGCAGCAGGCCCGTTGGCCACTTGTCCCATTTTCTCTGATGCCGTCCTTCTGCCCAGTGCCATGTGCACTCATTTAATAGGGGGCTCCTTTTATATGCCCCTATTAAAGTGCTGAGCATGTTGTGTTTAGTTGCTTGTTGACCTTGGATCCCTGGAGTGCAGAGGGAGAGTTTTCCTTATCTATGTGCACAAAGCTTGGAGAACTTGGGAAATGCTCAGGAGATGTTGAGTGAGTGAAGGCAAGTCAGGGATCTCCTCCATCTCTGCAACTGTAGCATCTTACACAGGGCCTGGGACACAGTAAGGGTTTATTTGTTGGTTACATAAAAATGGACTCTGTAGGAGACACAGGAGTAAAAGACATGGTTCCTGCCTTCAAGTATCTTTTGTCCTAATTAGAGAGACAAGGTCTGCCTGCGCTTTGGAGACAATTAAGAAACAATAGGAGGGAGGCCATTCGGCAGCTTAAGGAATCTGTGCCACCACGTGCATTAAGAAGCACAAATGCAAAGGGCACTTGTGTTTCCTTTCAGTCTAGCTAAATATCAAGCTTTCTTCATGTAGGAGTTAAATCATGAAAACAACAAAGTCCCAGTGTAAACACCAGAAGTCCTTGACCTATGAATGTTATACTTTGTTTTTCCTTGCATGCGTTCACGCGCTGCTAAAGCGTGGCTAGCTGTTGCTTGTTGGTGTGTTTGGTTTTCTAGACTAGTCTATAATCCCACGAGGATAAGGCCAATACGTTTTCCTTTTCGTTTTGCTGCCCTCATAGGATCTGGCAGGAGCAGGGCGGTGCACAGCTGAGAAAGAACAAATGCCTGTAGAATAAATGGTGTTTGTGTGGGTGGGTCTATGTGTGCTCATGTATGGTTTGGAAAAGGATATTTCAAATAAAAACCTGGATTTATAAACTCTGGCCCCAGATGAGTGTAAACTATTATACTTAGTTAGAACATGTAAATCTCAGGAAGCTTAATGGACCTATTGAACGAGTGAGGGGTACGGTAAGAGACATATACCGGAATAACTGTGCTAACAGTGGACCTCTATGTCCCTCAGAGTTTTCATTAAGGTATAGGTATGTGTGAGGACAATGCTACCTTTACCTGCCCGCTGTTTTGGGAGGGAGGCCATTTGGCAGCTTAAAGCCAGGAGAGGCAGTTAAACCTATTGTGCAGGTTAGATCCAAACACTTGGAAAGTTAAACATACTCTTACCAAACGACCCAGCAATCCCACCCCTAGGTATTTACCTAAGTGAACTGAAAACTTATGATTGCGCAAAGGCCTGTGTGCAAAGGCTTATAGCAGCTCCGTTAATAATTGCCACAGATGGGAAAACTCGAATGCCCTTCCGAGGTCAAATAGATAGACTGTGCATCCATACAATGTAATACTACTGAGCAATCAAAGGAACAAAGTATTCAGATACACAACTGGGATGAATCCCAAGGCCTTATGCTGAGTGACAGAAGATGGTCTCAAAAGGTTTCATTCTCCATAATTCCATTTATATGATAGCCTGGAAGTGGAAAAACTGTGGTGAGAGAGAACAGGTCATTGGCTGCCAGACGTTCGGATCGGTGGCAACGGTGTGTCTAAAAGGAGCAGCGCGAGGGAGTTCTTTTGGGCAGTGGGACTACTCTGTACCCTTTTGTGATGATGGACTCATGAATCTATACATGTCTTAAAACTTACAAACCTGTCCACTTAAAAAGAGGTCAATTTTTTGGTCATTTTGGTCATAACTGTATGTTTAAAATAAAATAAAATAAAACAAAATAAAATAAAATAACAAAGGATACATAACTAACCCACAAGAATTTTCACTGCAGCCTGGCTTATAATGACAATTGCAAAAAACCTAAATACCCATTCATAGCAGATTAAGTAAATATGGACATACAGTGAGAAATAGCAGTTAAAGTGAAGGGACTAGAACTACATTTTCTCAACATGGATACGTCTTCAAGTTGTAAAAGGATGTGAATACTTATATATGATGTCTCTATATATGCTTATGTATATATATATGTAAATGTGTGTGTAGCAGTATGACACCATTTAGTTAAGCTTCAAAACTGGCAAAATAATTCTTGGTATTGTTTACCGATAAATAGATACATAGTAACATTATAAAAACATACATGAGAATGACAAACACCAAATACAGCACAGTGGCTACATATAAGGTTGAAGTGAGAGAAATGGGATTGTTGGTGACTATACATGGAGTTTCAATAGTATCCGACAGGATTTATTTCTTAGAAAAATGATTGGTAGGCTATACTACAAAATGTTAAAATTTGGCAAAGTTGGGTCGTGAGTGTCTGGATGTTGGCCACATTATATTCTTGGCACTTTTCTGTATACTTCAAATATCTCATAAAACCTTGATTTACCTTATGAACTCAGACCGCAGGTTACTCTGTTTTCTTAGAGACAGTGGGGTTAAAGTGTGAGGCTTTGAGGTTGTTTGTTGTTTATTAGAAAGGCCAGCAATCAAGCCATTTGCACCATTTCTTTTTTAGGGAGATATGGGATAGAGGGCCAAGAACATGTGTAAGAACAGTCCTGACTTAGGTTACCTGTATTTTCACGTCAGAATGGGAAGTAATCCACACTTACCTGTAGCTGCTTTCAGGGTATGTCACTCTTGCTCTGAGCAGGACCTGTGGATGTTGTGCAAGCTTTAGATGCCCGACTGCACAACAGTGTGCTTCATCGGTCTCAGTTTTTACTACCTTGACAGGACAGCTATTCTCAGAAGGTGGGAAGTTGGGTTTTTTTTGGGTCTTTTGAGAGTTATGCCTTAAAGTATTTGAACTGTTGTCTAGCAACTTCTAATCACTTATGTGAATTCATAGCTACTGGGCAAGACAAATATTAAACAAATGGGATGCAAATAAATATCTGATCCTGGCTCAAAGTTCAGTCTCAGAACATCAATGCAGCTAAAATAAATACAAATGACTCCAAAAAGCTTTGGAAATTAACAGAGGTCTTAACTGAATAACTTTTTGAGGGGATGGAGAAGCAAGAATTACATTACCTTGGTATACTACATTTGGTGTACCTTTCTAAACATCCTTAATGCATCTTTCTCTTCACAAAGTCCATGCTTTATGGTCTCTCTTTCTTCCTTTCTCACCCACCACTCCCAGAAACTCCACTCCTCCATGTTGGTTCTCTTCTCTTTATTCCACCTCACCCCAATCCTTTCATGGAGGGCGATCTGCTTGGCCGTTCCCATCTTATACACAGTTCAGCCCAGGCAGTGCCTTAGCTGCCTGGGTGCCTAAAGCACCCTTCCTTGCTGGAAGGGGAATTCAAAGATTTATAACACAATCGTATAATATTCCAGCCCTGCCAAATAAAGAATCTTGAAATGATGAGCTGCAATTGTGATATGTTTTATTACATCATCTTGACTCTATTCATCAGTTTTTTGTTTTTTTTTTTAATTTTGAAGCAAGGATGAAAAGTGTAAAAGCTGATTAATCATTTTGAAAACAGATCGATGACCATCCTTGTGCTGAACTCGTCATCCCCTCTTCTCTCCGGATTGGATTAAAGCCCCACGTTTCATGAACTTCAACTGTGTTCACCTGGTTAGGAAAAGGCAAACGGCCCCTCTAGCCTCTGCACTCCTTCTTCCTTTCTTCCTCCTGCCCAGATGTATGGTGACCGTATTTTATGAACCAAAAATCTGGACTTGGGGTCTACCATGTGGTTTTACACATGCTCTTAAAATCAGCACTGTCCTATTACAGGCAATACGGGAGCACTAACCTCCATGACTAGGCGCCTATGCCGGGTCCTTCCTCCCTTCCAGTGTTTTAGATGCAGCCTTTGAAGAATGAGTCAGTGGTCAGGAGTGGAGCCTGTGGGTGCAGGTCTAGAGAAGCCGTTTCCAAAGCTGATTGCTCAGCTCTGTTTAGCAACAACTCTACCTAGCAGCAGTAATGTGTTGTCAGAGAGAGGGCTCAGCAGCACCTTGTTTTCATGATTTATTTTTAGTTATACAAATAATAAATGAATGTTTTCTTTTTGTAAAATATTCAAACTAGGTACAAGATTTTAGAGTAACAAGTGAAAATCCCCCTTCTTCCTTCTCTTCTCTAGTCCATTTTTTAGTTTGAGTTGACTCCTTCCAACACAACATATATAATTTTCCCTCTACCTTACTAGTAATCAAAGAAATGCAAATGAAAACAATTGACAAGGGATCATTTCCTTCTTACCATATTCTCATTGTTAAAATAGATGAAAGTATCCATAATTGGTTAAGACTTGGGGCAGGGCCTGTAAATTCCAGCAGCCGTTCTGGAAGCTAATTTGGTAATGCATAGTCATAGTCTAGTCCGGAGGCAGAAATCACATCAATTATTTGAACAGAAAAATTTAATAAAAAAACTTGTTAACTAGTCAAAGTGGTGAGACCCTCCTAAGCGATCTAGAAGTAATGTGTGCAAAAATGTAGCTACCAAAGACTAGAAAGGCCCCCCCCCCCCCCCAGCCCACCAAGACTGAGACTATTAGACCTCCTTGAAGAGGATGCATCTCCCGCTGGAACATTCAGCCACTGGTGGGGAAGAAACTTGCCAGAGACAGCAGGCCAAATTGGGCTGCGGAGATGGTGGCCTGTGACTGTGGCCACGGGGTGGGGGAGCGTGGCCTGAGAATTTGTTTGGAGCTGGTCCTGCTCCCGTGCTCCCATGATGAATAAATGAAATGGAGGACCAGAATCCAGAAGAGAAGAGTCGTCCTGCCACTGCTGCTTGGCATTGTTCCTCCAGGGCCTTCTATTGACAAAGCCTGTAATTGTGCCAGCTGGAGAGGAGAAATATTTACAGGTTCCAGCTCCAGTATCACAAAACAGGGGAAAGAAAGGTAGATGTTGGAGCTGAGAGGCAATAAATTGATAGCTGACACAGATATTGACACCCAAACTCCATTTTTAAAAATTTAAGGAAATAATTAAAGGTGTGCAAATATGTTTAGATAGAAAATGATTATTGCAGTATAGGAAAAATATTGAAACAAGTTCAATGTTTAAAATTTGAGAACTGCTTGAACAGAAGAGTGAGTCACCTATAAGATGAAGCCATATTTATTTATTAACATGAAAATGCACCTCAGTTTTTAGATAGCCCAGAACAAATGGAAAAAAAATGCATTAAATAATGACTTTTATTTTATGACCCATTAAAAAGATATTTATACATATGTTTCTATGTATGCATAAAAAAACTTTGAAAGGCCTAGTGGAGTGGTTTATTCACTAGTTCATTGGTATAACATCCAAATAATAGTGGTTCAATAAATATTTATTGAACCACTGTTATGAACAATATATATATATCAACATTTAATAGTGGTTTCTTTGGGTGGTAGGACTTATGGCTAATTTTCATTCTACTTTTTTTTCCTTTTTGGTTGCTTACCAGTATTTTTCTAATTTTTATGCAAAAACTTTTTTTTGAAAATAAAAGAATTAAGAAGTACTTGACATAAGAAGAATGAGGGAGTACATTGAGATGTGCGATCTCATCATCTGGAAAAAGTGATTGAACCCATAGTTCACAAAATCCCAAGTAATTGTGCCCATGTAGAAAAGGAAACAGGAGGAAAAACCAAAAAAGCTCAGGAAAAGGGGCAAAGTCATCACCTAGAGACCTATGTTCATTTATGCTCCAGAGCAAACCTAAAGAGGTCGCAGCTGAAGGCTGGGCACAAGAAACCTGGCAACCAGAAATCTACACTCAGTCTAATGGGCCTCTTTCGGTTGAGCAAACTTGAGGGCTAACACTCACCATCCAGAGCCGCAGATCAAGTTTGGAATCTCCCTACACTATTTTCTCTCCGTGCAGACCTCCCTCCCCACCCCCACCCCCGCCGGCTCCTCCTCCTCATGCCATGATTCACTGATGAACTAAGATGTTGCACTATGAAAATGGGAAGGTCGGTGATGTCAAGGGATCTGAGGACGAAAGCCATTTTAAAGGCTGTCATCTTCCCTTATTCAGATAAGCAACCTCTCCAAAAAGATCAAAAGGAAAACATGGATTCTCACTGACCTGATTTTGTGATAATCAGGGTAGGCTAAACATTCTCTATATTAGAAACCATGCATGTGTCCCCAGACCTAGTTTTTCTCCCTAGGTCTGGTTTTTGGAATGCTGGTGATAAACTAAGTCTGATTTATTATATGACCATCCTAGGGTATGGGACAAGACTGTAACTTTGGGTATTCTTTGGTCAACCTTAAGAGATATAGCAGGGAGACAGATGAGGCTCAGGTGGTTGGGTGTCTGTCTCCCACATGGAGGGACCTGGGTTCGATCCCCGGGACCTCCCAGTAAAAATTAAAAAAAAGAGAAATATAGAAGGCACGTGGGCCACCAGGCATCTTGCGCGGGTGAGCCGCCAGACCCTGCGAGTGGGTGCACCACCAGGCCCCGTGAGCCACGCAGCAAGATGATGACGTAACAGGAGACTGACACAAGGGAGAGCCAAGATGAGACGCACCGAAAAACCAGGAACTAAAGTGGCGCAGGCGGTAGGACGCCTCTCTCCCACATTGGAGATTCTGAGGATCGAATCCTAGTGAAGACAGGAGGAGAAGGATGAGAAGAGTGGGCAGGAAACGGACACAAAGAGTTGCTCAGCGAATGGACACAGAAAGAGCAAAAATGGGGGTGGGGGGTAAAAGTGGATAAAGGTAAATAAATAAATAAATCCTTAAAAAAATGTATAGGGGAGGAAGATATGGACTATAGTTAGTAGTAATACTTTGACGATGCTCTTTCATGATTTGTGAATACATGTTTCACAACAATGCAGGGTGTTTGTGTGTGGGGGGGTGATGTGTGGGAGCCCTGTATGATGTCATGCATGTTTGCTTTGTAAGTTTATGATGTTTACTGAACACTTATAGTATATGTATATTCAGGTATGAATGATATACTTCAATAATTTTTTTTTTTTTTTTTTGATAAAAGGAAAACATGGTAATTAGGGCGTAATTCCCTTTTTATTTCTCATAAAGCTGTTGTTATCTTATTTCCAGTCTCTTTTGAGGACTAATCTCTTTTGTCCTAAAGCTTGAAGTTTAAATCACCAGCCTAGAACCTGACCAAATATCAAGTGCTGCACTCAAAATTCTATGTCTTCTGGGTAGAAGGTAATTAAAAAAAAAATTAGGTTAATTAAACAAGAATAACTGCCTATTAACCCAAGGAAAAGGAGAATATGCATTATGATCTTAAAAGAAGAGTCTGATTTCACATTGACCATTCTTGATAGTGATTTTGACATGTTAAGATGCCACTGAAATGATTCAATAAATATCTGAAATGTAAGAACAAGCCAGGCTTTTGCAATTAGAACAGGGGTTGGCCAACTTTTTCTTTAAAGGACCATATAGTAAAGGTTTTAGACCTTGTGGGCTGGATGGTCTCTGTGGCAGTGGCTCTGTCATTGTAGTGTGAAAGCATCCATGGGCAATATGGTAAACTAATGGGCATGGTTGTGTTCCACTAACACTTCATTTACAAAAATGGGAGATGGGCCATATTTAGCCTCTGGGCTATAGTCTGCTGACCCCTGAAAAGGAATATCACAGAGTTGCAATAGTAGACCAATGATAGTGGCTCTCTGGACTTGTGGAAAGATTTTTATCTGCTTGTTTTCCTTCTAAGAAGGAAATGCCAACTTATTTGCAGGTATATGTGCTTTTCTTGGAAGATTAGTTTGAGCTAAATGATGATTGATGTGAGAAAGAAAAGGAGCCTTTGTCTTTGTGAAATAACTGGTTGTATTCTCAGAAACAAGAGACTTTTCAGTGAGTTCTATTGGCAATACTTCTGGCCATTTCGTTCTGGGAACAGTTTTAATACCTGCTTTATAAGTTAATCTTATAATATAGAGCCCTTACCATATGGAGTTTTGTTGTGTAATTAGGATTTATGCCACAATATAGCCTCTTATTATCCTCTATGCCAGGGATTACCCACAAATTGATAGTGATTTGATATATCAGTTAGGATTATGTTCAGGGGCATAAAACATAAAATCCAAATAACAGTAGCTTAGTTGTAAACCAAGTCTGGAGGTGCTCAGTCCAAGGCTGGCATGGTGGTTCCATGGTAATCAGGAATCTGGAATGCCAAGTATAGGGAAAATGGTACAAGTTTAGAAGAGAGACTGAAAAAAGCAAAACAAAACCAAAAAAAAAAAAAACTCCTTGGGAAATTGAATTTCATGACCAAAGGGAAAGAAAACCAGAAACCTGAAATTTCCCTGAGAAGAGAAAGGTTTAGAGATGAAGAAAATTTGACATGGAAAAATCCATTTTTGGTTTTTCTCAACCCCCTACTGTTTGTGAAATAAAAAATGATGTTTCCCAAAGCCCAAATGTTTCAATTTCCTCACTTGAAAGTTGCCATGTTACTGTTATACTATTTATAAAGTAAGGCTTTGTTTGCTCAATCTTAGGATGAGCAAACTGAAAATAAATCTCGGGGACAAAATTCAAGTGAATTAAACCAAACATGCATCTAGAGTACACATAAGATATACAAAATACTAGGTTTTGAAATGACCCAACAAAAGAATACCCTTGTAACTTACCTGAATTGGAAAAGAATGAAAATTATACATAAGCATCAGACAGATGGAGACCAAACTATCACCTCTGTTACATATGAAACTCTATACTGGACAATACAGCTTAGATTTGGCCAATAGGCTTGCTCATACTCCCTGGATCAAACTTACACCCCTCACCCAAACGCGAGCCCTCCCGTGCAGGAATGATCCTGCCCCAGTCAGCTTTCCAGATGGCGGAGAACAAATGAGAATACAGTGATAGTACAGGTTTCTTGAAGGTGGCTGGCTCCTCAAAGAGAGAAGACAGGAAGGGCAGAGGTGAGAAATTTTGGATTATTTTGCCAAAGTCATGAATCAGGTAAGTCATCTCTACCTTCCTTGGGGTAGAGGGTGGGGTCATTGAGTGGGGAGTGGGGAGAGAAAGGGGAAGGGAAAGAGAGAGGAGAGGAGCGGAATGGAGAGACCTGGAATATAACTCTAATTGATGTCCCTCCCATGGAGTGGGTGGTAAGTACTCCTTCCAAAACAGACACTGTATAAGGAAGGCATAGGGAGATATAAAGATAAAAAAAGATAAATAAAACATGTCCCAGGATTCAAGGAACTTAAAATAAAGCATGAGGGCATGAGGTATTCATCATAGTTGGAGGGAAAATGGAAGAAGTTGGAGTTGTAAGGGGCTAGAAAGTGGCTTCACAAGTTGTATGAAAGAATTTGGTGTATATTAGATAGGAAATGGATAGACATGGAAAATTTCTGAATGGAGAAATGAACAACTAGGTTGTAGAAAACAATGCGCAGGATGTGTTAGAATGGAGAAGAGGCTCAAGACCTGAATAACGTAGTGTCCAAGAGAAGTGATGGAGATCAACACCATAGTACAGGATTTGATATGGGGTATCAAAGAACAGGGGGAAGTTAAAAGATATTCTAAGAGAAATGAGAAGTCAATGGAACGGAGACAATGAATTTGTTTTTAGATGGGTTGAGTTTGATGGTTTGGAAAGATCTGTTTTTCTAGCAGGGTGTTAGAAATTAACTCACAATGACAAAAGCACATAAATGAGCATTTAGTATGTGATGCGTTCTGCTCTAGGTACTGGAAACACAGTGGTAAAGATGTCATACCTGGTCCTTGTCCTCAGACAGCTTGCAGTTGAGCTCAACTGTTCCCATCTGTGAGTGGCAGGGTCTCAGCCCTCAACCAAATTATTTTCCAGCTATGTAGGGGAATCTTCAGATGGATGGGCTCAGAAACTTGTCTTTCCCCTATCGTTGCCACGTTGCATCTGATCTGCTCATTTTTACTCCAGGCCCACTTTTTCTGTTCTATTCCCACTGCCTGAAAAACCTGTGCTCTTGAAAGCCTCCATTTTAGGCAGGGCTTTGTCTGTCCTTTGGGCTATTCGTTGCCTCCTGCACTCATGAAGTATTCCTCCCTGTGTCCAAAGTTCTGTGACAATTCTCGTGGTTTCTTGTGGCTTCTGCATCTAGTGTGTTCACTCTACGTGGGGCACCAAGCGTCCCAGTGGGGTGGAGGTGGGGGTGCACAAACACTGTTTTCATTCCTTTGGCTTCCATCCTCACTTCTTTCAGTCTATTCCCAAAATTTTCTCTTTCAAGTACCAGGTGCGAATAGGGGAGTCTCCCATGCATATGGAAGGAGACAAATAGTGGTTGTGTGTGTGTGTGCTGTCTACATCAATAACAGGTAGCCCTAAATACTTTGTTACTTGACTGACTGCAGCAAAGTACAATGACTGTTATGTGAGGGCAGGTAAAGAGCCCTACAAGAGCAGGTAACGGCATGCAGCAGTCTAGGTCAGAGATTCCCAAAAGTCCTGGGTTCAAGAGACTTCAGCAACTCACTCTTCCACAGCTCCCTAGGCCACAGGAAATATCTAACCGTTTTGTTTATTCAGAAGTTAGATCCAAACAACCTAATAAACATTCATGTCCTAAAACTCAGTAGCTGCTTAAAAAGAATGCAAATAAATAGAAAGAAAACATTGTGACTTTATTCTTGAACGACCACAATGACTTGCTAATGATGAGTCGAGGCTTGTTGGACGCTGCATAGCTTCTGAAGTCTTGGAATCAGATTGGGCCGCACCATCCTCCTGGCCTTTACTACACAGATTTTCTCATGGTGCTTGCTTTTTATCACACTGAACACCCAACACTTAGCTCTGCCAGAATATGATGTCATCAGGAGGAATGGAGTGATCTAATGCTGAAACTGCAAATTATTTCAGACTAGGAATTCTCACAGTGTCCAATAGATGCCAACGGTTTCAGTTTCCCTGGAAAGTTGACAATATCCTGCAGTGCCCTCTGTGAGTTCACTGTGGAGCCCTGGGACACTTTGGCAAGTGTGTCTGGGGGCAAAGGAAGGCTGGGGTGTGCGTGCGTGCGTGTGTGTGTGTGTGTGTGTGAAAGGCATCCATGATGAGAAGAAAAAACAGATCAAAGGGTGCCTGTAAGATTTTCCACACAGGGTTCATGCATTTGGAGGAAGTCTGGTTGGCGAAGGGATGTGGTGAACTTGACCGACTTATTTACATTTTTGGGGTACCTACTACTCTGTGATTATTCATGGATTTGGCTAGTTGTTTATAGCCAATCTCCACTACTCAAGGGAGGGCAGCCATCTTGTCTTGTCCACTGCTGTACTTCCAATACTTCACACCTGGTAGGTACTCAACGAGTAGGTTTTAAATGGTTGACTTAAATAAATATATATAAATGAAAACTATAAATATAAACTAAAATAGATTTAAAATGGAAATATCCCTCCACTTGTGAAATGGCTGTGGAAGAGGTGTTTTACTTGTTGTCATGGGGCAGGGGGCATTGAGAGAGGGAGTTACCTGGGCATGAAGCACACAGAGGGCTCAGCTGGATTGTAGCAGAACCCATTGGTGTGGGCTTAGAATTCCCTCCAGCAATATTTGGCAGCCTGGGAGCAGGAACCGAGAAATTGGATGTTTGTATTTATTCCAGGTCAAGAATTGGCAGAATAGATGTGGCAGAGAATCAAGGGGTTGTGAAGATTCAGAGCTTTCACTGTCTTAACCCCAAAACATGCTTTAGAAAATGCTCTGGGTGAGGTATTATTGGCAGGGATCCTGCCAGGCTCCAGCCTGATGCTTTGGATTCAGTTGCCCATTCTTCCCATGACTGGCTGAGGTCATGTCCATAGATCTGAGTATGAGACTGTTCCTTCTGTAACTTTAAATCATTGTGGAACGGGTGGCCTATCTCAGGGGGAGACTTCCAGGTCCCTGGGATTTATTTTACTCACTCAAAGGATCACATTGTTAGATTTGCCCATTTTCTGCCAATTTTTGTTTAAAGAAGCAATGACATTACAAAATCTTTTACTTTGTAATATTTTCTTTAATTTTGTTCATATGTATATATATTTCACATTGTGGTAGGCAGCTTCTAAAAAGGGTCCCGGTGGTCCCTGCCACCTGGAATTCACATCCTTGCATACTTCACCTCCCCCGCCAAGTGTGAGCTGAGCTAGTGACATATCTGATGACTAGAAAAATGGCAAAAGTGATGGGATGTTATTTCTGAGTTGAGGTTATAAAACATTGTGACTTCCGTTTTACTTGCCCTTTCTTGCACAATTGCTTTCTCACTTTGATGAAGCAGGCTACCAAGTTGTGATCTGCCCTATGGAGAGATCTATGAGGAAAGGAAAACAAGGGTCATCTTCAGCCAACTGCCAGCAAGGAACTGAGGCCCTCAGGCCAACAACATGCGAGGGACCGAATCCTGCCAACGACCTATGGGCTTGCAAAGGGATTCTTCCCCAGCCGGTCTTAGGATGACCATGACTTCAGCTCCAGACAACAACTCGACTATAGCATGTGAGAGGCTCTGAAGCAGCATCTAAGCCATGATTGGACTACAGATCCACAATAACTGTGAAATAACTAGTGGTATTTTAAGCCACTAAGTTTTGGAGAAATTTGTTATGCAGCAATAGATAACAAATACACATAATTCATCAAGTCTAAGATGCCCTCAGTTCTATGACACCCATTATTTTGTGTTCCCTAAATAAGAAACAACACTGCCAGCATGATCTATCACAAAATCAATGACATACTGTTGATTTTAGGACACAGTCTAATTCAGAGATATTTGTTGTGAGAAAATGTGCATCTAGAATGAGTGAAACTTTGGCAGTAGTAATCATCAATACATACATTTTATTTCATATCTTTTGTTTTGCTGGATGCTTTATTATGAACATAATTCCAGGTTGTATGTGATACTTTCCCCATCCATTTTTATTTGAATAGACAATGCATGCACATGGCAAAACATTGCAAATAGTATATGTGTATAGAACTATAGTTCTTCCCCTCCCCTCCCCTCCCCTCCCTGTTCCTCTCCTCTCCTCTCCTCAACACAATTGGTAGCACTCTATGCACATTGTTTTGCGACTTGCTCTTTTTACTTAATATATCTTGGAAATAGTTTCATAATCATATGCAAAGATCTTCAATCACTGTAATGCTGCACAAGAATTGTGAAAGTCTTCTTCCATTATTTTCTGGTGCCAAGTGCTGAGTAGAGAAATCTACTACCAGTTGAATCCCTCTACCCTTCTTTTCCTTTAAGAGCTTTTAGGATCTTCTCTTTGCCCCTAATTTGTAAAATTCTGAGTTGATATGCCTTGGTGTAGGTCTATTTTTATGTCTGATGCTGGGTTCCTAGTGTGCTTTTTCAACCTAGAGGCTATTATTGTTCAGTCTTGTATAAATATTTCCTGCCCTCTGTTTACTGTTTGTCTGTGTTCCCCCTACTCTCATATTTTCCATCTTATGTTTTTGTTCCAACAGATTTCCTAGACTTTATCTTAGTTCATCCAAGGAAATTTTTATTTTGGGTACTCTGTCTTTAGTTTTTAAGAACTCTTCTTTGCCTTCTAATTAATACATTTTTGTTTTATGGATACATTATCTTATATCTCTCCAAGTATTTTATGTGGCATTTTTTGATTTTTTTAAATTCCTGCATTATCTCTGTTTCCTCCATCCCTCCCTCTGTCCCTCCCTCCCTCCCTTCCTTCCCTCCTTCTTTCTTTTCTTGTGACAACAATAAGGATGACTATGCCAATGATGATGATGACAGCGATGAAGACAACGGTGATGATAAAGATAAGGATGCTGATGATGCTGATGAAGATAACACTGACTTGAGAAGCAGCAGAGTGGAGAGGTTATGTGCTCTAACTATAGAACCAGAAGAACCTGAAGTTGAATATATGTTCTGTCTTATGGGCTGTATAATTATTTTATTTAATCTGTAAAAACAGTAACTATTTCACTGGGCTCTTGAGATGAGATACTATATATCATTAATTCTAAGATTCATATTTTAACATCTCTGAAATTAGGAGTCATCTTTGCCGTCACTGTCAGGCAGACAGAGCATAAATTTGATATTTGTAAAGGAGGTATTTGTGATTGGAGGAATGACCACAATGTTTTTTTCTTGGAAAACAATAACTGTTTCATGGGACCTAAGAAAGAAAGCTGTTCATGAGTAGATGAAGCTGTGTTATTTATTTTTTTCCTGAAATATACACAAAAGGATTTCTTATCCCATGTCAAGCAATGCCTTTGAAGACAGTGTTTTATTTCATTTTTCAGAGGTACAGAAAATAAGGGTATGTCCTTCAGTTGGTTGCATTTTAGATTTGATGAAAAATAATAATATATTTAGAATACTTTGCATGGTCCCAGAGTTTATTTGTTTGTTTGTTTATTTATTATGCCCCATCTTGCCTCAGTAAGGTTACAAAAAAATATACCAGTGGTAGCCAGCTTTCAGGATGCTCCTCGATGATCTCTGGCTCCTGGTCTTTGTGCCCTTATGTTGTCGCCCACATTGAATAGGGCTGACTTGAGTAGCCAATAGGATATTGCAGAGTGATGGGGTCTCACTTCTGAGGCTAAGTTATAGGAACGTCGCCGCATCCATCTTACTCTCTTAGCTCACTCACTCCGAGGGAACCAGCCACCAAGTCAGGAGGACTTGCCCTAAGCAGGAAGTCCGCGTGGCGGTGAGCTCATCCTGTTTCTAACAACCAGCAAGGACTTGAGGCTTCCTACAAAAATCTATAGGCGGCGGCCACTTTGGCAGCAGATCCTGCAGGGCCCGTCAGGCCCTGGGATGCCTGTGCCCACCAACATCTTGGCTGCAGCTTCATGGGAGATCCTGAGTCTGAATCATTCAGCTGAGCCACTCTTGAATTCCCAACCCGTGGAGACTGTGAGATAATGTTGTTTTAAGCCACTAAGTTTTGGGATATGCAGCCATATATAACTAATACAATACCATACAAAACCTAAACCAACTGCTGTCAACTCATTTAGCTGTTTTTGTTTGCTATTTGCTTCCATATTTAAAAATAATATGCTTATCATGCTCTTTCTCGATTTTTAGTTTTATATCTTATTTATTGACTTATTACTAGGAAGAAGAGGCTCTAGCTCTTACATTTGTCCCGCCCCCTCCCCAAAGCTAGGGATACCAGATAAAATACAGGATATCCAGCTAAATTTAAATTTCAGATAAACAGCGAATCAATTTGTAGTATGTCTCAAATATCGCATGGGGCATAGTTATGCTAAAAATTATTTGTCGTTTATCTGAAATTCAAATTTAATTGGGCATCCTATATTTTATTGGCTAAGTCTGGCAGCCCTGAGCAAAGCAGGCCTTGAGATAAGGATGTGGGAGCTGACAGTTTATTCAAGAGGCATTCCCAGGAAACACAGGTGAGGGAGTAGAGAGAGGGAGACCGCAAAGGAAGAACAGCCTAAGGTGCATTTAATGCGTGAATTTTCTCTATGGACTATTTGGGCTCAGTTCTGCTGGGAATTGTTCCCCTAGAGGACAGGGAGGCACAGGCATTGGTCCACTGACTCCAGTCCTCCACGGGTTAAGGGCTGCCCCTGGGAATGTGTCCCTTCCCATGTCTGGGCTGTACCTTACACAGTAACCTTACCCTTTCCCCTCCCTTCTGCATCTCCCGTTGTGGCTTAAATTAATATCAGATATTTACACTATTATGATGGTACAACTATGATTCACCACTGTGCTGTGATTACATTTCTCATACTACTTTTTATGTTCCTTGGAATTAATCATTGCTTCCTATATAATTTATTTAGATTTCCATGCATCAATTACTAATTCATCCCTATGCTTTCCCAGTCAATTGATAGTCTCCTGGAAATAGATTCCAACAGCTAGGATCTTCTCTCAGTTCCATTTTCTTTTCTTGGTGCCATCCCTCCTGGAGTCCTCATCCTCCGATTCTGCCATGGATTGGTTGCCCTCTAAACCGGCCCATCTTAACGCGCCTCACCACCGTTCCTGGGAATTCCCTTAACCGCTCGCCTACACTCTGATCTCATGTCCTCTCTTTCCTGGTTTACTTCCTTGTTTTGATGGAGCTCATTCTCTAGGAACGTCCCAAGAAAGAGTTCAGGAGCTATATCATTGCATGTCTGAGAACGTCTTTGCTTTACCTTCTTATCTAAGTGCATTTTGGCTAAATATAGAATTCTATGTTGGGCCTCATTTACTCCCAGAGTTTTGAAGGCTCTGCTCGTTGTCTTCAAGCTTCCAAGTTGCAATTAGGTAGTCTGATGCCATTGCCTGTTCCTTTTCATGTGAGCTGCTCTTTTCCCCCCTTTGTTATGAACCTTTTTAGTTTTTGAAATTTCATGGTCACGTGCCTTGTTATGTTCTGTCCCCCGCTCCCAACCACTTATTATGCCAGACATGATGAAAACTTTCAATCTGGAAAATAACTGCCTTCATTTTCTTCAGTAATTTCCTCCTTTCTCTTTTTCCATATAGTGTTTTCCTGGAAATCTTATTATTTAGATGTCGGACCTATTGATGGAGCCATTAGCTTTCCTGTCTTTTGAGATATTTTATATTTTGGTTCTACCTGTTGGAAGATTTTTTCACCTTTATCAGATCTCAAACATTGTGTCAAATTTGAAATTTCTGCTGTTATATTTTTAATTCCCAATAACTTGTTCTTATTCTCTTATTACTCCTTTTTAGCCTACCATTTTATAGTAATTATAACTCTTTCCCTGAGGATATTGGTTATTGTTTAAAAAATCTTCTGCTGCCTGCATTGTCTTTATTCCCACTGGATTGTTTTCATCTGTTTTTTTTTTTTTTTTTTAATGTTGAAAGCTTATGTTAAACGTCTGTCTGTCCTTGACTGTCCATTTACATTTATTAGCAAGGCTCTAAAATGCAAACTGTGCAGGTGGGTGAGGGAGGGTCTTGTCAACTGGGGGGCTTCACTGTAGATTGATTAGGGAGGAACCAGGTGTTTCGCTGGTAGACTTTCAGTGTCTGTAGGATTTTTCTCTTGGACCAATCAGGTTCCCTATAGAGAAATCCTCTGATATCCTGCCTGGGTGAGTGGGTGGTGGTATGTCTGGTTGCTAGGATTCTTGAAACCAAGTGGAGGTAGAGCCAGGGCCACCAAGAATGAGTTCAGACCCTGAATAAAGAAATTTTTTTGTCCCCCTCCTGCCCCAGCAGAAGCAGACCTGCCATTGATTTTTACATGGGCAGACTTTGGTTCAGCATCTCTCTCTCTGCTAATTCAATTTCCACTTATCCATCCACTGCCACTTTCCCTCTGTTGTTGGCATCTTTCCTTTGCTGCTGTCTTCCCTCCCTTCTCTTTCAACTTGTGGGTCATATTTTTTATTTCTTGACTGCTGATTTTGTGTGGTTTTAGGGGAGATTGGAGCTCAACACCTTTTCCATCTGCCTTGTGTCACCAGACGCCTTAGCTACTATTGCTATTATCTCATCTAATCCTTACAATAGGCCTTTGGGATTATTATCACCACTTTACAGATCAAGAATCAGAAGCTTGGGGAAGGCCCGAGTCACCTGTTAGTGGTGGAGCCCGGGTGCAGACCTAAGTCCATGTTGCTCCAAGCTGGGAACCTCTTCCTTTCGTCTTGGGTGCAAATGTTCCCCCCACTCTCTCCTTTTCTCTGTTACTTTATATCTGTTATATTTCATTACACATACATCTTATTATTGGTTATTTTAATCTAAAATAGCATGATTTTTTGGTATGATTTTGTAAAAATCGCACTGACTCATTAGGATTCAAGCCATGCAGAACAGTACAGAAAAAGACAGTTAAAAGGACCCGAGCACTGCCCCCCAGCAACCAGTGAGAACTACTATTAATATCTTGGTCAACACCTTTTCAGAAACTTCTTTATGTATATGCACACATATAGATACATATAATTTTGCATAAATTAGGTCATTCTTCATATACATTTCTATAACCTATGTTTTAATATACAATAATATCTTCTGGATCTTTTTCCATGTCAATAAATATAGATCATCACTTGGAATGAATGCAAAGTGTTCCTTTGCATGTATCTGCCATATTTTGCTTACCAATTCTCTAGTAATGGACTTTCAAGCATATAGAAATAAACATCATCATGTAATTCTTAGCCGTGAAACTGCTGGGTAAAAAGGTGTGCTCATTTACATTTTGATTAGTTAGTATTGCCAAACTGCCTTCTAGATGTGTTACCTGCTAGTTCTTCATTTTTATGTAGTAAAATCATTTTCTCTTTATTTTTTGATTTTGCATATCACTTCAAATTTTAGTAAAATATTTTTTCAAAGATCTAGCATACCTTTATGTCATTTAAAAAATGTCAGTTGATTAAAAATATAAAACTGTAGGCTAACTGGAGCACAAAGATTGTTGCTTTTCAGTTTTGATTAGAAATCAAAAAAAGAATGATTAGAATGAATCATTTCTTCAAGGCAATCATCAGATGTGGTACAGTCTATTCTTATAACTATTGCTATATTATTCTTTGATTAAATAAGTTAGTTATTAATCATTCTTGTGTAAAATGAAAAAAAAATACAACAGAAATATTTAAGTAAAAAGCCCATGTACCTATTCTTCCCTCAAATCCATTCCTCTTCCCAGAAGTAACCTTGTATTATTCACTTTGGTGTGTATCTTTCTATCGTTTTCCCACTGTACTTACATTTATAAAACATACATATAGAAACACTTGGATCTGTTGTGATCATACACTTGTCTTCTGAGGATTGCTTTTTCACTCAGTACTATGAATTGGAGGCTTCTCTATGTCAGTTTCTTTTTCAATATAGACTTACTTCATTCCTTTTAACTGTCATATAATATTCCATAACACAGATGTACAATAGTTTATTCAACCGTTTCCAAGTGATGGATTTCCACATTGTTTCACTAGTAAAAACAAGGTTGCTGTCAGCTCTTCCTCTTGGAGAGACAGCAGCAGAACGGGTGGGTCAAAGGAGAAGCACATTCAAAGCATAGTTTCATTTATCGATGTTTCTCAAACTTTATTTCATTATTGGGCCCCACCTCCCAGAAAAAGTAAAATTAAACTATTCAATTATGTTACTTACTTAAAGTAATTTACCTTTAAATTAAATCAAATGAATCTCTAATGAGAGAAATTACATACTAAGGAACAAGATTTTATTGGGTGGGGTTGCACTATGGAGGCCACGAACCATTGTTATATCTAAGATATTTTCACCCCCAAGAATCATTTTTCACCCTCTTGGAGGTGATATTGTCCCCACTGAGAATGTGCAACTTAGATAAACACTTGCTGAAAACATTTTCATTTGTCGGTCCCTATGGAATAGACCCATCCCTCTTTTGTGAGGGCTGTCAGATGCCACATCCAAATGCTTGTCACCCTGCAGCATCCTAGCATGTGCGGCTTGCCTGGAGCCCTCAAAAATATTTACTGAATTGAACTGGATGTTGGTAACACACTGTCCAAGAATATTATCCCGCTGGCCATAAAGCAGAGCAGATAGACAGTGCTAATTTGTTCACCTTCCTCATACGTTAATTAACGTTGTCACGAATCCCCAGACTCTCACTGGATAATTTAGAGAAAAATGCCAGTGAAAAAGCAAGGAAGGAATTGGGCTGGAGGCTGCCAGTCTTGCATTCCATTTATCGGAGGCAGCTTTATATTTTCCAAAGGAGAATGGAATCTGGTCCGTGAGGCACGTCCTTTAAATATATTCTGTGACAGGTAGGATGGCAGGAAAACCTAGCTGTTGCTTTGGTTGCATGAGAGAAAGCCTGATGGCTCTGGAAGAGACCCTGCCCCCCTCCACCCCGAGTTGTGCATACCTTGAAATGAAAGTCATGACATTTAGAAATCATTACTTCTAGCTCTGTAGTATGAAAGCAGCGATCATTTTAGATGCGAAAGGAAGGAGATTCTTAACAACCACAGGAACAAGACAAAAGTCACCAAACAGGGCGGCTTGCAGTAGGGGCTGTGGAGACAGCTGCTGTCTCGGTGCGTCTGCTTTCTGTGGTTCTGAGGGTGGGAAGCCAGCTCCTTAACGAGACAAGCTGGGTGCACATCTTCTCTCTGCCCTGCGCTGGCTGTTATCTTGGACAGATTGCTTGGCTACTCTGTTCTTCAGCTGAGCTGGATGAGCTGGAAGCCAAAGGATGGAGAGATTTGATGTCAAAACATTTAGAGCTGCCATTGAGAGCTAATAAGAGGCTAATGTCGGTATGCGGAGACTTCCTAGAGTTCTAATTAATATTTTTATGCATGTGTGGACATTTTTATTTCCATGGTGATGGTTTCACTTTAATGAGGATTAGAAAAAAATACAGCCACCCAACAAACTATCGATTTCATACACAGTATGTTTTGCTTACGATGAGGACTTTTAAAAAGCAAATTGATTTGTAAGTCGATTTACGTAAAAATAATACACAGGATTGCATATGGACACAGTACAAAAACAAAAGAGTAAAGATGTTTCTGGAATGAATAGAGTTTGGGAACCTGCGATTTATGCCCCTCCTTCCCATTCCTTACAATAATTGGGTTCCATTGCCCACCACTTAGCATGGACCTGTCAGAAGCTGTTAAAATCATTCATTGTAGCTTCTGCTGCCAAGACAGAAGAACATGCAAGGAATCGCTAAGATTGCTTCAGCCCCTTTGTTAGGTGTCTGGAACACAAAGCACTTTCTCTTAAAAATACTAATAGCTAACATTTATTGAGGACTGACTGGCTGTGCCAGCCTATTTTAAATGGCTTTTTTTTTTTTTTTTTTAAAGGATGGCAAGGTTTATTGGGGATAAAAACTATGAGAGTTAAAAGGGGAGGAAGCAGGATTGGGCAGGGAAACCTCCTGGCCTTAATGTGGATCTGACATCTTTTTGGAATTGTAATAGCCGCAGCCTGCTGGTCACCACAGAGGGGCCTCTTCAAATGTCAAAACGATTGCCCAAAAGGTGGATGTGGAGGCAGTGAGGAGGCCAGAGAGGCCCCCAGGGTGGAGGAGGTGGCCCAGAGCTCAGCGTTGGTGTGAGAGGGTGGTGCGTGGGGGGCGATCCTGGGCAAGCGGGGTGCCCTCGTGCAGCCATATTAACCTCAGCAGGGAATGAGCTTTCTGAGCTGATGGTCCTCACGGGAGCTGCACCAGGTCCTGGGTCCCTCTGCGGAGCTGTCAGCTGGTCAGGTCTTCCCGGTTTTGGTGGGCTTTAGGCCGCCTCTCTCTTCCGCTTCTTGTTTTTGGTTCTTTCCCATCTGCGTTTCTCTGTTCTGCTCCGCCATCACCTCCTTTGCCCCACACCCAGGCATGACCTCTGAGCCAGCTGTCATACGATTTTGGCTTTTGATATTTCAGTTTTTGCCTGGGAGACCTTCATTATCTGTGTGCTCTGAATTTTCTTCTCTCTCTTCAGGTCCCACCTGCAAACTCGCTATTCGTGCCTGTATTTTTGCCCTCAGGCTCACATTCAACTGGGAGAGGCAATTATTCAAAGCCTCCATTGTGTCACCCTTAAGAGTGAGAACTCCTTCCAAATCTTTCTGTGCCTTCTCTAAGGATTTGCTATTTTCTTGGAGCTCCGAGTGCTCTTTTTCCCAGTCTTCAATTTCCTGCTGCAATGGATCCTTCTTAGTCTTTAGCTGAGCATTTTCCTTCCACACCTGTGCATCTTCCATCTTTACTTTGGCCTCAATGACACTGGCTGCAGGAAGTGCAATTTTGAGCTGTGATATATCTGAGGCCGTCATTGAAATCAAGCATTTGAAGCTTTCTTTAACTGTTTTCTCCTTCCCATATCAAGGCCCTCTTGTCTACACCCTGATGTCTCTTATTAGGCAAGGTGACTAGTGTCACACAGCATTTCATTCTTCCTCCTGTTCACAATTGGAGTTTTAAAAAATATGTAAGTTCAGTGTTTTCCTTCATGCAATTCTTTATTATCAACAAAATTTGCTGTAAATTGACTTGACATGTTTGAGGCTCTACAGCAAGGACAGTGCTCCAGACCAAAGATGGCAAATAAAGCAATTCCTAAGGAAGCAGAAATGATGATAGACTTCCAAGGAAATCCACTAAAATGAGGCTCAGGATTAAAATGATCAGGCAGAATATCAAAAAGATTGAATGGGAAGCATGGGTATTCTTTTGTACATTCATGAATTACCTGAAATAAATCCTTTGTAACTACCAAATATATCTATACTTATCCAAATGGAGGAGGTAGAAGTAGCGGCTGGAGCCCATGAGGCCCCCAAGGTGGAGGGGTTGGCCCATATCACAGCGTTTGTGTTAGAGGGTTTCCCCTCGGGTAGCGTGTGAAGGGCAATCCTAGGAAAGGATGAAACCACGTGGAACCTTTCCAAGAATACACTCAGTGCTTGAGTTTGGGTAACCAAGAGACCCCAGCAGGATGAGGCAGAAGAATGGCTGGAGTGCCTCCATGTCTTGGTCCTCTTGGGGGCCCAAAGGGTGCCTGGGCAGTGGGACTGGGGCAGGGTATGTGGTGGGGGCAGTTCTGGGATTGGGGGTGGGATGGCATATGGAGAGGGATGGGGTTGACGTAGGTGTGGAAGGGGAGGGAGCAGGGGGACTTGGATTTCTGGTTTGAGGAAGGGTGAGGGCTGCAGTCTATCTACATGTTCTGTGCATGTTGTTTCATTTAATCCTCACAGCACCCCAGGAGGCTGAATGTACAAATGGACAACGGCCGAATCATGTATAACAGCAGCTTTCTGACCCACATCTGAAGCGATCAGACCAGAAGCTAAGCCACTATCTGCAACAGTAGCTCCAGGAAACTAAAGCACAATCCCTGTAACAATTAGCCCGAACTAGCCAGGATTTGGCCAGTAACTGACAACTTCCCTAGTTTTTGCCCCCACTTCCAATTTAGGGCCAACCAGAGAAAGTGGAACATGCACCTCTACCCAATCACAGAGGATGAGCTCTGCTTCAGGTGAGCCTGCCTCCAGCTCCCCCAGCCTCCAATCAGGGCTTACCTGCAGTCTTCCCTTTTTCTGCTCTAAAGGTTTCCTACTCTTCTGCCTGCCTTTGAATTTCTGCCAAACGTAAGTGATGATGACTGATTCCCTTGCTATGGCAAGCTCTGAGAAAAGTCTTGGCTTGTTCTCTTTTGGGTGTTTCTTATTTGCTTCCACAAACCCTGGGAACTAAATACCATTATCATCACCATCCCCATCTTTCAGATTATGAAATCAAGGCCCAGAGAGCACATTGCTCAAGGCTACAGAGGTAATAAGTGGCTAGGACTCCAACACAACAGACTAACCCCAGAGCCTGCACTCTTTTCCGTGCCGATCATATGATTGCACAGAGCTCGCAGCACGAGGAATCCTTCCTGACTCCTTAGGCCAGTGCTCCTCACACTTTAATGTGCTTTCGGAATCAAAATGCAGATTCACACTGAGTAGGTCTGGGGTGGGGCCCAAGAACCAGCATTTCTAACACACTCCCAGGTTGTGTGAGTGCTGCTGACCCTTGGACCACATTTTGAAGACAAAGGCTGAGAACTTTTTATTACTGCAGGTTGAGCCTCTTTTGCCCTTTCTCCAAGGCATCAGTGGGGTTCTGGTAATGCGAGGGCCTGGCCTGGGCTCCCCACGATGCTGCATACAAACTCATGTGGTGATACAAGGCAGTTGGCGATAGAGGGAAGCCAGATGCAGCACAGACCTGCCTCTGGACTTCCCCCTCTTTCATTTGTTGGTTACAAAGGGAGCTCTTCTCAGAAGAGGAAAGCAAACAATGGCCTCGTGTCCACAAGGCCAAAGGCTCAGTCCTCCTGTTGCGGAGAAACAAGGGTCCTAATATATTTGGAGGGAGTCCAGCATTAGTCTTGGGCTGGCTGAAAACTGGGTTTTAACTTTATTTAACTTTTTTGGCCCTTTCTCCAAGAAGTGTTTCAGAATTGTTTGACGTCCCTGCTCTGGGATGTCTATAAAGAGACAAATTGTCCTCTCATCTGGGCTGTCTTGGCAGTAAAGCCCTGCCTGTTCCTCTTGGTGTCCAGAAATCTCCCAAATTTGTGGCCAAGGCCTTCCCAAGACTCCCTCTGAGACAGACATCTGCTATTACTGCTCCCCTGGTTTGAATTAAATTGGACAGGTGTGCATCAGTCTAGACACTTGAACGTACAAGGAAAACAACTTCTAATATATTTTTGAAATGCAACCCAATTTCTATTTCAAGCCCTTATTTCACCAGGGAAAAAAACTTAATCTCAGTTAATTTGCGGTTTTCTTCCTGAAACCAGGGTTGTTTTTAGTGTCATCTGGTCATATGTCATTGGACGAGGCATCTGCTGCCCAATTTGGTTCCCCTCATTGGCCCAAGCGTGTCACCATAGAAATTTCCTTGTTCCTGTTTGTGTTATTCCTACATGGCCTTATTCTTACTCTTATTCAAGATGTTTTCTTAGAACTGTTTTCCTGGAAATATTTCGTCTAAGCTGCTAGTCCTTTCAGGTCCACAACATGAGAGTCTTTTAAAAGCTTATAGCCAGAAAGAGACTTTTTTCTCTGCTTGCTTCTTCGCTTCACTCCTTAAACCAATTGGCATAGAATAGCTTTGCTTTTAAAAATGGAGGAAGGGCCAAAAAGAAGAGACTATAATATATATATTTCAAATATATACATTTCCTTTGCTACAAGATCAAAGGCCCAGATGAATTGTCATTTAATTTGCAAAGACCTATGTGTGTTTTAATTCTTTTTCCATGCTTTTTGATTTGAGTCATACCATCATTCTCTTAAAAGCCATTCCTTATATTTGTGTTTCTGTATTCAGGTTCACCCAGTCACTGCAAAAGGAATCTGGGCTAAGGAGAGGGGATGCCCAGAGCCAGAGGAGAAGGGAGGTAACAGTGCACACCCGAGAACTTGGCTGCATCATGGTTATGAAAATGTGGCATATGATTGCCAATTCTATCTAAGTTTGTAGGGAGGTGAGATAAACTAAGGGTAATTAATGCAATTATAATACTGGCAGTAGCTCATTTTAGTATCTAATATAGGGTGGGGTTAAAGGCATCAGCTTTGGTGTGAGAAAACCTGTGTTTGTTTCCTGGCTCTGGCACTTCCTATGTAGTTGACCTTGGGCTAGTGTTTCATCCTCACTAAGTCTCAGTTCCTTTGTCTTACAAATGGGGCTAGTAGGGGTATGAATATGGTAGGACCGGAGTTATGTTTGAATGAGATAATATAACGTATAATAAGAGCTCACTACAAAGAAAAACTGAATAAATGTTATCTTTGAATAATAATCATACAAATAGGGTTGGTTTCCTGAAATTTTTATTTTATTTATCTTCAAGGAGGTCCTTAGTGTGGTCCTCATTTATGGATATGGAAAAACCCAAGAAGGACAAAGACCCCCCCCCCTTTTTTTTAAGCTAAGCTTGAGACCTGAAAGCAGACAAAGCCTCTGATGTAAATTTGTCGTCACTCCTTTCACCATAGAAATTACGGCTCTAATGTTAAGTGTCTGCTCTATGAATGCTAAGTGAAAAACAGGTTACAAAATTAGATAAGCATTTTAATGACAACTTTGTACAAAACAGATGCATAAGAAAAAGGGTGAGAAGAAAATGTAACAAATTATGGGAGAATATATACTTTCTTTCCTCTATTTTTTCCAAAAATAAAGACAATTTAGTTGCATAACTTCTGTTCAATAGCAGGGCCCATTTTCCCCATTTCAGAAATGCCTGCGTGTGAGACAAGGTGGGAGGGAAGATAGAGTGTGTTGGTCTTTGGAAGACTGGAAGGAATTCAAGTCACCACTTGCTTTTAAGTCTCGTAGGTAAACAGCCAAATAATACAGGGGTGAACAGCAGACACCCTGAGCAACCTCTGAATGAGAGGAAATGCATTAAAAAGCTCTTGTTCCCAAATTCTTCTCTCACCAACCTGTGAAGACCCAGAGATGTGAGGGCTGTGGATGGGGCAAGGTTCTTTCCAGTGTCTCACATCACAGCAACATCTAGGCTGGTCCTGAGCAAAGAAAAAAAAAAAAAGAGGATGACAAATTAATTGTAAGGGAGTAGGAATGACGAATGGAGAAGATTCTCTCATTAGATGGCTTCTTGCTGAGATATGCAGAGCAAGATCAATGAGGCAGTGTCCCTTGATAATTCAGCCTGCCAGCAGCTCAGACACAGCCTGTCCTCATTAGCTCAGTGGAAAGAACCTGGGCTTTGCTGTTAGCTAAACCTGGGAGGAGAAGTATTTGACCTTGGGCAAGTCGCTTAACTTCACTGGCCCTCAGTTTCCTCATCAAAAAAAGGGGATTGTTCTAGCTAACATATATAATAGTATTAGACTTTTTTCTTTTTTAGAAGGTACCAGGGATTGAACCCAGAACCTCATATAGGGGAAGCAGGCGCTCAACCACTTGAGCTACATCTGCTCCCCTGGACTTCTTTTGTTACAAGTATCAGAACCTCAATCAAGCCAACATCAGCGAAACAAGGTGGGGATCCATCATGAGGCTGCTGAATTGTCTCATGGAACTTAAGAACAGGAAAGCTATCAGAAGCCTAGGAATACTGATTTCTTAGGCTTTCTTTTCTACGTCTCTCTTCCTAGTTTCTCCATTCTTCTCCCACTCCACTCCCAAGACTGGTTTCTCTGTAACTTATTAGGGCAGGAGGGGTTGGGTAGGCTACCGGTATAAACTTGGCTATGAAAGTCGTCATTTATAAAAGACGTGTTTGGGGTCTTTCCATGTTGGTGACATGTAGCTTCTTCAAATTTGTTTCTTATATTGGTTGGCTGAAGTGCCACCCATCAGGCAACTTCAACTCCAAGTGTTACCTGCTATGAAAAGCCTGCCTCTGCTTCAAATGCACAGAAAATGCCTGCGACGTGGTTTGCCTACCACTTCTGCTGGCTATTTTGTCCAGCTACAAGCTTGTTTTCTTGGTTTATAAAATTTCAATAGCTGATGGAGAGTGAGGGGTGTGGAAGGGAAAGCCTACAACTGTTTTTGTTGTAGGCAAAGCACAGCAATGGGGAGAAATTGTGACAAATACAAATGTTTTGTGACTTTGACTGAGAGTAAGCAAGCCATAGAAAGAGAATGGCAGGGAAGCGGCTGTGGCTCCCATTTACCATATGGGAGGCCTTGGGTTCGATTCCTGGGACCTCCTGGTGAAGGCAAGCTGGCCTGCGCGGCGTGGTGAGCTGACGCAGCAAGATGACCCAACAAAGGGAGACAAGCAGACCCAGAAAAACGCAAAAGCAAATGGACACAGCAAGCATAAGCAGCAAGGGGGGAATAAATAAATAAATAAAAATAAATCTTTAAAAAAAAAAAAAAAAGAAAGAGAATGGCAGAGAGAGACCAGAGTCAGAAATACGTAACAGGGTATGACTTACTACCAACGCTAAATTTTATTGCCTAATTTAGGACAGGGATCAATGGAATGCAACAAATCCCACTTTTAGTAACTTAAAAGAGGAAGGATGTTCTTAAACAGCCACAAGGTTAAAGGATACAGCTTCAGCCAATAGAGAGGCTGGTTTTTCCCTAACTCTGAACTCCTAGACGAGATATTCTGATTGGACCAGCTTGGGTCGGCTGCCCCTGCCTAGACCAATCATCTGTGACTGACTACAGGGGTCAGGTCATCTTGAACAAAATGGCTTCCAGGTGGCTTTGACTCTGGAGGAGGGGTGTGACGATGGGGTTGTAGCACACTGGACCTACACTCTGAAGAGTATCCGGTCCATGATGACAGGAGGAGATGTGAAGATTAGATATGCCAATGTATGTTAAAAGCCCAGCACCGTGTTCTAGACGGAAGCAAAAACAATGTGTTTGTTTTCTTTCCTGAAGCATAATTCTGTATCCCTAGAGCTCAGAATGAGTGATTCATTCCTGTTGCTCTTGGCTCCGATATATCTGTGCCAGAAATACAGTAAAATGGTAATTTTCTAAGAATCTGAAGAAATTGCTTCCTGGAGGAAACAATTAGCCCTCATAAATATCCTCCATCTTTCATTTTATTACAAGCAATACCTTTGTCTTGATAATACCGCATGTCTGCTTAGAGCTTTGCAGTTGATAAAGTTGGACCTCATAGATTATTTCATTAATCCTCACAGTAGTCCTGTGGAAGGGCACAAGTTATTTTCCCTATTTTACAAATGTATTAATTGGAACTCAGAGAGATTAAATGACTTGTTCAAGGTGATGTAACTTTGGGTGCAGTTTAACTTGTCATCTCATTCCTAGCTTAATGTTATTTTCTTTATACAAGGCAGGGTCCTTTTAGGAGTTACATGCACTTATAAATAGCTGAAGTCCTATATAGAGTATTTAGATATAGAACAGGGTACTAAAATATTTCTAGGAATAGAAATAGGAAAGGGTACTAAAAAGGTTCATACTCTTTAATCAGTAATTCTGTTTCTAGGGAGAGGAAATAATCAGAAGTATAGTCAGAAATTTATGGAAGAAAAAGCTCAACAAAGCTATGTATTTAATGGTAAGCCATATATGTGTCTAACAAAGGAGGAATGGTTAAATAAACTATGGCACATTTGTATGATGGAATATTATGTAATGATAAGAAATTGAAACTTCCAAGAACCACCAGCTAATAGCATCTTTGTTTCTCTGTAATGTTTTCTATCTGTAATTTTTCTTTTTGAGCTTGTTTTTCAGGTGACCAATCAAAAGCTATGTAACCTGACTATGGCCAGAGATATGGATTGGCATACTTAAGTGGTCTCTGAGACACCAGGAACAAAAAATCATCCCCCTCGGGACGAAAGTTGTATGAATCGAGAGGTATCCTAAGTAAATCAATACAAGAGGTCCTTTGACAAGGGAAATCCGGTCTGGAGACTGCCTTACCAGATTTGGTCAAATCTATGCCTAACCAATCCAACCACATTAAACTACCTTCCGCATAGCAACACCCACCTCCTATCCCAATAAAATCTCCTTAGCCCTCAGATCAGGGAGACAGATTTTAACCTTATGTCCTATCTCCTTGCTGGTTGACCTCACAATAAAGCACTTTCTTTTCTCAAAATCCCGGCACCGTAAGAATTGACTTCTGTGTGTATCAGGCAGTGAACCCTTGCTTGGCAACAAATCTTGGCAACCTAGATGGGATTCAAGTTCCCAGGATGTCTGCCTGAAGCACTGCAGCCCCAGTGCAGTGTGGGCCCTCTTGGTCAACCCCTAGTGACCACCTAGATCATTTTGTCTAAAGGCTCAATGATCAGGACACTGTCTTGGCCCAGCATGCCAGACCCTTTGGTGCTACATTTAATTTTGAAGAAGGAAATGGCTCTGGCAACAGACACCTTCTGGGCGAGGAACCTCATATGTGTGCTTGTTCTCGTCTGTCCAGTATTTGCCCAATAGTATTGTGGGTTTGAGTCCCACCCGTTTAGAGTAAAGTCTGCCTTTGGAGATTCAAGTCCCCCTATTAAGAGGTAAACCTCTGATTGGGTTTGAGTAAAAGACAAGATAGGAGAATTTAGCCACAGAGGTACTCATAGGGATCTGGATTACTGGTTTACTAGATTAATGTCTAAATTGGAAATTTCCTTGGTCATTTAGTTTAAAATAGAGGTTCTAGTCTGGCTGTGAGCAAGAGAGACTTGCTATTGGTGGGCACGGGTCAAGCAGTTAAAATGCTACTAGAGTGCCTTCCACTTTCAATGAGAAGCCTTGGTTTCCAAAGAATAAGTCTCCCATGCAAGGGAAATGTGGTCATGGACAGGCAAGATTGGCAATAGATTGCCTGCCACCCTCAAGACAATTTCCATGCAACTCAGGACAGCTGGTCACAGGTCAGACAGCTAGAGCGTAGACTGTCCACCAGGTAAAACAAGTATCCTGTGCAAGGCACACTGTAAGACAGCACACTGGCCAAAACCCTGAAACATCCCCTTAGGATGGAAGGTTTGTGTTTTTTAACTGCTCACAGACAGAATTATCACAATGGGTAATGCTAATAGCATACCTGACAGCAGTCCTTTGGGATGCATATTACAAAATTGGTCCATGTTCACCTGTGAGCCCATGAGAAGGAAAAGAATAGTCTTCTTTTGTAATATGGTCTGGCCCCAATATAAATTAGAGTCAGGGGAACACTGGCCACAGAATGGGTCCTTGAATTATAACACCATCTGACAATTAAATATGTTTTGCAAAAGGGAAGAGAAATGGGACAAGATCCCATATGTTCAGTCTTTTATGTCTTTATATCAGAATAAGAACTTGCAGAACAAATGTAATATTATGATTGAAGGGACTCAGGAAATGCAAGCAAAACTGGTGTTATCAGACTCAGCCGAACCTTTAGCTAAACCTGTGTTACTGGACTCCAAATCAGACTATGATGTAAACTTAACCCACTTGATGTCTCTCTTGGCACCCCTGCCTTCCATCGGAATGTGGAAACCCCTCTTAACCTTCCTGAGGCTGCTAATTCGAACCGGTGAACAGGAAGGAATGGTGTCTCCCTCCCATAGCCAACAGGGGTGGGGAATGCTTGGACCTGGCGAAGGCAATTTCCACTCAGGCAAGTTCTTGCAGGACTAGATCATCAAGGCAACTCCAGAGGGTTTACGTATGTGCATTCTCCCTTCTCCACTTCTGCCTTGTACAATTAGAAGAATAACATGCCCTCTTATCCAGATGACCCTCCAAGGATGGAGACTCTTCACTGGCATCTTTGCTACGCATGACCCCACTTGGGTGGATATGCAGGGCCACATGAATACTCTCTTCACACCTGAGGAACGCAGAATGGTTTTCGAGAAGGCTCGTCAGGAGGCTGACGGGTTGCATGAATCACAACCCAATAATGCAGTCTGAACGCCAGTGGCATGAGCAGTCCCGTGGGTGGAACTGGGCTGGGATCTGAATGACCCTGGGAATCGGGCCAAGTTGGACAATTATAAAGAATGTATCATGACGGGGAGGGAGAAGGAAGTTCCAAGGCCAAAGAGTTTGAAGAAGGTTCAGGAAGTATAACAAGGGCCCAAAGAAAACCCATCCACTTTTCTTGAGAGAGTATTTGAGGCATACAAGCAGTACACTGATTTAGATTCAGAACAATATGAGACCGGTCAGTATGACTCTCATTAGGCAAAGTGCCCCTGACATTTGAAAAGAGTTACAAAAGCTGGAAGGGAGACTGAGTATACCTATGTCTCAGATGGTAGAGCAATTGCCGGTAAGGTCTACAATCACTAAGGTCAGGCTCAGGAAAAACAAAAGTAGCAAATATGAGGTACCAAACTGCTCTACTGGCTACTGCTTTAGGCCACGATTTGCCAGAAACAAGGAGGACATCATGTGATGGAGACACGCGGACATGGGTAAGACCCCTGGGGCCCCCTGTACCCAATCCAAGAAACTACTCTTAAATAAGGCCATGGCAACGTGCCTATTGCAAATAGGAGGGACACGGGAAGTGAGAGTGCCCTGATTGCCCCAGAGAGAGAATCGAAACCCTTCTGTAAACCTGTTGCCAAATGCCTCAGTTCGCCGAGAGTCACCAGGAATGATGAGGCCTGGGGGCCCCTCCCAACTTAACTCACCCCATCAGCATCTGCCATGAGGATCCCCAGGAAGCCATGACAGTGGGGGAAAAGCTCATGGACTTTTTAGTAGACACTGGAACAATCTATTCTGTTCTAAATGAAAAACAGGGTCCTCTTCCCCCAAGAACAATATATGACCTCGTTATCCTTCCTATAACCTCTCAAGTGCCAACTGAGAAAAGTCAGTTTAGAACACACCTTCCTCTATATGCTTTTGAATGCCCCATACCATAGATGGGGTGGGATTTACTGACCAAACAAAGTGAATTTAATGAATTTTTCATCAGGAAAAATTCAGCATTGAAGTTCCTCTGGAACAAGCTCATGCCTCCCTCTAGGCTGTCCTGCTGCAGCTGGGTGGAGAGGCACTAGCAAAGGTCCCGGTTGAGCTCTTGCAGAAAGTAAAGCTAATGGATGCCAGGGAGAGCAGAACAGCTGATCCAATTCAAGTAAAACTCCGGTCCTTTGCAACAATTCCTAATTTAAAACAATATCCTCTAAAGAGGCAAGCAAGAGAAGGCACTGAACCCCTAATAGACACCTTTCTCCCATAACAGTTGATTCAGCCTTGCCGGTCCCCATATAATACACCTGTCTTGCCAGTTGGGAAACTGGGTTCTAACGAGTGCCACTTTGTACAAGACTTAAGGGCCATTAATCAAATGGTGGAAGATATTCATCCAGTGGTGCCAAATCTTTACGCCTTGCTCACCACTTTATCAGAGAACTCTTATTAGTTCACAGTATGAGATTTGATTTCCCAAGTAAGTTGTGGCAAGTGTGGTAGGTAGCTTTTTCTCTTTTGCATATTCCCCAACTCTTTATGTTTTCTATGGAGCTCTGAACTTAGCCATTTTCCACAGACTTTGCCTTTGGATTATTTTTAGGCCGTGTTCTTGTTTGCTTCCAGGAAAAACGACAGTATCACGGGTTGAGAAGAAGTCAAAGGCCATCAGAATCGCATACAGATTTGGAGGTACCATCCCCGAAGCTTCTTATTTATTGACTTGAGGTTTGGCCCTTGAATCTGAATTTTAAAAAAACGAGGCCTTTGCTCTTCCTGCAGCCTGGAGTCTCACTTGTAAATAAGACAACAGTTGGGCACCCGGAGCTGTGAGAACAAAACATCTGGTGCTGCAAATGCTTCTCCTTGGTCACTCTCTGTTGTTTCATAGCAAGAGATGCTACTCAGAAACCTGAGAGTCCTGTTATTTCTAAAGTCACTTTGACATTCACTTCACTGAAATAAGCTGGAAGTATTTTTCTAACTAAACTAATGAGCAAAGGAAAAAAAAAAAAAAAAAAGGAAAGGAAAGGAGGAAAAAAAAAAGGAAAATCCCAAAGCATCAGATTGCAAACATCTCTGCTGAGTGTCCTGCATCCTTTTACAATGAGTGGGGATTCTGCCATTACTCCCACACAGTTCTCTCTCTTCTAAAGACATCAGCCGACGGGAAGCGGCTGTGGCTCAATCAGTGGGGCTCTCGTTTGCCATGTGGGAGGCCCCGGGTTCGGTTCCCGGGGCCTCCTGGTGAAGGCAAAAGCCCGCCTGCACGGCGTGGTTGGCTGACCCGGCGAGCACAAGCAGCAAGGGGGGGATAAATGAATGAATAAATAAATAAAATCTTTAAAAAAAAATAAAAATAAAAAAAATAAAGACATCAGCTGAAAGATACCAGAATTAACATCAATCAGTTGCCTTGGTAGCTGACCCAGAATGAACCACCACTTCTTTTTCCACCATCTCTTCTGGAAATTATTAAAAGATAGCTGCCAGATAACAAAATTTGAGAAAATACCAGGAGTTAGTTTATTCTGATCTGGTTCCTTAAGAGATGCAAATGCATGAAAGGAATAATGAACATGATGGATGGAATTATAATATTTTAACCTGCCATCTCTGCTGCAAGGCCTGATTGGATATTGCTAAAAAAAAAAAAAAAAAAAAAAAAGTCAAATGGGTGCTGTGTTTGTCAAGAGAGAAGGAACTTCTAGAACTTTTGCTTCTAATAATTTACTTCCCAGGCCCAGAAAATTAGTTCATTTATAAAGGATTCCTTTTCTTGCGGCCAATGGACATGCATCTAAGCACACCTGAAACACAAATGCACAGGCAGCAATGGTGTGGGTTTGTCTACCTCACTGCAAGTTGGCTGCTGTACCTGTAGGCATTGCATTCATATTTTAGGCAGGAAGAAGTTGGAGGGATAAAAGTGTAAAAAGGTCAAGCCAGCCAAGTCTACCTCCTTAAAAAGGGCCCTCCCGAAGACCCACCCAGCAATTTCTTACACCTCATTGACTGGGACTGGGTTGAATGGTCAATTGCAGCCACAAAGATAGTTGGGGATAATGAATAACATTGGGGCATATTCCTGCCTTGAACAAAACTAGGATTCTGTTGGGAAGTAGCAGCAGAGAAGGAAGACTGATAGGTAAACAGCAGTGTCTGCCTTGGTGTATTTCTCAAACCTCCCACTGTTCTCCACCTCCACCACCAGCAGCCCACCAAACCACAGCCACTCTCACTTGGATATTGCCTCAATCTTCTAACTGATCTCCCTGCACGGCAACTGGTCACCTCCATAAAATGACGGCAGTTTATGTTGCTTTGCTGGTTACAATTTTTAAAGGATTCCTATTTCAATTAGAATAAAATTCACATGTTTTTCAGTGACATTCAAGGCCCATGTAATTTTGTACCCCCATTTCATTTTGTGCCTCTTTTCTCCTAGCTTGTACAGCTCAGGCACATTGGCCTCCCTGAGATACCTTGAACATGCTGTGCTCTCTCAAGTATTAGGGTATAGGTATGCGTTTCCCCCTCTGCTTGGCTCCTCTCCACCTTCAACTTTTGGTTCAAATGTCACTTATTTTAATCAGTTATTCAGTCAAACATGAAACCGGGTATTCCTGTGAAGGTATTTTGTAAATGTGACTCTGTCGTGTAAATATTGTAGCAAATGGAAAGCAGAGCAAAATCCAAAGTAACTTAGCATTTGAAAGCAGGTTCCACACGACTGCAGCTTGAATGCTCAATGCAATTTATTTGCTCGTTAATTGCAGCCTCCAAAAACATCTACTGCACAATAATGAGGTCAGGGCACACAATAAATTTAAAGGTGGAGGAAATCAAAGTCTTTAAAATCCATTGCCAGATTGCTGCCAGACTGCAGGCAAATACCTTTTAAGGAGGAGGGACCTCAGGAAGCAGATCTGTCGGTGGTGGGAGGCAATTGTCTGACTGTAGGCTATCAGAGAGACTGGCAGAGATCTCGCAGCACAGGTATTGTGGCCAGGAGTCAGACTGGAGGTCAATTTGCCTCATCCTGATGCCCTCTGGGGCAGAATCTTCATTGGGATCTTATAAGAAGTGCCAGTCTGATTAGCATTAAGCCAGCGCATATCATTTTTTCACACAAATGTCTGGTTATTGCTTATTACAAAAACATGTTTTTCTCAACTTGTTTCTATTCTCTTTTGTGGTCAATATGTTTACAAGTTTTGGGATTTCAAGATCATTAATATCATTTCAATGCACAACAGATTAAAGTCTATCATTAGCTGACTCCAAGAAAGGGAGATGATTCTAGATAATTTGGGTGGGCCTGATTCAATCACCTGAAAGTTCCTAAAAGCAAATCTGGAGATGAGGAAACTCCCCTTGTGGACAGCAGCTTCAACCCGTGCCCAAAGTATTGGCCTGTCCTTACTGGACTCGCCTAGCCAGCCTCACACAGTTGCGCAAGTCAATTCTTTGCAACAAATCTCTGAATGTCTACAGTCAATCCTCACTATTTGCAATTTCTATATTTGTGAATTTGCCTACTTGGTATCATTTACTTGTAACCCCCAAATAAATACTCATGGTGCTTTCCCAGTCATTCACAGACATGAAGAGAGCAGTAAAAAATTTGAGTCTTCAGATGAGCCCGTTCCCAGCTGAAGTTGAATAAGGTGACACTGTTGTCTTGTTTCAGTTCTCATACTATAAACAAGTATCGTTTTCATGGTGTATTTAGTGCCATTTTTTTGTTTTTTGCATTTTTGTTCTTTTTGTTGGTGATTTCATTGCTTAAAATGGTCCCCAAGTGTAGTGCTGAAGAGCTGTCAAGTTTTCCTAAGCACAAGAAGCCTCAACTTGTTTCTATTCTCTTTTGTGGTCAATATGTTTACAAGTTTTGGGATTTCTGTGCCTTACAGAAAAAATATATGTGTTAGATAAGCTTTGTTCACGCATGAATTTTAGTGCTGCTGGCCATGAATTCAATGTTAATGAAGCAATCCTATATATTAAATAGAGTGCCTTAAAAAGGAAACACACATTAAACAAGGTCATATATTGATCAGTTGATGCAAATGTTGTGCCCAGAGGCTCACAGGAAAAGAATCCTTTATTTCCCCTAGCAGCAATGGTCCAATATTTGCTAGTGCAGTGTTTGCAGTGACCATATAAAACCTAACTACTGTAAATAATGAGAGTTGACTGTATCTCGTAGGATACGGTTCTGCTTCTCTGGTTGAACACTGACTGACATAGCACCTTCCACCTACCAGTTGCTCTTTTTTACACTGTCCTGTTTATTATCCCTAAAAAACGTACTCCTATTTAAAATTATCTTATTTAGGTATGTATTCACTTGTTTTTATTTTCGCCTACTTACATGTAAGCTCCAAGAAAGCAGAGTCAGTGTCTGCCACGTTCACTACTGTACTGTATCTTTATCAATTAGAACAATATGTGGTCCATAGTATATGCCCAGTAAATTTGTTAAAAGAATGAATGAATGGAACTCTGGCAATAAAATTTAGTTCACCAATTCACTTCCAGATTCTATAAAGTTAAACTTCCTGGGTACCTCTAAACAAATGGTTTGCTAAGACTGCAAGATTGTTGATTATGGTGTTGCTGGAAATAACAAACAATTGGGAGTTAACCTATAATTCCTATGTTAGGGACTCTTTTAAATAAATTATAGTATATTCGTTTACTGAAATGTTATACAATTGTTAAAAATATTGTGGATAAGGAAATAATTCCAAGAATGGAGGCTACTGAACAACATATATAGTATGTTATATCCACAATATGATATGTGTTTATATATATACACTATATTACATACATATATCTATATCCTCAAGTGTTTAGAAGAAAAGGCTAACATTAAAATATACATTTCACTTTCAAAGAGATGCTTTATAAAATATATTTGTGACTAACAAAACTCCTAAAGCAGTTTAAAGTACAGAAAATGGTGAAATCTTCTGGTTAAGCTATTGAAAAAATTATGAAACGTAAGGTTTTATGATATTAAAAAAACCCGGACAGATGGGTTGATTAACATTAACTTTTGCCTGGGTTGCTGTGTTTACCACCTGAAGGCTGGTTTGGCAGGCACAAGTCATGCTTTCCTTTTCTTTTCCAAATGGTCTACCAAGGGAATGTAATAATTACGTAAATAACAAACTTTCTGGATATACTCTATTACCTATTTGGGCTAGTCCCATCTGGAACAACAACTTCCAGCACATTTTTTTGGTTGTTTATTTATTCATTTATTTATTCAACTAACAATTAAGTGAATGTCCCTGTTGGGAGCTGAGCATGGGAAAGCACAGCTTTCTGAGATATCCTCTCCTCAAGGAGTACTCTAATTTTCTCCTGAGCATCTCACATTGTGAGATCCATATGTTCCTCTGTTGTAGGACAATAGGGCAGGTTTGGTTACTATACCCAGGGACAGATGTGGAAAGAGCCCCCATGAGGATGAGTGGCTAGTCATGGGGGAACCCCAAACTGCTCTTTCACTGGCATCCAAGTCATTTTGAAAGCAGACTCACAAAACCATTCTCTGTCCTAGAAAGTGCCTCTAGTTTTTTTTTTCCCCTTGGCTCTTATATAGAAGGGTGTCAAATCTTACTTCTTAGAAATTGTTTGATGGCTGATTCAGCCAGAGGAATTAGCATGGAGGCCAGGTCATTTGGAGACAAAAAGTGAATGGCATTGATATATAATTTGATTCAATTAAAAGCAAACTTTTTTTGAACACGTCCTCTGTCAAGTGCTGTGCCGGGTGCTCAAAGGGCTATAAAGGCAAGACACAGTCCCCGACCATAAGGAGTGCTTACCAAGGAGGGATGGGAAAAGGTAAGATAAGCAGCGCACTTAGGTAAAATAGTAGTGTAACAGAGGTCCAGAGGCTACTGGTTTTAGGCAAAAAGCAGATCGAATGAGGTTGGGAAGATCAGGAAAAGATTGTTTTTAGGAGACGTAGTGCTTGACCTAGGTCTTAAACATTGGTAAAATTTTGACAGGTAGAAATTGTTGGGAGAAGGAGAAAGGAAATTAGTGGGAGCATTTTTCAAAGTTGTTTCACTTTATTTGAATGTGAATTATAGGAATTTGAAAATATGATGTATAGATATATTAATAAACTCTCACCTACTGCACAAAATGTGGAATTATTTGTATTCTCCAAATTAAAAACAGGATTCATTGTATATCCAGGCTGGTGGGCTCCATGAATAGTAAACCGTGTTTAAATTATTGCTAAACATCAATGCCTTTTTTGCTGGAAAACAAAATACTCATTATTCCATGTTATCATTATTAGCCCATGAGCCAATCTATTGTTTATAGGTATTAGAACATCTATGTATGTTGGGGGGGGCAATTATTATGCTTTTATTTTGACATTGACAATTACTAAATTACTATAATTTAAAATCTTGTACATATTTTGTAACAATATTATCTAAACTTTTATTAAGTCCTGGTTCTAAGCCTGAAAGCCTTAAAAAATCAGTAACTTTGGAATGAAGTTAGATGTGCTAAAATGCTCTGAGTGGGAATGGTAATTTAGAAGAATGCACTCTGCAGGATATTAGAAATAACGTAGTGAATTAAATGAAACAGAGCACTTTACATTGAGTACCCTTTAGGTTCACAAAAATTCTGTAATTGGACAAAATAATGGGAAAATGGGGAGACAGACGGCAGCACATCTCAGAACAATTTTGGTTGTAGATTTATGTGCTCAGGGAACATATACTCCAAACTTTATATATATTCGTGAAGGAAAATTAGCCCTAAGATATGTGAATTGAAGAATTAATACATTCCTTGCACAAAATGTGACCACCTCTAGCTGGGAAGATCACCCTGAGGTGGAAAGGAATAAAGGTGGGAAAGCCGAGAGCAAGAGTGAAATGGTGACGGTCAGAGGAGGGGGAGCCGGGGCTGGAAAGGCATGCTAGGAGCACATGCAGAGGGTCTCTGACTCGCAGGTGGGGCACTTAATTTAAATTAAATCGACATTTAATTTGATGGGTGGCTGGGGAACCGCTGACAGTTTCTGAGCAGGGCAGTGATATGATGCCTGAGAATGTACGTGCTCAACCAAGTTGAGTATGAAATGAATGACTGATGAGAACCATCCGGAAGAAAGTTACTGGTTACTTTTGCAAGGCAGACATCACATGAGCTGATCCTGGGTCCTGAGTTTGAGAAGAGGTGCGCTCATGAAATTCCTCTTCTGCCAAGATTGTGTGCCCCTCCTTGCACGGAATCAGCCGTCATGGGCACTTGCTCTTGATTCCTGAAATCTTAGAAGGAACACTGCTCCAAAATACGGTTGGCCCATATAAATGAGGACTCATTGTAATAAAGATTTGTTGCTGGCAAAATCAAACAGCTGTTTCCTAAATCGAAGATCAATTGGTTAGATTATTTCTACTGGTGCTATAGTGGTAATTGCTTCTGTAAAAACATCATAATTAGAACTAATAATGATTTCTTTGTTATTATTAGAACTAACAATAATTACTTTGGGGTGCCAGAGGGAAAGTTTTCAGCCCATCATTAAAATTCAATGAGGGTTGTTTGTAGTTGACTTTTTCATTTCTATTTCTTCTAAAGTAGCTGGGAAGCGGTAAGAAGATCCGGGTTTGTTAGCATCTTATAGATTGGAATAGAATAAATCAGAACTCCCCAATCTGTGTGGACTTAATACAAATGACTGCAGTGAATTCAATTCAGGGAATTCGACTCAATTCCACCTTGAAAGGAAGCGAAGGCATATCCGAGTGTTGGGAGCCTTTCCTAGCAAGTCCATAAACAGCTATAATTCTTGAGGGTCTCCCAACCCCTTGAGTTTAAGGTTCACATTGGTGAACAATGACTCTTACGTGGACACGGGGTTGCAACATGTACCGCGGGTCAGGCTTCCTGCAATTCCACCCATCCTAAGAAGGTGCTGCCATGAAGTTTGTCAGCCCTGTCTGTTGCTTCCCAATGGGTCACCACCGCCATTCTCGCCATCCTATACCACTGCACCCTGAGCTCTCACTTGTTTCTACAGTTCTCCCTGTATCACATCCAGTCCTTGCTCTTTTTACCCAGTCTCCTGAGCTTCCCAGTCTCAACCCTGCCCTCATTGCACCAGTTTCCTAAATTCATCCTCACCAACTCTCTCACTGGCATCTTGCCTGTTTCCAAAAGTAGATTCCCGGCACTAGTTGAACAAGGATATGGATGTTCCTTCCTCTCCCCTTCCTTTTCCAGACTCCTTGTCTTTTGCAGGCTGCTCTTCCTCTGACCAGGAATATTGACTGATCTTCCTTATAGTTCTGTCCTACACTGTCTTTTCTCATTCTACGCACCCTTTTCCATGCAACCTCATCCTCTTCCACAACTTTAGTCACCATCTATTTATTGTTCACTTACAGACCTGTCTTCTGAGCTCCAGATCTCTTCAGTCAACCAACAACTGATTGCCTCCTCTTGGATGCCTTCCAGGTTTTCAAGCTCAAATGCTCCAAAGTGGGTTCATTCCCTGCTACTGAGCCTGTTCTTTGGCATCACTGAATAGCATGCCATTCTCCCAGTTGTTCTAGCCTTAAACTTGGGAGCCTTCCTTGACTCCTCTTGTTTCCTTGCTTTCCATATACAAATCATGACAAGTTCTACCTTTTTGACCCCCTAAGTATCTTTCAAAGCTGTCTCCATTCTCAAGGCCCTGTCCTTGTCCAGGCCACCATTATCTTGCTCCCAAATTCCTGCATCAGCCACACAGCTGGCCAGCCTCCTCGACTCTGGCCTTGCTCCCCACCCACATTTTCTCCACCCTGGAGCTGGAGTGGTCTGTTACAAATGCTACTCAAATCGTCTTATCCTGTGCTTAAAAACCCTCAATAACTGCCCCCTGCCTTTAAGGTAAAGTCGAGATCCCTTAATGCATATCTGTCAATACTTCTTACTTCCATGCTCCTGCTGAGAATTTACCTTCCTTCATTTTTCTAATACATCATGCTTTTTCTTGCTTTTGGACCACTGAACATGCTGCACCCTCCATCAGTATATGCTCCTCTATCTAGAACACTTGTCCCTCTGTTTAACAAGTTGTAGCTCATTTCTGTCCATCCTTCAGTGCCCATCTGGAACCTCTCTTCCTCCTGAAAGCCTCTCTGATCTTCCTGAGCCAGGACAGATGCCCCTGCTATGTGCTCCCATAGCATCCTCTTAGAATCTACTCCCACACTTTGCTTCAATTTCTAGTCGGTCTCCCTTCCATATGAGCCTACAACCTCCCAGGAAGGTGAGTCTCATTTCTTGTTGAATCTTCAATGTCTATCTGAGTGATTGGCATTTACTGCTCCTCAATAACTACCTCTGGAACAATTGAGTGTTGAATAAAAACAAGACAGTGGGCTTCTTATACCGAAGGTCTGTAGCAGATGTGCTCAATGTCCTTCCCAGACCCCTCTGCCTATGCTGGAAGCTACACAGTGCATTCCCATACACATCTCCAGGTTCCCGGGTGTCTTCAGAGCAGACCCAAAGTTGCAGGGAGGGAAAGCTCCAGGAACAACTTGTAGATTCTCTGCTGTTCAGGGGGACAATTCTCAGAGGTTCCCCAATGGGGTTGAGTCTCTTTTGGTCAGGTTCACTAGGTACATTTGTTGGCTTCCTTCCTTTGCCCATCTCACCCTCCTCATTCCCTCACCAGGTTTCACCCCTCAAGTAAAACCATGCACCCAAATCCTTGTCTCAGAGTCTGCTTTGAAGGAACCCAAACTGAGACAGACACCTTTGAGAGGCAATCTCATGCAGAAGCCTACTTCAAGGCAGGAACTTCCAGAAACACAAAGCCCACACTCCAGCCCTATTATATTTATTCTTTCAGCTAAAGGTAGCATTAGAGACCACCTCATCCCAGTCTTCACTTTATAGAAGAGGAAGCTGAGGCCCTGTCCAATCCCTCCCATCTCTGCAACTCTCTGCCATAGCTTTCCTTCAGTGATAGACCTTTCCCTCACTCTACCATCAGATCACATTTCCCACTGAGGTGGCCAGAGCTCTATGCTGGGAGCCTTGCATGTTCTTGGGAGTGGTTATTCCTTCTGCTGCTTCTGCTATACTGCAAAGTGCTTTGAAGTGCTCCACATAATTGCTGTTCAAAATGATGTTGAATTTCAATGTTTGATGGAGAAGACCCTAAGAGATTACCACCAGTCCAAAGAAGAATTATATTTTGTTCCACTTTAGGTGAAAAAAAAAAAAAGCCCTTGAGGTTTTCAGCTGTTTCCCAAGTCATCTTTCCCACCTTTATGGGGGACAAATGAAATGCAAATACACAGGAGTGGCAGAATCATGTCGGTCTTTGGTGATGCATCGTCACTTGGGTCAATTCCTCTAACCATAGAAACCCTCCTTTAGAGTTACTGTGGCCGCAGTAGGAGGTCAGAGTCTGTTCCCCTCTGGCCTGAAAGATGAAGGTCCTGGGCTGAGCACAGGGTCTGGGTTCTCCCTCAGTAATACATTATTGTCCATCTGCTCCCTGAATGTAAAAAGGACTTATAGATCTCAACCCAGAGGTGGAGACCCCGGAATATGGATGTATCCTGTTTTATAGGATGTTCCGTCTTTCAATAACTATTTATTAAATAGCTTTTCTGTACTCTACACTGTGGTAAGGGCTGGGGATACCACAGTGAACAAAACAAGGTGTGTAATGGGGGTGAGGAAAGACAGCCATTCAATTTAACAGAGAAATTCACAATGACAGGTGGTAATAGGTTCTAAGAAGAAAAGTAAATCCGGATGAAAGGATAGAGAGTGACAGGGGTGTTGATTGTGATCAGGTGGTCAGGAAGGCCTGGTATGGTGACATTAAAGCAGAGATATTTTAACACACATGAGCACTTGTTCTGTGCTAAGCAATATTCTCAGTGCTTTATGTGTATTAATCCTTACAATAGAGTTATGTGGAAGGAACTATTGGTGGAACTATTGGTGGCCCCATTTTATAGGGAACTGAAGCACAGAGATGGTAAAATTAACAAAGCTGGGATGTGGGAAAGCCAGGATTTGAATATATGCAAGGCAACTTCAAAGTACAAGCACGTAACCTCCACTTTTAGTTATATCTACATTTAGTTCATAGACTTACAGGCATCACATCAAAGAAAATAAAGACATGACATATAAGCATGAGAAAAGATACCCATTCAGGAAATGAAAATTAAAATTACAAAAAGAGAACAGCACATACCTAATAGAATGGCTGAAATTGAAAAGACTGCCTAGGGAAGACATAATTGAGTCCAACTCTGTCATTCTCAGGAGCACAAACTCCAAAGTAGGGCCCACTGGCAAGGCACCAAACTCCAGAGCTCAATTATGTCTTCCCTACACATGGCTCATCTGTCCTTTCTATTTAAACCTATACTTGGTGCTGAAGTATGTTGGTGTATGTCCAAAAGTCTCATATCTTTGGGCTGGCCATGTGCCAGCTGGGTCCGGAACCTCAGCGGAGTTGCAACACCTACTCTACAGCTCATTGGACTCACCCAGGACAACTAACAAGGAGATGATGATGGATAATGACCATCCCAAGGAACAGAGAGAATCTGTATCTGCAAGCAAGATAGTTCCATCCATCTTCTCCATGGGATATAAGTCCCCTCTCAATTAGAGGTGGAGTGGACATCACCATCCCAGAATCCTCAGGATTGGGGAAAGAAATATGGACTAGAATGGACTTACTGGTATTCTACTACAGACATATTGTGATTCTAGCAATGGAAGAAATTACAACTTTGATGTGGAGCCAGTGGCCACTGGAGGCTCTGGGGGCAGGGAGAGGGAAAAACAATTGTAATATGGGGACTTTTTTGGGACTTGGGAATCATCCTGAATGACATTGCAACAACAGATATAGGCCATTTTATATAGGCCACATAACATGCAGAACTGTGTGGGAGAGAGTGTAGACCACAATGTGAACTATGGTCCATGCTTAAAGGCAAAGCCCCAGGATATGTTTATCAATTGCAATGACTGTGCCACACTAATGAAGGATGTTCATGTGGGAGGATGTGGGAGGTGTGGGGAGTGGGGCATATGGGAATCCCTGGATCTTTTGTGTAACATTTATGTAATCTAAGTATCTTTTAAAAAAAATATTATTGAAAAAAAAAAAACAAAAAACTGCTGATACCAAGTATTGATGAGAATATGGAGGAACTGGAACTCACACATCACTGTGGGAATTTAAAATTGTGCAACCACTTTAGCAGTTCTTAAAAAGTTAAACATATGGGAAACGGATGTGGCTCGAGAGGTTCGGTGTCCTTCTACCATATGGAGAGACCAGGGTTCGATCCCCGGTACCTCCTGGTAAAAAAAAAAAAAAAAAAAAAAAAGTTAAACTTATACTTACCATATGATTCAGCTATTCTTTACCCAAGAGGAAAGGAATTATATGGCCATACAAAGAGTTGTACACAAATGTTCATTGCAGTTTTATTTGTAAAAGTGAAAAACTGGAAACAACCCAAATATCCATCAGAAGATGAATGGATAAACAAATTATGGTATATCCATATGTGCTACTCAGCAATGAAAAGGAATGAACTATTGATCTACATGGCAACATGAATGAATGTCAAAATAATTATGTTGAGAGATAAAAAAGAGTACATGCTGCATTACTCCATTTATGAAAATGCTAGGAAATGTACACTAATCTACAGTGACAGAAATATCAGTGGTTGCCTGGGAATGTGGGGTAAGGAAGGCTGGCAGGGAGAGATTACCAAGGGGCACTAAGAAACTTTGGGAGTAATGGGAGGTAACGTTCACAGTCTTAATTGTGGGGTATAAATAGGCCAAAACTTATCAAATTGCACACTTGATCTTGAAGTCTATTTTATCTGATATGAATATGGCCACTCCAGCTATCTCATGTTGAAATTGTCCACTTTAAGTAAATACAATTGATTAAATGGCAATTATGCCAACAGCTGTTGCTGTTTTTAACCAAAGGTCTTACAAACAGTAAGTGGAAGAATCACAAAGTTGAGCCAAGGAATATCTGATTCTAAAACCCATGATCTTGACTACTCTGTAAATACTGATTCCTCTGTAATGCAAACAGTGCAAATAGTCAACCTTAGTTTGTGTGGTTGTTGTGGTCGAACTTCCCAATATTGAGTGTTTTTGGAATAGGGAAAAACACACACTTTAGATAGGAGAGTAAATTAATACAAAGTTTCTACAGGACAATTGGGCAATATCTTGAAAGTTTTACAAAAGTGCATATCCCTTGATTCATCAGTTCCATGTCTAAGAGTTCATCTTAAGGAAATAATAAATTCTGCAAAGATTTATTTTTAAATCTATTAACCATATTTTAAAAAAAGATTTATTTATTTATTCCTCCCCCGCCTAATTGTTTTGCACTCGCTGTCTGTTCTCTGTGTCTGCTTGTCTTCTCTTTAGGTGGCACCAGGAACCGATCCTGGCACCTTCTGGAGTGGAGAGAGGCTGCTCAATTTCTTGTGCCACCTCAGCTCCCTGATCTTCTGTGTCTCTTATTGTCTCTCTTCTGTGTCTCTTTTTGTTGTGTCATCTTGCTGCGCCAGCTCTCTGCGTGGGCCAGCACTCTATGCGGGCCAGCACTCCTGCACAGGCCAGTACTCTTGGGGCCAGCACTCCGTGTGGGCCAGCTCACTTTTCACCAGGAGGCCCTGGGAATCAAACTCTGGATCCCATATGATAGATGGGAGCCCTATCACTTGAGCCACATCCGCTTCCCTATTTAACCACATTTTAAAAACCGAAATGAAAACTGTACGATGGAATGTTATGTAGCCATTGTAGTAGAAGAATATTTCCTGACATGGAGAAATATTCAGGGTATAATATTATGCGAATGGATCCATTTTAATAAATGTAAGTCATCTATATGAAGAAAAAAGTCTGGAAGTAAGTTTTAAAATGGTAATATAGTTACTCTTGGCAGGGGAGAGCAGATTATGGCTATTTTAATTCTATTCTTTGTGCTGTTTTGTATTTCCCAAAATTTTCACAAATGACTGCAATAACTTTGTAGCATATGAAAAAATAAGTAGATGTCATTAAAAAAGAAAGCACACCTGTGTGTAAGTTTGCATTCTCAGGTGCTCTTCAACTTTGGAATTCTTCCTTGGATGAAGTCATCTATTGGAATAGATGGGGCACTTCCAAGGTGTGGTGCATATTGATGGTGACACTGAGTGAGGGCTGACAGGTGTAGTTCAGCATCAGACAACCTAATGGTCCAAGGGAGCAGCATTCCCATTTGGGTCAGGTGGGTACATGTGCTGTCGTTAGGAGCAGCAGAGGCTGGAGGTTATTGTGGCAGGAAGTTCATGGCTAGGAAAGGAAGAGCATATCTTGTCCCAATGGGGCTTCTTGGTCTACAGCAAGGACAGGGTCTGTATACATAGGACTTAGGGATGGACTGCCCCACCTACAGACTAGACTACCTTTGAGTTTGCAACTTCACCTTCATTAGTGTGATGCTACTGTCCCTTCTGGCACTTTATGAGACGTTCACATCAGATAATTCTGCCATGTCTCCCAGCCCCATCAGCCTGAGTCTCTGCCATCTGGCTGTGTGTCCTCTGCTGCACCCTCTTCCCCACACTGCCATGCATCTTCCCACTTGATCCTTCCTCTGTTTCCCTCCTACTCTGCCTTATCCTTTTGCCTCTGGAATCTTCATCCATGATCCCCAGATTCCCCTACACTCAACCTCTTTGCATACTGCTTTACTTTGGCACTAAAACACGCATATTTACCTAATCATAAAACAATTCTCCTTCCATATATCCAACCGCCCATTGAACCCTACCACTTGCATATTTCATAGGGAACTTAGACACAATATGTATAAAAGAACGTGTCATCCTTCCCCTCATATATGTTCTTTCTCCTGGTGATTTTACTTTTGCAACTGAAGTATCATTTACATACATACTTGTCAGTGTTTGTTTATAATACTTTAACTAACCAGCCCCCAAATCCAGGCATAACAGTCTAATACCAAGCCTATCATTTGAAGGGATCTTAAAAATGCTCAAAGGTTCCAATTTGGAATCTCGAGACCAGCAGTTTCTTCACCCAGTCTACATACAGCATATTTTCTACTCCACATTTTCCTCTTCCTCAGTGTGTTTACATGTTTATTGCCTCCATAACATTATAAACTTAGCACACATATTATCCTTATCTTCACATGCACAATATATGAAACACCCAGCATCGTACTCGACAGAATAAATAAGCCAGAATACGCAGAAGAGTTAAGATGGACATGATTAGGGCTGTGATTTAGAATTTCTGTCTTAACAAGTTATTGCAGTGTTTCTACTTTAAAGTACTTTAGCACAGACAATGTGAAATTATGCATGTGGCAGGTATTTTAAGCTTTATCCTCAGAGGCATTCAGCCACCCAACATGAGAATTCACCTTGGTGCAGGTGGGGGAGGGAGTGTGGATATCTAGTTAGTGGTGTCAGAGGTGTCACACCCAAGAAAGCTACTGCAAATGCTTCTGTTACCCAGATTTTGAACACCTGAAGCTTTTAAGATAACATAATGAATGTCACAAATGCTTTTATCATTAAGATTAATTGTTTTGTTCATTACCATGATGGTTGTTGGAAAGATCTCTCATTGGAGAAACCAAAGCATGCAGGTTTAGTGGGCTGGCTAAAATGTTTTAGAGACACTCCTCACCTTCCACGACCAGGGTATTTTAAATCTTGCAATGTTGTACCCATACCCCTCGAGTGGATGTATGAGGCTGGGTAGCTAAATGGTCTTGTGTCCGGCCTCTGACTTTGGAGCATATCTGGTGGCCTGAAGCCACCTAAGAACAACTGAATCCTGCTTCTGGAACCCTTTCATATAAAAGCAGTGTGCATAGCTCCCCAAAGTCGGAGAGCTGGAACTTCATTTATGTCTAAGGAACAGATTGCACAAACAATCTTGTGCCGGTTTGCCAATAAATAACAAATAAATGCCTATGTGATAAGCAAAATTTGGCCTGAGGCTTGCTCTCCTTAAAACCTGGCAGGAAGGTTGTGATGATAAATCATCCCTACTCTAAACTTTTTCAACAGCTACCATTACCTGCAAAAACAAAACAAAATCTAGTTGTATATAACTCTTAGTCTGTTCACAATATGCATCTCTATATAAAAATACTAGACCATTTTATTCATCAACCTGTGGATTGGTAACTCAGACTCCAAATGGACAAGTACAAAGTCCTTTATCCAGGCAATTCTAGACAAAATCTAGATGTGTTGCTCTAAAGGAAAACTTCTCTTAAGCCTCAGGAAATACCCAGTGGGAGGTGGAAGAGGAATTCCGAGATTAACTGATGGCCACATTAAAGGCCAAGAGCGGGGTCCAGATGCCCCCTCTGGGGAGACAACTGTAGCAGAGTCTGGTGGGATGGAATAGAGTGGCAGTGAGGACAAGGCTTTGGTTAGGAAAAACATGCCCCAGTGCAATTCCCTTTGCCCACAAGGAATCGTGATTTATTTCCTTCTCTTAAATCAAGACCAGACCACACCAAAATGGCAGCAAGTACATAATAGCAGTGGCCTACCAATAGGGCCATGGAATTTAGGGCAGAGCCATCTGGCCTGAGGAAACAGCAGTTAAGGCTCAAGTACTGCCTTGTCATTGTTTTCCCATTTCCCATTTTTCTTTTGGTTTGAGACACGAGGTCAGCATCTAGGGGACCCAAAACCAAGCAGTAAATGACACACAGAGGAGATTGTTTTTAGGCAAGCATCTTTCTGACTAACCAAATATTTAACTGTGTATTTTAATCTCTGGGCAGGATAGTGGTAAGGATGGAAGGTGGTGAAAAGAAATGAATATTATGTGGAGGTGGCTATCTTCTCTACTCATTCGTCTCTACTTTTGTTTTTAAATGTTACTGAAATAATCCCATGTTTACTTCTCTCCATTCCAAGTCAGACTACTTTATTTCTTCTTTGTATTCTTACTCATATCACAACATACTGACCGACTTGTTACTTACCTTCTAAACATGTGTCATTTGCAATTTCAGGGGGGAAAAGATAAGAAAGACCGTCCAGCCTCAAAAGGAAGCAGCTTAGGGATGGTAGACTTTAACTGAAAGGAACAGCTGGAAAACGCTCCTGAGGGCTATAGCTGTTCACATTCCAGCGAAACTGTGCACCTTAGAGAGAAGCCTAGAGAGGTAAGAAATAAGAATGGAGCCAGCTTGGAGATGAGCTAGTTGAAAGATGTGGAAATATAAAATGATGCATGTATTGGCACTTCTCCCATCCAGCTTTTGTGACAGATTGTACTTTCCTGTGAAGTTGCTCTCAGGCCACAAAGGTATTTCCTGAGCCTGCAGTTCCCAGACTACCTGTGCTATATTTAAAAGAATGAATTCCAGACCCAGTGACGACCCAGAGCACATTCATTGTGAGCCACCCTCTCATTTTGCATGAGAAACCAGAGTCCCCAGAGAGGGGAGGTGACTTGCCTTAGGTGACCCTTGTTGGTGGCAAAGCTGGGGCTAGAACTCAGGTTTCCTTATCCCCCTTCCCAAACCTGCCACCAGCTGCCTGGCTTTCTGGGTCTGGGGTCACATGCTGTCAGCCCTCTGTTGCCAGAGTGGCTCCTGTTGAATGTGCTAGTTCACACTCTCTACTCAAGGGCTTCAGGGGTCTTTCCTGTAAGGGTGCAGAGGTCCTCAGCAAGTACTATTGTCGATTATCCTGTGCAAACTAGCTAAAGCAGAGATGCTCTAACAGGAGCGGAGCTGAGTTGGGGGAACCAAAGGGTATAGTATAGGTTCAAAAATCTCTCCCTCTCAATTTGACAAATTAGAAGGCCATTTGAATTAATGACCTAATTAATCCAATTTGAAGTGCTAATATGGAAAATAGATTTGCCCCTTATTATACCTTAGTATCAATTACTCTAATATGACACTTGATGCCACACCTAGTTACAGCAGCAGCACAACCGGAGTGGAAGTTTTGACTGAGAGAGAGAAATTTTGAAGTTGGAAGGAAGGCCTACGGGTTTTAGAGGAAAGTTTGAATAATGTAATCAACAACAACAAAAACCATGACAACTGCCATACGTTACCGTATTGTTTTACCTTATCACAGCCCGTAGCATCCACCTTGTTTTCACGCAGAGAACTAATAAGTGATATGAGCTAACATCTATGCAGCTCTGTTGCCTCTGGTTGGAAACTTTCTCTTTCTCCTTCTTCCCACGCACTCTCCCATTGCCTGCCTACCTCCTTCTCATGTTAGCCTAGAAGTCACACCTTCCAGGGAGTCTTAGCTGATGACCCCTATCTGCATTAGATTTCTCTCCTTTGCATCCTCATGTGTGCTATGAGTGTCATAGGACTTCATGACTGTACTGTAATTATTACCTGTGTCCCCAGCTGGACAGGAAGCTCCATGAGGGCAAGGGCTTGTGTGTCTGTTCACTCTGTGTCTCTAACACTTAGCACAATACCTGGGGCAGATTTGTTCTACTTCAGTCAATAGTGTTTAATGAAGGAATGGGTCATTTCACTCCACAAAGGGTGGCAGAGAGAAAGAAAGGAAAGTTGCATGGTACCAAAGGCATATACTATAATTTTATTTAGGGTTTCTTGGTATTGTCCTCTTTCCTCTTTACAGATCTAATCCCAACAAATTGGCTCTTTGCTTGCACACCCCTTGCCCCCTTCCAAGGCACAAGCAAGTTGCAAGGAGGAGGGTTGAAGGGTTCAATCACAGTGAAGTGGATCTTTTTGTTCTACTTCCCAGGAAAGTCCAGGGTTGGGTGTGTCCTGCATAAAAAGAAGGTGCAGTGGATGCTGTAGTGTGCCACCAAGATCCCTCCTTTCAGGACCAGGCATCCACTCCTTCTGATGCCAAGAGTTGCCTGTGGCTCACAGCTGAATCCCTTTCCTCAGCTGAAAAGGGCTGTCTCACACAAGAGCACACCTCCTCCCCAGGGTTAGCTCACACCCAATGATCGGCTGATGCAAGAGAACAAACACTCACCTTCCTGGCTCAACTCAGGACAATTTTGAAGGGCCATCTCAGTTTCAGAACCCCCCACGGGATGGGATGGGGCCTTGGCATCACTGCTCAACCTCTCCCTCTTCTCTGTTCTGACTTCCTCGCTCCTTTACAAGTGTTGATCCTGAGAGCACTCTCCAGTTAACCTTATGCACACAAGTCTCCATCTCAGAGTATGCTCCCTAGAGATTCTAAGACAGTAGTTGATGCTTTATATGTCCATATGCTCTATACACAGGTAATTTAGTAAGAATCACGCATGTCACAAATATATTTGAGAACTTTAATGCAACTTATGGTATTTCATGCCAACTGGCCTGGGGATCAAAATGAGTTCACATTAATTAGAGCAATCAACTATCTTGACTTTGGATCTACCCCACTCACTACTGAAGGATGAAGAGCTCTACTTCTAGGGTCCCCATCTTATTCCTGGTATCCTTGGGGTGTGCTTATATATAAATCTTTGTGTTTCACCTGGCCTCTTTCATGTTCTTTTCCTTCCACTCCGGGCCTTCTGATGTTATTTTTGGTCTGCTGAGCTATGCATGAGGACTTTGCCATTCTACTGCTGTGGGAGGTGCCCACCATGGAAGATGCTAGCATCCCCACAAAGGACACTGTCTGTGATTGGCCTGGAGTTGCTAGTGCTGCTTCCTGCTTCCGTTAGGTATGGGTTCTAAGGGTTTGGTCTGTCAGTGCTGGAGCCTTGGGCACTGCTAATTTTCTGTTGTCTCTGAGGTGCCAAAGTTGCCCATGTTTTCTCCCAAATGGGGGATCCCCTATCTCTTCTCATTTTGGGTTACCACACCTTTGTTCCAGAGCAATGCTGCCTGGGATCCCACATCTTGTATGATTTCCTTCATTTTACTTGTAGCATGCTTCTCTTTAGGACTCAGGTGTAAGTCCTGAGGGACAGACCCCCCACCCCATGCCATGCCAAAAATTGCCCCTTATCTCCCAATCATTTTTGAGGCCTTTTTATTTGGCGGACCTTATGTGCCAAAGACTTGCCTACACATGCCTAAATCCTCATGGAAACATAGCTTAAGTTCAAGTCAAGATCATTGCTACATTGAGAACAATGGCAGTTTGCTTGTCTGAGATGTTTCGAAGAGTTTTTAGTCTCCTTTGTTTGAGGAAAAAGGTCAGAGAAAAGATCCAGGTTCTTCAATACTGGCAAAAACCCAGGGCAACTACAATTTAAAACAATTTACTTCTTGACCTGAAAAACTTGATTTTTTTTTTTGCTCATGCAGATATGAATAAGGATGTTTCTCCAATCTGCCTGTTAGTGTTCGACTTGGGTGCTATTGTAGGAAAGAATGGGCAGGCAGAGCCAAGCAGAAAGACACACTCAGGTGTCTATGTCATGAGAAAATGAGAAGGAACCAAGTAGAGTATTTCCAAAGCAGGGAAGGGAAGTTCAGTGCAAGTGGAGACAAGGCCCAGCTGAGCTGGTAAGTGCTTCATGGGCGACTGGTCAAATTATATCTCTTGGACTAAGATCTCATTAAAGGCCTGCACCTCCAAGACATTTCAGCCAGCCAAGGTACATCATTATGGAACACTGGGGACGATGATAGTAATTCAAATGAAAGGTAAAAGGGCAGTCTGAATTAGAACAGGAATTCATGTTTCAATGTCTCTCGAGATATGCGCCTATTGGACGAAGACAATTCACTGAGGCAATCGGGGAGCTAAATAATCTTTTGAAGGCAAATCTTACCAGCCCTGGTGAGCAAGGTTCAGAAACATGCAGCACATTCCATGGCTTCAGGGGTCCTATTGTTTCCTTCCACATCATTTCATCACAGAACAATTTTCAGCAGCAACTTTGTACTGTGTCTCAGTAACGTTATGTGAGAGCTTTTCATAAAATGTCATCTTGTTCCCACTGGCATAGCCACTGCTAAGCAGCTATAAGGTTTCCTGCTAGGTAGAGTTTCAAACGACTCTCTTAAGGAATGCTGGTTGGAGGGCGGAACGTTTTTTCTACATCTCTCCCTAGCTGTGCCTCTCCCGGGCTCCACTGAGATCTTCCACACACTGGACCCAGCAGGGTACCGGTAATACAGCTTCTTGGAGAAAGGGAGAGGGGAAGAGCCATTTTCTTGCCAACAGAGGAAATGCAAAGCACAGGTGTGGGAGTCTGACTGAATTGTGGTAAAAAATAAATATGGTTTCCTGTTTGACTCTTATTTTCATTCCTAAGTTGCTGGTACTTCCTGCCAGGACTAGCATTTTTAAGCAGGCAAAGAAAATGTGACTTGGGGACCAAAAATTATCAACACCTGCAACTTACCCCAAATCCTCACCTCTCATTCATCAGTATCATTCCTAAAATATATGTTTGGAACATTTTAATTTGGGTTAAATTTTCACATTACTTGAAACATTGACAGATTGGTGCCACAAATATTACGATTTTCTCATTTATCTGATTAGCTAGAAGTAATTCCAAGTGCAGAGAATTTTCAGTTGTCCATCTATCCATCCAAAGTGGAATTCTGTGTTGAGATCACACAAGATGCAGAGGCTCTGAAGAATAACAAGCTTGGTGTTCTGAAGGAAGAAGAAATCGAGCACGGTGGCTGGGACCTAGTGAAGATGGGGAGGGAAGAGGTGTGGGAGAAGAGGGCTTAGAGCGGAGGAGGTAGGCCATGGCAGCCAGGTCATGGAGAGTCCTATGGGCCATGAGTGGAGACTTTTGATTGTTTTAAACTCACTGTGGTGGGGAGCCTTTGGGGCCTTAATCCAAAGGGTGCCATGGTTAAATTTATGTGCCAGACGAATTGCTCTAGTTGCTGTGCTGGGAATGGGTTTTTGGAGGGCAAGAGGGCCTGAGAGTCCAAGAGAGAGGTGGCAGTGCTGATGGAGAGATGAAGACAGGCTCAAGATACAGAGGTGATGGGATTTTATGGTGGAACAGACATGGAGAGAGAGGGAAAGACAGTAACCGAAGGTGGCTTCTCTATGTGTGGCCTGGGCAACTGATCAGGTGTTGACATTAATGGGAGGGGAAACACCGAGGGATGGGCAGGCTTGGGTGAGTGGAGGGCAATCAATAGCTCTGGTTTGTGTACTTAAATTGGCAGTGCTTATGAATCACTGGAGAGAATACATCAAGTAGGTGGGAGGATATACAGGAGAGAGGCCAGGCAGGACATAGACATTTGGAAGTCATTGGCATTTAGAAGATGCTTAAAGTTGTGAGTCTAGAAGAGCTCACCTAGGAAGAGAGTAGGGAAGAGATGCTAGGAACTCCAACATTTAGGGGTTAGTAAGAGGAGGAGCCAGCAACAGAGATGTTTAATCATCATCATCAAAGATTGGGGTTGGTAGATGCGGAGGATGGGAGATCTATAGAGAATGTTTCCTGAGACTTGCAATGGTCCCCATACCAGAAACCAAGGTTTTGCATATGGTGACTGTCCAGGCTATCCAGATGAATGGATTACTCTGTGTACTACATGTATTCCTTTGAGTATCTTACAATTTCAGGAAGTAGGAAAAGGGTAAGATATCTATGGTACATAGAAACTTTCAGGACCAGAATCCTGGGAAATTGTAAGATTATTGAAGTCAAGATGCTCCATAATGTATTCTCAGTTTATCCAGTTAGGTCAGTGCAGTGATAAGAACATGTTTGGAACCTGGGTTCATGTCCGGTTCTCTTCACCTACCAGCTGTGTGATTTTGAAGAAGTCATTTAGCTTCTCTGAGCCTCAATTTCCTAATAATGAGATGTTAGTAGTACTCACCTGATAGAAAGTGTGTGTATGTATGTGTGTGTGTGTGTGTGTGTGTGTGAAAGAGAGAGAGAGAGAGAGAGAGAGAGAGAGAGAGAGAGAGAGAAAGGGAAAGGGAGAGAGAGAGGGAGGGAGAATGAACAGTTAGCACATGAAAAGTGCTTCATGCATGGCCAGGGCTTTGTAAATGGTCGTCCATATGGTGGTGCTGATCTTATCTGCCTTCTTCTCTCCCCAGACTGTATTCTCTGTTCCATCTTGTGCTCATTTTACTTTTGTTGAAGTCCCCCTCTCCACTCCCATTTTACAATGTCTTTTCTCCTTTCTGTCTCTCCATTTCCTACCCATCTACTCATCTATGTCTTTCATTCAACATTCAACAAGCATTTCTTAAACTTGACCAGTGTGTTCAGTTCTGTGCCAGGTACTGGATACCATGAACTCTTCTCCAAATATCTCAGCTGACCATGCATCCATCAACCTTCCATCCATCTATCCCATCCGTCCGTCCGTCCATCCATCCATCCATCCATCCATCCATCCATCCATCCATCCATCCATCCATCCATCTATCCTGTTCATCTATGCATCCATCCATCCATGCATCCATCCATCCATGCATCCATCCATCCATCCATCCATTTTCTACTTATTTACCTTTTTACTTATTCCCAGTTGTATACAATGTAACTTTGACATTATATGATCTTATGACTATGTATATTAGCTTTCCCAATTAGGCAGTAATCTCCTAATTGGAGGGAGAACACTCAATATTTTTAAAAAATCATCAGAGTGTGGATTAAAAGGCCAGGAACCAAATACGAATAAAATATATTCATGTTAAAATAAATTGGGACCTGGGAATTGATTTGCCCATCTTGGCTGGGAAAGTCCTCCAAACAAAACCCTTCTCATATTTCCTGGCAAGAATGCTGCTATGTGGCCATTTTTAGACTGTGATTTACAAGATGGGCTGAACTGCCTAAATTACATAAAACCCTGAGTGCTGCCGAAGGGAAATGCCTGCTGATTGCAGGGGAGTCTGCTGACATTTGGTTTAGCTTCTTTGGGTTTTCAAACATCCCGTTTGCCTGCTCTCATACGTATGTTAACCTCCTAATCACCTTGTGCTCTGTCTAGCATAGTCTTCAGTCCCTTCCACATTAGTGCAAAACTGCACCTGATTTTCCAAAGACTGGATGTCATGTTTTTTTTTTTTTTTTGTTTTGTTTTTTTTGCCATTCATCTTTGGCAAATGTTTCTTTGCCAAACATTTAATGAGTAACCACTGAGTACCTGGCATTAGACTGGGCATAGGAGAATACAGAGGTAATAATACGTAATTACTGCTCTTTAGGAAATCAGTTCCCTCAAGGCAGACAACAGACAACCACAACTGATTGTGATAAACATTATAATAGTGGAGCAAAATAGAGAAGAACTAATTCTGTCTGTGAGTTGGAGGAGGCTTCACAGAGAAGGTGACTTTCCAGCTAAGCCCTGAAGGATAGAGGGGTTCCTGAAGATAATTAGGAGGGAAAGGGCTTTCCTGGCAGAGGGAATAGTATGTGCAAAAGTACAGAGGAGCAAAAGAATGTAGGATATTCAATGGAGGAGAGAACTTTGGTGTGAGTGAGGAGCATGGATGTGAAGGGGTAGAATGAGAAGGAGAGGGGCAGGGAACAGAAGGAGATGAGCCTGGGAACCGAAGAAGGGCCTTGTGTGTCATGCTAAGGATTTTGGTCCTGTACAGGCATTGGGGAGCTATTTAAGAACGAGGAGGAAACATGATCACATTTGTGTTTCAAAAAGATGACTCTGTCAGAATGGTTACGGGACTATTGTAGGTTCAGAAGAAATGACAAGGCGTGGAGAGGAGGGACATAACTGATTGGAAAGATGCTTAAAAGGTAGGGACAATAGGTGTGTGTGTGTGGATGAGAGAGAGAGAGATTAAGGTTGACCCCAAGATTTCCAAGAGCGTGGTATATGGCAGCTTTAGGGGGTAAAAGGAGGAAATTAAGTCTTTGGAGGGAATATGATGTTATGGGTTTGGGACAGGTTGAGCTTAGAGACACTCAGGCAAGTCTAGAACTCAAGGAGAAAGGGATAAAGATGCAAATCACACTGTTTCAGGGCCATAGAACTTCTCTGTACTTTGCTCTCCTCCCATTCACTAGCCCTCAGCTCACAGACGGACAACTTCGGGGTAACATGGAAAGCTTGATCTTCATGAGCGTCAGCATTAGACAAGCTTGGGTTCAAATTCTTTCACTGTCATTTACTAACAGCCTGACCTTATACAGGCTGACCAACTGCTACCAGCCTACTTCCACCTCTGAAAAGTGGGGGGTATTAGTAGCAATCTGTAGGGTTCTTGTGATAATGCATGGAAAGGGGAGGCGCTCTGTAAATAGCAAGCCGCATGGTGCCAATTCTAAAATGGCTCTGTGTGGATCTATCTATTCCCAAGTTCCTCAGTTTAAAAAAAAATCAAAAGAAAACACCACACACAAGGAGACCCTTTTGGGAAATGCTCGCAGGCCTGGGTGCTGGGATTCACTTTGCTTACCAAGGCCCTTTGGGGAGGAAACTGCTGATGCCAAGGACACCGGCCTTGACACTCGGGTCATGTGCTTCCTTTCCTGGCACACCAGAAAAAAAAAAACTGGAAAAAAAAAAACAAAAAACAAAAACAAAAACAAAAACGACTGTCCACAGAGCATCCCTCAGCGATTACTGCAATTGCTCAATTACATGGCTATTCACGAAGTGAAGATTATAGGGTTACTTGCTTAGCTGGGCACTATGAGTCGATGAGATAAAACTAAATTTAAAAAAAAGGACACGCAACTGTAGGGCATTTTCTGAGCATATGGCAGCATTTAGTTCTAGTCAGCAAGAAACAGGAACAAAGCAAAACAAAACACTACCTTGAGCAAGGATTTTTTTGGGCGGGGGCGGGGTTGCTCTGTTTTGTTTTGCTTCTCAAGGATATAACCCCAGGCTGGGTTATAAGGGGCATGTTTTCTTTGAAAATGTCTGATATGAAATGATAAAAGAAGTACAGACTATTTGCAATTTTTCTAGAGGCCCTGTTGCAAGTTTGTTGTTAGATCTGTTTTTTGGAACTTGGAATTAAGTTTGCATAGAGATGGTCCATGCAGGTCTCCAGGTTAGCCTGGGCAAATGTATTTAATCCTACTTCAGCAAGCGCCACCACTAACCACCTCGTTGCTCAAATTAGAAAGGGGATCTTCTCCCCCAGGTTTGGACTGTGGGGAGAGGCAAGGCCTCTGCTCTGCAGAGTGGGAGGGCAATTTCTTCACTTCTGGGGAGAAGAGTAAAGCATCAGAGAGAAAGCTGGAGTTCCCGCTTTGTCAGGAGGGAGTGCTCACAGAATATGAGGTTGCTATGTTGGATTCCACAGCCTCAGCCACGTCTGTCACCCGTCTCCCCGAATTCATTACACACACACACACCTGGATTTGAGACGTTGAATTAGGTCTGAAAAATATAAGGAAAAACAATGGCAGCTAACAACACCTACTTATGTGCTGGACAGAGTGCTCGGCATGTTTTATGCATTGCCTTGGGGTGAGAGAGGTACACTATGACCTTCAGGATTGATACGAGAAACACTGACGCTCAGGTCAGGTGACAACTTGTCCAAGATCCCACAGCTCGAACCCAGCTTCAAGCTTCTACAGGACAAGGAAAACTTCAACTTGCTCTCTCCATTTCTCCTTCCTTCTTCCTCTTAAGTACACCACACGGCTTCAAAAGCTCCTGTGTCTCTCTTGCAGAGTTCTGACTTGGCATGGAAAATGCTTGACCTCAAATATCTTCCACACTCAGGTATCATGGGATCGACTTTCTCACTTTAATGTTTTCACACTAGGAGGCTGCAGTCAACATTGAAAGTGCTATCTAAAAACAGTGACAGACGAATCCATTAGCAATTGTTGTATAAGCATGGGTTATTTTATCAAAAGCTGAGAAAAGAACATAGAACAAATCATCTGGAGGGCAGACTGGGGTAAAAAGATGTTTGTGGTGGTTCTGAACAAATGTGGAATATGTTTCCTTATCTCAGGTGTGGAGTGCACCAGGCATGCCTGGGAAAACACGTCTGTGCTACAGGGGGAGATGGGTCAAATGCCAGTATGCATGAGGCAAGGAGGTAGTTGGCTGTGCGGTTATAATCTCTTGAAACTTCAGTTTTCTGATCCTTGGGATATTATAATAACACGAAAAGCTCTTAGCACAGTTCCTGGAGCAAAACAAGTACTCTGTAAATGTTGGTCAGTGCAATTATTATTTCTTCACACCTCTGAGTCTTACCTTGCCCAAGTCCTGTGAGTAGATGATAAGCTTTGTCTCTATGTAGTCCTTGCTTTCTGTAATTAATGGGCTCCTACAAAACTGTATATAAATCAGATTTATTGTTGACTGTGAATTGAATCTACATTCTTCCTTTTAATGCTTGGGCATGTGGTCTAAGCAATGGCAATCCCCTCCATGGATCCCACACTCTCATTGGCTTCCATTTTCATTGTCTAGAGGATTAGGTTAGGTTCTGGCTGGAAAGCTACACTATGTTTAAAAGAAAACATTCAGTAGAAAGGTGGGAAGAGCACTGATATTAAAGTCTCATTGTCCCCTATATGGAACCTGTCCTCCTGTATGGAATTCTCACGCTGAGTGTAGGAGCAGGTGGGTGGGAAACAGAGAAATATAGAAGCTTATATACATATTGCCAGGTCATGCACAGGATATACAGAATGGTTTCTTAATCCAGGGAGCAAAATTGGCCTGCAGGCAGGTAGTGTATTAGGCAGTTCTTAATTCTTGGAATTGGATAAATTCTTGACTTCCCTTGCTGGCAATTTGGTCTCCAAGAAGGTGGAGAAAACTATACAGATGCCATCTACTTGGGATTTAAACAAATAAGGAAGAACTGGTTGGAAGCATTATAAGTTTAGGGGAGAATAAGTGTAGGGGCAGGCAGGATAGTATAATGGTAAGGGCATAGATGCTGGGATCAAGTCTTCTGGATCCAAATCCTGGCTCTGTTACTTACTAGCTATGCTAATAATATTACCTTGCTGAGCCTCCTTTTCCTCCTCCGTAAAGTGGGGATAATATTAGCTACCTAATACAGTGGTTACAAAAATTAAATGAATTATTACATTTAGCACATAGTAAATATTTAATAAATATTAGCAGTTAGTATTATTACTTGAGTTCATATTTGTGTTGGATCCTAGATTTTAGGGAAATAAAAATCAGAGATAAGTCAAATACAATCCCTTGGCCAGAAATTGCAGAGAATTAGGCTTAACACAGGGATCAGCAAACTTTTTTCTTTAAAGGCCCAAGTAGTAAATATTTTTAGATTTGTGGACCATATAGTCTCTGTCATAACTACTTGGCCATTATAGCGCAAAAGCAAGAGCGGAAAATATATAAACAAAAGGCTGTGGCCGTGTTCCAATAGACCTTTATTTACAAAGAAAGGTAGCAGACTGGATTTGGCCCAGGGGCTGTAGTTTCTGGAATGGGAAACTCTAAAATATAAAATCTTGCTGGGTAATTGTAATGATCTCCATAAGGTGAAAAGCAGGATGGCAATTAAATTAACCAATGTAGCTGCAGAGAGAGCTGTTTGCCCCAGATGGAAAGAGGACATGTGCCAAAAAGGAGGGAAACTCTGGTGCATTTATATCATATAGCTCATAAATAAACATGGAGGCATTGAAAAAAAAATTAAGGCCTCCATGAATTTGTGAAAAAGGTTAAGGATAATAAAAACAAAGAATAGCTTTTGTTTTTGTTTTGGGGGCTTATTCAGTATTTTCACAAGTTCAAAGCAAGAAAAGATAGGCCACGTACTTGTGCACTATGCTGTAGCATAAAGAGATGTCAGACCTCAGTAACCGTGGCCATGTGAAACAGGACCTGGAGGTAGACCAGTTGACTCTCTGAGAGATGGCGGGCACTGGTGCTGAGAGATAACCCATCAAAGCTGGAAAAAAACTTTAGGGCCAAAGATAACCCCAACATTATCAATAGAGGGAAGAGATTGAAAAGCAATCTAAAAGTTCCCCAATGCAAACACTAGTTATCTCTAAGTGGTGGGATTTTGGATAATTGTTATTTTCTTACTTATGCTTTTATTATAAGCATGTCCTACTACTAAAATTTAAAAAAAAGAAAGGTATTTAAGAGGGAGGAAGCTCTTAGAATGGCAGCCTTATGACTGATGCTTAGAAATTACAAGAAGGCAGATTGTTGCTGAGCATCATTAGAAATTTCTCACTGTCATGGTCTGACTTGCAAAATAGTGAGTGGCAGACATTAATTGCTTCCTCATCATTAGTCATTCTCCTATTTTTGTTTCCTCTTGACAGAACTTGCCTCCTACTAAACACCCAGTACTCACTTTTCCTATTTCTGTTGTTATAAGGAATGGGCAAATCATCCCATTCTGGCCAATGAGAATTGCTGCAAAATCTTCTGAGTGGCTCCTAGGAGAAGGTTTTCTTCCACACACATGCACTTCTGTGTGTGTGCATGAGGAGAAAAATCACTCTTCCTATGCTTTGCGTGCTCATGTGAGGATGAGGTATTTGGAACTGTGGCAGCCATCTTGTGATCATGAAGATGTTACTGAGAATGGTAACACTGAGAATGGTAAGTCAGAAAGACAGAAAGAGCAGGGCCCTTGATGGTATTATTGAACTGTAACCACCCCTCCTCCTCATCTTCAGATTTCTTCTGAGATAAGTGTTGTCGAGGATTCCATTCTAGTTGAATGTTGCGGTTCCTGTTTCACCCTCCTTAAAATGTTTACACAGAGGCATGTTGGTGGCATATCTCAAGTTACTAAATGTTATGTCAGGCTTGAGAATGTCTCAGCATTCCTGAGTTCCTAGGCTCTAATCATTTAAATGCAAAGCCTTGGGCCAAGGGTCCAGAATACAGTTTGACAACTTAAAAAATTTTATTTCATGTTATTAGATTTGGTTGCTCTAACTATTGGGGGAAATAAAGGTTTTTTAATGTGGCTCACTGGTTTCTCTTTCTCACAGTTGTTGTCATCCTTTCCCAATTCAAGCCCTGCAGAAGACAAGGATAAGTCCTGGAGAGTAGCATTGGCAGTGCGTGAAGCACTGATCCTTTGCGTCTGGGGACTCGTGGGCAGATCTCTGGGGAATACCGGTCTTCGCATCTCCTAGGAGGCAGAGAAGAATGGCAGTGAGCATGGGGGTTAAAAAATCCCGGCTCTGCCACTGACTAACCTGATAATCCTGGGCAAGTTACTCAACATGTCTCAGCTTTTGTTTCCTTCTCTATAAAATGGGAATGATGATATAAAATGGGAATGGAGGTCGTGAAGATGAAATATTTGTGAAGTCTTTGGCACTATAACTGGCTCAATGCGTGGGTGATTTTGCTCCCAGTGCATGAGACAGCTGCTCTTTCCAGGTGGCACTGGGAGCTGAGAGGGCATCTCTGTTTGGAGTTTTTGTTCTGCAGCAAATACCTTTCTTTTTATCCAAGTTCATGCTTGGATAACCTTAATTTCCTACTGGGTCTGTCAGTTCATGGAGCAGTTCTGCTCATTGTGTTCCATCAGATTTGTGTTTGGAGCATGGTTTTCACATGTGGCTCAGTTTCCTTAGCAGATTGGAAGCCCTTGTGGGTGGGAGTAGAGTTTTCCATTCCTGGGGTCTCTCCAGGGCCTAGGACGGGGCTGTGCACCCCACTGGCTTAGGGAATGTTGGCCAGTGAATGGATAAGTGGGCAGCAGCTCCCTGTGATGTGAGGAAAGTTCCAACGAGCAGTGGTTTTCAACCTTGGCTACACATTTGGAATCATCTGTAGAGAGGGTGACCATCCATCTTGGTTTGCCCAGAAGTGAGGGGATTCTTGGGACATGAGACTTTTGTTTTTACAACAGGGACTGAGGGGTTTCCCAGGGTGTGGGAATTTCAGTGCTAGAAGCAGGAAAGTCCTGGGCAAATTGGGATGAGTTTGTCACCCTACCTGTGAAGATTTAACAAATGCTGGTGCTAGGCCTACCCCCAGAGCTTCTGATGTATTGGTCTGGGGTTAGCCTGGGCATTAGCATTTTGCCAAGCTACCAAGGAGTTACGATTAAATTGCGTTCCTCAAAAAGATATGTTAAAAATGAAAAAAAAAGGGAATAAAAAAAGACAAAAAATATATATATATGTTGAAGTCCTAATCTGCAGAATCTCAGTACGTGAGCTCATTTGGAAATAGGGTCACTACAGATAGAATTAGGCAAGTTCAAATGAGGGCATGCTGGAGTAGGATGGGTCCTTAGCCAACATGACGGGTGTCCTTTAGGAAGGGAAAATATGGGCACAGGCTGAAGGGAGCAGGCCACAGACTGCCAGCAAGCCCCTGCCAGAAGCCAGGAGAGGGGCACGGGAGAGACTCTTCCCTACAGACTCCAGAGGGTGCGTGGCCCTGCTGACACCTGGATTTCAGACTTCAAGCCTTGGAACTGTGAGGCGATAAATTCAAGCAGCCTCCTAAGTACTCCCCAGGATGCCCCTCCACATCTGTGATTTTCTAAACGTGCCAAGAAGAAAACGAGGTTGGGAAGCACCGGCTGAATTATGTTGCATAAAGGTGGGTAAGAGAGAACTTGTTTTAAAAAAGGAAATTCCAAGGCTCTAACCAGACCCTCTGAATTGGAATTGCTACAAGCTTGGGCATCTGCATTTTAACCCAGCATCCCAGCTGACTCATATGCACCCTTGAATTTTTAGAACCATGAAAGTATGTATCAAGAAAGGATCACAGAGACATAATAGCAATAGTTTCAAGGAAATGAATTTTGGGATAGCCCCACCCTTTGCCTGAATTGACTTGGTTCCAGAAAGTAGTAGGTGAGGTAGAGGGATGGAAAATGGAACCATCTTGTCTTACCAAAAATTTCTCCTCCCCAGACCTCTTCCATGCCTCAAAATGACCTTGTTCCTGAACCTCAAAGTTGCAATCATCTGCCTTCCTATCTTCCCCTACAACACTTCAGGCCACCTAACTACGGGGGAGATAGATTAGTCCCTTATGGCCGATGGGGTCATTGTTTCCAATTCTTCACTTCCTCCTATCACATGACTTTGCAATGTTCAAGGACTGCATTTCTCTGCAAACTAATGAGTGAGAAAAATAGATGCCAGCAATGGTAAGCCGTGGAGTTTTAGGGTGGTTTTTTGTGCGGTGTTTTTGTGGCTCGACCTAATACATCCCTCAAAGAGGAGAAAGAATTGGGGTCTGTCACTGGTCCTACCCAAAAACCCCTTACAAAAGACGAGCTTGCTCACCATCGTGGCTAGGGCCTGGAAAGGGGAGAAGATCCGCCCAAACTGATAGCACTTGTGCACGTCGATGTCTCCAAAGCGGCTGCGGCGCTCCTTCCGGCCAGCCAGCCTCTTCTCCAGCTTCGTGTCCATTAAGTGCCGGAAAGGACCCTGCTGGGGCAGAAGGGACACCTGCACTGAGAAGCTCAGACAGCATGCGGTTGCCAAGTACCACAGGCTCAAACAGAGGCAAGGCGAACTCATGAAGCCAGGAAGCTCTGCTTCACGCCTCTCATTTATTAGCTGGACTGTGTTTGCCCTTCTTTATTTTCCTTGGGAGGCAGGTCAAAGGGCCATTCCTCCATTTGTTGCTGGGTGCCTGTCACAGTAGAATGAGAATCAGGGCCCTGAGTTCTGGCTGTGACTGTGGCCCTCACTATGGTACTAGACTCATGACTCACCTCTCTACTGGATTACTAATGAAGGTCTTTTTCCAGCCTCGATGTGGCGTGATGCACGTGACAAGGGCATGCCAAGACTGCAATGGGTTTTAAGCCATCCTTCTCAGAGGCAGGAGCAGGATCTACTAGAGACTCAGGAGCTCAGGAGCAAAGTGACCCCATTTGAGTTCCACTAGGAGAGACTCCCACATACAGTGCCCTCTCAAGGACTTCCCCAGCCTGAGAGCTCCTCTTAACAGCACCCTCTCTGCCCAAGGGCAGGCCTATGGAGCTCTGTATGGAAACAGCACCTGCTCGTTGCCCACAGCTCTGGCAGCTTCCCCAGACCCTGCCTAGCAACTCCTGCTTTGACCTGTGTTCTCCACTGATTTTCCCAGTTCTGGACCATCTTGCCCCCATCTAGCTCCTTTGGATGGACAACACAGTCCCAAATTCTGTCTTTCCACTGGTTTCTTCACAAGATCTGGTGCCTCCTCTTGCTCTGCCCATGCGTGGCTGGTGGGAGAGTGATACCCAGCTTAGATTCTTGATCTTGGGACCCAGCCCAGGCACACTGGACTCCCCCTTATTTGGGGAGGAGGTTCAGCAAATGCTGTCTTCATCCATATATTGATTATTTTACATCATACGGAGGTGGGGGTATGGCTGACAACACGGTGGTTGGATCCCAGCTGCTGATGACCAAGTGTGCTTTCCTTTTGGGCCCTGACATCTGGGAGGGTGGGGGTGTGCTGAGGAGTGGGCAGCTGGACACACCACAGGAACCTCATCTCAATTAGGGATGAAGCCATTTCCTGCCTGATTGGTTTCCTCTCACCCAGCCAGCCTCCCACACAGCAGGAAACGAAAATGTGTGTTTTTAAAATTTTTTTTTCAGCATTGACCTTAAGGATGTCACATGGGAACTGAGATAGCTTGGAAGGCAGGTGGGAGATGGAGAAGCTGACAAAAGTCAGAGGCCACTAGGGATTTCAGAGCTCAGGCACTCCGCTTCCTAGATGAAGACGCTAAGAAGCAGCCATGAGGGGGGGACTTCCCTAACGCCAGGCTTAAACGCACATATGCAATTCAGGGGTGGCAACTGTCTTCCCAGGAAGGCAGTTTGCAGAGTCTAGCTTGCAAGAGCCATGGCTTGACGCCAATGGACCTCAGACTGGGCCAGCACATCCTGGTTACTCTGGATTTGGCCAGAGCTAGACCAGAGCTGTATCTGCAGTGAAAGGTGAGAGTGGCCTCGGTCCTGGCCGCCTCCAGCTCTGCTCTTTTCCTTGATTTGTCATGTTGCTTTTCTTTCAAAGAGTTGTCATCATCATCACCCTCATCCTCATCACCATCATATTTTTAACAATGGAGCTGAATTTTGCAGGGCCCTCTTTTTCTGCCTGGACCACCCCCTCTGCTCCACAGATCTTCTGCTCTCCGCTGCCTCACTCTGATTTATCTTTCGGGATCCTGATTTTGGCTTCCAACCAAGTATCAGCCCACTGGAGATCTTTATGGCCCCACCAATCAGAGTTAACTCTTCCTCCTTTGGGATTCCATACCACATACCTAAGGATCTGTGTCTCCTGCTCCACTTGATTGACTACTAGTGTAGCAATTTGATATTATTTATGAATTCCAAAAAGAAATATAGATTATGGTTGTAAACTGGTTGGTTCCTCTGGCATGATAACTCTTTGATTGTATTAGATTCAGTTGAGATGTCTGATTAAATTATGTTAAGATTAGGGCTCTGATCCAACTGCATCATTAGAGTGCAACTCAGCATCAACTTCCAGCCCCCTTGGGGATAAAATAGATTTTTATCCTTGGGGATAAAATAGGTGCTCACATGGAAGTAGACACACAGAGAAGAACACAGAGGAAGAGAAACAGCTCATTAGACATGGCAGAGGTCCTGGGAAGAGAGATGAGCCTGAGAGTCTACAGCTGACCTTGTAAAGAGACCTGAGCAGCTGAGCCCAGAAAGAAATGAGCCCCAGGGAGAGAGACGAGCCTTATGCCAGCCTACAGCTGAGATTGGAAGAAGATGGGACCATGGAACCTTAAGAGGAAGAAGGAAGGCTAGACCCTCACAGACATTTCCTGCCATCTTGCTCCAACACGTGACCAATGACTTTGGGTGAGAAAGTACCTCTTTTGGTACCTTGAGTTGGACTCTTATAGGGCTTTGTGACTCTAAGCTTCTACCACAAATAAATGCCCTTTATAAAGGGTAACAGAAACAGAGTTCTGGTACTTTGCACCAGCACCCGTTTTGGCTGACTAATACAGAATTTGGTACCAAGAGTGGGGTGGTGCTTTTGCAATTACCAAAATGTTGGAATGATTTTATAAATGGGTAAGGGGTATTTTTTGGAGGAATTTTGAGATGCTTGATAGAAAAGGCCTAGAGTGCTTTGAAGAGACTGTTCGTAGGAATATGGATGCTAAAGAGACTTTTTACGAGGTCTTGGAAGTAAATGAAATTATTATTGGAAATTGGAGGAAAGGTGATACATGTTTTAAAGTTGCAGAGAACTTAGCAAGATTAAGTCTTGATGTTTTATGGAAGGCAGAATTTAAAAATGGTGAGCCTGGGCATTTAGCTGAAGAACCTTCCAAAGCAAACTCGGGGAACACAGCTTGGCTTCTCCTTGCCACTTATAGTAAGATGCTAGATGAGAGAGATAAGCTGAGAACTGAAATGTTGGGCACAAAGAAACCAGAAACTGATTCTGGAAATTCCAAGCCTCTGGAAATTAAGCCCCCAGATGATAGTGTCCCATTTGAGGACTTAACTAAACTTGGAACTTGTAAATCAGGAAAGACTTGTGGAAAATCTTACTGTCTGATGGCTTGGACCCCTGATTCTTGCATGCTAAACCAACAAGCTTTTTGAGAGAACTGGATGAACAAAATCACTGTCATCCTGGACTAAAAAGGACATCGATAGGAGAGATTGAAGGGAAAACAGCTTTAAGAGGAAAATCATGGAAGCTGAGATCTAGAATTAAGACATCTCTTTGGGCCAAGAAAGGGACCCCACCCATGTGTACAGACAGGGTGAGTTTGCCCTGGCAATTGAAGAGGGTGGTTGTTCCAGCCAGATGTTCAGGGAAGTTTTGCTGCCCCAGGCTACAGAGAGGGTGGAGCACATTCCCCAGTAGTGGGGAGAGTAAGGTCAACACCCCATAGGTCTGAGAGGGGTGGGCCTGCTCCCAATAGATTAAGGAAGGCCAGGTCGCCAACTCATTGTTCTGAGAGGACTGGGTCTGGAGGCCACAGGTTAGGGAGAATGTTGCTGTCACCTCACTGTAGTAAGGGGGCTGAGACTCTATTTACCCCAAAGATCAGGTAAAGTGTGGGCATCACTCCAACACCCTTAGAGGGTGAGGTCTAGAATTTGGTCGACACTCAGATGCTTGATGAGGGTGAACCAAAAAAAAAAAAAAAAAAAGGCTGTTGGGCAAGCCTGTGGAAAGGGTGGGTCCCCATGAGGCCCCAGGGAGAAGAAACCATCATCTTAAGAATGACTCTCAGACTTTGAAATCTAATGGCGTATGCCCTGCAGATTTTCAGAACTGTTCTAGACCTGTGACTCATGGTTCCCTCCCAATTTCTCCTTATGGTAATGCAAATCTTTATCCTTTGTCTGTTTCTTTGTATATTGGAAGCAGATAAATTGTTCTAAGTTTCAGAGGTCTACAGCCAGACAGGACTTTGCCCCAAGACAAACTGTATTTCTTTAAACTGATTGTGATATAATTTTGTACTTAGCATTGTTACTGATTTAATGTGTTTTTTTGGTGAATATTGTAATGTCTTTTTGGAATTCAGAGGGTGGAGTGTAGCAGTTTGATATTATTTATGAATTCCAAAAAGAAATATAAATCATGATTGCAAACTGGTCGGTTCCTCTGGCGTGATAACCCTTTGATTGTATTAGATTCAGCTGAGACATCTGATTAAATTATGTTACGATTAGGGCTCTGATCCAACCACATCATTAGGATGCAACTCAGTGTTGAATTCCAGCCTGCCTGGGGATTAAAGAAACATTCACACGGAGGTACATACTCAGAGAAGAAGAACACAGAGGAAGAGAGACAGCTCATTAGACACGGCAGAGGCCCCAGGAAGAGAGATGAGTCTGATAGTCTACAGCTGACCTTGTAAAGAGACCTGAGTAGCTGATCCCAGAAAGAAATGAGCCACAGGGAGAGAGATGAGCTTTATACCAGCCTACAGCTGAGATTGGAAGAAGATGGGACCACGGAGCCTTAACAGGAAGAAGGAAGGCTGAACCCTCACAGACATCGCCTGCCATCTTGCTCCAACACGTGGCCAATGACTTTGGATGAGAAAGTACCTCTTATGGTACCTTGAGTTGGATTCCTTAGGCCCTTGTGACTCTAAACTTCTCTATAAAAGCCAACAGAGTTCTGGTATTTAGCATCAGGACCCCTTTGACTGACTAATAGAACTAATGTCTATTTATTTAAGCATGCCTTAAAAGACCATAAGGTCCTTGACAACAGGGCATCTACATGGATTACATGTCATGTACAAGTGGACAGCAGAAATTTTTCACATGAGGGAGGACATCTCTGAATATCAAGACAATAGGGAGAAAGGATTATATTAACACCAATCTTATCAAGAAACTTTTTCCTACAAAGCAACATGAACCTGATAACCACAGGGTAATGTATTAGGGACTAAAGACTCACAATATTTTATGTAGTGGAATTGTAGCAGGAACTCAGGGCAGGGGGTAGGAACAGAGGTGCCTTGGGGCTGGAAAAGACTTTTAGGAAGTTCAGAAAATGGTCAGATTCTAAGGATTTCTTCTTCTTTCTTTTTAGGTATCCCTGATGAGGTTAACAATGCAGAATGACACATGTTGGGGCTTCATTTCTGTCCCCACACCAGTCTTCCTTGCTGGTGGGGAGGTGGGGATGGGGGCAGCGGGGAGAGAAACCACTTACTCCTGCTCTTTCGTTCTTCGGCGGCGGCAGCACCTCATCAGCTCACCTCTCTATGGGGCACATTCTCACTGCCCAGTCTGCAAAGGATAAGGGGAAAGAAGGGATCCTTGAAAGACTTACGTCATGGATTCGGAAGCTCTTTGCTATTCGAGGAGATAATTCCCAGCTTGGTCCCCCAGCTTTGATGGTGCTCATACTCGAGGATACTAATGGTGGATAAACAGTCCCCGGGGGGATCGGCGGCTTCCGATCTGTGCCAAGGAAGCAAGGGAGAGAAAGGCTACGCTGTAGGATCCCATGTGGCCCTCGCTTCTCCAGCTAGACCAGCTTTGATTTTTTGTGGCCGACCCCACAGCTTAACAAGGAAGAGGCTTGTGCAACTGAGAAGAAAGGAGACCCTCAGCCCAGTGCCAAGGATGAAAGCTCTTATGAGAGAAATGGGATCCGGGTGATGTTTGGATTTGCTTTTCTGGCCACGTTGAGAATGTCGTAACAGAGGGCAGTTCTTCTGGCCAGGTGTGTTACTGATTGGCAGGTTGTGCTGCTAATGCCGTGTGTGTTGAACTGCACCTCCCTCGGGGGGTTTAACCCAGTAGAGAAGATCATTAGGGTTTCCAATATGGTCAGTGCTTTCGGTCACCAAAGAATCAATTGTGTGTGCTCCTCCTTTGTGCAAGGCTGTCCTTTTACCTTAGCACGGGAGTTGACAAGCTTTCTGAAGACGGACAGATAGTAAATATTTTACCATCTCTGTTGCAACTCAATGTAGCGGTTGCAGTGCAGGAGCAGCCAGGGACAATATGTGAATGAATGGGTGTGGCTGTGTTCCAGTAAAACTTTATTTGTGAACCTTGAAACTTGACACGTCACAGAAAAGCATCCTTCTTTTCAATTATTTAAAAATGGAAATGCTATTCTTAGCTCGTAAGCCATGAAAAAGTTGGTTGCAGGCTGAATTTGGCCCATGGGCTGTATTTTGCAGATCATTCCCTCAAGAGATGCCTTGAAACATCCCCTGTTTCAGGGACACAAGCGCTGGTTTCGACACCAGGACCCTGACCAAACCTTAAAAGAAGCAAGCTTGGGAGCGGATGTAGCTCAAGTGGTTGAGTGCCTGCTTCCCACGTTGGAGGTCCCAGGTTCGATCCAGGTACCTCCTAAAAACAAACAAACAAACAAACAAACAAAAAACCCAACTCTCAGTGGTTGAGCACCTGCTTCCCATGTAGAAGGTCCTGGGTTCAATCCCTGGTACCTCCTTAAAAAAAAAAAAAAGCAAGCTTAGGCTTTCCTGCCCCATTCAATGATAAAATCCAGGACTCTTTTTTTTTTTTTTTTTTTTACCGGGAGGTCCCGGGGATCAAACCCAGGTCCCTCCATATGGCAGAGGGACGCCCAACCATTTGAGCCACATCCGCCCCCCAGGACTCTTAAATACATGTCTCAGAGACTTAAATCTTCAGTCTGTTCACATGCCTGTTGAGACCTGAATCTCAGCAGAGTTGCAAAACTGACTGTCCAGTTCATTGGACTCACCCAGGACAACTAACAGGGGGAGGAACCAACAGTGTTCACCACTGCAAGCAAGACAGTTCCATCCATCTGCTCCATGGGATCTAAGCCCCCTCTCAATTAGGAACAGAGTGGGCATCTCCATCCCCAAATCCTCAAGATGAATAAACGATGGACTAAAGTAGACTTATTATTATTCTATTACAGACACACTATTATTCTAGCAATGGAAGAACTTGTATCATTTACATAAAGGCAGTGGTCACCAGAGGTTCTGAGGGGAGGGAGAGGGAAGAACAGGTGTAACATGGGGCATTTTCAGGACACTGGAATTGTTCTTCATGGCATTGCAATGATGGATACAGGCCATTATACATTTTGTCAAAACCTGTAAAATTGTGCGGGGCAAAATGTAAACTATGATGTAAACTATAGCCCATGGTTAGTAGCGATGCTTCAATGTGTGTTCATCAATTGTAACAGATGTACCACACTAATGAAAGATGTTGTTAATGTTGGAGAGTGTGGGAGGGGGAGGAGGTGGGGAATATAGGAATCCCCCTATATTTTTGATGTAACATTTACATAATCTAAAGATTCTTAAAAAAAAAAAAATCTAGTGTTCTAAGGATCCCCTGAGGTCATCCAGCCCCTATTCTAGACTTTGGGTGTAACTACATTTAAACTAACTTAGAGATATAAGGTTTCCTTCTATTTCAGAAAAACAGAACACAACAAAACCAAACAGAAAACTACTCCCAGAGAAAATGTTCTCATCACCTTGTCCCTTAATCACGCATTCTCTCGCTGGCCCACTCTCAGGGGTGCGAGGCAATCCTGCTCCTGTGTACTGGAACTTCCTAACGCAGCTGGACAAAGTTATTTGTTCTCCGGTCACGTGTGCCCCGAGGGCTTAGCAATGGCACGTCTCTAGCTTTTCTTTGACACCCTGCTCTATGGGCCGGCCTGGCCTGAGGTCTTGCTCACTTCCTTTCCTCCAGATGGAAGGAGCTGATGTTGGGGAGAGCTAAGGGGGGAGGCCTGGGTGGGGTTTGCTGACGTGGTTCCCGAATTCTTCCAGCCAGGGCTGAAGAGCGATCTTCTAACCGAATTTAAAAAATAGAGAATAAAGTGAGCTTGGCATGGCAGTTTCCCCAGGATGCCAGAGTAGGTACAAAAAAATAACTCAAAGGGAGTCTTTCTGGGGACTGCCAAAACTTAATTTTTGAGGCCGTGGTGGGACAATGATGTTTTAAAACTTTTCCTTGGTGGGGGAGGAGGGGCGCTGGCATAGCTGAGCAGAGATAGCATCTTGCACTTAGTAGACACTCAATAAATGCTGTGAAACAAATGGATGAGGGCGAGGGTTTCGAAGACTGCTTTGTCTAAACAGGTGCTTTGGCCTCCATCCAGCTGAACTGGCCCCCAGATTGCATCGCAGGTCTTTGTAGAAGCGTGCGGTATTCTGGGCAAAAGTCCACTTTAGACCTCAGGCACACCGAATCCAGTCTAATTCTACACCATCTAGGATGGTTGCTACTGGCTCCATCTTCCTTGGAAAAGAGGACTCCAGCTTCCTTGGGCTTTGTCAGTGCCTCCTCGGTCAGTGTCTACTTCGTGCTGGTTTGATCAGCCCTGCTGGAGCAGGGAAGGCTCAGCAGGTAGAAAAGCTGCCCCCCACCCCCCAGCCCAGGAGGCCTTGCCACATTGGGAAGCCTGCCCTTTTGTGTAGGAGAAGGAACTCTGGGGCTGGGGGACTGAGAAGGGTGGGGAAAGGGGAGGCTGGGCTCCATGTTGCCGTTTCCCTTGTGAGACAAGCATGGCTTTTCAAGCAATTTTTAGATTCCTATCTTTGGCAATAAATTTTGTTTGGGGGAAAGAGGGGGAGTGAGAGAAGAAGGTGAGTTGGAAGGAGGCTGCTCTCTGGAAGTAATGAAACCCTGGAGAGAGATACATATCCTAATAGAAAATAGAATATTTTTAAATGATTGCTTATAGCCTAGAATACAAATTCCATGCCGGCGATGCTGAAACCAAGCCCTCCTCCTCTGGTAAACGGGCCTCTTTGCATCTTGGCATCCGACTCCGTGTCCTTAAAGCAAAGCATGGGTCTTACTGATCTTTGAAGTCCTGGCACCCAGCAGGAAGCTTGGTTTACAGTAGATGCTTAGCACTTGCTGGGGCACAGTAAACATTAGATGGACAAGCAGAAAGCATGCTGACTACCAGTGGCGTTCTTGGCTCTGTGGGCAGTTGAATCTTTTCTCAGTACAGTTCCAGCGGCTCCCTGAAGGCAGCAGGCTGTGTCTGCTGAAGGCAGTGGCCGTCTGGACCTGGGATAGTAGTTTGAAAAGACGTGGAATGTGTTGAATTGTAATCTCTTTGCTGAAAGCATATGGAAAAATGCTTTCATCGCTGCTCGTGTGTCTTTAGCTGATCATGTCTTTAGCAGTTCCTTTTTGAAAGAAATTTAGCTTTCCAACCATTGGGAGCCTCCTAGACTTTGGTACAACAGCCGTTCTCACCCGTGGTGGTGCGTTGGGACCTCCCGAGGGTCTTTTAAAACTCACGAGGCACAGGTGCGCCCCAGGCCAGGTACATCTCAGTCTTGGGGTGGGACCTGGACAAGCCACTCGGTGATTCAAATGTGTGTGGGTGAGCTTAAGGGCCAGTGGGCTAGAGTCTGGGCTCACCTCCGCTGGAGCAATAGCACCGAGCAACGGCTCCTTCGATTATAATTTAGCAGCAAACCAGAGGCTTTTAGGGCTGAAGCAATAATCCTGTGGCTTACAGTATCCGATTGGAGCCAGCACTTTTTAGTTTTGACAGCAGCATCCACAAGCCAAGAAAAAACCCCGAGTCTTTATATAAAAAAGTCATTTAGTTGGATTAAAGTTTTATTGCTTTTTTTGCCAAATTTTGAACTGAGGAGAAAAATCGTGGTGCTAGAGGAAACAGCCACGATTTCTTTTAGAGCGAGGTTTGCATTATTATTTTCTGAATTCCCCAGCTCCTCACACAGGATCTGCCATGTTCAAAAATGCTAAAATAATTATAGCAACTGCCACTTGCTGGGTACTTACTATGCTATATCCACTGCCTTGTTTAATCTTCAAAACAACTAAATGAGATGGGTCCTCTTAGGGTCTTCATTTTCTAAGGTATGGCAGGCAGAATTCTAAATAGGCCACCAAGATTTCTGGCCCTCCATTGTGCATGTCCTGCATAATCCTCTGCCTTTCAGGGTGGGTGGGACCCCTGAAGGCGATGGGCTATCACTTTCATGTTTATAGTACATTGTGGAAAAGATGAAAGGCTATTGCAGATGTACTTAAGGTCCCTAATCAGCTGACTTTTAATTAAAAGGAACGTTACCTTAGGTGGGCCTGACTTTATCAGGAGAGCCCTTTAAAAGTGATGTCAGAGACTCAAGGGCTGCTTGTTGGTCTTGAAGAAACCCGAGTCCCACAAGCTATAAGGAAATGATTTCTGCCAATCATACTGAGCCTCAGATAAGACTCTGACCAGAAGGGCCAGCTAAGTTGTGTCCTGGCTCCTTACCCACAGAAACTGTGAGATAATGGACAGCTGGTGTTTTCAGCCACTACGTTTGGTATTTGTTATGCTTGTGGTCACTACTGTACGTGAAATAATAATGATACAGAGAGGTTAGAGGACTTGGCCAAGGACCCACGTTAGGAGCTGGTGGAGCTGACATTTCTGTCTCCACATTGTCATTATTAGCTTATAAAATGAGGCTCGTCTTGGTTGTCAGTAAGCTATAAACTGACACAAAACCAAGACTGAATCCAAAGGCTGATGCTTTTTAGAATGAAGTGGAATTAGAAGCAGACATGGCCAGCATATCCAGCACATGGTTTCTACACACACAGAGTTGGAGATCAGGGCTGGGGGAAAGGTGTCTTTTCAGGTCCATGCTCCAAGCTGCCCCCCAAGTTCACAGATATGGAAGCCGTGCACAAGAGCAGGGCTGAGGAAGGCTCTTTTAATCAGCCCCAGTAGCAGGAAGTCCAATTTGCCGAACACCAAGGACATCTTGAGAAAGAAAGAGACGTTGACCCCCACTTGCTTTGCTCCTGCTTAGAGGCCGCCAGCCTGCTGTTCTGATCAGATCTAGAATTAGACTACAGTAACTCTTATAGCTCCCCTTCCTCAAAGAAAAGCTAATCTTTACCTCTAGCAGTTTCACACATTTTAATCAAGATTTTCCATTTTGTAAAAATAAAGAGAGAAGGAACGAGGGAGAAGGAAAGTTTGCTTGGGAGCTTGGTCACCCTGGGACCAGGGGTCCCTGGCTTCCCTCTGCTGGGACTGGATATGCTGGGAGGCCAAGACCAGCTTTTGTGGGGTGGATGTGTATGTTCCGGTGGCAGAAGCTAAATGTGTTCTCAGAGAGCTGGTCACTACCCTTATACCATCTGATATCCTACTCTTATGCAGAGGCCAGGGATGCCCCCCACAAGAGCAGACCAGGGCCATTTGTAAGCCGAGAAGTGCTATGTGGGTGCCGTAACTGCCGATCATGCGGACTTGGAGCCAGAAGGCAGCTGAATCCTGCTCCACTAGTTAGTAGCTGTGTGACCTTGGGCAAGTCACTTAACTTATTGGAGCCTGAGTTTCCTCTACTATAAAACAGGGATAATAATGCTTGGGCAGCCCTGCTACCCATTTTCCATTCTCCCCTTCTTCCTTAGCAGGAGCATCCTGACTGATAAAGCAATGTGCCCCAGCTGAAAACATTTCATTATGTTTTGGCTGGGATGGCCCTGTGACATAATCATGGTCAGCGAGAAATGAAAATCTATTGGAGAGTTATTGTTTTCTTGTACTCGACTAGAATGTGCCTTTTTCTTTTCCTCCCTTCACCCTACTCTCCTCCTCTGCCTGGAAAGTGAGCAGCCATCTTTTGAACATGAAGATAAGGTAGAGCAGAAAGCTATGGGAGGTTTGAGTCTCTGGTGGCATCATGGAGTCACTCATAGACTTGCATACCTTCCTCTGGACATATTGTCATATGGGGGAAATACACTCCTCTTTCTGTTGTTGGTATTTTGTTTTTCATCCCCTGGGCCAAAAGCAATTCTGTCTGATAGAAAAATCCTCTTCATAAGGTGTAGCCCCTCAAGTATTTGAGAATATTTGATAAACTTTCCAGTGTTAAAATGTGTAAGGAATAATTCAATATCTTTACTGTGATTTAAAGACCCCTTTCTGGAGCTGTAATCAGTGTGTGTGTGTGTGTGTGTGTGTGTGTGGGGTGGGGAGGGATAGGGATGCCTTGCACTCATGGGAAGTACTGATAGTGATGTGGGGTAGGGAACGGGCTGGCCTAAGCAGGGCTTAACTAGGACAGCAAATCCTCTACCAGGCCTGAGGCATCTGATTTCATCTGAGGCAGAGAAGACCTAGAAGATGCTGTATACTTCCAGAGCATGCCTTGCCTGAGGGTCTGTTTAAGATTTGAAAAACCGATACGGGTTTGGGGTGATGTAAGTGGCCATATCCAGCATATATGCCAGTGAGGCCATAATCTGTGTGGTAGGTTGATCTCCCCACTCCCCTCCCCCTCCAAAAGACACAGGGTCTTAATCTGCATTCCTGTGTGTGTAAAACCAGTATAAAAAGGACCTCCTGAAGATGTTATTTTTAGTTAAAGTATGGCCCAGCTGAATGAAAGAGGATCTTAGTCAGATTCTTGGAGTCTTTTAAAAGCAGAAGAAAACTGATGCATAGTAAGAAAAAAGCCATGAGAAGGATCTAGGGGCTGGAAGTCAGTGGGAGCCCAGATGAGAAAAGAGAGGACAGTCGCTGGGTGACAGAAAATCCAGGGAACAGGAGGACTGCCAGCCAGCCAGGACGCTACCAACCCCAGGAGAAAGCAAGCCTTGCATCCCCTGAGACCAGGGGCCAATAAATTCCCATCATTTAAGCCAACCCCTTGTGTGGGATTTGTCCCAGTAGCTGGGAAACTAAGACAGCCTGCACCAATAGATAAGATTTGGAACAAGAAGGGGGCAGATGCACTTTTCTTTCCTTGGTCCAAACACCACTGAATTCAGCTCAAGAGCCCAGTCCAGAAGGCTCCCGGACAAACTGGAGCTCAATCAGGGAGAGTGACGAGGAGGGTGCAGAAAATCAAAATAGCCATGTTGTTTGGGAGCATGCCTGGAGGAGGTAGAAGTAATTATCCTGAAGAGGCATGGACCCGGTGGGGGGGTGGGTGCGGTATGGCAGTCGTTTTCAAATATCCAAAGGGCTGCCACGTGGAAGAGGGCTCGAACTCATCTGGCGCAGTTCTAAGGGATGGAATTGAACCAATGGTGGCAGCTTCAGGGAGCTGGATCTGGATTCAGGCCAGTATAGACAATGCTAGCAGCCAGAACTGCCAAAGCCAGAGTGGCCTCTCTGAGTAGACAGTCCCAGTGCCGGTGGTATTTAAGCACTTCCTGGCCTAACACTTGCGAGGATGCTGTGTCAGGGATTTCAGCCTGCATTCATGTACTGGTTTCTTCATTCCATTAATTAATTGGTGAACTAAACAGTCATTTAGCACCTGCTATCTGTCAGGTTCTTAGTGATCAGACTTTATGATAAACTTTATGTTCCCATCCAATCTTGTGCCTGTCTGATGCTTTGAGTGTGATGCACTCCAGTTTGCACAAGAGAATACCAAGGTCTAGGAAGAGCTGCATGCAGACGGCATGTGAGTGGCCTACCCATCATACTCTCTGAGCTTTGTTCTATCTACTCTCCTTTCAATCACCTGCTCCTCTCAGGGGAAAAAAGGCACAATACCTAAGTCATATTCTACTAACCCATCTTGCCTTGGTGAGCATGTTTGGACAGGGTGTGCAGTAATCCAATATTGGTCTGGAAGATGTGCTCTCCTGACTCTGAACAAATTGGGGCAAGCTCTTTCTTTGATCTGTAATCTTCCAAATCTCCCCCAGATACCCTCAAGCAGAGGTGGGTGATGTGCAAGGGCCACAGTTCAGATTTCCTACAACACATGGCTATGGGGCGTGGCTGTGGGTTTTCACCAAATACAAGCACCCCCACTATTCTCTGCACTTAGATTCCAAAAATTGCTGGGGAAACCACACATTTCCAAGCAAGCCCATTTCTTTTCAAAAAGTTTCTGAATCTCTCTCTCTCTCTCTCAGACACACACATACACACACACACACACTCCACCACATGCAAATCTTGCATCTAGACAGTTCCTGCCAGGATCTTTTGCTTGGCAGAGCCTCCAGGGGTTGAGGAGTGTGCGGTCAGGCAATGCGTGCCAACCTCGCTTTTGCAGCTGGGCATTCCCCATGTGAGCAAGGCCCTCCAGCTCAGGTCTCCTTTCCTTCGTAATGTGTCAGGCTTGCAAGATGTAGCAAGAGCAAATTGGCAGCTGTATAGGACTGTCTGACGCTAGTAAAAGCATCTGTTGGAAAACTTGCATTGTAATTTCCTAAGCCTTTCACGGTCAGAAGTGGGTAGAAACCCCCAAATGGAAGAAAATCCTATTTGCTTTCAAGTGGGAGGAAAATAAGAAACAGACTCACAAAGGAGCAGTCTGTGGATTCTGCAGATTCCCAGGGTGAATGTTTCCAAAGCTATTCTTCTTTAGGGAGCCAGCCCTGACCTTCTCCTGAGATGACTTATTTGGCCCAGACTGGACCATAAGTGGGTGGGAATGGTGTTCAAATTTGCTCTTTCCCAAGTTTTGTTCTGCAAGGCTGGAGAGTAATTGGAGACTGGGATGGGGCCACTTAGTGCATTCTCCGTGTCAGTATCTTTGATCATCTGTATCAGTTTCATTCACTGCTGTATTTTTCAGCACACAGAACAGTGCCTGAAAAACAGTCAGTACTCAATGACTACTTGTTGAATGAAAGAATGAATCCATTTTTGTATCCTATACACTTTCTAAAGTTCCTGTCACTTAATTGACAATAACTGGTTGCTGCTTGAAACTCAAGTGAAAAAAGCACAGGGACTCTGATCTCTCAACAAAACTGAAGGGGTGTATAAATTAGGGAGGCTGGAGGAGAAGGCGAAATCAATATGGCAGGTTGACTTGGGGAGGGTGGGGGTATCTTGGAAGGCTCATGTGTGGACCCCCCGAAAGCATCTGGACTGAGAAACAGAAGCATGCTGGGAGTTTCTGCCTCATGCCTTTTTAAGTTTACATCTCATTCTCAACTGTGCAATGAAGATTTTTGCACTGGCTCTGCTTCAAGGATGATGGCTTTGTCCTAAGATACAGAATTTCCCCTTTTCCTCCTTCCACTTTTGCTACATCTCCTCCCACCTCTTTCCTACCCCTAGATTCTTCTGTAATTACTAGTTTTCCTCCAGGAGAGTACCATACAGCCTTGCAAAAGACCCATTTTCTGAGTTCTTTCTCTTTTATGGTTTACATCTTCACAGCTTTCATTGGCCTGAGTGTGACTAAAATCAAGATGTTTAGGGAATCAAAACTGTGATTTTCAAAATGTGGTTAGCATCTGCATAACTGAAAACCCTTTCTGATTCTGTATGAATAGGGCTCTAGAAGTAATTTGGAGAATTTCCATATCCCCTTCTGGCAACTGCAATTTGTCACTCTGATTAGCACTTGGAGTAAGTGATAGCTCTACGTTAATGATCAGGAAGAGTTGCATCCCCCAGTTAGGAAATGAGGATTAAAGATAACTTTTCACCTTCAATACTTTTTCTTGCTTTCCCCTCTCTATTAGTGAGGCACTCTGAGCAGCAACATCATATAGACTGATTTATAAAAGGTTTGCTCTCCTTAGCTAGAGAAAGAAATGGATCCAGGATTTCCCTCTGCTCTCTTAGCAGAGGCAGTATATGCTCTTCCATATGTCTAACCCAGACTTGGTAAATTAGAGCTTTGAGAGCCACAGGCAAGGATAAGTAATTTCTCTGGGAAAGGGGCAACAAGAGAGGGAAAAGGAGAAAGAATTTACAAAAGGAGAAAGGAGAGAGTGTGGCATGCTTTTATACCCAGCTCAACTGCCACTCCATGGCTGCCATGCTCTGCTCTGAAAATATCTACTGTTGGCACTAAGTGGCTTGTTCCTCATATTTAAAGATATAGCTTGTTGGCTAGTGTATGTTCCCTGCTTTAATAGGCTCTGCCTGGGGCTCAGGTTTGGGCTTAGCTGGTGTTGGAGACTGGGCCCAATGTGGAACTGCCCACCTCTGCATAAGCAAAGGTTATTGGGCAAGGAATTGTGGGCTCTCTGCCAGGACCAAGCTATCTGTCAGAGACAGTGCTGCCTAACTTTCCTCCTAAAATCAGATTCTCTTACTGCAAGGATGAGACTAACTCCCTGGGACCCATGGCATGGTATGTGCCTACTGAGCTAATTGGCATGTATGGCCTTTGGTTTTGTTAGAAGCAGTCCTCTTTGGCCCAACCCTGGATAATAACTAAATAAGAAAATTAGGGTTTTTGAGCCAGAAGTTCAGCCATGAATAGTGGTAGCTCTGCAGATCTGCAAGTTACAGACTTGATGTTTTTCCATATTGGTCCTGTCCTATGGCATCAGCTCTTCCCCTGCCCCTGGAGGTGGCCACTCCAGGTCCCCATGTCATCAAACCTAAGCAGGATGCCTGGCATATGCACAAGGATTTGGTCTGAAGCCCTGGGCTGGCCTTACCCTTGGAGTCTTTTTGTGGTTCTGTTTTGCTGAGGGAAGGGCTTTCCTCAAGAGCCTTGTCCTCTCCCATCTCCTTTGCTTTGTCCTCAGTGCTCTGGGCACCTTCTGCCTTCGGCAGCACCTGACCCAGAGTCAGATGCTGATCTTCAGGCAGATCCTCTGGCTTCTTGTTCTCCTTCTTTCTTTCATGGGGAACTCTAAATGTAAAAAGTCCACCATTAGGTGTGAGGTTCTAAGAGACTCAACAACCCCCAAATGAGTGGCCCAGCATGGGGTCATGAGAGGAAGGGACTGAACTGGAACCCCCAATTTCACAAAAAATTTGTTTAATCTGGAAATAGAATTGGTCTTGTCAGCTTATTCTGGCACATGGTAGTGATGAGAGAATGGTGGAAGTACTCTCCTGAGAGGCAGAACAACTGGAGATCAGGTGTTCTACATTAATGCTTCCAGTAGTGGCACCAAAGGAATGAAAAAACATATACACTAAAAATATGTATTTGGATTCCAAGGGTTGTTTATTTTGACTCACTGCTGTTTTTGCTGGAGAAGAGTAAGTCAGAAATTTCCTTACTTTGACCAACACTGGGCACACACAATCACACTGAGCCCAAATTTCAGATGCTCAAGTGGAAATGACCCATCTTCAAAAAGTGTACCATCAAGTGTAGAGGGAAAGAAGGCTTCCCCGCATTTCAGCTTAAGAGAAATGAAGGTTAAGGCTAATCTGCCACTGAAAATACCTATGACCTCAAAAATGAAAAATGCAAAGGCCTCACTGCCCTCCTCCACCTTTCTCCTTCCGCCTTCCCCAGTTTGGGTCCTCCACCCCTCCTTGGCCCACTGCACTGCATTTCTCTTAGTGCTGACCACATCGTTGTGTGGTGATTGCTCTTTCTCTCCCTCTAAACTGCCAGGCTGCTTGATGGCTGAATACAATCCTGACACATAGTAAGTGCACAATAAACATTCTCTCCCTTTCTCTCTCTCATATCTATCTATCATCTAAAAATCTATCTAAAGTAGAAATAAAACAATTCTTACATGGATTAAACAGGAGGTTGTTCTTGAGGGAGAGCCTGAGGTAAACATCTACTAACTAGTATTTCAGCTGGTGGTGGTGGGGTTAACATGCTGCATGTCAAATTGTGTATTCTGATCTTTTGTTCCCATTTAACATTTTACTAATTATTTTTATTTTTTCAGGAGTGTTGAGAGTTCTTCAGTGACTCTCGAACACCCAGCTCATCTCATAGTTGGTATCTTTTGTGATCTAACCCCTACTCCCTGCTCTATCTTGTCTTCTACTTCTCCTCATGGCACTGTTCTACCTTGTGCTATTCCAGGGTCCTGGAAGTGCCATGGTCTCGCAGGCTTCTGGGAGTTGGCCCGTGTTTCTCCCTCTGCTTTGAGTGTGTTTCTTCCTCTTTGGCTCCCCTGCACTCCCACCCTCCAGGAAAACTTCTACTTGCCACTGGCTTTATGGTGTGATCCACGCCACTGCCAGGCTCTGGTCCCCTGCCCCTGGTTTCTCCATTTGAGCAATGACTGGTTAGTTTTCATGTCTGTCTCTACTCCTAGATTAGATGTGCCCTGAGATCATGGATGTGCCTACATTGTTCATCAGTGTATTACCAGCACGTAGCATTGTGTCTGGCAAGAGGTGGATGCTCAACCCTTCTTTGTTGGATGGAGGGATAGATGACAAAGAATTGGATGAAGGCAAAGGGAAGCAAATGACAGTAGATATAAATATTAACTCTGTGGGAGGGGGCCTTGGGGGGGGGGGAAGAGGTGGCATTTTTAACCAGCCCCAGATCCCAGAGTGATGGCCAGCGTCCGTCAGGAGCTGAAAGTCAAGGCTGCATCTAGGCTTGGTCAAGAGTGTCCTGTCATGATAATGGCTTGGAAAGCAGGATGTGACTTTGCTTTGGCATTTTGTGGTTAGCCCATCTGTAGAAACACTTAAGTGGTAACGTCTCTAGTGGATTAAAATTTTTTTTTCCTGAAAGCCAAAGAAATTTAATCTGAAATCCAGGATCTTGGAGGTGATAATTAGGACATGAAAGTTAAGGATTTAGAAATAACAGAGTGCCCGTCTATGGTCTTAGGCATCAGTCATTGAACCATCCTCAACCCTACTGGACAGAAAGAATCCTGAAAATTTCTTTACGCCATCCAAACAAAAAGATGCATCATTTTTCTTCTGTGAGTTTAAGCTTAGTGGTTTTTGAAGTTGTGGTTTCTAAAGCCTCTTTTCCTTTCCGGTGGCTCTTTCCTCTCCAAATACCCTGTTCATATGCTGCACGATTAGCTGGGCAGTTTTCAGGAAATTCTTAAGCTTAGATGAACATCTGTTCTGTGTCTGATCACTAAATTCCTCCAGCTTTTCTAACAACTTATGACATTTGAACTGACAACCCAAAGGCACTTTTTTTGGGCATTAAGGAAATCTACACTCAATAAATGTGTTCTTTTGCATTTCTCTACTGCCCAATTCAAGGATCTTAAAGTGCTTCTCTCACTTTGGAATTCTTATTTATAAAGATGTGGCTAAGCACTACCATCTTCTAAACCAAGGCAGATATGCAAATGAGCATGAACCCCCAGGACTCGATTAAATCGCGCCTTTTCAAGAGGACTGGTGCCAGCAAGTGACTTCCAGGGAGCTTGGGATGTCCTCAACAGGAGTGATTTCTGGCCCTTAAAAATTGTATTCAGAAAATCTTGAAGAGCAGAAAAAAAATTTTAAGGGCCCCACATCAAGTAACCAGCGGGGAGCTGACCAGTTTTCCATCTGTTTCAAATTAAACATGTTTATTATGTTAGCATCTTGTTCCCCAGCTCAGCATAATCAGTTAGAAAATATCTTCTGTGATCTTAACTGAAGGCATATTTTTATAAGTTTATCTGGCTGCTTGCTTTCACATACAAGACAGTGATATTTAGTTCTTTACTTTGACTCTGATGTGTGATTTGTTGGAGGTATAAGGTGGAGCTATAGGGTGGGCTCTATTCAATTATTCAACACTCATTTTTTTTGTCCCCCACAATATCTCAGACTGTATGCTATGTGGGTGGGGTACAGTGGGAACAACGCTGCCAGAAAAGAAATATGGAAGCAAAGTACTTGTCAACCTGGATGGTCAGAAAAAACTCTCTGGGTAAAAGAATTTGAAGCTGAAAACTGAAGGGTAAGAAGAAGCCATTCAAATAGAAACCGAGGGTGCGTGTTCCAGGCAGAGGAAGCAGTAATTGCCAAGGTTTTGAGACAGTCAAGGGCTTAGAGCATTTGAGGAAGAGAACAAACTACTATGTTTCAAATGGACAGAAGGGGATGGTTGGTGACATGAGATGAGACAGGAAAGGGTCTTGTGGAAAATGTTTAAGGTTTTAGATTTTATTCTGAATGCAATGGAAAGCCAGGGGGGAAACGTTTGGATTTCCATTTTTGGAAGATTGTCTGGCTCATTTGTGAAGAATGGATTGGAGAGAGGGACGAGTGAAGCAGGAGGGCCAGACAGGAGCTGGAGCCTCACTCCAGGTGAGAGGTGGCAGCCTCTTGCCTCTTGTCTCTTGCAATAGAATGGGGACAAGAGGTTGGGCCTCAGAGATGCTTTGGAGGTAGGACTGACAGAAGGGTGAGGGAAAGGGTGACTCTAGGGAGCTGCTAGCATTTTGATCCATGAAACTGGGTGGATGGTGGTGCCATTTGCAGAGGGGGTATCCTAGGGGAGAAAGTGTATGAGGGGGAAATGGAGAATGGAAATCTGGTTTGAACTTATCAATTGAGGAGACTTGTTGTCATGCACCATGACAAAAAGAAGTCTCTTACCAAGAAGTCTCTTAAAAGGGCAAATCTTATAATTTATTGTTATTATTCAGAAATAATGATAGAAAGCTTTGAGATAGAGCTTGAGATAAGTAAAGTTTGGGGAATTTGAGATGATTCAAGGATGGGCAGTAAATCTAGTGAATGATACCATACAGAAATACATAATCATGGATATTCTCCTTTACAAATTCCTTGTCTGATCAGAACTTCATTCCTGTATTGAAATAAAAGTACTGGATGAGATATGGATGTAGGGAGTCTGAGAGCCTGTTGTGCTGAGAAGTGTGACTGAAACATCTCAAGAGAAAGAAGAGAACTATGATCCAGAGAGAGAAGGAAATGCTACGGGTTTGGAAGGCATGCCTAGAGGATGTTACAATCCATTCATTTTATATTGCCCTGCTTACTTAAAAAAAAAGTCTTTAAAATGCTATTTTCTCTATAACCAGGTATGAAGATAAAAAAGAAAGAATGAGGGCTCCCTTCTTAGCATTTTTTCAGCTAAGTCTCTTTGCTTTTCTATTTTTTCCAGCACTTTCTGTTTGCTTTCCCACTGGCCCACCCACTTCTGAGTACACATGGCTCCACTCTTTACTTTGCTTATCTGTTTTGCTGTTTGGTGTTCTGAAGGTGTCCATAGTACTTTTGGGAAGCATAATATTTGAATGTTGGTGAGTAGCCTTAAAAGCAAAAGGTCTTCTTTCAAGGTTATCACTGGCACCTAACATGGAAGAATAGATTTTTTTCCAGTGGTTTTCTGATTTGTGGGCCTAGAATCTTAGAGTTGTACAGGTGGTAGAAAAAGCATTAAGTTTTGGAGTCAAAGAGACCTGGTCTCAGTCTTGAGTTCTGTTATTTTTTGTTTTGTGACTTTTGGCTTTGAACCCAATATTTTCATCTGTAAAATAGTATATTGTGGGGCTGTTGTGACAAAACACATGTGAAGTTCTTAGCATGATAAGTCATTACGATAACCACAAACAGTCCATCATAGTTTTATTTAACTTGCAGACAGAGTGGTGTTTGATTTACAGCCCTCTAAGTGCTATTGAGAAGCATTGCAGTCATGGAAGCAGGACTATGGGTCACGGGGTGGGGTTCTCTGTTAGAGTTTAGTGAAAGGTGCAAGCCAGAGGCTCCTGGTATGTTTACTTTAACTCACTCATTTTTAAAAATTAATGAAAAATCTAAATTGAACAATTAAATCTTAAAAATGGGAAGTGTTCAGATGCCACGTGGACTACAGACTCTTCCTGAAACTCAGATGTGGTGACACTGCGGCCCTGTTCCAGATGGCGACCATCAGCTCGGGCTGAGGAGCAGTGGTTGCTTTAAGTCATATGCCCTTTTCACGTCTCCACTGTCCTGTCCCAGCTCCCTGCCTGTCACAGGGAGCCTGGCCTTAGGTCTTAGAGTGCCTATTGACTAGCATTTATGACCTTGGACAAATTCTTTACCTCTTTTTGTCTCAGTTTCCTCATGTGTCAAATGAAGATGCTAATAGTAACACCCACCCCTGAAAGCTCTTTTGAGGATTTAAAGCATCAGCAAAACGTTTTTTCCATAGCACTTGGCAAACAGAAAGCACTTAAGGTTAACGATTTACCATCATTAGAAAGCTTTCAAATTAGTGGCATCTCCACTGGTTTTTTTTATTAGAGAAGTTTGAGTTTACAAAACAATAATGCATGATAACATCACCCCTCCACCAACACCTTACATTGTCATGGAGCTTTCATTACAGCTTATGAAAGAACATCACCAGACTATCACCACTAACTATGGCCCATAGTGTACACCTGGCATATTTTTTCCATACACCCCCTAGTATTAACACTATGTATTAGTGTCATACATCTGTTATAGTTCATGAGAGAACACGCTCATATTTGTACTGTTAACCACAGTCCATCATCCACCACATGGTTCACTGCATTATGCAGTCCCATGCCTTGTACAGTCTATGTGAAGTGTACACTCAGTGGCTCTCACTTTCGTCACACAGTTGTGCAGTCATCGCCCCAGTAAACCTTTGAACGTTTTCCTTAGTCCAAAAGAAGAAATCCCATACCCCCTATTATTGACCCTTAGCGTTGATAGAGTGACTTCTCTGACATTGAAGCAAGAGTATTACAATAGGGCTGGTAACTATAGTCCCTAGTTACATTTACTGTATTTTCCCCATGCACCACTATATTCTTACCGCCTTGTAATAGTGACGTACATTTGTTCTAGTTCATAGAAGAACATTCTTGTGTTTGTACAATTAACTACTCCACTGATATTTGAAATGCATCCTAGATGGACTTTGACAGAAATTAAACTGTGGGTAAGACAGACATTTGTTACAGGATATGTTTTTGAAACATATTAATGAGTTTTTCTCTTTCCAGCTTTCTTGCACTTGATCATATTTTGGGGAAAAGCTTTTTTTTTACTGGATATCTTTAGTCTGTGCACATCCACTCTCTACTTTTCCCCATTCAGGGGCTGATTTATAAGGATTATATCAATGGGCTCTGCAGCCTCTGGCATCCAGTTATGTGTGGCCAGTGAGGACGTCCAATTAGAAGAAGGGAGGGAAACGATGTATTACATTTACTCCTCTGGCTGCTGCCCCCCTAACTGGAGGTTACAGTTTCCCTCCTCTCCACACCCTCTCTCTTTCTGGGTTGGGCAGCCCTCCCCTGTCAGAATGTGGGCCAGTGGTGGTGGTGAATACGCTGTTACTCGTCCCAGGGCCCTGCAGTCTGCCTGGCAGTTGCCCTACACCTCTCCCACCCTTCGTAAACAATCTCTTATCCCTTTTGTTAAACCCACTTAGATTTATTCTAATTTGGGTGAGACATTGGCTGGTAGGACTTCCACTGTTGTGAAGATTAGGATGGTTAAAGTGGAGAGCAAAGAAAGAGGAGTCAGTTTTAAGGTGCTTATCTCAAGATGATGTTTGAATCCCCAGCAACAAGGTCTTAGAAACCAGGTTTTGTTGAGAGAGAAAAAGATTTTCTAAATTCCTAGAGGTTTCCTTTTACATCTAAAGAGCCAAGCTAGATCCAGTAGGAGCAAAGTCATAGTGTAGAGCAGACAGAGGAAATGGCTTATGGGAAATTCCAGCAAACAGGAAGAGGAAATGGACAGCGTTGCCACAGGCAGAAGGAGGGTGATTCTGAGAGGATAAACCTAGGGTGTGTTATCAGACTTTGGTTGCTGGAACCTAACGAGGCTTAAGTAAACCCTCACAAACATCCTGGATGGTTTGAAGAAGAGCCAGCACATCTTGGCTGGTCCCCAGCCTCCTCACTGTGTCTTCCATGGGGTGGAAGGGATGGAACAACCAGGGCAGAGGGAGATATTGGGGTAGATGGGCCTGAGATGGCTCCAGGTCCCTCATGGGTTCCTGTCTGCCCTGGTGAGGGAACACCAAGGTGCTGAGGACAACTGTGTCCTGGCAGAGGCTTGTGGTCAAGGTAAGGAAATAAGAAGCCATGAAGTACGGGGATCTGGTAACTTCAGAGACCACAGGTGCCTTAGACTTCAGCAGCAGATGCCAGCAGGACACCCACAGAGGACAGTGAGACCAAGTACACCTAAGTAAACACAACGCAGAACATTTAGGGAAGACACCAGTCTGCAGTTGAAGGCAGCAAGGCTACGTCAGCTGCCCTGTGACCCCAGATGCCACCTGAGGGAGGCAAGAGACCTCTAAGGGAGGGAAGAAACAGCCTTTGCGTTGACTGGGTATTTATCCAAAGGAGGCTTTGTCCCACAGAAAATGAGCCGAACAGAAACAGAGTAAGCTACCTTTAATTAGCAATTTTAATTTTTCTCCACCATCAGCAGGAATGGAGGCTCCAGTGTAAGGAGAGAGTAGAGTGAAAAACAGTAAAGCATTTCATTTTTTCCCTCTGTGTCTGAGTGTTCTGTGTAAAATTTTTTTTTTTAATTATTTTTTTTAAGATTTTATTTATTTATTCATTTATCCCCCCCCTTGCTGCTTGTGCTCGCTGGGTCAGCCAACCACGCCGTGTGGGCGGGCTTGCCTTCACCAGGAGGACCCGGGAACTGAACCCGGGGCCTCCCATATGGTAAACGGGAGCCCTACTGATTGAGCCACAGCCGCTTCCCATCTGTGTAAATTTTGACCACCTCTTTCTGACTCCCTCATAAGACCAACCCTACATATTGGATCTTTACCTCTGAGCCACCGAGTCATATTAAGTAAGGATGGTGGATGCATTTTATTTTGTACAATCATTACTTTTACTTATTAAAATAATATTTAATATTACATTAAAAGAAATTGATACAGAAAGAAAAATATCTATATCTCCTCCACTCTAACCCAAAGATACCCATTTTTGCGTGGTTTCTTTGCCCATGTTGTTAAAACACTGGCTGACAGACTGGCCAACCTGTTGAGTGTCCTCTCTGCCTAGGAGCTTCTCCCTGGCTATGTAAAGGAAGAGAGACAGAGAAGAGCTGATTACCTGGCATTGTTGTATGCTGTCAGGCTTTTACTCACTTGGGTGGCATTCCACTTAGTGAAATGGGGCATTCTCCCGATGGCGTCCAGATTCAATTGTGTTGAGAGAAGTTCACTATTTCCTACTCCTTAGCCTTTGCCCTTATACCAAACCCCAGGATTCATGGGGATTCTTCTCCACACTTTTCCTGGCATCCTAGACCCTGGTTCTGAGACTCTGGACTCCTTTGGAATGCTGACATTATGACGTTCCTGGGAGAATGCTACAGATGGAATTTCCAGACCTTGCTTAGCTGGAGTCCTAAAGAACAGATTTCACTTTTGCACGTATCAGTATAATTTCAACTGACTTAGCTTTGCTTATCTTGGCATGTTTTCTCCTTTTGTGTTCTAATGCACATGATGTTTTGAAGAAATGTTTTACTTGGATGACTGGGGAATGAGCAGTAAAGCAAAATGCATTTCTCTGCTCTTATTTGGAAGCATATGCAGTTCTAGACTTTTGCTTGTTCATGAGCTCCCGTTTATTTGGGGCCCTAGAGGCTCAAGATCCGGTCTGCTCACATCTGTGAGTGAGAAAGAGGCCTATTTCAACAACAGGGCCTGTAAGTGTTAATCAAGGAGTAGTACTACGAATTGGGAAACGTACTTGTGAAAATAGCTGGTAGTTTGAGATTCGATTTGGTTGTCTACCCAGATATTCCCTTGAGAGTTCCCCCAGGAGATCACAGTTTACAGGTTCTGTCAGAGGCCTTGTGGCAAACACTGGTGATGACGTGCCTGTGGACTTGTCAACCGTAAAGAAAGGGACACTTCCTGGGTGAGCCCTGGGGTATAAAGTGGAGGAAAGACTGAAAGAATCTGGACACAAAATCTGTGGACAAATGGGTGAAACAAATAAATTATTTAAATAAAACTTTTCAGTTTTTCCCACTAGAAAACAGACTGAAATGATGATGATGATGATGATGATGATGGTGAGTCGATAGTGACTGTCTGTTAGGTGCTTTCTGTGTAAAGATACCAGGCTAAGTCTTTATTTTATTTAATCCTCTCAAAAACAGCTTTTTAAGAGAGGAAATATTTCCATTCTGCAGATGCAGCAGCTTGTTCAATGTAATACAGCTGAACCATGATAAACCCAAATTAGAACTCGCTTCTCGATGACTACAAAAGCCCATCCACTCGCTACTAAACTCTATTTGCCTAGACCAACACACACACTTATTAATACTCTTATGCAATCTGTTCAGATTATCTGGTGTCTTCCTGGTTTCCCTACCCACCTTCCCCAGCACTACTATCAGATTATTTCTTGTACGGCTTTGCTCATGCTCTTTGACCCATTAGGATATTCACACTTTCCCCACCTACCATCACTAACCCTGCCCAATTACTATTTAGCTTTCCAAATCCAAGTTCAAGTCCATTGAATACACAAAGCATATTTACCCCAATTACTATCAAGTTCTTTCCTTTCAATTTCTCTAACACTCATCATCCATACCCAATAATTACACAGTTCTCTATGCACTTCCTAGCTGTTCTGAGTAGCTTCCTTATGTCTGGATTTTAAAATCCTCAAGAGAAGGAGTTTTGGTACCCCCATAGTTCCTCCTACAATGCTGACCATATAGCAGGAATTCAGTAAATACCTGCCTGCCATAGTCCTACCAAAGCACTCAACTCTAGTGACCTCATTTTTTCCAGGGAAACTCACCTGAGCTACATGGTGTGGTCCATAACTGGAAATCTTCTCCATGTGGATGAATTCACCAGTGTCTCCAGCGACCAGGAGGCTTTTTATATGTTCCCTTAACTGACCAAATACAGACATTGCATGCGGGCATGGGGCATAAAATGTGCCTGGGTGCAGTAGAGAACCAAGAGAGTTATTTAGTGAATTCAATGTCCAGTTCTCACAACTATACAATATTGTGCCTTACTTTGATCTTGGTTCTCAAACTTTAATGAGCCTCTGATTACTAGAGGAGCTTATTAAATATAAATTGTTGCCCCCCCTCCCCCACCATCCCTAGAGTCTCTGATTCAGTAGATCTGGGGTGAGCCTGAGAATTTGCATTTCTAACACATTCCTTGGTAATACTGATGCTACTACACTTTAAGAACTATTGTCTCAGTTTAAATGTGATAGGAGATTCCGTATCAGGTGCCTGGTACCTATCCCTTGAGTAAATATAATCCAAGATATGGTTCACTAGGTTGATTGAATAAAGACTGGATAAAAGTAAGTAAATAAATAAAAAAATCCTTAAAAAAATGTATAGGGGAGGAAGATATGGACTGTAGTTAGTAGTAATACTTTGACGATGCTCTTTCATGATTTGTTAACAGATGTTTCACAACAATGTGGGGTGTTTGTGGGGGGTGATGTTTGGGAACCCTGTATGATGTTATGCATGTTTGTTTTGTAAGATCACGATGTTTACTGAACACTTATAGTTTATGTATGTGTATGTATGAATGATATACTTCAACAAATTTTTTTTCAATCCCAGTCCCAAAGCTAATTACGTTTGACAATATTGTTAATGATTGCTGAGCAGAGAGGAGCATCTCCTTTGATGATGGAATTTAATAAGTTGAACATCATGAAATTGACAATCGCAATTTCATGGGGTTTACCCTAAACTTTTTTTCTCCAAACTTTGTAAACTTAAAAAAAATTTTTTTTTCTATATTGCTTTATTGCTCATACCCTCCCTCTATTTTCCACTGTGCATCTCTATCTCCCTCAACCTATCTGCTCACCAACTCTCGCCTTGCCTCTCTTTCCCTACTTCCAAAATACCATGAGAGGAAAGACTGGAACTCAGGGAATAAGTATGAATATTGAGTCACTATATGAGTGGACTGCCTGGCACTAACAGATATTGTTTGCAAGACTCTGGGAAATTTGTTTAGCCTCTCTGTGCCTTGGTTTCCTCATCTATTTAATAGGGACCATAGTAGTTTGTTGTGAAGGCTAAATATTAATATATGTACAGGATATAGACAAGTACAACTTAGATGTACAAGAAACATTAATTTTTCTGGGTCAAAAATCTTCTTTTTTTTTTTTTAGTTTGGAAGGATGCTAAGTTGAAAGATGTCCACAGTATGTATTGAGTGGGAAAAAATAGGATTACAAAACAATATATGCAATATAATTTCATTTGGTAAAAATATCATCTATATGTATATATACAAAAGAAGGTACATAAAATTTCCTGGATTATGGATTATTTATATCTTCCTTTTGTTTATCAGTACTTTCTAATTTTTCTAAAATGAACATATATTACTTGTGTAATAAACCAAACTTTAAAAACATCTTGAAGTAGACCTGACCTACTTATATGTTTGCTATATGTGGTATTAAAACTAACAAGTTATAAAATAAAGACTGTGTATATATGTGAGAAGACTACAGGCAATTTAGCTCCTCTCTGTAGGGTTCAGATGGCAAGTAATCTCAGTCTAATTAAGACACAATCCTCCCAAGAATTCTAAAGCTTTGGGTACTTACAAAGGACTCTATAAGTCTCACCTATTCCCGGGATAGGATTTTCTCAGAGAGAAACAGGCTACTTTCTCGAGGTCTGTGGGGGACCAATTGTACCTTGTGTACTTTTTAAAGGAGAGTAGAAAGCCTCAAGGCCCTGGGGCACTAGAAATTCTACCTAGTGCCTTACAATATTAATATTGTCCTTTGCTTTCTCTCTACCCAGTTCTTTTCTCTTTCTTTTTCATTTATTTATTTATTTATTTTTAAAATATACTTTTTTTTTTTTTTTTTAAGATACTTAGATTACATACATGTTACATAAAAAATATAGGGGATTCCCATATGCCCTGCTCCCTACACCGTCCACGTTTTCCCACATTAACAACATTCTTCCTTAGTGGGGTACATTTGTTACAATTGATGAACACATTTTGGAGCATTGCCACTAAGCATGGATTATAGTTTACATTGTGGTTTACACTCTCTCCTGCACAATATTGTAAGTTATGACAAGATATATAATGGCTTGTATCTGTCATTGCAATGCCATTAAGGACAATTCCCAAGTCCCGAAAATGCCCCCATATTACACCTGTTTTTCCCTCTCCCTTCCCTCAGAACCTCCAGTGGCTGCTACCTCCACATCAATGATAAAAGTTCTTCCATTGCTAGAATCACACTAAATCTATACTAGAATAGCAGTAAGTCTACTCTAGTCTGTCATTCATTCCCCAATTCTGAGGATTCTGGGATGGTGATGCCCACTCCACCTCTAATTGGGAGGGGGCTTGGATCCCATGGGGCAAATGAATGGGACTTTATTGCTTGCAGTTGCAGACCCTCTCTGTTCCTTAGGATGGTCATTGTCCATCATCATCTCCTTGTTAGTTGTCCTGGGTGAGTCCAATGAACTGGAGAGTAGGTGTTGCAAGTCTATTGAGATTTAGGGTCCAGCTGGCACATGGGCAGCCCAAAGATTTAAGTCTCTTGGACATACAACTATCAACTCTAGCACTAACTCTAGGTTCAAATAGAAGGGGCAGAAGAGCGATGTGTAGGGAAACCACAACTGAGTCCAACTCTGTCACACCGGGGAGCATAAATTCCCAAATAGGGCCCACTGGCAGGGTACCAAACTACTGAGCTGTCTGCCCTGCCGATAGTGTCTGGATGTCTCCAGAGCCCTCAGGAGCCCTGCTATTTGAGGTAATTTTTACTTTGGCAGTCAACGAGATCTTGCTGAGACATGGATAATCATAACCTCTGGAATGACCTCCCAACTTGCTTGCAAGTCTCTTAGCCATATAAACTCATTTGTCTTTACTCTTTCCCCCTTTTGGTCAACATCTTTTCCCTCTGCAATGCTAGTTGGTACTTGATAGTAATCCCTTGGTGCCAAGGAGCCTCATCCACAGGAGTCAAGTCCCACGCTGGGGGGAAGGTAATGATGCATTTATATGCTGAGTTTGGCTTGGAGAGACGCCACATTTGAGCAACAAGGAGGCTCTCAGGAGGTAACTCTTAGGTACCCTATAAAACTGGGCTAAGTTTCAATTTCAAAAGGAAATGTGTACAAGTCCAGTCATCAATATCAAGGATCCGTCAATGGTCCATCCTCCTTCACTAGTCACTCCCCTGTATTGGAGGGATTTTTGCTGTCCCATTAGAGAATGTGGCAGAGCTCCCCAGGATGGGAATTAGATATTCTTTCAGTTATTGTGTGAATCTCCACCCACCGTGACAATGCCCCATGAACACTTGAACACATTCACATGCCTTATAGGTGTGCCCAGGTGACCCTCCTCCCATGCATCCCCCATCACTGACACCCTGCACCAATGACCCTCCCCTGCCACAGTTGTAACCCTTCTGTGATCCAAATCTTCTTCAAAAATGAAGCTAAGAAAATAACCAAATACAATTAATAAGAAAATGAAATAATGATAGTTTAAAAAATAGCAAATAAAATACAAAAAATTTTAAAAATTGGAATAAAAAATAATTTAAAAATATAAAATAAAAAAATTGACATTGTCTTTCATCACTGTAAGATCTGTTATCTTGTATGTACAGTGACATTTTCTTCCGTTTATTCCCCCAGTATCTTATTTGTTTCATTTTGTCTTCAAAGAAGCTTTAGGTTACAGAAAAGTCAGGTACAGAATATAGGGGATTCCCATGTACCTAACATCCTCCCCCTTTTCCCCTTTCCCCTATTAATAACCTTTTACATGTGGCTGGCACGTTTGTTACAATTGATATATAAATATTGAAACATTGCTACTAACTATAGTCAATGATTTACATTATGGTTTACATTTTGGACCATACACTTTTATAAATTTTGATGAAATTTAATATGGCCTGTATCCATCATTGCAAGATCATGTAGAACACTTCCATTGCCCTTTCTTTTTCTTTTAAAGAAACGTCTTCTGGAATGTTTTTAAAGGAGCACATTTGATGGGCCGAACATCCTGATTTTCCCCAAGACGGTACTGGCCTAAACCATCGTCCTGGTTGTGATGATTAATTGCACTTCTCCGCACACTCCACCTCAGCCCTATGTCCCTGGTCAGGGCTGGCTGGATACTGCAGGTAGATCCCCAACCTAAGCTGGCTCAATTTGGAAATTGGGGGAACTGGGACATCAAAACTAAGGTAATTAGCCATGGTGTAGCGGAACTGAAAGGTCACATGGAATAGGACTTGAGACTTTAAATGTGGGGTGGCCACGATGGGGTGCCATGCAAATGGCTGAGTGAATAGAGACGGTCAGCAGAATGAAAGTAATGAGGCTGACACACAGCAGGTATGACAGATACATGTGACCCGAGAGAAAGAGGCTGGAGAGGAGCTGCCTCAGTTCCCAAAGACAGTCCAGCTTCCAGATCCGGTTTCTCCAAGACTTGGCCTGTACTTCCTGTGTGTGGGTTCAGAGTAACACCTGTGCAACCTCACAATCCATTTCCCATTTTGTTAGCTAGCTGGGGTGCGTCTCTATTTCCTGCAAAAAAATGCTCTGGGAATTTTCAGTCTGATTACTGTAAGTTAAAAAGGGACGAAAGAAGGTCTTAGACAAAGTTCAAGAAACTGCAGTTGCTCAACTAGAGCAGCAGCTGAGGGATGGTTCTCTATGGGCTCATGGATTCATTCAACAAGGCAGTGCACCCTCTGAAGGGCAGGGACCACAGCTAGATATTGGTGGTCATTTGTTCCCACATCTCAGTATGGAAATAGATTCAAATTTAAACATAAAGTATGTAGGTTAGACACAACACGACCTCCTGTCATGCACTAATTCAGAAGTTAAAATTATTTAGATGGAGAAAGGCTGACATTGCTTAAAGCGAGAAGAGTAAATGTTTCTTCTTCTTCAGAAATATCTATTTGTGTAAGATGACCGATATGTTAATCAATGTTATTACTATCTACTCATTAAAACAGGTTGCCAATGCATTACTACATCAAAAACTGTTAGTGCTAATTGAAATCACTTCACATATATGTGGAAAAGAATCATAACAGATTTCTTGAAACTCTACGAATTCATACACTTCACTAAGATTCTTAGATGATCACATTCATTCATTTAGTCATTCAACAAAAATTCATTGAGTGCCAGGTCTGCACCAGGCATTGTGCCCATCTTGCCCAAAGTAGAGAGGTTTCATTATGTAATGCAGCAAGTATAAAGAACCTCTTTTCTTGGATTTCCTTTTTAAAAGTCTCTTTTTAATGATTTTTTACTGATTTAAGAGAATTTAAATGCAAACATATGAGGGCTAGATGACATTTCCAGTCACAAATGACAAATTGTTTCTTTGCTTTTTTTTTTTCTTTTTTGGTGAGAATTCATAGGTTTACAGAGAAAGCATGCAGAAAATACAAAGTTCCCATATACCCCCCGCCTCACACATGCATTTTTCCTTATGAACACCTTGCATTAGCACAGTACTTTTGTTACAGATGTGACAGGCTTTTGTTACCATTGCACTATTAATTATAGTCCATAGTTCCTTCTCGTTCAAAGACTAGTGGACTTGAATTAAACATGTATGTTGTTAGTAGATTGGTGATGGAGCCATAAATGGTTTACTTAGAAAAAGGCTCAATTGGGAAGGGGGCAATTTTTGTGGCGTATTCTCTTTTCCAGTGACCATATGTAAATGATTCTTTTCATCCAAGCACATCCTCCAGCTTAGTCCCCAAGAGGAGAGAGAATTCAAACAAAATATTGGGGTTTTGCTTAGATCTTTCAAAGAAGCAAAGGATGTCATTAGTAAAACTGGGACATCCTCAGTGTTATGGGGCAACTGAGCACCAAAGAAATAAACAATTTTTGGGAAGAATGAAAGCTCTAGAGGCCTGTAGTGAATGTCCTAAAAGTTTGGGAAGATTGGAAAATAGTGGGTGACTATTGAGCAAGCAGGGGCTTTCTTCTGATTCGTCCATCTAGAGGGGGATGGTCATTCACTCTGGGTTAGTCATGGTATTAGATTACACACACAACACATATATTACATGCACATGTATTAGATTATACATGTATACATGCATACATATTCATAATATAATGATATGTCATATAATATACTAAATAATTTAAAATATAATCTTTCCAGTAGACCTGTGATATACGTGTTAACAGCTTATCCTAATGATGAGGAATCTAAGGCTATGAGAGTTCCTTGTCTAAGGTTGTACATAAGAGAAAGGACAAGGATTTGTGCTGAGAGCTACCAAGTTCCAGAACCCTCTATATTTTCTACTACATAATTATGTCCAGAGAATAAATCAATTGAAAACTTTGAAAATAAAATTGATATTTTCATATACTTCATCATTTACTAGGTATGTGTCCTCGGGCAAATTCTTCTCTGAGCTTCAGTTAGGATATTTATAAAATGGAGTTTGCACCACTCTTACTGTCTGTCTTTAAAGATTGTGAAAAATTAAATGAAATAAAGTAAAAGAACTTTGTAAACTGTACAAAGTACTGTACAAAAATAAAGGCCCTTCATTTTTATTTTTATTTTTATGACTGTGCAAGGAAACCAAAGGAAATTACCTTGGTCCAACCAGTTATTTAGGCAAGATAAAAAAGAATGACGAAGATATTTTTTCTTGCAACCTAAGGAAAATACAAATTAAAAACTTCCTTGCTTGGAACTGTGGAAAGTTGATAATTAAGACGAGTGATGGGTATAAGGAATTCTCACTTTTGTGCATTTGAGATTTTCCATTGTAACAAAAGTTTAAAAAATACTTCCTTGTCTGACTAGTAAAGAGTACATTGCATGGTGGTTAAAACGAAGGATTCAATTACAGTAATACCTGGGTTCAAATCTAGCTTCTGCCACTTACTATCCACGTGACCTTGGGCAAGTTACTCAACCTCTCTGTGCCTTGATGGCATAAATCTATAAAATAGAGATAATAATAGTACCTACCCTACAGCTTATTAAATAAGTTGATATTTGCTCAGCACTTAGAACAGGACTTGACACATAGTAAATTATGTCTAAGTATTTGACAAAGAAAAGTAAAATCTTTTGGGTTCGAAATACTTATCATTTACAAGGAACTTGAGGCTCAAAAATGTCAAGGAACTTATTCAGTGTCACAAAGTTAGAAAATGCTGCTCCAGGGTTTGCACCTGGGTCTCTCTAATTAAAACCTTGCGTCTATGTGTTGTGCTGTCTCCCACGGGGGACCCCCCATAGTTCAGTCAGATTCTCAGTTGGCAAATGATACCATATTTACCCTAAGAGCCAGGGTGTCTTGGAGGTCTGGAGGGCTGCATGGACATGTCAGTTTGCAGGAGGCCTGAGGAGTGGTCCTTCACAGATGCCAGGAGAGCTAGCTGGGGGCACAGCAGCAGAGGCTGCCTGGGGGACCCTAGACATTTCAGGCAGGACTTTGAAGAGGGGCAGATTCCAGAGTAGGTGGAGGTGTGGCCTGAGAAATACTTTTCTGCGACTGTTATTGGGCCTCCACTTTAGCAAGTGGGATTAGGGGTCATGGGTTACAGTGAAGAAACACGGACAGGTGTAGCTGCACCAAAAATCAAGACCTACTGCAACTCAGTATTTAAAAGCCACTATACACATAGTGCTTCCTGCACCCGACACCATTCTAAGTGTTTTACACATATTAATGCATTCAGTCCTCACAAGGGCCCTGCAAGGCAGGGCTTGCCATTTTCTCTTCTACAGATGAGAAAACCAAAGCACGAAAGAGGACGTGACTTGTCCACGAGGTAGAGCATGGGAGTAGACCTGGCGAAGTCTGTCTGCAGAGACTGCCATTGGGCTCTAACTTCCACCGCCTTCTGGTACCTGTGGGGTCTACCCCCTCTGGCACAACCCCCTCCCTTCCCATGCACACAGAGCTGGAGCTCACAACCAGAGCAGAGAGCCACAGCTGCGGCCCAAGGTATACAGGAGGTTAGCACCACCCTCGTGGCCATCGTTGCCCATAAACAGACCCTCACAAATATAGTCAAATGATCTTTGATAAAGAAGCAAAGACAATTCAGCAGAGAAGGGATAGTGTTTTCAATAAAAGGTACCAAAACAACTGAACATAAGCATGCAAAAAAAAAAAAAAAAAAAAAAAAAAAAAAAAAAAACAAACCCTTATTTTTTAAAAAAAATTTAAAAAAAAAATTTAAAAAACCAAAAAAAAAAAAAAAAAAAAAAAAAAAAAAAGAATCTAGACACAGACCTTACACTTTTCACAAAGTTAAACTCAAGTGGATCATAGACCTAAATGCAAAATACAAAACTATAAAACTTCTAGAAGATAATAGAGGAGAAAATCTAGGAAGCTAGGTGACTTTAGGTTTGGTGATGAGTTTTTAGATTCAACACCAAAAGCACAATCTATGAAAGAAAAAATTGATGTTGGACTTCATTAAAATTAAAAGCTTCTTTTCTGAAAAAGACATTGTTAATGAAAAGACAAAGCTACTGGGAAAAGTATTCGCAAAACATATATCTGATAAAGTATTTGTAACCAACATATGCAAAGAACTCTAAAAGCTCAACAATAAGAAAACAAACAACCCATTTAAAAAATGGGTACAAGAGCTGAACAGACACCTTATCAGAGAAGAAAGACAGATGTTATATAAGCATATGAAAAGATGCTCAACATCATATGTTATTAGGGAATTGCAAATTAAAACAACAAAGAGATACCACTCCATACCTATTAGAAAGGCTAAAATACAAAACATTGACAATACCAAATGCTGGCAATGTTGTGGAGCAACAGGAACTCACATCCATTGCTGGTGGGAATACAAAATGTACAACCTCTTTGGAAGACAGTTTGGCAGTTTCTTACAAAGCTAAATATAGATTTACTATATAATCTAAAAACTGTTCTCCTAGTTCCCAAAGGAGTTGAGATCTTATGTCCACATAAAACCTAGTGCTTATAGCAGCTTTATTCAAAATTGCCAAAAATTGAAAGCAACTAAGATATCTTTCAACAGGTGAAAGGGTAAACAAACTGTGGTATAGCCATACAATGGAGTACTAGTCAGTGATAAAAAGAAATGAGCTATCAAGCTGCAAAAAGACATGGCAGAATCTTTAATGAATATTGCCAAGTGAAAGAAGCCACTTTGAAAAGGCTACATACATGATTCAAACTATATGACATTCTAGAAAAGGCAAAATTGTAGACAGTAAAAGGATCAGTGATTGCCAGAGGGAAGGAGTGGAGAGAAGGATGAATAGGTGGAACCCAGGGGATGTTTAGGGTAGAGATACTATTGCATATGATACTGAAATGGTGGATATTATGCATTAGACAAAACTCACAGAACTGTACAACACAGAGTGAACCCTAATGTAAACTATTGACTTTGGTTGATTATAATGTATCATTATTGGTTTATCACTGTAACAAATGTATCACACTAATGCAGGATATTGCTAATAGGGAAAACTGTGTGCAGGGTGGAAGGGAGTATGTGGGAACTCTGTACTGTCTGTGCAATTTTTCTGTAAACTTGAACTTCTCTAAAAAAAGTCTATTAGTTTTTTTTTGTTTTTGTTTTTGTTTTTTGTTTTTTACCAGGAGGTCCCAGGGATCGAACCCAGGTCCCTCCATATGGGAGACAGATACCCAACCATTTGAGCCACATCTGTCCCCTATTAGTTTTTTTTAAAAAGTGAAATCTATACCTACCAAACAGCTCAGCCATTCCACTTCTGGGAATTTACCCAGGAGAAATGAAAACATTATGTTCACTCAAAGACTTGTACACTAATGTTCATAGCAGCTTTACTTGTAATAGCCCTGAACTGGAAACAACCCAAATGCCCAACAGATGAATTGAGGTATATTAATACCATGGAGTACTACTCAGCGATACAAATGAATAAACTATTGATACGGTAACATAGATGAATCTCAAAATAATTATGCTGAAGGAAAGAAGCCAGATTAAAAAAAAAAAGTTCACAGATTTTTGGACCCATTTTATAAATTTCTAGAAAGAACTGACTAATAAGAGAAAGAAAACAGATAAGTGGTGGCTTGTGGGTATGTTGGGGTAGAGGCAGAAAGAGATTATAAAGAGGCATGAATAAACATATGTTCATTATCTTGAACATTGTGATAATTTCACAGGTGAATACTTATGTCAAAACATAAAATTGTATATATGTGTGATTTATTGAATGGAATTATACTTCAATAAAGATATTAAAATATACAAAAAAATCTGTTTATTCTCTGCTTCCTCCTGCTCAAATATCTTTGAGGCAGTGGCATTCAGAGTAAATGATTCCTTTGCTTTGAGCCATTGTAAAGTTAGGTGTGTATACCATCTACTAGAACTTGCCAGTTCAAAGCCCATTTTGTGTCCTGGCTTTGTCAGTATTGCCACCAATACTCTGTTGTGGGACCCAGATGTAAATAGTTTGGGTACAACCAGACACAGGAAAATTCTGTGTCATGGAGGACACAGCTATTTTATCTGGATTCTCTTGGGTGATTCATGCAAACCTTGGGTGATTCATGCAAACCTTAGAGGTAGAAGCGTGAATCCTCCTGATGGATTTACTGTCATTATTTTGCCACTGAACTGATTTTCTTAGCTCCAGAGTAAAATAAAAAATAGAACTAGACTGATTATGTAGGCTTCCTTTTAATATGAGAACATTTCAGCATTACTGTCATCTCTTCTTGCGTAATGAGCTTACTCTTTCTAATCAAGATGATCTGAGCTCATCCTATGTGTATGAAAAAATACCAAAAACCATTTCAACCTCATATGACGTCAGAAGGAAAAATGAACATAGGAAGTTGAACTCACTCTTTTTCCTTAAGGAAGCATTAAGAAAACATCAGATACTTCGAGGCATAGAGAAATACTCATAAATAAAAACATTGGTAGTACATCTAAGACCCAAGAACCTTCCAGTTCTGTTTAGTTTGAATAAATTATATTTCTGGGGATCAAAGTTAAATAGTCAAATGCCACACTATGACATTTTGATGAAGGGAGTGGGATTTTTGCTGATCTGTAGATATGAATTTTACTGACCCTCTTTGATCACAGTGAGGGTAAGAAAGTTGTGTACAAAAAAAAAAAGATGCATATAATTAGCTTTGCTTATATCTTTATCCTTTAGAAAGGAGGTTCATGTGCATTTTCTCATTTGAATCTCTTCAAAAACTCTGGGTGGCTTGTTGGCTCAGCCACATTTGACCAGTTACCGAATGGCTGAGCTTCATTCCTCATCTGCGATGTGGGGACAGGAATTCACTGTAGGCAGCTACTTCCCAGGTGGTAGGTGTTACCTACAGGGGTTTCAGTAACCAGTGCATTTAACCAGCATTTAGCACAAGACAGGACATTGTCCTCAATAAATGGCAGCAGCTAGACTAGTAATAAGAGCAGCAGAGTATTCTTAGGTTCCTTCTTACGATGAGTTAGCAGGGGCCTCCCGAACACCCACAGGCACAATTTCTGCCCTCTCTTTCCTAATCGATGCAGATACCCCAGTAGTATCTGAAGGCAAATGCCACATCCCACCTACTCTCCCTCACATGCGAGATTTTTTTTCTCCTTGACAGTGAGAGAGAGGTAGAGACTGTCCCCTCAATCCTCCATGGTGCCACAGATCTCCAATGCTTCATCTTTTTTTTCTTCTAGAAGGTTTGCAACCCAGAGGAAGGGACAGTTGACTCAGTGTCAGTCAGTAGCCCATTAGCTCAAAAGAGCTTTTGGAATGTGCCCAGGAGAGCAAGGCACTGAGGGGCAGGGCGCAGGCCCCTTCTGCCCGGGACCAGCCCAATGGAGGGGCCCGAGCAGAAGGCCCCGCTGCAAAGCTGGGGTGGTTGGATGCCAAGCATTCTCCCAGCGCTAAAGAAACTTCTCCCTCTTTTCCCAGGAGAGAGCGGCCCCTGAAAACTGCCCCAACAGGCCACAGCATGGTGGGGGACAATGAGGATTGTTTTTAGGACTCTGAGGGCAACTTGGTGTCCTTCCCTCAGTGAGAGACAGTGGTGGAGGGGTTAGGAGCTCAGGCTCTGGACTTAACCTCTCTAAGCGTTAGTTTATTCATCTGTGAAAAAGGGGGGTAATAGCCACCTCACAACAGTGGCTTTGAGAAATAAGATAATCCTTACAAAAGTAAAAAATAACCTGAGTGGGAAACTAGTGATCTCCATTTTAAAATTGGGGAAAGTGAAGTTCAGAGAGCTCCCATCAGCTCTCTGATGGGTGGTAGTGGATCCAGAATCTGAAGCCAGATGTTAACCTAAATATTCAGAATACTTTTTACACTGTCTCATTGTTTCTGACCAAAAGGCAATAAACTTTGGTAGTAAAGATTGATGCACATAAAACAGACATTACATGATACTAAAAATATAGGGAGTTTATAAGCAAATGCCAAAAAAAAAAGAAAATTAGTCCATAAAACTGTTTTAAAAACAACAACCCTAGATCCACAGGGATTGTACTTTCCTACTAGCCTGCTCAAATGTTTTCCCAAGCAGATAGGCAGGTGTCTATTTGCAAAGTTGCTCAATGGAATGGTTTAATTTTTAAGAACTGGTTTTCTGGACCATACTGACACATTGTTAAATTGTGCCATCAAGAATTCTTGGGATAGTCAAATATAGAGAGGCAAACTGATTTATCCAGTCATTAAGATGATATTGCAAGAAGAAGATAATAAGAATCTTTCATATAAAATGATATTTCTTAAGATTTATGAAAAAAATAGTGAATATAAATGACTATGGAGAAGACAGCCTATTAGCAGAAAAGTTCCCTTTTCACCTAATTGCCAATTACCGTACCTTGGAGGGAAGCCAGCACGCCATCTCCTAACCTTCCTTTGTCATTCAGCGTCTCTCTCCTAGAGGGACAGGTCCTGACTTTCTGAGGCAGCAGCAGCAGCCCATGAGTCTCCATGTTCCACACAGTCGTTTCTCCATTCAAACCCACGGTCATAAGAAGATGGACCCACCCTCCCCTCCAAGAATGAGCTGCACTCACACGCATGTTCTAGAAAGAATCAGAGAAAGAGACTAATCTGGGTTGCAAGTGAGGACGGATCAGAGTTGCCAAGTGGGCTGGGTGGAGTTCATGGCCCTGTACTCCCAAGAGAGCTTTCAGAGGTCTGGGGCAGAGCTTGCTGATCTCGCCCTTTCCACCGGGGAGAATATGCCTTGCCAGGCCCATCCCAGGCCGCATTCCGGGGTTTTCTCCTCTGGGAACTAATGACTAGGTGAACCAGACAATAACCAGCCTCCTCTCTCTCCAGGGATCTTGTGGCGCGTTTCTCCCACCTTACCCGTTCATTCTTCCCCCTCAACATGCTTTTGGAATTACTGTATTTTTCTCGTTGTGTTTATGCTGATGACATATTTGCTGGTCTGGCCTCCCATACACCCTCTTTAAAGGGCAGGGATGGGCCCTTTTGTCACTGTGCATCGTCTGGAGTGCCGCTTACAGGAGGGGAGGTGGTTAGTCTCCTTTACCACCCCCTGATTTCTTCTCTACTCTTCTATTTGAAGATGTCACGGGACCAAACCATAGTTCAGGCTGGGCCAAGGCAGCTCAGGCCAATCTCGTTCACAGTTACTAAGTTCCTTCAAGGACTGAAGCACAGGGCTGGGCCCTTCAAATGGACAAGACATTGTCTTTCAAACCAGAAGAGGAGTCTGCACAACAGTGTTCGGCTGCATGGGTCCAATTATTTTGAGATATGCCACCCGTAATTTGTTACTAGTCAGAGCTAAAGGATTGAGTGGGGATGACTTTTTTTTTTTTTTTTTTTAAATAAATTTGAGTGCATTCAAATTTTTCTAGCATTATTTATGAGTGTGAAACTCTGTAGTTTAAGACAATTTTGTTTCTGCTACACATGCCTTCCACTCTCCACGGGCCCATGTAGGAGGGATTGGTCTGTTGCAGCGAGTCAGACAGTGGTGGCGTGCGTGTCAGCCAGCTTACCAGCTCTGAGCCCAGGACCTCCTTGCCAAGGCAAGGAAGCTTCTCTGAAGGCAAGTCAGTGGTGGTGGGATCATGGCAGACACCACCTACCAGGGGAGAAGTGTTGGGGGCAATGTCCAACAAATACAACTGTCATGGCCATCTCTATCTTCTTCTTCTTTGTCTTCTTCTTCTCCTTCTTAAAAAGGTATATCATGTGACTGTTCGTGCCACAATGTTTGCGCGTGCGCAAACATTGACCATCTCTACCACGCCTAACAACCCACGTTACCCAATCATGTATCGACACCTAAGCCCTAATGTACTTCCCCTTCCCCTGCTTATAAAAGAGTTGATTGTAACCTGCGCCGATATAGAACAACAGAGCTAGAGCAACGGTAGAACTATGTTAGTAGAATAAAGTGCGCAGCCATTTTCTTACAGGTGTCTATGCCTCATTCCTTCGCTGGGTAACTCAGAGTCTCAGGTGATTTGTCCCGCGGGTCGGGACAAGTGGCGCCCAACATGGGGCTCGAGTGACATCCAGCGAAAGGAAGCGCCGCACCGAACGAGGAGGGCCCTCTCATTCGTAAAGCCGTGACCAGCCTGTCACGAAGTTCAACGGTGTCGGTGAACGAAGGAACGGAGAAACAAGGAAACAAAAAGAAGCCTCATCATTCGTAAAGCCGTGATCAGCCATCCGCTGTCACGAAGTTCCCTCTCTTTCGTAAAGCCGTGATCAGCTATCCGCTGTCATCAAGTTCCCTCTCTTTTGTAAAGCCGTGATCAGCCATCCGCTGTCACAAAGTTCAATGGTGTGAACGCAGAAGCAAGGAAACAGAAGCCTCATCGCAGGAACTCTGGTTAAGGTAAGAACCCCTTTTATTTCCCTTAGTCATGGGTCGAAATATTAGTTCTCACAGTCTATATGTAACCCAAAGTAAAGATTCCCTAAAATTAAGGGGAATTGATATTAAAAAGAAAGATCTTGTTAAATTCTTTGCCTTTATAATGAATACCTGTCCCTGGTTTCCCACAGAAGGTACTATCAGTCAGCGCTGCTGGTTGCGGGTAGGTGACTGTTTAAAAGACTACTATAAAACATTTGGCCCTGAAAAGATTCCTATCACAGCCTTTTCCTATTGGAATCTTATTAATGAAATACTGAAAGTTAAATCTCCTGAAATAACCAATCTCTGTGAACAAGGGGAAGTTATACTTAAGGATTACTCTCGTCCTCCTTCCAGATGTTCTGCAGTCTCTATTAATATCCCCGGAGACTTAGAACAGCCTGATAATAATGTGTCTCCTGCAACCAATTTGGATAGACCGCCTCCTCCCAACTTTACGGTTACTAACTATCCGGAAACGGTCTCGGTTGTAGAACCATTCCAAAACACTGCTATTTCTGCCCCTTCTCCTCCTATTTCGCCCCCGAATGTTAATACGCCTACCATCAAACGTACTTTTCCACCTTTTAACCCGCCTCCCTGTAATGTCACTGCTACGGCACCGCCCGCCACTCCTGCCCCCGGTGACCCGCCATTTTCGGCATTCACTAGCCCCCCGCCTCAGCTTTCTATAGCTGGGGGAACTGAAGAAGGTTTACATGCCTACCTGCAGGCGGCCCTACAACAGAACCAACAACAAAATGCTGCCTTGCTTAACTCGCTACAGGAAATTACTCAGGCTTTAGCTCGGCTGGGTTCTCCATCCGATGTTCCTAGTAGTTCCCCACCTGTCCCTCACCGCACTCCTTATACCTTCCCTATCTTACGCAGAGATAACTCCCCACCCCAACTCCTGCGTGTAAGACATGGCCCACCTCAAAATGGCGACGAGGAGTCTGAGAGGTCTCAAAATGGCGACGAGGACCTGCCACAAAATGGCGACGGAGATCCGGGAGAGGCTCAGGCAGCAAATTCTTCCTCCTCTGAGGAGGAGGAGGACCCCGCACCTTCCACTACTCCCTCCAAATATAAACCACTTAACCTTAAATATATAAAAGACTTAAAAAAGGCAGCGAACAATTATGGCCCCACCGCTCCCTTTACTATTGGATTATTATAAAATCTCGGTGAAAAAGAACTCACTCCCAACGACTGGACGCAATTAGCCAAAGCTACCCTGTCCAGCGGTGATTTCCTTTTATGGAAAACCGAAAATGAGGACCTGTGCCGGCGGCTAGCAGACCGTAATGCACAAAAGCCTGAATCTAAAACCTGGACCTTACAAAAGCTTCTGGGGCTTAATCCTTACAATTTAAATACAAAGCAGGCACAGTGCCCGCGAGGGCTCATTTGTCAAGTACAAACCGCGGCTCTACAGGCCTGGCGTAAACTTCCGCAAAAAGACGCTGCCACGTCCTCCCTAACCAAGGTCACTCAGGGACCGGACGAGACTTAGAGTGATTTCTTGGGCAGGCTTAAAGACGCGGCCAGGCGCTTACTTGGGGAAAGTGAAATCAATAGTGAGTTTTTTAAACATCTTGCTTTTGAGAATGCCACTTCCGCTTGCCAAGCGGCTATTCGCCCCTTTCGCAATACCCCTATCCATAATTATATCAAACTTTGCTCAGGCATTAGCCCTACGCAGGCTTTACTAGCCATTGGAGCCGTTTTCCAAAACCAGCAAAAAACAAGCCCCCCAACCTGTTACGATTGTAACCAGCCAGGCCATGTTTCCAGACAATGCCCTGCAAGACGGGTTTCCTTACAAACCCCACTTTTTCCCCCTGCTAGTGCCCCTCCTCCAGTGCCAGGAAGGGCCCTAATCGCCAACCGCCAGCCACCTAACACTGTTTGCCCACGCTGTAAAAAGGGATACCATTGGGCCGCTGAATGTCATTCGCAAACATTCGCAAACGTCTGGGCAGCCTCTTCCCCCACGTCAGCAGGGAAACTCCAGATGGGGCCGGCCTCAGGCCCCACCCCAGACAAACCCAGGGGCAATTATTCGGTTTGTCCAGCCACCTCCAACCACAGTACCTGCACTCCCAACGATAAATCATGTTGCCACATCTCAGACCTATGGAGGGCAACAGCAGGAAGTGCAGGATTGGACCTCTGTGCCACCTCCAACACAATACTAACCTCAGAAAATAGTCCTCTCCTCATACCTACAGGAGTCTATGGCCCACTGCCCTCAAACACCTTTGGCCTAATTCTAGGTAGAGCTAGCACCACACTTCGTGGCATTCAAATATTACCAGGCATCTTAGATAATGACTTCCAAGGAGAAGTTAAGCTAATGGTTACTACTAACCATAGCCTTGTCTCCATTCCTGCTAATGTTCGAGTAGCACAGCTGTTAATACTTCCCCTACAGCATATTAATCCAAATTACAAACAAGACACCAGGAAAGATAGTTGCCCCGGGTCTTCGGACCTTTATTGGACTCAAGCCATAACAAAAGATCGACCTATCTTAAAGTTAAAGCTCAATGGCAAGCCCTTTGAGGGCATATTAGACACTGGAGCAGATGCTACAGTCATTTCCTCCAAGTTTTGGCCAAAAAGGTGGCCCCTCACTCCTGCTATAACTCAGTTACAAGGAGTGGGTGGAGGCTCTACACCTCTTCAAAGTTCACAAATCATCCGTTGGGAAGATGAAGAAGGGAATAAAGGCCTTATAACCCCATATGTACTTCCTGACCTCCCTGTCAATCTATGGGGTCGTGACATTCTTACTCAGATGAAGGTTTTCCTATGCAGTCCGAATAAGACAGTTACTGCACAAATGCTAAACATGAACTTCGTTCCAGGAAAGGGACTAGGGAAAGACAATCAAGGTATTCAACAACCTATTTCTATAACGCCCAATCTTCGTGGAGCAGGATTAGGGTTCCCTCAAAATTTAACATAATGGTCACTGACATTCCTGTGCCCCATGCAAACCAAATATCATGGAAAACAACAAAGCCCGTATGGGTTGATCAGTGGCCTTTACCTTTAAAGAAAACCTTAGCAGCTATAGAGTTAGTACAGGAACAACTAGCTGCTGGGCATATTGAGCCTACCTTATCACCTTGGAATACACCCATTTTTGTAATTAAGAAAAAATCTGGAAAGTGGAGATTATTACAAGACCTAAGGGCAGTAAATCAGGCTATGATTCCAATGGGAGCCCTACAACCTGGCCTCCCCTCCCCAATCGCAGTACCCTCAGAATACCACAAGATAGTCATTGACATCAAAGACTGTTATTTTTCCATTCCCTTACATCCTTCTGATAGGCAATATTTTGCTTTCAGCGTCCCACAAATTAATTTTCAGATGCCCATGCCCCGATTTCAGTGGAAATTCCTGCCACAAGGCATGGCTAATAGTCCAACCCTGTGTCAACAATTTGTTGCGCGAGCCATTCTACCAACAAGGCAGGCTTGGCCACAAATTTATATTCTCCATTACATGGACGATATATTACTAGCAGGACAGTGTTTAATAGAATTACAGTCTTGCTATCAACATCTCATTACACAGCTGAGATTAAATGGCCTCCTTATAGCACCTGAAAAGGTACCAACATCCACCCCTTTTTCCTATCTTGGGTTTGAACTCTGGGACCAAAAGGTCATTACTCCTAACCTTACCATCAAGACCTCTGACTTAGTTACATTACATGACTTTCAAACACTCTTGGGAGATATCCAATGGCTCCGCCCTTACCTTAAAATAGCCACGGAAACATTAACTCCACTATATAACATTCTAAAAGGAGATCCTGATCCAACATCCAAACGTGAATTAACCATAGAAGCAAAACGAGCTCTAGATACAGTGAGTCAAGCAATCAAAAAGCAAACTTCTTATCAAATAAACTATTATCTCCCGTTAATATTCATCATTTTACCTACTAAACACACTCCTACTGGAGTCTTCTGGCAAACTCTGAACATGCGGGGTCATCCCCTTCTTTGGGTACATGTTTCAGCTACCCCCGCTCAAGTCCTATCTACATACAGTGCTCTTATATCTACCCTTATAACTAAGGGAAGACAAACTAGCCGCCAACTCTTTGGTACAGACCCTGATTCTCTGATTGTTCCTTATAATCAAGAACAAGTTAATTGGCTTTTCCAAACAGATAATGATTGGGCAATAGCTTGCTCCTTTTTTGCAGGAACTATCGATAATCATTACCCATCTGACCCCCTAATCCAGTTTGCAAAATCTCATTCATTTATCTTCCCAAAAGTCACCAAACAAACGCCAATTTCCTCCGCCCTTACAGTTTTCACAGACGGCTCAGCTAATGGCACTGCTGCCTATTTCATACAGGGCCATGCTCATTCTGTGTCTTCACCCTACTCCTCTGCTCAGTTAGTGGAGCTTTTTGCGGTCCTACAAGTATTCAAAATACTTTCAGATCAACCTTTCAACTTATATACTGATAGCCTTTACATTGCACATTCGGTACCCTTACTAGAAACTACCCCTTTTATTAAACCAACTAGTAATGCAGTACCACTCTTTTCAAAACTTCAACACCTTATTTTTAAACGTACACACCCGTTCTTTATTGGACATCTTCGTGCCCATTCGAATTTACCTGGACCGTTGGCTACCGGAAATGCAACAGCCGACGCAGCCACTCAATTAACATGCCCACTAATTGTTGAACCGCTAACTGCTGCAATTCAAGCTCACGCCCAACACCATCTAAATGCAACCACATTACGATTAAAATATAAAATTACTAGAGACCAAGCAAGAGGAATTGTCAAAGCCTGTAAAAACTGTATAACCTTCTTGCCAGTCCCTCACTTGGGAATAAACCCCAGAGGATTAGTTCCCAATGAGATCTGGCAGATGGATGTAACTCACCTCCCTAGTTTTGGCCAGCTTAAATACATACATGTGTGCATAGACACCTGTAGTAGTTTTATAATGGCCACCTTACAGTCGGGAGAGGCTTCTAAACACGTCATATCCCATCTGTTATCCTGCTTCGCAGTCTTAGGACAACCAAAAATAATTAAAACAGATAATGGTCCAGGATACACTGGAAAGAATTTTCAAACCTTCTGTCTACAGTCTCAAATCAAGCATACCACAGGAATCCCCTATAATCCACAAGGGCAAGGTATTATAGAGCGTGCACACCGCACCCTAAAAAATACCCTAAGCCGGCTAGCCACTAGCCCCCTAAACCTCTCCAAACAACGCCCATGAGATCTCCTTCACCACTCTCTCTTTGTTCTTAATTTTTTAACTTTAAATGAAGAAGGTCAGTCCGCGGCTGATCGGCACTGGCACCCCAAAACACAATCTAATCAGGCAACTGTCATGTGGCGTGATCCACTAACATCCAAATGGCATGGCCCTGACCCCGTGCTTGTGTGGGGGCGTGGGTCCGCCTTTGTATATGATACACAAGGCAACAGCCCACGGTGGCTCCCAGAAAGACTTATCAAACAAATAAATCCCCCTGTTGATGTTAATACTAATTCCAGGGACACACCTCCCTGAGACACTCTCTCTTTCTCTCTTTTTGCAGGCGAATCATCAACGCTGGAAGATGTTCCCCCCTCTCCTCTTCACTATCCTTATACTGTCCTCTTATTCTGTCATTCTGACTACCCATATCTGGCAGTTCACAGTAACTGAAAGAGGGGAAATGCTCGGCATAGGGTTTTGTGATGAGGCAGGCTGCCAGCGTCCATCTATTACATTTGATGCCTCCAAATCTCCTACCTTTAAGTCAGCATCTCGACCCTTCATCTGCTTTGACTTTGACCAAACCAGAGACTATTGCCACAAAAAGTTCACCATAGATTATGGTGGATGCCCATATTGGTCTTGCGTTATCCATGATGCATGTAATGACGCTGTCTCTGGAGGAGGCAGATATATCTCTTTTGCCTTAAAAGGCAACACATTCAACCTTACTATAAAAGATCCTTGGGATAATAGGTGGCAAAAAGGAATTTATGGTCAAATGTACACAACTGGATATTCTAGTACGCCCAGCGCTTCCCTCTATATAGCTCGTGCCTATGTTGCCAATCCAAACAAAAACCCTATAGAAAAGATTCAACAAGAAATACAAAATGCTGAAGCTACCCTTACCTCACAGCTTTCCTCCTCCTCCTCTCCTTCTCCCCCCTATACCTTTTTGTCTTCATCACTAAAGGACCCTCTACCCACTTGGCCTATGCTAATTCAACGCACTTTAAATCTTCTTAATATCACTGCACCTAATGCAAATGTTTCTGATTGCTTCTTTTGTGCTTCATTATACAAACCCTTACTCACCATTGTTCCTTCTCCTGTCACCAATGTCAACACCTCTGATAATTGTCCCAATCTTAATCTAAATGTCACTATTCCACTATCCCCCTTTCCAACAAATATTTCACTTTGTTTCTGTCACAACCATACTGCAGATACACCATCTTTCAATTGTATTAACAAAACCACTATAACTTCTTCTATCACCGCTCCCCCTGGACACTTCTTCTGGTGTAACTTCACACTTGTTACCTGTATTAATACTTCTTCACCTAGTCCATGTTTCCTTGTCACTACCGTCCCTAGTAGGACTCTTTATACCCGTGCAGAGTTTCTTCCTCAAGCCTTTTCAGATCGTAACAAGAGAGGAGTATTTGTCCCTCTGCTGATAGGAGTCAGCATGACCACCGCCCTTGCTGCTGCCGGAACCTCTGGTGCTGCCCTAGGGTATGGCATCTCCAGTGCTAGAGACTTCGAAGAAAAGCTTGAAGCTGCCCTAGAATCCACCTCCGCATCACTTGCTGCATTACAGCGTCAGCTCACATCTCTGGCACGCGTGGTTCTACAAAATCGACGAGCACTTGATCTCCTCACAGCAGACAAAGGTGGCGCTTGTCTCTTCTTAAAGGAGGACTGTTGTTATTATATCAACGAGTCAGGAACAACTGAACAAAACATAGACGTATTAAACAAAATTAAAGAAGACTTTCGTAAAAGGCGATCCCTAGAAACTCCAAGCCCATTCTCTTGGCTGTCCTCTTCAGTACTCTCCTATATAATCCCTATAATAACTCCTCTTATAACCTTTCTGCTTATGTTAACCTTTGCACCTTGGGCCTTACGAAAGGTTATTCAGCTGGTCAAGGACCAAATACACTCCTCTCTTGGTAAACCCATTCAGGTGCACTATCACAGACTTCACCTTTCTGAAAACGGCCTTTCCCCAGAGTGGATTAATGACATTTGCCCCCAATGAAGAACGAAATCTTCTGTACTAATAAAACCCTTGAAAGCCACCCTGTGGCACTGTATACCTATTAGGGTGCTGGACTGGTTAGTCAATGACGGGCAACTGGACCTCTTTCGCGATAAGAAATCTGGACAACCTAAGACAGGAGCTTAGCCAATTGTTGCCAAAGGGCCCTGGCCCAATTGCTGCTAAGGTCTCCAATGACGGATAAGATCCAGTAATCGTATAGCATGGTCCTGACCTAAAACAGGCACAGTCCCCCCTTCATACCTTCCATCCAGGTTGGTTACAGTCTATAATGTTTTGTTTTTAAACCAAAAGGGAGGAGATGTTGGGGGCAATGTCCAACAAATACAACTGTCATGGCCGTCTCTATCTTCTTCTTCTTTGTCTTCTTCTTCTCCTTCTTAAAAAGGTATATCATGTGACTGTTCGTGCCACAATGTTTGCGCGTGCGCAAACATTGACCATCTCTACCACGCCTAACCACCCACGTTACCCAATCATGTATCGACACCTAAGCCCTAATGTACTTCCCCTTCCCCTGCTTATAAAAGAGTTGATTGTAACCTGAGCCGATATAGAACAATAGAGCTAGAGCAACGGTAGAACTATGTTAGTAGAATAAAGTGTGCAGCCATTTTCTTACAGGTGTCTATGCCTCATTCCTTCGCTGGGTAACTCAGAGTCTCAGTGGATTTGTCCTGCGGGTCGGGACAGAGAAGGAGATCAGTTCTGATGAAGAAAAGAGCATGAAGGGGTAAGGTCTTGGTTTAGGGCAGATTTAAGCAAGGCTTTGAAAACTGGGCACAACTTGGAAGCTAACCTTGTGGTGCAGGGACAAGCAGTAAAAAGATTTGGGCAAAGGTGCATGGGTGGGAGAGCATGGAATGTGCCCAGTGTGGGAAGGAAGATGGTGGAAGGGCTGGAGACTAGGTTGGAACAAAGTATGAAGGGCTGCAAAGAGAAGATGGAGGTGTTATAGATTCTACCCTGTAGAATCTGGGAGCCATGCAAGGTTCTCAAATTGGGTGCATTATTTTGTACCTGCTTGTGTGTTGCTCCCTACCAGCTCTCCTGATTCTCTGTCCTACTCTTGCTTTAGACTTTCAGGGCAGGCACCAGAATTGCCCTTGCTTTTGCTTTTTCCTCACAGCTCCTGGAGGGTGCTCAGTAAGTACTGCTAACCGAATCTGGGACATCCCTGGTTGGTAAACATTTATATTCCCCAGCTTCAGTTTGGAAGCAATTCTATTTGGACTAAAGGAACTCCCAGCTCTCTGGTTGTGTCTCATCTCTGGGATGGTTCAACCCAGGCTTAGGAAATTTCTAGCAGATGAACTTCCCATTCCATTCTCACTGCTAAGAAGCTGTGCTCTTTAACACAGTCCGGCCAGTCACCTCTTTACTGTCTACCACGTCAGGCTTGTGAAGATTGAGGGATTTGTGACTATCTCAGATCCATTTCCATAGAAATAGAGGGTTATCTGGGCCCTTCCTTCCTACCTGCTCTGTAATTGAGGCAGTTTAAATTGCTTCAGTGTCTTTGTTGACTGCACTTTTATTATTTCCTCAGTTAGTAGGGTTATGGTTCTGTGAACAAATATTTACCAAATGCCTTCAAGTGTCAAGCATTCTGGATATGAATGTGGTTCTTGCTTTTGTGGAATTTGATGTTTAGTGTTAAAGGTAATATCCACATGAAACTTATGTTTCTTAACTTCAGGCACCACTTAAAAATGATCCAAGATCATTCCCATTAGTTTATCCTAGTGTTTAGTAAGTGACGTGTTTGACCATGAGTTTTAAAAAAAAGTCATTATATTTTTAATGAAATTTTTAAAAGTCCCATTGATATCTGTGCTTGGGACAGGGCATGAATTAGATCAATTATGTAGGTTCAATGGCTAATTGGGGCAAATATTCGTTTTCTTTTGCTGTTATAACAAATGACCACAAATATAGTGGCTTAAAACAACATAAATTTATTATTTTGTGGTTCTGGAGTCTTTTGAGTCTTGCTCTCTATTAGATGATACTAGAGAAAATGGGATGTTCAGAAAAACAAATCCATAACAAGATGAATGAACTCACTGGCAGTTATGCCAGGTTGCGAGGGAGATGGATTCTGTTGAAGAGATATTCATGTATCTTTGAAAAAAGAGTTAGAAGCCGTTGGGCTGTGTCCTGTTCTTCTCTGGAATAGTTCTGTGGATTTAGACGTAGCTCTCCTCTTCTTAGGGCTTTAAAAACATTAGCTGTTGATATGACACAGTGCTTAAGAGCACAGGCTCTAGAGCCAGTTAGTTTGGGCTCAAAAACTGGTTCCAACACATACTAGCTATAGGACTAAGTTCACTGTGCCTCAGTTTCTTCATCTGTAACACGGGGATAATTAAAGTGCTTATTTTATGGGTTTGTTACTAAGTAGTCAATGAGTTAAAATACAAGTCTTAGAACTTGGCACCAAGTAAGCACTCAGTAAATGCCAGCTGTGGAGATGATCACTGTCTGCTGTTATGATAATCTTTGCTGAGTGACTAGGTTATGTTCTCTGGTCTTTTCCTGTTGGTGTGGGTGAAATGTCACCTTCTTAATTAATGAACTCATATTTGTTGTGTGACACAGAAAAGTCAGTCATGGACACAGCCCTCGGGGATGTTCCAGTCTAATGAGAAAAATAGACATAGATGTGTGGAAAAATGAATCCACAGCAAACCAATTGTGTACCAGTTTATTGGACAGCAAAACCCATTGCCCAATGAAGTTTATGACAATACATTTCTCTAGGATTTTGGAGAAGGGTTGGCTGGCATGTGGTTTGGAGTGATTTTGGAAATCTTTATGAATGAGGAGGGATTTGATCGGATGTTTAAGTTTGGGGAGAAAGATGTTTGGAGAAGAGGATGCTTATCCAATCTGATAGTGCTTGTCACTCTTTGCACTCTTTCAGTTATGCATTGGTTGGTATTTTAAAGTGTTTTCTAAATATTCCCAAGTTCTGCTATGTGTGTCTATGTCCCTTGTGCTTTCCTTATCTTTATTATGCCGTCCCAGTTCCCAGTATGTATGTATCATGGGTTCCAGAAAGGATCTTCCTTCTCCATTTCCATAATTCATAAATATGGCAATCACATTTATCCCTTAGGGACAGATAAATCTGCACATTCAAATCTTTGCCTGAAAGTTTTGAGAAATATATTTTTTGCCAAGATTCTTTAGCGGGTCACTGGTGACATAGAGTGAATCTCCATTCATTCCACGTCTGTTTAAAAAAATCCTTCAGCAAGAGCTTTGCAAAACAGCTTCCACTGACTTCGCCAAAAGAGGGGGAGGAGCAAGGGAAAAGGCACCAGGAACTGATGCCATTTGTTCAGTTTTGTCAATAAACAAAGACAGGAAGCCTAATGTAAGAGAAACGGGACTTGGAGATATTTGAAATGGGTTGGCGCCAAGAAGACTTTAAATTCAACCTTTGCTATTTCCTGCTCATGAGTATTCTTTTTATAATGACCCTAAATTTCTTCTAAAGGGGTTAAACACCATGGAGGGAGGGACTGCATGTAATGTGAGACAGATGGCCTTGAGTAAACGTTTGTTGAGTGCCTAGGCCGGCAGAACCTGGAGGAGAAGGGCACAGTGAAGGACAGAAAACTAGCAAGACAGCAGCAGACAGCAGGGCAAACACATGTGGAAGATTCCACGAGCGACTGTACCGGGAGATGGTTCTTGCTCAGCGGTGCCAGAGGCTTCAAACAACTAGAACGCCCAAGCCTTGTTCCCAGGTCACGTAAGTGCTCGGGAGCAGAGTCGATATTCCAATCCACGTCTCAGATTTTAAAAATCCCACATTCCGCTCTTCCAAACACCTTCCTTGGGACCGAGTGAAGGGATTTATAAAACGGAAATCCAAATAGCTGACGTCTGGTTCGTGCGAGGAACCTAATGGGAACCTTGGAGGGGATGCAATGGAAGGCCCAGCCACTGGTCCAGCTGCCTCGCTGTGCTGCGCTGGACGAAACGCAGCTGGCTTCAAGCCTGAGAAAACACAAGCTTGGGCTCTCGTCCTCTCAGGCTGGCTGGGATCACGGTGACCTGGTCTTTCTGAGACCTTCAGTTTCAGTGGAAGGAGAAGGGCTGCTTCTTTCCATCCCAGGTGCCTGAGAATTCAGCTGGGGAATCCATTATCTCATCAACCGCCTGCCAAAGAGATGCTCTGCTCTTCTATTACTTCTCAGTTTTTCCTGGCAGCAGCCCACCCCCTCCCCTTCATTCTTGCCCCTCTCAGTCCTGGAAAGTGCAGGGCAGAGGGAAGGAAGGGAATTCAGGGTCCATGCACAGGGGAGGGGCTGTAGGTTGAGAGATGAAAGAGCTCTACCTAATTAGTCTTCCCTATTTAGGACTGAGGAGAAGGCCTGAGATGAGAAGGTAATTTTCTCATGATTCCTTTCTGCCTTTTGGCAGCTTGAGTTGCAGGACTGCAAAACCAGAGCAAGTTTTTCCAATTGCTTTGGGCAGCAGAGTGAGTCCCAAATGTCACATGCCTGAGCGCCTCTACTTCTTGAAATTAGGGCCAGCTGCTTCACAGCCAGCAGTTGTGGAATGTGGAGGCAGATGGGAAGCATAAAAACACACCACCCTACCTGGCTTTTTGCTTCTTTGGGCACTGGGAACAGAAGGGAGGGTGGGCAGAGTAATTGTTTTAATCTTCAATGGTTTTCTTTCAGCAGAATCTATGATTTAACTGTAAATGAATGAGAATGCTATTTTAAAGATTCAGTATATCAAAAGTTATACATCCTAGTATATATGAAACCCTATCAATGTAGTCATCTGGATTACATGCTTATTCCAAATCTCTACTGGAGGGAGCCTCTTCTGTAGTCATTGCTGTTTTGCTTTCAGAAGCCATGCATTACAGCTCATGTATTCATCACAGAGGAAGCAAATTAAGAATAAACATATCTAGCCTTTCGATAACTGTAAATGGGCTAAATGCCATAATTTTTAAAATTACAGGATTACAAGGCAAAACCCGAGTATAAGTTGAGAAAAGAGACACATTTAAAACAAAGTGACACAAAGTTTGAAAATTATAAAATGAGAAAATATCCTTCAGAAATGAAAGGAAAAGCAAAGACATTTCAGATGAAAGAAAACTAAGAGAATTTGTTACTAGTATACCTATCCTAGAAGAGATTGGTAGAGTGGAATAAAGAAAAAAAGGTCCAGCAATATATGAAATAAATGAAATGTAAGAGTTTGTTCTTTGAAAAGATTAATAAAATTGTCTAGCAAGACTAACAGAGAAAAAAAGAGTGAAGACATAAATTACCAATTAACAATATCAGAATGAAACAGGAAGTATACACATAATCTTGACAACTTAGGTGAAATGGACCAATTTCTCAAAAGGCACAAACTATCATAATTATGAAATAAATAATTTGAATATCCCTGTAACTATAAAGAGATTTAATTTGTAATTTTAAAGCCCTTTAAAAAAAAATCTACAAGCCCTGATGGTTTTTCTGGAGAATTCTGTCAAATGTCTAAAGAGGAATCAACACCAATTCCATACAACCTCTTCCAGAAAAATAGAAGAAGAAACACTTTCCAACTTATTCTATAAGAAGTATTACCCTGATACCAAAGCCAGACAAAGAACATCTAGAAAAGGAAACTAGAGACCAATATCTCTCATGAACATAGCCACCCCATGCTCCTAAATGAAATTTTGTTGGTACACAGCCATACCCATTTGTTTACATATTATTTCTGGGCTTTTTTCATACTGCAATAGCAGAGTTCAGTAATTGTGATGGAGACTGTGTGGTCTACAAAGCCTAAGATATTTCTGACTTAATTTAGAGCTGAGAAGCAGCTGTCCCCTATAAATAGGACACGCAGCCTTGCAGTAGCAGGGGTCCTCCATGCCTTACTGTCTTATGGCCAGTGTCACTCATTTGTAGTTTTTCTACTTGCCTTTGTACCTATTTGGAAGACTGCTTTATAAGCACACTTTGTGTTTATTTCTACCCAGCAAATATAATCCTAGTTGATGATAAGCCCCTTTTTTTTTTGCTAGAATTGATTGTGGCTGACTCGCTCATTTTCAAAATTTGATCCTTTAAAAATGAAGATTCTACTTTCAGCAATGATGAAATGACTTGTAGCAAATCAGCCATCCTGCTGAAAACTAGGAAGGATGGATAAAATAAAATAAGCATTTTTATGAAGGCACTGGAGTACAGCCAAAGCAGTCAGACACAAGAGGTCAAGATTTTGGTGAGAAGAGAAATAACTTGGTGTGACCTCAATATTCTCTTTTCTCCTCTCAAGTAGTTTGCCAGGCCAGTTCCAAACATGAGTCATAGAATTTGAAGGGAAAAAAAAAAAAAAAAAAAAGAAGTTTGTGGCAGTCTTGCTGGAATAGAGGAATAAAACTTGGCAGTCAGGACTTAAGGGGTCATTTTCCCAGAGAAAAGTAAAATGCAGAGAAATTAGCCTAACATTCCATGTGCAATTTCCCCTTAAAGCAGATATTGAATTTTTTGATTTTTGGTAGATACTGATTTTTAAAGATCAGAAGCCTAAAAAATGAAGCAGAAAAGAGCTGTTAAGAATATAAGAAGCTAAGCAGATATTTAAGAAGTCTCAGGAGGGGCCAAGGAGGAAGGGCCTGGTGAGCATCCAAGGCTTTGAGTTGAGTCCCCTAAAGTAATATTCCCTGGGGTTACGGTGATTCAGAGATTAAGGAGATCCTACAAAGCCTAAAACACAGCTTTTTGTACCATCTCCATTTCTTATTGGATTAGTTATCTGCACTCACCATATTTACTTGTCAGAACAGAGCCTCTATAATTTTCATACACAAAGTCTGGCATTCAACCAAAAATTGCCACACATGCCAGAAAACAGAACCAAATGACCCAAAACTAAGCGGAAAAGCAAATAGTAGTTAAAAAGACCCATAGATGATCCAGATATTGTACACATGGTGACAAAAGATTAAAAAATCAATATGATTAATGCATTAAAGAAAATGATGACAATAAGAGAATTTCACTATGGAATTAGAAGACATTTCTTTCTATAAAAGAAATAGATTATTTAATTGAAAAAAAAAGTAACTGTAACTAAGAATTTGATAGAATTATTAGCAGATTAGACACAGCCAAAGAAATAATTAGTAAATTGTCTTTTATGGGTGGAAAACAGCCAGACTGAAGTACAGATATAAAGATGAATGGTGAAAAATGCAAGAAGGAGTGCAAGAGAAATATGGAACTTTGTGAAATTGGCTAACATGTAATTGGAGTGCTAGAAGGAGAGGAGAAATCTGTGGGGAAGAAGCAACATTTGAAGGGACACTTATTGAGAATGTCCCAAAAGTGGTAAGACTCAATTCATAAATTTAAGAAAGCCGCACTTTCCCCTAAGTCTTAGCGTTCTGGTGCTGGCTTGCCGCAGCCCTTGGGGCTCCTTGGCTTGCACTGCTGCCTCCTGTCACATGGCGATCTTGCTTTCCTTGTGTCTGCCCTTGGGGTTTCTACTGACTTCTGGCTTCTTCTCGTGGCTTTCTCTTAATTCCGGCTTCTCTTTATAGGGCTTCCAGTAATACGGATTAAGGCCCACTCTAATTCAGTTTGGCTACACCTCAATAGGATCTTAGATGATCCTATTCACAAATGAGCTGTCACCTCAATGGATAATACATCTTCAAAGGAAGAACATGGATTAAGAGTAAGAATATGTCTTTTGTTAGGGTACAGGATTCAATCTACCACACTTATGCCAAAATAAAAACCAATTCTATATGGATCACAGACCTAAATGTGAAAATTAAAACAAAATTTCTTTGAGAAAAATATTTTCATTTCCTTTAGATGGGCAATGACTTCTTAAGCAGGATACAATACATGCTAACCATAGAGGAAATTGATAAATTGGAATTCACGAAAATAAAGAACTTCAGTTCCTCAAAAGACATTAATAAGAGTAAGAAGAAAAATAATTGACTGGGAGAAGAAATTAGAAATGTATATATCTAACAAAAGACTTATATCCAGTACATATAAAGAGTTTCTACAAACCAATAAGAGAAAAATGGGAATAAGTAAGTTGAATAAGTACTTCACAAAGAGATTATCTAATTGGACATTCAACAAAGAAAAGGTGCTCTATGTTATTAGTCACCAGGAAAATGCAAATTAACATCACACAAGATACTATTAGATATCCAATTGGCCCAGATTTTAAAAACTGAAAATATCAAGTGTTGAGGACATCAAGTAAATGGAATGTTCGTATATTACTTGTCAGGGTATTCATTAATATGACCACTTTGAAAAGACTTTTGCCGATAACTATTAAACTATGAACATATACATGTCCTTCTACCCCAAAATTACACTATATCCAATAGAATTAAGGGCTTATGTCTATCAAAAGACATGTGCAAGAAATGTTTATAGAATCATTATTCATAACAGCTAAAATTTTATTAAAAACACAAATATCTATCAAAATAGGATGGATAAATACATTGTGATATATTCAAATAATGGAAACTCATATAGTAATGAAAGCAAAAATGAAAACACAAACAAACTATGGCTACATGTGAGATTAAGAAACTAGATCCAAAATTGATATATTTTATAATTCCAGCAAAACAGGAAAACTGCTATACAGTGATAGAAGGCAGAATGGCGGTTGCTGTTGGGTGGAGGTATGACTGGGAAAGAAAATGACAGAGGTTTCCGGGAGGCAGTTACATGAGTTTTGACTTTGTAAAATTTCATTGAGCTGGATACTTAAGATTTGTGCATTTTACTTTATATTTATTTCAATAAAAGCTTATAGAAAAGATGAAAATTTGCTAGTGCCGAGGAGAGCCAAATGAATGTTGCTGCTGGAAATGGAGTCAGTTCCTAAACTGATCGCCAAGCCATTTTAAGCAATGAGAGTTATAAGGAACAACAGTCATTTTTATATACAGCTGTGCTTCTTAAGAAACAAAATCTAGTCTCCTTATGGGAGAAGTCTCTTTCTCAACCTGGGTTCTGTGACAACATTAAGCCTTATAGAAAATGACTTGAATGACTATTTTCTCAATTCTCCCAAATGTAATACATAGTTAGGGCCATTCTAGACACAAGAGAAGTTAATTTATTGCAATGAAGGGATGCTTTGGGGCATTAGGACTTAATTCCCTGGCAGAACCCTGGTTGAGAAGGCCTGTGACTTTCTAGAGTCGTGCAGTGGGGGCTGGAGGTAGGGAAGTGAGATGGATATCAGATCCAGTCTACCAGCCTGCCCTTTGAACCTCCCATACACGCAATTTATTTCCAGACACTGGAGAGTATTTGTTTTCAACGTTCAAGGAGTAATGGTGTACTTGACTGTTTCTTTTTCAGAACAGACCTTTTTCAGAACAGACACTTTGAAATGGTATCTGGACTTGGATTTCCCTTCCTCTGTTCCACAGCCCTCACTTCTGTCACTGGATAATGTTTTCTATTTAAGAATCACAATTGAGGGAGTGTTTGAGCCACTTATGCTTCTACGGACTATTGCTTGTGGACTGCAGATTAATGCGAGGCTCTAAGAAGATGGCAAGTGGCTAAGCTTTTTGCAGAGGAGGTATCAGTTGCAAATTGCCCATGTCTGGGCATTTCTGAACTCATACAAGGATTATGCTCCCTTTCCTTTCACCTCGCACTTAGTTCCACTGTTTAGTTTAGTAATGGTCAGCATAACTGGGGAGCAGGCTGTAGACCAAATCTAACCTTGCCATATCCTCCACATGGTCCATCCCTGTGTCCCTAAGACCCAAAGAGGTTTCAATCACAGAAATGATCACTGGTGGTAGTTGTGGTTGCACAAAGTTCTACACAGTGGGTTCCTGGTACAGGTGGGATCTCTGGTCAGCACAGGAGACCAGGAGAAGGGGGGCAGTCTGCTGGATGAGCAGGTGGGATACATTCCCTTGGTCTGGTGGGTGCTCCAGTGAGATATAAGATTCTTTCAGCATCACAGACTGTAGGCATGTGTGGGAGAGAATGTCCCAAACCTTCACCACCCAGGAAAGAAGAAATGCCCCCATTTCCATGGGGTTCTGGGTTGTGTTCATGTTAAAGAGTCACACATGTCAATCATTGCTTTGCATATCTGGATACTTAACTATGTCCCTTGTGCTCCTGGCTCCTGCACTTAAGTTCTTTCATCTAAAGACCCCAACTCACTTCTGAAAGTCTTCATGTAACCACAGCTCTCTGAACATTAGATACATAGTAGTGGGTTGGCTCTGATTCATTCCAGTGACAATCCTTTTAATTTAATGTCCAAGATCTACATGTGGAACAGGGATAATTGTTTCAGAAACAGCCTCACGCTGACATCTATGCACTAAGGGAGATGGTAGCTGTAGGGAGAGATGGATCAGGAAGGGATTTTTAACTCATCTTTATCTATATCATTTAATAAACATTTATTGAGTACTTACTATGGAATGGGCTCTAGGGAAAAGGATGATAAATAAAACATGAGCCCTACCCTCAAGGAATACTCAGCGTAGCTAGGAAAACAGACATGTAAATAAACAGTTAAAATGCCATCTGATTAGGGTTTATAAAAGAGATGCAGACAAAATGAGTGTCTTCTTACACTTCAGGGAAAATGGCCTCACTTTTCTGAAATAGAGATGTTGGAATTGAATCCTATAAGATGACTGGAGGGAACAGGATGGAAAAATGAATGATTAGAAAGACCATGATGTGTTTAGGGAACTTCAAGTAATTAGGTAAGACCAGCCAAGAAGAATGTTTGAGAGAGAGCCAGAGAAAGCCAGAGCAGGGAGGGGGAGGGACAGAGAGGGGGAGGAAGGGAAGGACAGAGAAGAGTGAGATTCTGTGTACATGTTTGATCTGGGTTGGCCGGAGGGAGAGTGGAGCAGGTGTTGAGGCTAGAAAGATGAGTAGAAAACCCGTAAAAACCGTAAGACAGAATTTGGACTTTATCCATTAAAGAGGTTTTAAGAATGGAAGTGACATGATTAGATTTGTGATTTAGAAAGATCCTTCGAGAAGCAACAGGGAGGATGGATTAGGAGAAGCCTGGAGCTTTTGAACTAAGACAGTGGAGAGGAGGAGAAGGTGAACTCAAACTGACTATTCAATTGAATAGAAGAAATATTCATGAAGCCGACAGCAGGTTTTAGACATGGGTAACTTGGAAGATGATAAGAACATTAACTAAACTGGGAAATACAGAAGGAGAAGCAGAGCAAGTATAGGCAAAGGAGCAAGATAAGGAATTCATAGCTTGCATGTGATGGGTTATGAAATCTCTTCTCCAACAGAGATTATGGACTTCTTATGTAGGTTCTGGATCCCATTAGTTCTGGTCCTAGTTTGTTCCTTTCAGAAGTTATATCTTTTAATTTCTGGCTTTACTTGCCTCTATTACTTGATACTTCCCAGTTTTAATTGTTTATGATACTTAACTCCACATGGGAAGATAGGCTTATTTCCTCTGCAGATGGGCAGTTGATAAACCCTGTTAGAAGTTCCTGTGTTGAGAAACCTGTGACATCAATTCTCAATTAGCTAACCAATATTGTAGAGCAAAGATACCAATTTTCCAGAATAGTAAATGAATGAACACACACACACAATCTATACTTTGAAATGGAATCCATCCATCCATCCAGTCAACAAACATTTATTAGATACCTTCCATATGCCAGGCATTGTTGTAGACACTGGGAAAACATTTTTATAGAAAAATTGTGGGGGAGACAAGTGAAAGAGTAAACGAGTGAAGGAATGATATCCTTTCTGATGGTGATAAAGCCTTTACAAATAAAGAGACGGGAGTGTGTCTTAGATGGTAATAATTGGTAGAGAGTAGCCACCCGAGCCAAGACCTGGTACAAAAGTAGGAATATAGGACCTAAAGCTGGTATGTTCAAGGAACAGCGGGAAGGTCAGCAGGATGGAACATGGTAAGTAAGGGAGAGAGAGCAGGAGGAAAGGGGGTCAGAGATAGGGGCAGATCCTTCGCCTTACAGGCCAAGAGAAGGAGGTTGGATTTTACACTGAGGGTTAAGGTAAGCCACTGGTGGATTTAAGTGGGAGAGGGATGTGATCTGATGGAGACCTTAAAAGCCCAAATCGAGTTGTTGGTCTAAGAATGGGCCCCAGGGGACAAGGGCAGAGTTAGGGAGACCAGCTGGGAGGCAGTTGGAAAGATGAGCTAGTTCTTGTTTGAGTGTTTATATTAAGAGAAACACAAAGGGAAGCCATCAGTTGTTATCATGGAAAGTCATGATATTTCAAACTATAATTAACAATTATAATAATGAAACAAAACATCATGTTTATCAAACCTGTGTGATGTTTGATTCAGCCCTGTGAGGTAGAAGGAGGACCGCTGAGTCAGTTTTCTAATGCCACCCTCCCAGCAGGTGGCAGAGCTAGAGCTAGAACCAGGTCTTCTTGCTGCCAAAGCTGAGCTTGCTCAGCCTACATCCTGCTGGCAATGAGCTCTAATGCTGCATTTCTAAGTAACATTTAGGACATTTTTCTTGACTGCAAAGTTCATTAACTGCAGAATCTCTTTCAACAGTGCATTTATTTTTCCTGAGGGAAAATAAGAAAGCAGATCCCTTCCTGTGGCACTTGTTGGGTCTCCACCATTTTCATTTGCCCATGCAGTACATCAACTCAAGGATACTTAACTCTTAAACCCAGTAAAGTGATCTTCAGCAGATGAATGCAAGTGTAAAGGGTTTAGCTTGGATGGTGCATATGTAAAAGAAACATTTGATAATAATATGACTCTCAGTTTTGGAATGGGCAGGACTCTGAGGGCTTTGATTGCTGGGAAGTATCTAAGTCATACCTCAAAGGAGAAAACAAAGCCACACTGTGAGGGCTTGACTCAGGAGGAACAGAAAGTCACTGAGTTTTTCTATTCTGCTTCTGTGTAGAACTCCTCTCCTTCCTCTGTTGTAGGCAGAAGATTGCTCCAACCTGAGAGGTGAGACTAAGAATCACTGGAAAACTGCCCAGACCTCTCAAAATTGGGTGATTGCATCAGTCCATGATTCTGGAATAGTTGATTGCAAAGGAAGATGGCTCAACCAGCAAAACCTAAAGCCATCGAAGATTGCGCATTTAACAACCCTGTAACCCCTTCCGTTGCAAAGGCCAGTTGAGCAATGTTGAAATTATGTTTTTTTTTCTTTTACTTCTTATTCCAACCAGATGTAGTTTTTCAGATATGAAGAGGAGCCAAGAACTTACTAGCAATGTAACTTTATGCCACTTGCTTAAATCCCCTAAGTCTTGGTTGCCTCTATTTTAATGGGGGATAATAATTATACCCTCTCAAATTGTTAGGATTTGATGAAGAAACAGACGTAAGTCACTTAGTATACCACCTAGATATCATATATCTAGATCACATATCAAGAGCTCAAGAAATGAACTATCATAGTAATTCTTTTAAATCTTGATCAACTTGGAATTTTTTGATACTATACCCTTCACCCTCTTTTAAAAGTCCTGTTGACTTGATTTCATTTTTAAACTTTCTATCCATCTTTTAGATTTGAGTATAGAACATGATTAAGAAACCAAACCAGAATCTCAACTGCAGGAGCATCATAGTCTAATAAACTGATCTAATTGCACTGGGGTTCTGAGGATGAGTCAGGGTGATGAGACATGACCCTGGAAATCCTGGCCCCAGATCTGTCCAAGCTTTACTACAGCTGCTTTGCATAGCCATGAGTCTCCAGATGATTTGCTAAGGCATCGCCCTGTAAAGGAGGGAGGTGCAGGGGGAAAGCAGCCAGGACAAAACATCTTACTCTCCCTTCTTGTTGCCACTGTGTGCAGAGCATCCAGCATGCTCCAGGGAGAGCAAGAGACAATGAAAGCAAGGCCCACTCACTGCATGCTTGGAATAGCTGAGGCGTTGTCCTTGAGATGCACAAACGGAACTCCAGAATGTCTATGTAATGTCCTTGGAGAATGGCTATCCGGTGATGTAGTGATTCCACAGCTGTACAGAGCAGTCAGTCCCGCCAGTGACCAGGAGGTTCAGGAACTTGCAATTGCCAGGCATGTGCTTACTGGGGAAGAAAGCAACAATAATATGAGGATGTGTGAATGGACCACGTGGCCTGGAAGGGTGGCATTCTCTCTCTGGTTCTTTGGAGAGATCTGGGCTAGATGGCCATCTCACCATTTAAACCCTCTATTTGTAGGGTTATTTTTCTTTTGGTCCATGTCTATGGTTACCATGGATGTTTTGGGGCTGGCAGAGAATGAAATGATCTAGTTCTCTGGAATGCGCTGGATTGGGAAATGGAGACTGGAGCGGTAGCTATACCTCAGAAAGAGCCTGTGAGTTTTGATATCCTGGGGAGAGCATACACAAAAAGATGATTAGTCAATGCTACTGTTTATCGATGGCTTACAATTTGTTAGGCATTGCACAAGGTATTTTTGCTGCATCATCTAATTTAATGCTCATGACAAGCTTAGAGGCAGGGGCTATGACTACCTCCATTTCATGGACGAGGAAGCCAAAACTCAAAGAGGTAAAGCAGCTTGCCCGGCCACACAGCTAGTGCATGGTGGAACTCTGATACTTGAGGCTGTCCTCTTCACCACTAAGCTAAAAAACGGTGACTTTCGACTCAGGCATATACGGGACCGAGCACATTTCTACAAGAGCAGTGCCGGCTTCGCTGATGGCAGCCCTGGGCTGTGACTAAGATCTGATTAGAATTTAGTATCCCTGAAGCTAGGCGTTGGTGCACAGTTGGTGACTGCCTTAGTTTCCCAGGGTTGCCATAACAAAGTACTGTAAACTGGGTGGCTTCAAACAGCAGAAATTTATTACGGCACACTTCTGAAGGCCCGAGTCTGAAATCACGGTGTCTGCAGGGAAGACTGTTCCATGCCTCTTTCCCGGCTTCTGGCAGTGCCTTGCCGGCAGTCTGTGGCATTCTCCCCTTGTCCGTGTGTCCAAATGTCCTCCTCTCCTGCGGACACCAGTCATATTGGACGAAGGGCCCCACTTTAACTTGCCTAATCCCATCTATAACGGCCCTATTTCCAAAACAGTTCACATCCTGAGGTCCTGGGAATTAGAACTTCAGCACATCTTTTTAGGGGACAGAATTCAACCCACAATAGTAACCAAAAAATATTTGTCAGTTGAACAGAACCGATGGGTTCCATGCCGAAAGCTAGACTTAAAATTAGGAGGTATTGTCACCTTACCTTCGTGCAAGCAAACAAAACTCCCTACCCTCTCTCCAGACTGGAATTCAGGTCAATTTTAAAAAATTATTCATTAATTAAATAATTACTTCTTTAATTTATTACTGGCAAGTTGTTATAATTAGAAACATCATCATTCTCTTACGTGTTTGCCATAAATTATTAACTTGCTTTACTCATGAGCACCTGGCACAGTGCCTGGCATGAGTTTGCATAATATATCATTGCAGCTTAAAAACGTTTGTTGAAAAGTGAATATACTCTTTGCAAGGCTTGATTTAGATAGGCAAGGAGATAGCATCGACGGCTGCTCATGCGACGTTAACATTGCAACACTGAGAAAATTCTTCTGTTTGATGTATTACCATGTTCAGGCAGTTGTTCACTTTTCTTTTTTCTTTTTTTTTTAAATCAGGACCACCAGCACCAAACCCAGATATTTCTCTCTGACTGTGCAAACTTCAGCCACATGAGTGAGGCTGAATGCAGACCCTCCAGCCCCAGTGAAGCCTTCATGAACTGTCCTGAATTTCTGACCCTCAGAAACTGTGTGAGATAATAAATGTTTGTGTATTAAGCTGTTAAGCTTTGGGGCAACTTGTTACACAGCAATAAATAATTAATACAGTCAGTTTCCTTTTTAAAAGATAAATATTCTATCTTTTATAAGATTTAACCAGCATGACTTCTATCGCCATCACTCAAATTAAAAATCCTTCACTCCTTTCAAAGAGTAATTTTCACAGATTTTTCAGTTTATTCTTTCCTCTCTCTCCTCTACCACCTCTTTCTCTCAACTGTTTTATATTTTTAATGTATCTCCTATTATAGAGAAACAGTGGAGTTTAGTAGCAGAAGATACATGGGCTTTGGGGTAGTGATCTCCAGTTCTGGAGGTTGGGCAGGTACTAAAGCTCTCAGAGTCTCAGTTTCCTTATGAGACATTGTAAGGACGATGTACAGTTACCTATCTATGTAAAGCTCCGAGCACAGTGTCTGGCAAACAATGTGCATTCCATAAATAGTAGTTAGAATAAAATCAGCACTGCCTCAATAATCACAAGGAGCCATTGGATCCCCACTCTCACGAAGAGTCCTGAGAGTCTGTATGGCTCAATCAATGACTTTTCAAATAGACCGTCATGAGGATGATGGACATAGAACTTACTTAGTTCTCCATGGTCCCCTTCCCAGAGTAAGAGTGAATGGCTCTTTACAGACATTAGCCATGTCAACCCTCAGATGTGGGCTAAGTAGGAGGGCTACAAGCTCCTTGATGAACTAACTCTCTGGACAGCACTGGTCACCTCGTGTTCTTAAATCTCCAGAATCTTGGCCTGGAAGGTCCTTTATGTGCCAGGTCCACAAAGGTGAATATGCCTTAGGCTTTGTGCCAAGGAGAAGACCATTATAACCCTTTGTGCTAAGTGCACAGGGTGCAGGAAGATCTGCCCCACATGCTAAGGGCTCAGAAAGGAGCACTACTCACTCAGGCTGGGCTGTATGGGCTGGTGGTCTGGGGTCACTTCCTGGAGGATGCAGCCTGGAGTCCAGTCCTAAGAGATGAGTTTCTTTTTCATATCTGGCTGGACAGGACTCAAGTCATTTAAGTTAGTTGGATTCTCTCTCATTAAAATCTTTACAAAGGAGTCTCTTTCCTCTGCTTTGGATCCCGGCATCAGGAAGGCAGCATTTAGGTAGGATTGTCTCTAAATGTAGATGTTACTAGTCCAATAAGTTGCATGACTCACTTTGTTTGCTTTTGCTTTTGTTGTTATTGTTGGCTGGTTCTTAAGAGAATACATCTGATCAACAGTAATCTAATAATTCCACCAGAAGGAAGAGCTATGAGGTCTTTTTGTCCTTTTAGGCTTAGCACTTTAATTGCTTGAAGAAAAAGTAGGATTCCTCTCCTGAGGAGAAGGTCTGCAAGGGCCACAAAGTGAAGACAAGCCTTATTGATGCGTCTCAAAGCTCAAGTAAAAGCACCCAACATGGGACAACTACCCTTGCTTTCTCAGTATCTGACCCAGGAAACTTCCACTGAGTTTGAATATTAGCATGTGGTACATTCAACAACAAATTCCTACCACATAGGGTTATTATGGCATCTTTGGCCCCTAAAAGACTTTAAGCACTTGCTTCTCCCTAGTTCTTCTGGCCATGAAAGTGGTATGGGAAACTCTAGATATGGTGCAAAGCTATCCACTCTAATGAACAAATAAGAGAGATGAAGGGAGTGCTCCTGGAAGAGAGTTAGAGCTTTTATCATTATAGGGAAGAGGCACAGCCCTGGAGTCTTGGCTTTGGCTAGGGGTAGATGAAGTCCATTTTTAAAGAGTATCCTAATAATCAAGTTGTCTTTCAAGAATCAGGTGACTGAAGATGGCTGGAGGACACTTCCAAAGGACTAGGAGTGGGAGGTGGCCACCGTGCCCATTGGTGGAAGAGTTGGAGGGGTGTTCAAGAGTGGCTGTGGGTGGAGAAGCCTGTGTGCTTTGGAAGGCATGGGAAGTGCCCATGTAATTAGGAGAGAAGAATATTGAATCTGCTCTCTGCTCCATCATCTCAAGCTTGGGCAAGCTGCCATAGGTATGGCTTCTATGAACTCAGAGGTTTCCATAGGAGACTACAAAGACTCATTCTATGAATTCTGGAATTCCTTGGCATTGCAAGGTGGACTATCATTAGGGGTCACTGCCTATATACCCAACCCCATGCTACAAAGACATTGTCATTTTATTCAGCATTTCCAAACTGGTAATGCTGCACAGTGTTAACGGGTAGGATGGGGGAGAAATGGTGTGGAAAAAGGTGATCTATGTTCAAATAAGTTTGGAAAATATGTGGTTAAGTAGAGTTAAGCTGTTTATTTTCTGCAAGATTCCTAAGGCATTTTTAACTGCTATCCTACATTGTGCATCCTCAGAGAGAGACTGAGTGTATATTTTTAAAGTTAAGCTCTAATGTAAAAGTTAGGCTATGCTTTTACTTAACTTAGGGTTATACCCGTGACATGGGCCCAGTGGCACACTGTTTAGAGTTGCAGAAACACAGAAACGGATTTGTCCACTTAAGCAAATGTGTATACTTTAAAAAACAATCAAACACATGCCATATGCATAAGGAACGAGTTAGTGGTGGGGGAGAAGGAGGGCCTGGCTGGCAGAGATTTCGGAAAGGAAACAGCCCGGAATCAAGGCCAAGAGATCGTGATTCTAATTCTGAATCACCAAGTGACCTTCACAAGGTCACATCATATCTGGTCCCGTTTCCTCTTTTGCAAAGCAGAGAGTAAAAAAGTAAAGTCATTGCAAACTTTTCTCACAAATCTTACAAAGGTTGACCGGGCCCCTGCTGTTGAAAGGTTTTGAGCTTGTGGTCAAGCGCACAGCTTAATGACAGGGTAGGGGCCTGGCCACCATCAAGGCTAAGGAGGGGTTCACGGAGCAGGGACAGACGGAGTCTGTTTTCTAAGGACTGAGGGCAATAGGCTTTCTGGGGTCAGGATGAGTCATACCTCGTTTGCATAAACACAGGCACACATGCTGCACCCTTGGGCTACGGTGGCTTAAATGCCAAAAAGACAACGCTGAAAACTTAAATAGGAAAGAAAACCAAGAACAATGAGCAGGTAGCTTCTCTTCTGTTGTCGACAGAATGGGACAAAATGGCCAGCCAACCATCAGTGAACGTGGTATCTACTTTTCCTACTAGACTAGTGTTTTTTTTCTGTTCATTGGTTATTTGTGTGTGTGTGTGTGTGTGTGGGGGCGGGGTTCTCGGGGAGCTCCCAAGTGATTATTTGCTTAGAGTACACTAAATGCTACTACAGAGACGTAACTCTTCAAAGATGGGTCCAAGAAAGGACCAAAGGTGAATTTTCCTGCTGCTGGTGGTGACGGCAAGTGTGTACACATTGGGCACATAGACGGCATCCATTGTCCAAATTTTATTCTCCTCTTTCCCATTGCTGAGTCATTAGATTGCCTTGGCATCTGAGGTGTGGCTGGCAACAGAAAAACCTGGCTCCTTTGAGTAGAGCCAGAGCGCCACCTAAAGTTGAATGAGAGCGGTGCAGATCTAAATTCAATCCTGCAAAAAAGTTTCCCCTCTTTGGATTATTAGCTGTTCTGAGAGATGGGGACTGGTTCTTTTTTGTAAACGACAGTGGGAAAGTAGGCCTGGGTTACTTCTGTAACATCATAAATTACTTTTAGCAAAAGGCAGCAATACTAGTGGAGGTAGAAAATCTTTTCAACATTAAAAGATATTAATTTTTGTCCCTTGTTTCATTATTGTATGGATTGAATTATACTTCTGGTTGTATTGGGTCTAATGCCATTTCAAGTTATTCCCTAGAGCACCTGGTTAGATTCTGAGGTGTTACTGCTAGCCTACAAATGCCATCCCCTCACAACAAAGAGGATGATTTCACGGGCTGGTGTTTGTGCGCTGGCGTGTGTGTGCAGTTGCCTGACCAGAACTCATTGCCATGGGTATGAGGCAGCCTGGAGCGCTGCTGAGAGCCTCCCTTGGTCCCTAGAAGCTGGTGGTTCTCGGGTCTGCACTTCTGCAGCAGTTGAGAGTAGAGCTTTCAGTCTGGGTAGGCATCCCACAGAAGGAGATGGCCAGCCTGGATAACACTTTCATTTTGATATGTCAAAAAAGTGGACTCTGGCCATCTTGATGAGCTTTTGCCTCCTATGGTTTTTGAAGGAGGATTCTATGGTCCCAAACACTGAGAATTCCTCCTCTCCTGATACTCAGAAATCACAGATGAGATGGGCAGGAGATGGCCAAGACTCTCATGGTTGCTTTTTGCTGGAAAGGAAAAAGAATAAATTGGATCTCATTGGAAATCTCTGGCCAGATGGCAAGGGCAGGAAAAACCCGGAGAGCCTGCTAAGGAAGGAGGTAGACTTTATAGCAAGCACCTCTATAGATAGCAGGAGGGACGTACTTATTGGTTTGTAACTTGGTTTCCAAGAATCCAGCCAAGAATTTCTAGACTTTAACTTCATTGTCCACTTAACATCACTATTTAATGTGCTAGTTGTATTTCTCTAATGTGCATATATATGTATGTATGTGCATAAAACATTAAAATAAAATAAAAGTTCTCCTATGTCTCTCTGTAATAATCCTACATACAGTGGTCCACTGCCATAACACATCTGTTTCAAAAACCCTGATCAGGTACATATGGTCAATTCAGGTGAAAAATATTTATCAAGTGTGTCTAGTTGCTGTAGAATTAATGGGAATTGCAACAAATCAACTTTGTAAAGTTCTCTTTTCTCTTAGGTTTCTGTGATTATGAGGTTTGATGCCATTTAGCAGGTCTCAGTTTGCATGTCTAGTAGACAAAGACTTATTCTCGTTGAGGCAGTGGATTTCAAGCTTTTAAAACTGTTACCTATGGTAACAAATATATTTTATATTATCCACTAATACACACCCACCAACATATGTAATGGAAATGAAAATCTCATGCCACAATATTTTCCTTTACTTTAAGACGGCCATTTGATTTACGGATGTGATTGTGGCTGAAACGATTAGTAGGAAGATTAATGTTAGTTGGAGTACAATATTGGGAATGTATGACAAAAATGATTTTGGAAGTAGATGAGGATTGTAGTTAATAATATAAAGACAGGAATGTTCTACTATATGGTGTTAAGAATGTGGTGATACGTGGGAAAATATAACTAATGTAATGTATGGACTGTAGTTAGCAACAACATTGTACATGTTTTTGTAGCAAAAGCCAAGCTGGTACTATATTAATTCTCAAAGTAAAAAAAAGAATATGGGGCTTGCTTTTGCGAGATATGAATGTGATTAAAGTTTTTTTCTCTCTCTTTTTTTTTTTTTCATTAATAAGGAGACCTTGACTATGGCATTTAACTAATCTGTGTTCATCTGTGTATCTTTCTGAACACCAAAGGAACAATTGAGTTAGAAGCTGGAATTAGATGAGATAAAAGTGACTGAAAAATAACTTTTTAGGAGTAATGTTTCCATATCTGGTTGAGCAGCTGCTTCTGTTCTTTAATTTTTGTGATTTTTAAATAAACTTGATAAAAAAAAAGATGGTCATTTATAAACAAAAACAAACAACTAAAGGAAAAAACTTTGCTGCTCCATTTGTAACATATCTTGCCAATTTTCTTTCTGCTCACAACTTACCTTGGGCACTGCTGTTTTTTTTTTTTTTTCTGTTTTTTGTTTTTTCAGACAGAAAATTTCTCCCCTTCCTGCCCTATGCAGCAACCTCACCCCTCTTTGTTTTCCTCATGGGACCACTGGCCTCAGTCGGCAAAGGAAAGACTGAATGACCCCGCCGTGCATGGAGAACACCAGCAACCATCCATGGAGCTTCCTGACTTCTGCTATCTGATCAATTTCTTTACTAATCTTTGGAGGATGCATTTTGGAATGTGCCTGCCATGCCCCATCTCTCCTCTTCCCGCTGAAACTGCCCAGGGAAGGATGGGTAACTAGGATGAAATTTATGATGTGCCTTCCTCGGTATTTCCCTTCCTCAGTAAGCTGATTTTGTTCCTGAAGGCTTTGTACCATTATTTGCCACAAATAAGGAAGGAGTAAGGAAGAGGAGGACATGAGGAAGAGGCTCCTACCAGACAGGGAGAGAAAACAAAAAATCTTTCTTATTTCTAGTAAGGAAAGTGAGATCAAGCCAGTGGGAGTGAGGATCATGCTAGCAGGGAATAGGTAGAGATGGAGCCTCCAGCTTCACAAGACAAGCAGCTAAAAAGACAGGGCAGATGGAGGAATATCTGCTGTTTGGAAATGCACATTAATTATCAATAAACAAGTGAATCTTAAAGATAATGATAGTCTATCTCTTCTGCTAAAGAACAGAAAACTCCTGCTTCCCTGCTAAAAACATAAGCAGAGAGGGATAACATAGCTGAATAAAAGGGCTTCTCTGTCTGAAAGAACAGAAATGCTACTGAGGCCATTTTATCAAATAAATTGTAAGCAGACAGCAAAAAACCCAATCTAGAATAGACCTACTAGAGGGTTTGGGGACCATGGCTGCAAGAGAGAGAAGAAACACGTACTTGTGTGTCCTGAGAGCCTCCTTCTTGCTCAAATGTGGCCTCTCTCTAAGCCAAAACTCAGCATATAAATGCATTACCTTTCCCTCAGCATGGGACATGACTCCTGGGGATGAGCCTCCCTGGCACTGAGGGATTACTGTCAAGCAGCAACTAGCAATGCAACTAAAAAAAGACCATGACCCAAAGGGGAAAAGTGTAAAGATGAATGAGTTTATATGGCTAAGAGACTTCAAAGTGAGTCAGGAGGTCATTTCAGAGGTTACGCTTCTGCACGTCTCAGCAGGAACTCATAATCTGCCAAAGTAAATATTACCTCAAGGAGTGGGGCTCCTGAGGGCTCTGGAGACATCCAGACACTATAATCAGGGCAGACAGCTCAGGAGTTTGGTGCCCTGCCAGTGGGCCCTACTTTGCAATTTATGCTCCCCAGTGTGATAGAATTGGACTCAGTTGTGTTTTCCCTACAAATGGCTCTGCTGCCCCTTTATTTGAACCTATAGTTAGTATTAGAGTCGACAGTTATATGTCCAAGAGACTTAAATCTTTGGGTTGTCCATATGCCAGTTGGGCCGTGAATCTCAGACTTGCAACACCTACTCTACAGTTCGCTGAACTCACCCAGGACAACTAACAAGGAGAAGATGACTGACAACAGCCATCTCAAGGAACAGAGAGAGTCTGCAACTGCAAGCAAGAAAGTCCCATCCATCTGCCCCATGGGACCTAAGTCCCCTTTCAATTAGGGGTAGAGAGGGCATCACCACCACAGAATCCTCAGGATTGGGGAATGGATGATGGACTAGAGTAGATTTACAGTTGTTCTACTGTAGACTTGTTGTGATCCTAGCAATGAAAGAACTTTTATCATGGATGTGGAGATAGTGGCCACTGGAGATTCTGAGGGGAGGGAGAGGGAAAAATAGGTGTAATTTGGGGGCATTTTCGGGACTTGGGAATTATTCTGAATGGCATTTCCGTGACAGATACAGGTCATTGTATATAATGCAATAACTTGTAAAAATGTGCAGGAGAGAGTGTAAACGACAATCATCGCTTAGTGGCAATGCTCCAAGATGTGTTCATCAATTGTGACAAATGTACTACACTAATGAAGGAGGTTGCTGATATGGGAAAATGTGGGAGGACTAGGGAGCGGGGCGTATGGGAATCCCCTATATTTTTTGTGTAACAGTTATGTAATCTTAGTTTCTTTCTTTCTTTATTTATTTTTTAAAGATTTTATTTATTTATTCATTTATCCCCCCCTTGCTGCTTGTGCTCGCTGGGTCAGCTAACCACGCCATGCGGGCGGGCTTGCCTTCACCAGGAGGCCCCGGGAACCGAACCCGGGGCCTCCCATATGGTAAACGGGAGCCCTACTGATTGAGCCACAGCCGCTTCCCTCTTAGTTTCTTTAAAAAAAAAAAGGTATATTAAAAAAATAAAAGAAACATACTCAGATTATTTGAGGGGACTTGTTCCTCCTCTAATCTGAAGGTATTTGGGGAAACAATTAAAAAACTGATGTAAAATATCTAATCAATAATTTTTATATTGATTGCATATTGAGAGGATTAAATTTGAGGTTGTTGGGTTAAATAAAACATGTTATTAAATCCCCTTTCACTAGTTTCTTTTACCTTTTTTGAAATGGGGCTGCTAGAAAATAAATGAGTACAGGTGTGCCCCCATTCTTTTTTTTTTTTTTTCAGCACTGTTGTCCAATCTGTAAAGGGAAGCGTAGAACTTCTAGTCTATTTTGCTATCATGAGGAGTATTTGCCACCCTGAGCACAAAGCCAATACGTAGACGAGGACAGAGCTGAGAGAATTAAGGAGAAGTGGGAACTGAGACCTCTTCTAACTACACCTGAAGTCTTCCATCCCTCAAATCGTAAGAACCAACAAATACCCTTTATTTTCCACACTGGGTTTTCTGTTCCATTCAACATAAAGCTCCTAAGTGAATCTGGCGTACACAATACTTCCATAGCTCATATATCAAGGCCCTTCCTAAAACTCTCCTAACCAGAAACGCTTTTCTCACTGGATAAAACTCGAGCTCCCTTAGCATGGCACATGCCTACTGTTCTAGAATCATCTTTAATCACTCTCCCCCTCTGTTCATGTGCTTCCTGCTAGTCTCTGAACATGTCATGTTCTCTTAGGACTCCAAATCACTGACTTGCTCTTTTCCTCTGCCTGCAATAGCCCCTTTTTCTTATCAGCCCAGCTAAATCCTACTTATCTTTATTTGTTGTTTCAACTTTGTCTCCTCTTTTATGATATCTCCCCTGATTCCGTAGGCAGACATAAACATGCCTTTATCCAGGTTTTCATAGCACCCAGCTCCCACCTTCACTGTCCCTCAGCCCTTTCTACTGTGGTGGTTTATTTGCTCATAAATCTCCCCAGCAGATTAGGAGTCCTGTGGATGCTGGGATTATGCACATTCATTCTGTATACCCAGTGCCTCTTGTGGTCCCTGGCCCAGGTCAGGGGTCCTACAGGATGGTGACACAAATCATCATACTCCCTTCTCTGATGAAACGACTTCCTCTCCCTAACTTGGACCATTGATGCCTGTGGCATTTTGCTCACCTGGTTAAAAAAACAAAGAAGAATCATATTTACTTTCTCTCCTTCATTTCCTCTGCTGGATTAATTATTAAGCCTTGTACATTTTTATTGCAAAGTTCTCTCCGATTGATTCTTTATTCTTCAACTCTACTGCCACAAACCCGACTGGTTACTCCTAAAACATGCTGCCTTGTTTCCTTGCTGCGGACTTGCGATGCCATTGCTCCCGACAGCCCTGCTTCCTAAAGTGCTCCTTTCATCTACCCAGACGCCTGCCCGAGGGCTGACGCTCGCAGCTCCTCTAGGGGACCCTTCCTTTGGCCTGATTCAGCCCATTCAGCATCCCCCTTACACTCCATACTCATGCCGCTGGTTGTGTGTGTGAGTCTTCTCGTCCCAGGGATTTTGTATCTTCCACTTTCACTTTCTGCTTAGTCAGCTATGGGTACAAATTATTTCGTCACAAATTTAGACCACATACGTCTTGGATTAAGGAGCACCTGGGTGGCAGTCTCTCGAGATTGCTTTACCTGTGTGTTTTTCATAGAAGAGTGATCTGCTGGCTCCCTGTTTATGCTTTGGCCTCCTGTGCGCTTACCTACCAGAGGAAATGCATTGGCTGGGGAATGAGGAACGGGTCCCCGTGGACGTCCCAGTGTTCACGGGAAACTTTAAATTCTAGATTGCCGTTTTGATTTCCATCATCAGTCCAGGGCACCTTGTTAACGATGCCGATTCTCGAGGCCTGAATGTCCCATAAATACATAAAGAGATCGGGGTCCTGAGCCTGACGGCCAGGCTTGGGACCAACCCAAATTCATGTTCAAAGTGTCTTTTTATGGGGCTGACCTGTCTTTGGTCATTTGTCTCTTTCTTGACTCTTTCCCCAGTACTCCCAACCCAGCTCAAGAATGAATTTGCCTGTGTATATTTCTATACACAGTACTATCCTCATATGGACCAGACAACACAGGACAAGAAATCCTCAACTGCGATGGCTCCAAGTAGCTACAGCTGGTGGGTGTATGGGGGTGGTAACCCAGGAATAGTAGCTACAGCATATTTGTGTGTAGTCTAGGCCTGTGTCAGAGGGGCTCTGCTAAGTCAAGCAGACCCCAATACAACTCTCCTCTGCAGAGGAACCCATGGCGACCACGAGTGTTAGGGGCCTAGACACCCTAGGATTGACTCTCAGCTCTATACTACTTTATTCATGCAGTAAATGTGTATTGAGCACCTGTCACATGTTAGATACTGTTCTTTGTGCTGAGAGTTGATGAATAAAACACAAAAATCCCTGCCCTCATGGAGCTTGACTATAGCAGGAGGAGACTAACATTAACAATAAGGAAATTATTATTTTAGAAGGTGATGAGGTCTCTGGAGGAGAAATAGCACAGGTAAGGGGGAGGAATGGAGTTCCTATTTTCAATAGGGTGGAAAGGGCAGGTCTCTTTAAGAAGATGACATTTGGACAAAGACCCAAGGAGATGAGATGACAAGTCATGAGATATCCAGGGGAAGAGCTTTCCAGGTGCAGAGAACAGTGCATGCAAAGGCCCTGAGGTAAGATTGTGTCTGGTGTGTCCAAGGAACAGCAACGAAGCTGGAGTGGAGGGGATCAGGGAGATAAAAGGGGATGATTATTTATGAGTTACAAGCCTTTCTGAGGCTTTGACACCCACCTTGAGCAGAGGAGTGGTATGATCTTTCTGCAATTTAATGGATCTCTCTGGTAGCTGTGATGAGGTATCACAGAGTCAGGGAGACCAGTCAGGATTGCAATAATCCAGGTGAGATATGATGGTGTAGACAAAGGCAGTGACTATAGAAGTGGTTCACAAAGTTCAGATTTGAATATATTTTGGTGGTAGAGTCTCCCCTATCTCCTGAAACACCGAGTGTGGATGATGACAGAAAAAGTATGGCTCCAAGGGCTTTGAACCAAAAATCTGAAGGTTGGAGGCTCCTTTAACTGAAATGGGGAAGACTGTGGTTGGAGCAAGTTGGAAAAGTAAAACCATAAGCTTAGGTTTTTACACATTATGTTTCAGATGCTTGTTATATATTAAGGGGAGATATCCAGAAGCAGTTGGATATATAAGTGTGGAGTTGAGGGGAAGAGGTCTGGCTTGGAGAGAAAAACTGGGGAGTTGTCAGCACATAGATGGCATTTGAAACCATGAGGCTGGATGAAACCACCAAGGGAGTGAGTGTAGGGAGAGGTGTTTGCCACACTGGCCAAAGGTTTCCACCAGTATCTAATGAGGGGGATCTGAAAGCTCAAATGAGACCTCAAATATGGTCTCTCACGGTCAATATATATATTTGCATCTATAACTGTGCAAAGCACTATATATACAGATGCCTTAGTCTTTCTGAGTGTGTGTGTGCTTACTTGGCTATGTATAGCGTGCTTTCCTAAGCCTCAGCTTTCCCATCTATAAAATGGGGGTAATTGTAGCACTTCATAGGGTTATTGTGAGGATTTCATGAGAAGGTGTCAGTAGAGTGTGTAGCACGGTGCTTGGCACACTGTACATACTCTGCAGATGGCAGCTGAATACATGGCTTCTAGCATTAGTTGAGTCAAGATTTGTCTCCTCAGAATGGGAGAGACCAAGAAAATAATGCCTTTTATAGAAATATGTTTTAGCTCAGGATCATTCTGTTTGAAATTGTTACAGGTCATCTTACATGCTGATGATAAAAATAGATAGGATATTTGATATGGGAGATAGGACATAACCATAAAATAATTCAAGAAAACCCCAAATAATATAATATATGGATTTATGCCAAATACATGGAGGTACTAAAAGTTCTGTAGAAATTTTGAGCAGGGAATGCTGCTGCTGCTGATGACAATGGAGATAAAGATTAGAATAACAGTTGAATTTATAGAGCGTTTACTATGTGCCAGGCACTCTTTTAAGTATCACCTGTCAATTGATTTAATCCTTACAACAAATGTTTGAGGTAAGTACTAATATTACCTTCATGTTGAAGACACTGAGACACAGAGAGGTTATGTGACTCGCTCAAGGTCACCCAGCTTAAGTGGCAGAGCTGGGATTGACCAAAGGCAGGTTCACTCTGGGGTCCTGGGAACCACAAGGCCAGGTCCTTGGCATTTGAAGTCATTCCTGAAGGTTGTGGAGGGGGAGAAGGCAGGGAAGAGAAAACTTCTGCCAGTATAGGACATTTCTTCAAACTTAGAAAGGGCTTAACAGCATGCTTAGGTTGAACTGAGTATTCCCATTTGCCATAGTGGGCGGTTTGTGCAGGGACGACGGGAATGATAGGGTCATACCAGACCGTGGAGGGCTTTGTGGCTCAAGGTCAAGTGGTCTGGCCTTAATTCTATGGTTAACAGACAGCACAGACTTGTGTTTAGTAAGATTAGTTTGGAAGGGGTAATCTGAGTGGCTTGAAGGAGGGTAGGAGTAAGACGAATTATGGGGCTGTTTCTCTCAACTGGAAACAATACGGCCGAATTTAGGAGGCAGGGCTGCTGTGGCTGGTGGGGCATGTTGTGCAGCAGCAGGGAGGCCCCATGTTTGGCTCTGGGTCGTGACTGCTTGGGAGAAAAGCGTGGCACGGGAGTCAGCCCGAATGGGCGGATCATTGTCTCCCCAGAGCCGCCAGGCTGGGAGGCACTGGGCAAGTTCCTTAAACTCCCGGACCCTCAGCTTCCTGGCAGGAGTGTTGGGAGGTTGACTAATAAAATGGAAACTTGGTCAGACATCCAGTAAATGTTACTGCCGATTCACTCTTTCTCTCCTTCTCTGTGCTCTATGCTCCAGACAAAGAACGACCGGAGAAAAACATGTCATCAAGGACGATGAGCCACAGGATTTGGGAAGTCACTGGGTGTGTGACTCCTGGGTTCCTTCACCTTCTGTGAAGTTGAGTCTGCACCTGAGGCTTTGAGCCTGGGTTTGGAGGGAACGACATTTCTGTTGATAAAGGGAAAGGCAGGAGCAGGGAACCAGACCTCTAAAGTCAACTTTTCTAAAGTGCTCAGAGGGAAAATAATTAGGAATCACTTTGAAACCCAGCCCCCCATGTTCATAGAACATGCATGGGCAACTTTTTCTCAGAAGGTCTTGCTCAGGCTAAGTGCCGCATTAAGATACTTATATTGAGCAGATAGAATGGTGCACCATTTATTGGTAGTTATGCCCCCAAGAACTTCTGATGATGTTTTTACCATCTAGCCCAAGTTCTCTCTGCCAGCTAAGCAATGCTACTCAGCATTTATTTAGCATGACTTGTTTGCCTCATGTTTTCTAATCAATCCAGTGTATTTCAAACCATCTTTAGCTTTCAATAATCCCCTTAAACTTTATTTGAAATATACATTGCATTTCTCATAACTTCTCCAAACCTTCTGCAAGTTATAACTCTTTGACCTTGGAGGGAACTACTTTATTTTCCCCTCTACATTATTTCTGCTTAGCTGAGATCATTAGAGACGAGAATCATGAAATCAGATGAATTGAACCTTGTGTCTTTTAAGGAGCTAGGTTGTAGCTGATGTGTAGAGATACAAATTAGCTGGGAATATGGCTCCTTATTTTCTACATATGACATGGTAGGGAAACCCACAGAATATAAGACACCTCTTTCCCAGTAGCTGTCTGATGCTATGGTATAACCTTGTAAGACTCAGTCTCTTCTAGAATACTAATGGGCTGTTATGAAATTTGGGTCCAAAATGTCCTCATGCTCTTCCAATTTTGGGAACAGTGTGTAATTAGTGGTTTCCATAAAAAGCAATGACCTTTAAATTTTTTTCTTGGCATTATCTCTTTTTATACTTGAACAATAAATGTGTCCAGAAGTCATTCTAGTCAACAAGATTTTCACTGGCTCTATTAACCTCAAAGAAAAAGAAGAAAAGAACAAACAATCCATAAAAATGAATGTGCTGTTTCTGAGTGACCATCTATAAAATTCTGAGATTTATTTACCCTGTAGATGGCAATGTTTCCCCTTGTCTAAAATGCTTTCAATATTCCCTATACAACAAGGCAAAGTGGCTACATCCAAGGAGAAGAGAGATTAAAGAGAACCTTCTGGGTTCGGTTTTTGACCACAAACGCCCACTGGAAAAGTTAAAGCATTGACACTTGATTATTGCTAGAATTTGTTCCTTTGACTTCCTGGTAGCTGGCGTTGAGAATTGTGCATTAAGAAAGACAGAGTTAGAATGAGGACGGGGAAGGGCGAGGGAGCCTGTAAGAAGTTGGAGGATTTTCACAATGAGAAGAAAATTTAAATTTTCATACTACTACAATTGCCATTTCAGGCTAAGTACGTGACTCCTGGGTTCCTTCGCCTTCTGTAGGGGACCTGCCACATTCTTGCCAACAACAAGGGGTTCGATTATAAGGCTGAAGGAGAATACCTTGCTGAAAGGAACTTAGAGCCCAGTAACTGAGCTAAAGCCTTCTGGAACTCTTGGAGAATCAAACTTCCGGGAGAATGAGGTGGCCCTATGCTTAGGGAATCCTGCTCCAGGGGGGCCCCTCAGTTTTCTCATCCTTGGATTCTTTCAGAGAGAAAAGCAAACAGTTCCTCCAAGCATTGCAAATGACTCAGGTTTAATGGGTCTTCCAGACCCTTTTTCCTCTGCTTGATCATAGCTTGATGGAGAAAAATGATAGGATGTTATTACGAGTTAACTGAGCATATTGCCCTTTAGAATATGTGTAGTTGCGTAAGTCCCTGGAGACAGTTAGGGAACCCATCAAATTGATAGTGACTTCTTTGGAAAAGTTCAAAATGATCTTAGAAATATCCAACAGTTCAAGACTTACTGAGCTTTAAAGAGCAAGGGAGTCTAGGATAAGGTCTTTGAGTTTTTCATCATGGCATTTTTACTTTTTGCTTTCAAATTTACTTCTTTGTCATGCATCATAGTAGTAGCAATTTGTGATCCAAAATCACAGCTCTTTGGCTGCATATAGATTTTTCCATAGCAGAATGAAAAATTATGGTGGAATAAGGTCCAGCAGCCTCCCATGGAAATAAAGCTTCTGCTCATGAAACCAAAAGAGCAGCTCCTCTCTGACCCTTATGGAAATGAGCAGGTCCCTGTCAGAATTACCCCCTTGTAATGGTATCTCAGGTTGTGCTTCTTGGTACAAAGGAGATGGGATCTCTGCTCCCAACAGCTTGTGGCAAGTCTTCTCAAGGGTTTAAGAAATCCAGAAAGACAAGAGTAGGTCTCCAGGGCATGGTACTTAATCCACTCTTGCTTGAAGTAGCAAAATGAAGGGGAACCAAATTCTTGCAGAATTCCCTATGGGAGATGAAGGTCATGTGGAGGAGAAAGTGTGGTCAGGTTTCTGATTAACTGTTCTTAAGAGGCAAAGCAAATTGAGTTTCTCCAGGGAGATTTGCTTACCTTTTAACAGATTTCAGCCAGAGAGACATACCTGTGAATCCCCAGATTTTTTATGGTGCACACTGCTTCCCCACCCCTAACCAAGAAACACAATGTCCGGTGATAGAGTAACTCAGAAATCAAATGTGGTTATATTTAGTATGGGAAACATACAAAGAAGTTCCTCTCAAGCCTAGAATTCTAGAAAAAGAAGCAAAAAGGAGAACATGATGGATTTGTTTTTTTTCTGTTCCCGAGCCCCACACACCACAGTGTTACGACATCTCAAGGCTGCAGAGACCCTTTCACAAACCATCCTAGTCCAAGCATTCTCATTTTACAGAAAAGACACTGACATTCAATCCTTTTTAGAAGAGTGACATATAAAGCAAGGCTTCTATAGGGTTTAGTGGAGACTGAATATTACAATATTTATATCAGAATCCAGCTCTCTAAATGCCACTTGGTTGATTCACTTTATAAATAATTTATAGAGGAGCCGACATTTCCCCTTTGTCATAACTACAAAACTGTGCTCTCATTTGCTGGAACTCAGTTGTTATGGGCAAAGTCTTAGTGGAATGATGTGGATGTGTCCTCGGCTATTCAAGGACCTGTTGGTTCAATCAGTCCTTCTTTACTTGATGTCATAGGTTGTTTTTGTTGTTACCTAGCAACTGTGCATTTCTTCACGTTCTGGGAAGTCAACATGATCAACAAAAACCTCACCTACATGCTTGCTTTATGAGCAAGGTTTCCTGTTATGTGATCCTTAGGGAACTACCTTCTTGAGATTTCATTAGCTCTTCCTCTATATAAGTATTTCTTGACTAATGAAGTTGGAAAACTTTGATGTTAAGCAAATTTACACTACTATAATTTTTATTTACCTCCAAATTCGTCAGAGACTTCATAAGCTCCTGTGCATTGTGAATCTCCTTGAAGGCAGATGTACTGTGGTGTATTTCTCCACCTTTTTTTTTTTTTTGGTTATAGACACCCTTTTGCACTCAGCATCTTGAGGGACTGGTGTTCCAAGGAACATACTTTGGGAATTGCTATATTAATTCAATCTTTGCCTTAAGACCAAGTTCTCTTGCCAGCTGCCTGTTACTGGGAAGCAAACAAACAACAAGGTTTTAACATGAAAACAGTAATTAAATATATAGTCCAAGGAGTCACCTTATGACAAATCAGATACATATTTAGGCCTATGGCTGGCTACATCTTCATATATTGCTCTTTTGTAAAACATCTCTATTGATGCAATCCATAGAGAATAACTAATCCATACTGCTATTTTCCTGTTGTTTTTTTTTTAAATAAAAATTTACCTTTTTCAGGGTGAAAAGACAGCCAACTCAATGGGAAAAAATATTTGGAAATCACATATCTGATAAGGGTTTAATATCCAGGATATATAAAGAGATAAAAAGACAAACGACCCAATTAAAAAAATGGGCAAAAGACTTGAATAGACATTTCTCCAAAGAAGAAATACAAAAAGCAAAAAAACACATGAAGAAATGCTCAACATCACTCATGATTAAGGAAATGCAAATCAAAACTATAATGATGTGTCATTTCACACCTATCAGAATGGCCACTATTAAAAAGATAGAGAACTACAAGTGTTGGAGAGGATGTGGAGGGATAGGAACACTTCTTCACTGTTGGTGGGAATGCAGGATGGTACAGCCACTATGGAGGACGGTTTGGCAGTTCCTAAAGAAGTTGAATATAGACTTGCCACGTGACCTGGCAATACCGCTACTGGGTATATACCCAGAAGAACTGAGAGCAGTGACACGAACCGACATCTGCACACCGATGTTCATAGCAACATTATTCACCATTGCCAAAAGTTGGAAATAACCCAGCTGTCTATCAACAGACAAATGGATAAACAACCTGTGGTCTATTCACACGATGGAATATTATACAACTGTAAGAAGAAATGAAGTTGCAAAGCATATGACACCATGGATGAACCTGGAGGACATTATGTTGAGCAAAGCAAGCCAGACACAAAAGGACAAATACTATATGAATGCGTTACTATGAACCAAATATATTGTGTAACATATTGTTTGATTCAAAAAAATTATATGTATCCAGTACATTTAATTGAGAAATGTATGTATTTATTCATCTGTGTTTACTTTTTAGTTTTTAATTGTTTATATTTTCAATTATTAAATGTACAAAATAAAGGAAAAAAAAATTACCTTTTTCTCCAAAAAGCATAGCCAGGTTTGGAAGTGTGTTTTGTACTAGCTCTCTGTGCATAGAATAAACTACCAGAGCAGTGGTATTTCAGATACCGGCAGGTACCATTTTATATAGAGAGTCAGTGACAGGTGTGTGTTACTAGCTCAGCTTATTTTAGATGCAAAAAGTGCTAGTGAGTTTTGTTCTGGTGAAAGCTGCTGGTCACAGGAAAGGAATCTGTTTGAGTGTCCCTCTCCCCTCCACTCTTCTATCAAGGAGGGGCACTGTGCAGAAGGAGTTTCTAGGGGCATCCCAGGGATCCAGAGCTACGTTGAAGCTGTTGTTGAGACATGCCCAGAGACTGAGCCCTTCACGAGGTATTGCAGGACTCAGGATCCTGGGTTTGCCTCTGTATTAGTCAGCCAAAGGGGTGCTGATGCAAAATACCAGAAATCTGTTGGCTTTTATAAAGGGTATTTACTTAGGGTAGAAGCTTACAATTGCCAGGCCATAAAGCATAAGTTACTCCCCTCACCAAAGTCTGTTGCCACGTGTTGGAGCAAGATGGCTGCCGATGTTCAGCCCTCCTCTTCCTCTTAAAGCTCCAAGGTCCCAGCTTCTTCCAATATCAGCTGTAGGCCATCAGGCTCTCTAGGCTTTGTCTCTCTCCCTGGGGCTCGATTCTCTCCGGTCTCAGGCTTGCTTCTCTCCACAAGGTCAGCTGTAGACTATCAGGCAAACAGCTCATCTCTCTTCCTAGGGCCTCTACCATGCCTGTGGAGCTGTCTCTATTCCTCTGTGTTCTTCTCCTGTGTGTTTCCTTCCCTGGCTCCAGCTCAAAACTCCCACCTCCCTTCTCTGTGGTGCAGTTACTCTGTGACTCCCCACCCACCAAAGGGATGGGGCCTCAATGTCCTACTGATGTGGCCCAACCAAAGCCTTAATCATTATTTAATCAACTAAAAGTGAAACCTCTGAATCCAATATAATCTAATATGCCCAGAGGAAAAGACCTGTTTACAAACACAATCTAATATCTATTTTTGGAATTCATAAATAATGCCAAACTGCTACAGCCTCCTTAAACTTCTAATCTTTCTTGGAGCTTCAGGACTAGGTGGACATGGAATTGCCTTCCTACTGGTTGAACCTGTCTTACTTTTCCTCCATTCTTCCCTGGGATGGCATGGAATGGATGGTTTAACCTTGATTTTTGAGCTCTAGGAAGAAACTTCGTTATTTGTGTGGCTCTTTAACCTGGGTTCACTTTACTTTGCTTCTTCTTCCACCAGGTATTGGCTTAGATTCATGTTTGGGTCCAGGAGAAACAGGCCAAGGAGACTACTCAATTTTCTGTTTCTGGGGCTTAGGGCAGAGGCACAAAAGGAGTCTTGGTGGCTCATGTGTGGAAAGGGTCCTACACAGTGGCTTAGAACCAAGGCTTGTGATAGAAAATGAAGGGGTTTTCTTAGAAAACCTTTGGTCTTAATAAATGGATTGGGAATTTCAGACCCTGAGTCCTGGTTCTCTTTCTTTCTCTGTCTCTCTTTATTAGAGATGCAAAAGTAGTTTTGAGTATGTTCCTCCAGCTGAAACACAAACATCTTGGACATCTGATGACGTGGGCAGCTAAGAGCATTTTGGAAAGATCCCATTTCCCCTTTGCAGAGACTGAATTTACATCAAAGCATAATGAGTAATTGCTCTTTAGCAGAAACATGTGCTTCCAAATAAATGAACAAATGAACCCTGAACTTGTGAAATGGTCCCATGGTTTGACTTTGAATGCATTTCAGCTGTCACCTCCCAAGAGGCCTGGATCAGATTATGAGGTTCTGGGAGGACAGATGTTTCCTGCCTGGACTCCCCGATGGTGCAGGCTCTGTGCCACCCTCCGGGCCAGTAAGTCATCTGCCATGCTGGTTTCCAGACATGACCAGAAGATGGCACAATGGGAAAATCTATTTCCCATTTCAATAGAGACAAGGGATTTCTGTTTTTCATATTGATGGAACAAGGGATTTCATTTTCATATTCAAAGCGGAACTGGAAAAAGACCAAATATTGTAAAAGACCCTGATTCATATCCTCAAGATTCTTATAGTCCTTGGGGCTATTTTTAGGGGAGGTCTTGGCAAAACACACACACACACACACACACACACAGGCACAAGAAATCTCATGTGTACATTCTGGGAATTTTAGGGACAGCTTACCATGTTCTTTTCAAAGAAAGTTACAAAAACAAAGCCCTTTCTGTTGGTGTAAATAACAAGATGGGGTAGGCACCAGAGAAGGGCTTTTCATTCCTTTTCTGGAAAGAAAACAGCTTCGTGATTCCTTTTCCATGACCTTTCTTGTTGCCCTGAAGAGAAGAAATTTCCTGACTTGTACAATAGGACCTTTCGATCTATCTTCTTCTCTTGGAATTTCAGAATTGGAAAGGATTTTTGAGGACATTTATTTCAGCATTTACCCAGCCTAGGAATCAACCTCAGCATCTGTGCGTGCGATGGACAGCAGAAACACCATCTACTTGCAAACCACACTAGGTTCAAGAGTAGCACATTCACACACCTGTCATTTCCCATCCTCGTACTCACCAGATGAAGTTGTTACTTTTGTCATGTCTGCAATTCCTAATGATGAGCATTGAGTACTTTACGGATTTGTTCATGTAATCGGCATTTACCTGAGGCTTCCTGCCAGGCATCTGATGAAACACCTTACATGCCTCACCTCACTGAATCCACAGCCAGCACCTGAGACAGATCTGGTCATTCTCTCCCACTTGCAGGTGGGGAAGATGGCACTCAGAAAGATGAAGCAACTTGTCCAAGAAAGTATAGCTAAAAAGTAGTGGTGAGGTGGAGGAGCTTCCTTTGAGCCAAGTCTGTCAGGCCCACAGGTCACACCCTGTACTACGACGTTTTCTTGTCTCCCAAAGTGTCTCTGCATGTGGATTGCCCAGGAGGGATCTTGCCTTCTCACTCTGCCAGTTGAACATTTTCAACTCAACCCTTGTTAGAATCGTCTGCCTTAAAGGGGACCTGGATGTACCTTGTGCTCTGGAGCTTCCCAATCTAAAGTCTTCTTCCACATGATAATCCTTCAAATATTTGAATGCTGTGATCATACCCCGGCACACATTTTATTCTTTTTTTTTTTTTTTAGACTAAAGAGACTGGGCTTTCTGAACACCTCCTACTATTACTAGACATGGCTCTTCACCTCACTATCCTGTTGGCACCATCTACAAGCTCCTTAAATTGTCAATGTCCCTTTTTACAAAGCGTGACCAACCAGGCCAGAGAACGGTGGGTGTGGCGGCTTGCCTTGATGTGCACAGTGCTGTCTCTCTCTCAGGGGTCAGCGGACATGGGTTCTGATTCTATTTCTACAACACACCCTCTCTTATGTGACCCCATGAAAAACCCTTAGCCCCTTTGGGGTTCTGTTTCCTTATTTGTAAGTCTCCTTTTCCCCGTCATAAGCTTCTAAGACTTGTGACCCTTTGGACATCTGCCTTCCCCAGTAGACTCTGCTCTGTGAGAACAGAGGCCACAGCTGTTCTGCTCAGTGCAGAATCCCAGGGCATTGCTCCATTTCTGGCCAGGGGTAACTGCTTAATTGATAACATAAAATAATGGATCTGCAAAATGCGGATAACTATACTGCTCTTCCTTCTACAAAGCATAGTTGCATGAAACAAATGAGGAAATGCTGCACGTACAAATACTCCGTAATGCTAAAAAATGCTGTTATCTTATCAAGAGACTCAATTAGATATGCTTTTTGAAAAAAGTCATACTGATTTTTATGGAATGTGAAACTCCCTAACCATTTATTCATTCATTTATTCAGTTGGTCATTCATTCAGTATTTATTAAGAGCCTACTATGTGCTCAGATATCATAGTTCAGGGTATTCTTTACAGGTTCAGCAAATCCTTCTTGTCTACTTGAGCTGCACTATTTTCCTTGTCACTAATTCTGGCACTTTTTCTATTGCTCTGTCCACTTACGTCACTTACACGTGTACAACCTAAAGCTATTACTTTTACTGCAGATTGCAATGAATTAATTAGGTTTCAACTTGTGTTGGCTGTTTTTGTCTGTTAGCCTGAAAATATATATTTGCTAGAATAGGGCTTGTTTCAAATACAGGAAGGTACTGCCATGGTTTAATCTGTTTTTACTGATGAAAGAAGTGAAAGAAAACAGCTTAAAGACAAAGAATTATACGAGGGAAAATTTTATTGTGGTTAAAGGCAAACAGTTCCTAGAATAGTTTGTCCATTTTAGGCTTAAAGGAGACCAAAGAGTGAGGGTATTAAAAGGAAACAAGACCGGTGGTGATGGTGTATTTTCTTTTCCACTAGAAGTCTTTTGAAGTAGGTGAAATTCTTTTCTATTTTCTAACAGTTCTACAAACTGTGTTCCATGGACCTTCATCTAATTAGATTCTACACAAAACCCCTAGTCTACCATACAGCCCTTTGGGAGATTCATAATGTACAGTAAAGAAACCAGTTGAATTTTAAAAATCCATTGTTTTCCAAACTTACCTGACTATAGAATCTTTCACTCATGGGACCTCTTGGGAAATGCGGGTTGGGATGATTTTGGTTGGATCCTTCTAGAAGCAAGGGGTCCCATTCAAATTCTAGTAGTCTTTCTAGACATTCTTCTTCATTCTTAGATATATGCTGTTGGCAAAACTCTTCAACAATTATGAAAGAGGCTAAAAATTTCTTTTCCCTCTTTGGCACCACTAATTTTAGTCTGAGATGCAAATATTAGACGAGGCCTCAGACTTTTCGATTACAACAATGATTCGTAAGGGTTTATGTAAGCCCTGACCCGCTTCAGGGTTTTTCTTAGTGCCGCAGCTTTTGTGTAGTTGTCTCCAGGTCAAGGGGGTGCTATCCTTCAAGTTTGGCAAACATGGTCTAGGTGGCTTGCCCCTTTGGGGAAAGGCAAGTAAGCTAAGGAAAGTGTTCCTACTGTCTCCGGGCATTTTGCTTCGGTCCCTCTGCAGAGGGTGTGGCTGGGTTCTAGGACCACCCAAGCTTTGGGGTTTCCACTCCACCCAACACTCATGGCAATTGTTTTTCTAAAGTACCTGGCTTGAAGTCATGCCAATGGGAAAGTAGAGTTTCTCCTTCTGATCTGCGCCATCTTTGTTGTAGAGAACTCTATTATCTTACCCTGCTTCTCCCTTGAAGAGTGTCAGACATTGTTGCTCGTGTATCTGTCTTATAGGAAAAGAGACTGCTGGAGCAGCATGCCCTTTGAGGACTACTTAGGGGCTCTCTCAGTTTGCCTGGTCATAATTCTCTGCTCCCCTGTGGTAGTCTCTGGGCAACAGACTCACTGACCTCTCCAGTTTCAGATCTGTTCTATCCATCAGCTGATAAAGGATGTCTTCTTCTTGAGCATTCACACCTTGCTGGACCCTGGGTCTCCAAGCCACAGTCAGGGACTCTATGCCAGCATCCCCTTTGGACTTAGCAGGACCTCACACTTAATACTCCCTCTAAAAGAGAGGAGTCCACCGGTGCTCTTTAATACAAAGTCCCTCAGTAGTTGGCAGCCTGGTTCCTGATTCTTCCCTAATCAGCATCAGCAATTTGGTCTTGATCTCAATTCATTCCTTACATGGGAAGGTAGCTGGATCCATGGAGTAAGCTCAGCATGTTAGGAGATGACAAAGCATGGAGGTTTTGTATGTGGACCCTGAAGTCATGCTGACTTTGGTTCTGGCTCCACTTCTACCATTCAATATTTAGTGACATCTGGCAAGTTATCGAAGTTTTCTAAGCTTTGGTTTCCTCATTGTGAATAGAAAGTTACAAACCTATATAATAGGGTAATATAAAGAATAGTGTAATTATGAAGATAAAGGCTTAGCACAGTGCCTGGCACAAATAAGTTCTCAATATATAATAATAAAAGAAAGGAGGCATCAAAGATAGAACTTCTGGCTTCTGGGCCCTCACTCTCCAGTGCCTGGGGTCTGAGCTCATAGCTCTCTGGAAACAGGCCCATTGTCAGGAACATCAAGTACCATCTTCCCATGAGACCAGGCTTTCTCAGCTATGGCATTACTGATATTCTGGGCTGGATAATTCTTTGTTACGGGCAGCTGTCCTGTTCATCAGGGTTCTGATCTTACCCAATAGATGCCAGTAGCACATTCCTCCTCATCCCAACTGTGACAATAAAAAATATTTCCAGATATTGCCAAATATTCACTGGGAGGCAAAATAGGCCTCACCCTCCAGTTGGGAGTCACTTCATTAAACTTTAGCCGAGTTTGGACCAGGAACAGATTACAGAAACACAGAGAGCTTGAACATAATTTAGTGCCTTCAGCTGATCAGTTGCTTCCAGAGCAAAACTAAGAGTTTTCATCCCACTCTTTGTCTGTCCTCTTACCTGCTACAACACTGAAAAACACCCCACCACACATCAACAACAGGACCTGCATTGCTAAGGAAGCTGAATGTTTATTTAATAATAATGATAAAATATTTTTCCATAAGAATTATTAAAAATATTTGATAATATGAATTAACCCTAGAATTATAAAGCAAGACCAGATCCCAGAAAGTAAGGTCAGCTGGAAAAGAAGGGGATAAATGCAGTCACTTATGGAATGTACTCTTTTTATTTCTTTGTTTACAAAAGTATTTTTGTGGTTTTATTATTTGCACTTAAATCTTTAATGCAATTTATCCTGGGGTATGGTATGAGATAAGGATCGATTCTATTTTTTGGTTCCAGATGACTGAACTTTGTTCCAAGTCAGAAAATTCCATATTTTCCTTGCTGACCTGAAGTGGCACCATATTGTATACTAAATTATCCTGTGCCCCTTACTGTTTCTGGAATTTCTGGTCCATTCTGATGTCCTATTCTTGGGCCATCTCAATTAATGACTCCTGATTTATGGAGCACTTACTGTTCTGTGGTTTTTGTTTTGCAATAAAAAAATTAAGATAAATTTACATAACATAAAATTAGCCATTTAAAAATGTGCAATTCAGTGTTTTTTCTTATATTCACAAAGTTGTGCAACCACCACCACTACCTAGTTCTAGAACATTCCAATCACCCTGCACCCACTAACAGCTACTCCCAATTCACCCCTCTGCCCTTCCCTTCCTGGAAACCATGAATTTACTTTCTGTCTCTGTGGATTTGCCTCTTTTGGGTATTTCAAATCAATGGAATCATACAGTATATGGCTTTTTCTGCCTAGCTTCTTTCACTTAGCATAATATTTTCAAGGTTCCTCCAGGTTGTAGCATATATTCTTTTTATGGCTGAATAATATTCCATTGTATGGATAAACCACATTTTGTTTATCCATTTATCAATTGATGGGCATTTGGGTAGTTTCCACTTTTGGGCTATTATGAATAGTGCTGCCATGAATATTCACATATAAGTTCTTGTTTGAATATCTGTTTTCAATTCTCTGGGGTATATACATGCGTGTGGAATTGCTAGGTTTCATGGTAACTATTTTTAACTTTTTGAGGAACTGCCAAATTGTTTTCCAAAGCACTACTCCTTTTATTATTTTTATTTTTTGATACCAGCCACCCTACTTGGTATGAAATGGTATCTCATTTTGGTTTTGACTTGCATTTCCCTAGTGAAAAATGATCTTTTCATGTGCTTACTGGACATTTGTATTTCTTCTTTGAAGAAATGTTATTCAGATTTTTTGTCCATTTTTAAATTGTGTTATTTGTGTTTTTTATTTTTTTATTTGTAAGAGTTCTTTATATATTGTGGATGCTCAACCCTTATTAGATACATGTTTTGCAAATATTTTATTGCATTCTGTGTGTTGCATGTGTCCTTTGATGCACAAAAGTTTTTAATTTTGTGCCTTTTTCCATGTGTCCTTTGACGCACGAAAGTTTTTAATTTTAATGAAGCCCAACTTATCTATTTTTTTCCTTGTTTGCTTGTGCTTTTGGTATAAAATCTAAGAAATAGTTGCCTAACTCAAGGTCCTTAAGATTTATACACGTTTCATTCTAAGAGTTTTTATAATTTTAGCTCGTACATTTAGGTCTTCAATATATTTTCAGTTAGCTTTTGTACAAGATGGTAGGTTGGGGTTCAACCTCATTTCCTTTGCATGTGGGTATCCCCGAAGGGAACCTTGGCTTACACGCTTGGGTTGGGAAGAGACCTAGCAGAGTCTTGGCAGTTACGCAGTTTTCAGATGGGAACCTGGCTACTTAAATACACTTGTAAGCACGTGCAGCTAGAGCTGTGCTATGTATGTCAACTGTCAGCGGACAAATTCTCATTCTAACAATACCAAGGGACTCTTAAATTATCGTGACTGCTTTTCTGTACAGAATTCTGAGGCTTCAGATTATATTCCAGCGAAGGGGGGGGGGGCACTGGCCAGGATGGAGACATCTTTTAGGCAGATGGGGATTTGGGCTGTAATGGCATTTGGCTCACAGCAATCTTGCAACATTGAATCCTGGGATTGAAGATGGATAATGCAATGACAGGGTCAGTTAATGGTCTAATTTCAGGGAGGCAAGAGGGTTTTCCTCTAGGGAATGTCTCTCTCCTTTCCTGCATGCCACAAGTGCTTAAAAATATGATTCCTACCAGACCAAGAAAAACATGTTGAACATTCAACCTTTCCACAAAAGAGAGACAGAGATTAAATTGAGTGGCTCCTAGTCAGCCATGGATAAGCTGTTTTTTACCCTTAATGAATCACCAAGCCTCAGAGAGCTTTAGTCTTGGGTGTGCAAAGATTTAATTAGGACCAATATTTTTGACAAGCCCCTTCCATTTCTCCTAGAAAAAAAAAGTCACTAAAGAGCTGTTAAAATGTCAGTCCCTTGACCCTGGGTTCAGGCTAAGAGGTCCCCCCCACACAGAGCCTTTGAAAAGGTTCGGGGGTTACTCGTTGCTGTGAGTTGCCGTGTTTAGCATGGAAGGAGTGTGAATTGTCCTGGCTGTGTCGGGAGAATGGATGGACTGTTGTGTCACCACTTGCGGTGACGGGAGTTAGGTTTGTAAAGAAGCGTGCCCATCTGGAAGCAAATGCCAGTGCTGAGGCGGCGCGGCTCCTGGAGAAGGGGCCGCTTGTTCCCCTGGTCTGAAATAGAGCCCACGCTGTGCGCCTGTGGCATTGTGTGCCAGGGACCAGGAGCCATGCGGGCACTCGGGCATACCTAATTAGGGCAGTATCCAAGACGTCAACGACCTGCATCTTGTGATCCTTCTGTGAACACAGCAGCTTCAAACGCTGGGAAGAATGGGCTGCACGGGATGAGGAGCCAGGGTGTCTTCCACATAAACTCTAGGAAGCCCCTGTCACTCTGAGAACTTGCCACATCTGCTCCGAGACATTTTTCCACCCTATTTATCCTGCTCACTTGCTTGTTCATTGCCAGGAGCTTAAGAACAATAAACATTCTGAGGGGATTTTATTCCAATGACAGTTTTGAATTCCTAGTAGAAAACACCGAATTACCGCTTCAAGGGACCCCTGGTGCGGAATAAGTATTCATTTCCTTTATTCAAAGAGCTGAATGATGCCAGGTGCTGGCACGCAAACAGGAATGCAGGGAACTCCCACTTGACGGTTAAAGCAGCAGGGGCTTCTGTTCTTCTCCAATTTAATACAAATGTAGTAGCACTTGGGATTAAAATGTACATTTTCCTCCCCACAGGTAAGGTTGCTAGAAAAGCAAACATGCTCTGAGCATGTAGCACATTGTTTTAGAAATTTGATATTCATTTTAAGAAGGTGAACACAGACCCATACAGGGGCTGAAATGAAGCGGATCACGAGTGCTCTGGGGCTTTTCCTTGTACCTGCCAGCGTTTCTTTTTCCCGGGAATAATTGCAAAGTTTCTTCCATCCTATCTGAGAAACAGCCTGAGAGCTCCTTTTCGTTGATCATATTAGATCTTTAATCCTGACCAACAGTTTTTTTCTTTATTTTAAAAGAAGCTTTAGATGACATAAACGTTACATTTAACATTTATTTTTAATACGTGAATCAGAGGTAGTCAGGTTATCTTCATATAAGAGTTTTAGTGAATTTTATATCCTAGAATGAATTTGCTGCTGAAAAGCCTCATGGGGATGGGTTTAATCTTTACCATTTGTCTACTCTATTGCATCCCGTTTGAATGCTTGCCTTCTTTTTTTCCCACCATTTATCTCAAATAGCTTTATTAAACTAAATCAAGACAAATTAGTAGCACCTGACAATGAACATTTCTGTTGAGGCATTTGGCTAACAGTGTCTATGACTATGTCAGTAATAATGAAATTTCCAGAGTAGAAGCTTTCAGTGTCCATGAATTGCCATAAATCATTGTTCAAATGGGTGACAATGATGATGGTGATACTTTTGCTGACACTTATTAAGTGCTTACCAAGGGTCAAGTACATGCTAATAATGGGCTTTAGGGAGGGGATGGCTCAAGCGGTTAAGCACCTGCCTCCCACATGGGAGGTCTGGGGTTTGGTTCCCGGTGCCGCCTGAAAAAACAAAAACAACAAGCAAAACAAATGAAAAAATCAACTCAGGGAAGGAAGTAGATGTTGCTCAGTGGTTGAGTGCCAGCTTTCCACATACGAGGTCCCGGGTTCAATCCCTGGCCCCCAGTACCTAAAAAAAGAAAAAAAAAAAAAGAAAAAATATGTGTATATATAAAATGGGCTTTACTGTTATTATCCATTTAATGCCTGTGATTCATTAATAAGGTAGGTACTGTGATCAGCCAAGAATTACACGTGGGGAAAGTGAGGCTGGAGAGCCCCAGGAACTTGCCTTAAATTGCCCAGGGAACTTGCCCCAAATTTCCAGGCAGTCTGACTGTAACCACTAATTTCTTCCACGCTCACTCTATTCTGAAGTTTTAAAAATGTTCTCAGGTCTCTTATTTTATTAAGCACTTCACAAAAGATGGTGTTTGGCATTTTGTAAGTAGTTTTCGGTGGTTGGAAAACACGAGTATTTGCCATCCGAACAATTACAGAAAAGGAATCATTCCTTGGGCCGTCATCCTTGAGCCTGTGAGAGGCTGTGCACAGCACACCCCCAAGACAGCGTCCCAGCCACACACCGTTGAAGACCCCGGGCCCATGTCAACATTCAGCAGCCGCTTCGCCCAAGCGGCAGCTCGTCAAGGTGGGCCTGAAGCTGGAGAAGGAGGAAGGAGCGCAGGCTGCTCCTGTGAGTCCTGGGGCAGCAATGTGGGCGGCGGCCGTGGGGAGCGCGCGCGTGGCCAGAAGGGCTCGCTGAGGCTCGGCTGCACGCTTGGAAGGACGTCTAGGCGTCGAGGGGAAGCACCAGGACCGCTGTCACGGCCCTCATCTGTTCTGAGGCCTAGATGGGGCCAGTGAGAGGGACGCCCACAGCCTGGACGTGGAGATTTACCGTCCTCTCCTGGAGAGCTCCAGTGTGGCTAGCAAGGGGCCCCATGCCTAATCCACATTCTTGGTATTCTTGCCTCAGCCAACCAGGGCAGACATGGCTTTAATGCACAGGCATTTAAGACACATCACTGTACTCTTTCTTTTTTTCCTTCTCCTCCCTTTCCTTCCTCCCATCCCTCTCCTCCCTCCCTCCTTCCCTCCCTTCCTTCCTTCCTTCCCTCCTTCTTTCCTTTGTCTTTAAAGGCATAGTGGAAAGATCCCAGACTTTGGAGCCAAACAGCCCTCTGTTCATATAATGTGTGCTGCCTTATCTCTTTGAGGCTCAATTTCCTGATATGCAAAATCCAGGAATAGGCACCAACCTCTAAGCCATAAAAGAATAGGACGGTTCCTGGTACATGATTAATTTTTTAAAAATTGTTTTTGCTTTTCCTAAAAACTAATTTATCAATGAGAAAACTAAAGTGAATAGCAAACCCATTTCTTTCAACTAAGTGCACTTTAGTTCGACATTTACTTAGTGGTCACTGAATGGCAGATGCTAGAGTTCTAAAGAAACTGGAGTTAACCGAGAGGGACAGAGACACGGCAGCTCAGATGGCTTTTCCAATGTGGAAGAGCCTCAGTGGAGGACTGGAGCTTGACACAGCAAGCAGGTAAAAGTGGATCCATAAAATTCCCATAAAATTCCCAAAACCAAGGAGTCCAAAGATGTGGCAGATACCCTCTCCCCCACTCTTGAGGAGAGGGGATATATATATCCTGGGATATTGTCCTTGGTTGTGCAGGGAGAGGTGTTATCCTTTTTCCCTCCTCTCATTAAAGCCAAGGGTGGAGGAGGGTCTCCAGGAAAATCTATAGTAAAGATGGGAAGGGGTAGTTGCAAGAAGGGAGCACTTGCATTCAATTCCCTAATTGGATGTCTGCTTAAATACTGCACTTGCTGATCTGTGCTGTGCCTATTTGAATAGGGGAGAAGAGAATCGGAGAGAGCTAGCAGGATGGGGGAGGCATGAGAGTGGAGCTGCCTGTACTCCCACACATTTGATCTCAAGGGTGCACAGAGCTTTGTGGGTCATGTGGTGGGCCACCAAGGAAGGTAACTGAGCTTGAGCCAACTCACCTCCCAAGAGGGCTGCCCTCAGGATGAGAGGCACTCAGCAGCAAGGGCTGTGGGATGCACTGCTAATAGTGGATGCTGGGTTGGAAGTTGTATTTCCTATGCTAGGGAACTGGGAAACAAGGCAGGCCCTGCGTGGAACTCACATATGTTCCAAAAGAGAGCCAGGCTCTGAAAACCTACCTCTCAGAAAGCAGTGAGGGCCAATGTTGGCAAGAGATGAGTCCACAGTCAACAGATAAAGCACTCCAACAGCAGCCAGTGAAGTAGAGACACTTATCCTGTCCCTCTGTGTTCCACCCATCCCAAGGAGTTGGGCTTGGAGGAGGAAGATGGAAGAAACATTTTAGACCCTACTCTGAGCAGTCAAAATCCTAGTTCAGGCCTGAGTTTGGGGTCTAGAATTTGAACACTTGTGAAAGGAAAAGATAAATGACTGAGGAGGGTGAATTACCTTCAAAGATGGGAATAAAGATGACAAGGATGAGAGACCAGGGATGGAACTGTTGGGTCACAATCAGACCCAGCTCACAGTCATATGTCACATCTGTGATATGGCCTGTGGATTGAGTCAGGACAGACTCTGTCAGTAGGTAAGCAACTGGTTTGCCAGGGACTTTCCTGGTTTTAAACCTTAGAAAGTCCCACGTCCTGGGCACCTGAGGCAGATCATCTGTCAGCAATCTTGGAGTGACTGACTCCTGTCAAGGTCAGATTGTCTGAGTCTGACCCCTTCAACATCTCAAAATGGACCAGATGTGGCAGTTTATATAAGAAGAGCATGGGGGGCCATTGGACTCTACCTTGCAAGGTGACTAATTATGAGAAGAGAGGAAGTATTTTTGGCTGCTTCTCTCTAAAAACTAAAAATGTATCAACAGCTGCAGGAAATCAGCAACTGATACCAAACATCACATCCACCTAAAAGAAGTGTCAAAAATACTAAATTCCAAGCTCAATGTAGAGATCCTGGCAAACAGGCACAAGCTGGTATACTCAGTTGTAGTTGGTAGGAAGTTTTTCCATCAAGTCCTCACATTAAAAGCCAGGCATTTCATTTGTTATTCCTCACTAATATTTTTCAAGACTCAGATGAGGCATTGAACAATACTAAATGTTCTATGAAGCAATAGGAAAGTCAACAGTTTCTGACTTTTTTCCTATCCCATTCCAAAACAATTATGTTAATCTCACTCCAAGATTCATAGCAGCTGACTGAGTAACATGAGGGCGTAGGGGAAGAATGTAATAATATTAAGAGAAAAGGAATTGGCACTTGTAGAACAAATAATGAAACCTAACCATGCAGGATGTTTCATAATTTACAAACACTGTTACAATTTTCTTACATAGAGTTAGAAAGAGAAAGAATGGGAAAGTGGGTGAGGAAAAGGTAAAAGTAGAGAGAAAGATTCAATAAAACATCTCCTGCCTATTTATGTGGAATTTACATATATGGCAATTGGAAGGATCAGAATACAGCTAAGAATAAGAAGTAAGAAAAAGTCATATTGTTATAAATAATAGTAGGTGGCTAATTTTGTATAGTTGTTCCCATAAACATTGTCACAGAAAGTTTTCATTTGTAAATAGAAGGATTTGAGGATTGGGTATTGCCTATTTGTGGTTCCCAGACCACTGGATAAGTGTATCCACATGACAAATCTTGATGGAAGACCAAATTTTTAGCCTTCTTCTTTGCCATCTTCTCTCCTCTCATAAGCCCAGACCATTGCTGACAAAAATTTTGACAATGTGTACGTTGTCACTGGGTCGGGGGGTGTTCTGCCGGGAAACCTTGGCCTGTTCATGCTATTTCACCTTTCTGCCTCCTTCAGAATTTACTAAATCCAGCCACACCAGAATACCCTTACTAAATTAATGTTACAAAGTGATGTTTTACAAAGAACCCAGTCCTTTTGCTGGTCGATCATGTTTTCTGAGAAAGCGGTGTGTCGGCATCTTTTGTCACTTCTCACCCAAATCATAGACATCAGGTGATATCCCCAGGCCTCCAGGGCCGTGGCATCATCGTGTCTCTGGTACAGGTAGACTTAGCCATACGATGACTCAGATGGAAATCTCCTCTCCCAAGGATTTCTTGAACACAGTTGGGGTCATTACGATTTGGGCTGCAAAATGATACCAAGCTTCACAGTAGGAACATGTAAAAAAGGACCAATTTGTAGTTATTGTCTATACTTTGTTTCTAAGTCAGTCAGCTCACCCAGAAGGCTAGAGCCTGGGCCACCACGTCGTAAGTTCTCTGATTCATAGACGAGATCCGTATGTTATAAGTTCGCAGTGCCTCACTCAAAAATGAAGGCTCCAGCAACGTGTTTTGAAAAACCTTGCATTTTTAAAATGAATTCGGATGAAAAAGGCAACATAAAACAGCGAAATGAGTAAACTCATGCTAAGCCCCTTGTTTTCTGGTGGGTTTCCGTCAGTGTCACGAACCCAGTGGGCTGGCACTTGGTTGTTTGAATGAGACGCTTCAAGCCTTTGCAAACAAGGTTGTCATCTGACTGTGACTCCATGCACAGAAAATTACTTAAAGCCTTTGGAATAAGAAACGAGCCACAGGAAACTGGCCCACATTTGCAGTGAAGTGGCTTAGCCTCCCAGACAGCACAGAGCTATGGCTTCCACCACCACTGTGGAGCATTCATTTAATCCATGGCGCCCGCTACCCCTGGAACATCACTGTCTTCTTACCTGGGGCTTCAATAATTTAAGCTTCCACAGGTGAAGAACTTTATTTTGGATCAATATTTTGCTTAGGCTGAAGACTAGCGGGGAAGAACACAAATCCTTAAGGTTGACAGAAGAGGGAGCGCATGCAACCTTGAAATAGCGAAAACCATGGTTTCCCCTTTGTACAATAGGCCTTGTCTATTTTTTTTTAAGAGGCTCATTTTGCAGCTGCACATAGTACCAGATGTTCTCGCTGTGAGGTTTGGGCATAGAAAGCACTCCCCAGTCCCCAAGTTCACGTTGTCTCCAGAACTCCCACCTGCTCAATCTCTTTCCATATCATTTACACAAATCCATTGTTCTTACCACTGTGCAACTTGGCAGCCTGTAGAATCTCCTAAGTGTGGAAAAAATAAACACAAGCAAGTTAGAAAGATGATGATGCCCTAAATCCAAAAGCAGGGAAAGAGGCAATTAGGGAAGAAGCTAGAAAACAAGGTGGAAGAAATGTTTCCACTTGTGAAGATAATTGGTTGGAAAGTTAAAACAAATTCTCTCACGTATTTCACCTTCTTTTATACCAAACATGAGGTTTGGTGGGTTTTATTTCCATGGAAATAACTTAATTGCCATCTTACGGAGGAAAACAGAGAGATAATAAGATAATGAGAGATCCAGGTTTTGGTTCAATGAGGGATCCAGGTTAGAGCGAGCCATCGGAAATTGCCAATAACTGAATGTTTTGACCTACAGAAATGGCAATTCCCTATGGCCCAACCTAATATAATTGCAGATGAGACAAGTTTGGGTATAGAATACATAGAATGATCACATTTGTCACAAACTGACCTTAACCAGTTGTGTCATTATACTGTTTAGCTTCTTTCTGCTAAATATCATAAATAAAGTGCTGCCTCGGCCTTTGTACTCAGTTTGGCTTGTTTTGTGAGACCCATGAACTAAGAGTGGTTTTTATATTTTCAAAGAGATGTAAAAAGATAAAAGGAGGAGCAATTGAATAGAGACCTCATTTGACCTTCAAAGTCCAAAGATATTTACTACCTGCCCCTTCGCAGAGAAAGTCTATGGGCCAAAGCACCCCAGGATGGCCCAGTACACACACCGCTTTTATTTTATTTTATTGTTTTTAAGATGATGCAGCTTTAGCATCTATTGGGAGCTAGTTATGTGTCAGGCACTCTTCCAAGTATTCATGTATTAATCCTAACAAAACACTATAAGTAGGTCCTATTACCCCCATTTTACACAGCTAGGAAGCTGGAGTGGGGATTTGAACCCAGGAAGTCTGACCCCACAGCCCTGCATGCTCTTAAACACTATGTGGCATTGCCTCTCAAGCAGTTGATGCATGAGAGTTGTGAGAATTGCTCTTGAGGGAAGCAGGATTGAGTAGAAAGTGGTTAAAAGGGTCCTTGACTTCTCACCTCAGCTCTTGGCACTTCCTGCTGAGAGTTTTTGGCAAGTTATTTAACTGATCTCTGCCTCATCGATGGAATGGAGGTACCTACCTCATGGGGAGTTTCAGTGATAAGATGAATGAGATATCTATGCACATACTTTGCACCCTGTAATTAGCATTAAATAAATACTACCGTAGCAATTATTATTAGAAGAGCCCTAAAAATATCTCTTCTGTGTTTGACTCTGTGATGCCAGAACCTTCCATTTGGAGTTATTATCCATGTTAGTGGTCAGTATACTCCTGCCTGGGGGCCAAATCTGGCCCACAACCTACCTGTTTTTGTAAATAAAGTTTTATTGGAAAAAGCCACACTTAATCATTTACTTTTTATCTATGGCTGCTTTCAGCTACTATGACAGAGATGTGTGGTCTGCAAAGCCTAAATTATTTACTATCTGGACCTTGGGAGTTTGAAGACTGAGTGGCAGGAGGAGGAGAAGAGGTGCACATAAGTTTTTGAGGAAGGACAGATAATATGGGGGCAGTGAGATCATGTGATTCGACACCAGACAGGAGCAATTTTTGAGGCAGGCTCTGCCATCTTCCAGCTGTGAGATATAGGATAAATCATTTAACCTATTTGCAAAACAGAGCATGATTAAATGCTTCTGTTGAAAAGATGGTTGTGAGAATTATGTGAGACGATGCATGCAAAGAACATGACCTTTCAAACATTAAATAATTATCTGTTTATTTTCATCATCTCATTGTGAGCTAATGTGTCATTTTAGCATCTTTGCTTGAAACAAGTGGATTTTAATAAAGGAAAGGGGGACAGGCGACACAAAGGCAAGGAAAATCATAATAGCTAACACTGGTTAGATGCTTCCAAGGGACTAGGCTTTGTGCTAAGTAATTCATGCTTGCTAACTTAATTACTCTTCATTAAAAACATTATGAAGAAAAATTGCCTACTGAGGCTTAGAGGGGTTAAGTGGAATCTGGATTCGAACTCCATTGCTTTTCTTGCAGAACGCTGAAAACGCTGGTGCTTAAGAGTTGTGCTACTAGCCAGAGGTTGAGTGCTGCCAGGGGAGTTTCCCGGAGCCAAAGGATAGCATGAAAACCCTGAGCACCTGGGGTTAGTACCGGAAAGTGTGAAATGCCAAAAGGTGGAGGGCATCTGAGAAGAGGAAATGGAGGGCCTCCGGGAAATGAGCTTTATTGTGTATAATCTACTGGACTAGGGGAAATCCCAACAGCTCTTTTACAAGGCCGTTGGTAGAGCTTTGCTCTCCATTTCCAATCACTCGATATGTTTGATCAGGGAAAGGAAATGCAGTCAGGCACAACCTTCTCTTCTCAAAAACCTTCAGTAATAATTAGACAATGTTTGTCTTTATAAAATAAAATCTGTGGTTGTCTCTTGAAAGTAATCTTTTTGCAAACATGGTGGAAAAATTTTAATGGAGTTGAGAATTAATGAAAGCTCTTTCTTAGGATGTCTCTCTTCATTGTAATTTCAATCTAACAGCTAAATAGATCGCCTCTATGTGCAGAACTAACTCTGCAGGGCAGGGAACGTGAGATTGAGCAAAACCCTATTCTCAGGTTACTTCCAACCTTTGTCATTAGAGGTAAAGAGAATGCCCCAATCAAATAGAAAGTACACATGAAAGTGTAAGTGAAGATAGAGGAAAAATTGTAGTTTCTTCAGTGAAAAGATAATTTTAAGGGAAGATACAATAGTACTCTCCTGAGACACAAGAATGTCTCAAAGATTTTATTTCAATCTTTAATTTATGGGGGAACCATAAAATGTGATAACTAGTTCAAAGGAGTATTTAAAGTAATGGACATATATAGTCAGATGAGGAATGCTGGACAGAATTTACATAAGGATGTTAAAGGGCTCTATCCACAGGACAGTCATCATTTGTGTTCCACTGGACACATCATTTTCATTTCTATGGACAGGTATCTACTCCAATTTACAGAGTGTGAAATAGCGCCAAGATGATGAAAGGCAGAGGTAATCCAGAAAGGCCTGCTCCGGGACACACACTAGTTTTTTTTTTTTCTTTTTATTCATCTCAATTCAAAGTCTTTCACAATTTTTCCCGACGCTTTATTGTATATGTTGTCACTACATTGGATAACCTTTTCAACCTTTCAGTTTAGTTGCTGGAAGGGGATATACAGACTTTGCTGGATGATATCTTTAAGTCCTAATTTAAACTGCTATATAATCTTTATTTTTCACAAAAATCTAGAATAACTTTGTGACATTTCTCCACTCTTTGTACCATTTCTTTGAGAAGTTATTATATTCGATATGTGGCCATATTCTTTGGCTGATCAGCAGAAAACTAACCTACGGAACTCAAGAATTCAAAACACTGTTCTGACTATTAAAATACCATAATATATATGTATTTTTTAAAGGAAAAGAGCTTATTGACATAGTATTCTAACTTTCACTTCTCCATCAACAAAGAAAGTATCACTTTAAATATTTTCTTGAATAATATGGACTGTAAGTAAATGAAGAAAATATAAAATCAGTAAGAAAATATGATGAAAAGCTGATGAGGTTATGCTGGAGTAGTTTTGAGCATCATGGTAAGGAAACTTATTTTGCCCAACAATGGTGAATTATGTCATTAATATAGGTGGGTAAAGGACACCACATCACCATTTGGCCATGAAAAACCTCAGAGGAAGACAACAGTGACAGTAAAACTTCATAGATTCCCCTGTGATGGTTAAGTGCATCTATCAGCTTGGCCAGGTGATGGTGCCCAGTTGTTTGCTCATGCAAGCCCTGGCCTGATGGTTACTGTGAGGACAGTGCATGGATTTAAATCACCAGTAAGCTGATTGCCTCTATGGCTAATTACATCTGAAATCAATTTAGGAGATTGCCTTCAACAATTAGAGAACGCGCATCCAAACAGTTGGAGGTTTGAAAAGGAAGAATGATGATTTTAGCAGTCAGAAGAGGAGAGAATTTCCATCTCCACTTCAGCCAGCCAACTTCTCCTAGAGAATTCATAGAAAATCTTCATCCACGTTCCCAGCTTGCAGCCTGCCTTATGGAATCTGGACTTGCCCATCCCCACAGTCACATGCGGTGATTATAAAAATCTCATCTGATTTATAAATATCTTCTGTCGGTTCTGTTTCCCCAGGGAACCCTGACTAATACACCCCCTATCCCTTCCACTGCTATGCTGTTATCCTTCTTCCTTTCATAGCCAGAATTATCACAAATAATCTCATTTCTATTTCCGTTTTTTCCTCATCTCCAACCACACTGACCACTGAAAACTCTGCCAAGGGAGCTGAGTAGGAGAACTTCCAGGAAGAGGAAAAAGATACAGCTGAGATTTTTGCCAGCATGTATGAAGAAAGAGGGAAGAGAAGAGGTAACAAAACACAGTGCATTACACTTGGTCAAGACTAAAAGAAACATTGGAGGAATCAGAAGAACCCCGGCCCCAAGAGATTAACATTGTGGAAACAATCTGGGAAATAGTTGGCTAAGGGCCCGTGAAATAAAGTAATTAGGAATTATACTTTAAAAGAAAGAATGTATAAAAACACCTGATAAACAAATGAAAATGAGCTAATAGTAGAATGCTGAACTATGAACATAAAGCATGTATAGAAGTTTAAAATTATCTGGAGATTTAACTTTCATAGTAAGACATAAAATTGGAAAAAATAATAAAAGATAAAAGCATAAATGTTTGAAGAAATCAGCATTTGACATTTTAGTTTGTTCTCATTATACACTATTATCAATTCTGAAAAGGTGCAAGGCATAAAAACTTTAAATGAATATTTGAAAACTAATTTTATTTCTCTGTAGACTATAATTTAAGCAATTTTTTTCTATTATAGTCCTGCCAGAAATAAGAGGAGTGAAAACTACTGCTTAAAGTTATCACTCTATACCAGGGATCGGCAAACCTTTTTTGTAAAGTACCAGATAATAAATATTTTAGGCTTTTTGGGAGATTTGGTCTCTGTTATAGGGGATTATCTCTGCGATTGTAGTGTGAGAGCAGTCACAGACAATATGTAAATAAGTAACTGTGGCTGTGCTCTAATCAAACTTTATTTACAAAAATAGGCAGTGGGCCAGATTTGGCCCATGGGCCATAGTTTGTCATCCCCTAAGCTAGCATTTTATGAGTCTATAATCCATAGGAGACAATGCTTTGTGTTCATCAGACCCATTTCATCGTCCTGCTGGATACTTAGCTAAACTATTCTCCAATTTTCCCTCAAGTTAATTAGGTCGGTTGTAGGCTTAGGTACTAGTCAATGGAATATGGCAGGAAGTGATGTACACAATGTCTTGTCCTGGCCCCTTAAACATCTCTGAACACTCTCCTTGCTCTCTCTTCTCCTGTGCTTCTAATCCAATGCAGAGCATCTAGAGGACAAGATGGAAAAAGCCTCCTTTCTGAATCACTGCTTGGAAGGTCACCTTCCAAACACCTAAAAAGACTGTGATATGAATGAGTCATAAAGTTTAATTTTGTTAAGCCAATGAGATTTGCAATGATCTGATGTGGCAGCCAGCCTACCCTAATACCCAGCATGCATTTTTGTCAATTAGATGACTTTGAGAAACTGACCAGAATGCCAGCAAAGGGATAAAGCAGCTAGTGTTGTGTTCAGCTTCAAGTACCTGGAAACCTAAAGAAACAGTGGCTCGGACAGAAAGGAGTATATTAGTCCCACACCACAGGAAATCGGGGAGTAAACAAACCATGGCTGGTATTGTGGCATTGTGGCTCCTTCTCTCTCCCTGCTCTGCTGTCCTTAGCAATGGCTGCAGCACCCCAGGCATCACATCATTCCTGGAAGGAAAAAGGGAGAAGGAAGGCAGGCAGCACCAGCAGACTTCTGGTTCTGTCACATGACCTGCTCTAGCTGCAAGGGAGTCTTTAGCTTTCTAGTTTCGTAGAAGAAAAGGATAAGTAGAAGGGGATTGAAATTGATATTGAGTTAACAGAGTATTTATTAATTTTGAACCATACAAAAATTCTGTTGGCAACTAAGTGTTTTAGCCAGTAGACACAAATACATGGAAATTATTGAAATACTTCTTCACAAGAAACTTTTTTTTTTTTTTTAGGAGGTACTGGGGATTGAACCTGGGACCTCAACCACATGAGCTCCATCTGCTCCATCTAAAGTCTTTTGAAAATAAGCCTTGGCAATTCTTTCACTTACAGCAGAATAAACCCAGAAGAAATGATAGTTTACAAAGAAAAAATTTTACAAAAAGTAAGTTTAAGCATGAATAGTCAAGAGTTAATGCAGGAAAAAAAAAAAAAAAGAAACAAAACAAAAAAAAGAGTTAATGCAGAAATAAATCATTATGATGATGAAATCATTATGACATAGGCTATAATATTTGCCTGTTTTTATCATGTTGAAATCAGAAATATTGCTAACTATAGAGAAAAATCTTGTACATTTAACTGACACTGTATCTCTTCTTACTGAACAAAATAATGTTGAAATAATACATCAGTACCAAATAATTATTTATTCTTTGGGAAATGAAGATACAGTTCATAGTCAGTTTTCAATTTTCATGCACTTATTTTAATTTTAAGAACCAAATCTTCAGTGCATAGAATAGGATGCAAGTTTTATTAGAATTAGGAAAACTTGTTTTCAACATTATGGTGGAATTTGTTAAGCTAAGTTAATATATTATAATTTTGCATTGGGAAGTCCATAAAAGTCTTACATATCCATCATTCTCTTCAAGCATCCCTGTGTAGGATGAGTCTATGTGATTTCCTATGCAACTCTTTCACTCTGGTCATAGTTCATTGGAGCATAACCAGCACCTTAGCTAAAGGCACACATTTATAACCTGGGCATAAGAGAGACCAGTGGCCTCTGACAGTAGTTTGATGCTAGACCTTTAGCTAGAAAACGAGGTCTTCCACATTGGATACAGACAAACCGTTTCAGTAGAAGACAGTTGGGAAGTTTTGAATGTGAGGCTTACAGAAAAAGGTGATAGCAGTAGGAAGAAATTGAAGCAATAAAATGAAGTCATGAAAGGGAATCTGCCTTTTAAGAGCAATTGCAAGCTATCTATTTCACTTCAATAGCTTCTGGGACACTGGAGCTTATTATACATGGAGCTGACTGTGTGCCTGCAGAAGATTCTTCTATGTACTGCCTTGGGAACTCCAAAGAAGAAATCCTAATAAATAGCACGAGTTTTCCCTGTCTAGTTACGGAACAAATTTAGAAAAAAAGATCGGAGAAGCCAATGGAGACCAAAATAACACCTTTATTACTGATAAAAGATAAGTTAGGGACTGTAGCTTAGGGAGAAGAGACAAATGGGCCCAGTAAGATCCCCTGAATTAAATAGGCTTACCCACCCAGTCTAGGCAACATTAAATCATAATAGGCTTCACATCCCAAAGGTCCATTGGCAGGTGAATGGATAAACAGAATGTGGTGTCTACATACAGTGGAATATATAAATTTTTAAAGATTTATTTTTATTTATTCATCCCCTTCCCCTTATTGTTTGCATGTCTTCCTTTTAGGAGACACCAGGAATTGAACTCGGGACCTCCCATGTGGGAGGGAGTTGCCCAATTGATTGAGCCACCTCTGCTCACTGTTTGTTGTATCTCTCATTGTTGTTTCCTTGTTGTGACTCTTTGTTGCATCATCTTGTTGCCTCAGCTTGCTGCGCCAGCCTGTGGTGTCAACTAGCTGTCTTGCTTGTCTTCTTTAGGAGGCACTGGGAACAGAACCTGGGACCTCCCATGTGGTAGGTGGGCTCCCAACTGCTTGAGCCACATCCACTTCCCATACAGTGGAATATTGTTCAACCCTACAGAGGAGTCAGGGTTTGATGCTGCTACATGGATGAAACTTGAAGTCATTATGTTGAGTGAAACAAATGTTGAGAGGGACAGATAACATATGTATGAAATAGCTAGAGTGTGCAAATTCAGAGCGTCAGAAAGTAGAGTACAGTTTGCTGGGGTGGGGGAGGAAGGAGATGGGGAATTTAATGCCCATGGGTGCAGAGTTTCTGTTTGGGGTGATGGGAAAGTTCTGGTAATGGATGGTGGTGAGGAGCACAGCATTGTGTGTGTGATTAATCCCACTGAATTGTGTATATGGGAGTGGCTGAGGTATATGTGTTTCCACAATTTTTTAAAAAAAGGAGAGATTAAAGAGACTAACTACCAAGGGCAATACATGATCCTGGATTGGATCTAATAATGGAGGAGAAAAGACCCAAAAGGACATTATTGGGACGTATGAAAAAATTGGAGTATAGACTATAAGGTTTATAGCAATGTTAAATTTCTTGAGCTTGGAAACTGTATTTAAGTTGGTTACATAAGTGAATATCCCTGTTGTTAGGAAATGTATGTGGAAGTATTAAGTGTTCAGGGAACACGGTGCATACAACCTATTCTCAAATGTTTAGAAAATAAAAATATAGACAGAAAGATGAATAGATAGAATGATACGGCAAGTGTAGCAAAATATTAAAAGTTGGTGGATCTGGAAATCTGGGGGAGGATATGTTGAAGTTCTCTGTATGGGTTATGCATTGTTTTTGCAACTGTCCTTTAAGTTTGAAATTATTTCAGAATAAAAAAAAAAAATGAATAGGCCTCAGTATGTGGGGAGGCAAGACTTATGGCATGGAGGAGCAAAGAAAAACTGCTTCACCTGGGCAACTTGTTCCCAACACATAGGTATAAGCATGACCAGGTTTTTCTTCCCAAATTTTCCAATCAGATTAGTCATTGGCCACTATTGACATTGAATGAGAAAAAAGCACAGAAGTTATGCTAATTCAGTCCTTCCACACGGAAGGAGACATAAGGAATGGGGAGAAATATATTGCCCCCAACATTTTTCAAAGTCTCTGTAGATCCATCCAAAAATAACCCCATCCTCCTTATACAGATACACAAGGCAATTTGAACATGTATCTCTTTTTCTTTCAATAGGAGAGAACACAGACTCTCTTAACTCTAAAAAATTAAAAATAGTTTTTGATTATTTGATTTTACCTGCATTTATGAACAGAAGAAACTGCGATTCTTTGAAACCTTACACATTTTTATGGCAAGTGTCTCAGAACAGTTTAATTTATACTCCCATAGATAACAAAAACTTTAATAAGTGATTAACGGTAAAAAGTATTAATTTATTTCAATATATAACTCTTTAATTTAAAAATAAAAAGACAGAGAGAATAAATAAGTTGGTTTTGTTCAAGTTATCCAAAACTTTTTTTCTCCTTAAGAAAGTTGAATCTGCTAAGCTAAAAGGTAAAACAATTACTTTCTCCTGCACACACTAGATACTAGCTTGTAAAGTGGGAGATAAGGAAGGGAGATAGATCAATTTTCTAAGTTAATTGAATATTTTTTATTTGAATTTTAATTTTTATGCCAAATTTTGTACTCAGTGTTTGATTCAGCAGTTGAACAGATATTTTTAAGGTAATTATCCTTCAGATATTTGAGAGCTTCAGGTGGTTCTAGTCTTTATTTCGTAAAAAAACAAAAAACAAACAAACAAACAAAAAAAAAAAAAACAATAAAAAAACCCAGAGTACAACAAAGTGATGATTCCAGGTAAGTTCTGCCACCCAGAGAGGTTGGGGATCTTCTCATTAGGGCATAGGCATTCTATTAATAAAAGGTCCAATGGCATTAGCCTGAAGTTAGTCTACTTCTGATCATAGTTTCCAAAAAGGATGAAAGAGTAAGCATGTTACCCATCCAAAATTTTTTTGGATGACACCAGGATTAATTCAACATTGACAACTAGGAGGCCTCTTATATGCCTTTTGCTGGGGCCAGAGTCAACCCAGGACTGGGCCAGACTGAGGAGGGAATTGCTGAGCTATGTTTAGAAGATGACAAAAATATAATATTTTCTTCTAATATTTTTATAATGTGTGTGTAAGTATGTGTGTATTGCTTGGTAATGAATGTGGGGATTTTACTTAGAAAAATGTGAGGGAGAGGTCTATAGTTACTTTTCCAACAACTTTCGGAATTGTAACTCTTCCAGGTGATTTTCTAGCACCATCTATTAACTATTATATCTTTTTCCCACTAATAAAATACTCACATTTGTACAGAAATATGTGTGTAAAAGACTCCATAATAGCTGTGTTTGTAATAATAAAATTTAGAACTTAAATATTTATCACTACCTAAGTGTGTTCTCATTGTACTTATGCTGGTTTGGATTCTTGAGGGTTTTGAAACTATGACTTGATACTTTCACCAGTTTGGGAAAATTCTCTGCCTATCTTTCCTCAAATACTTCTTCTGCCCTATTCAGTTTCTCCTCTCCTTCTGGGATTCCAATTATATGTATGTTAGACCATTGACTGTATCTCACATATTTCTTGTCAACTGTTCTATCTTTCCTTTATTTTTTCTCTTTGTGCTTTAGTTTGGAATTTTCTAGTGCATTGTCTTTGAAATCACGAATTCTGTTTTCTGCTGTGTCTAATTTACTATTAAACCTATACAATGAATTGTTAATTTCAGATATTATAATTTTCATTTATAAAATGTCCATTTGATTCTATTTAAAAATCAATTCAAATTCTCTGTATAACTCCCCATCTCCATTTCTTTTATCTAGTTTCCATTTTCTTTAACAATTCAGGATGGTTATTAAAGTCCTTGTCTGATAACTCCAATATCTGAATTTTCTGTGGTTCTGGTTCTTTTGTCTGTTTTGTCTCTTAGTTTATTGGGGTTATGAAAGATGTTTTCCTTCAAAGAGGGTTACATTTTCTTTTGGCAACAGAGAGACAATTAGCCGCTCCCCCTCGATTGTGAGCCTTTTAAGGCTTGTCTACTTTAGCTTTAATTTTTCTGGTTTTCAACAGGATTTTCCAGATATTTACAAACCCCTTTAACTTGGCCATGTTTGCAAGTATAGGGTAGATGCTGAAATCTGTCAGCTCTTTACCCTCCCTGCTGCAGCTTTCCATTAGGTTTCTTGGAGTTTCACTCTTCACACATACAGTTCAGGGATTAGCTAACTGTTTGAGAGGGATTTGTGTGTAGTGTTGAGAGTTCACATTCTATGACTCCTTCCTCTCCAGGATTAAATCCTAGCCATTGTGGAAGCTTTGAATGATCGTTTCTGTATCCTAAATTCAGTAAGACTCTTACTTCCTGCTTGAATTCTATTTACAGTGCTGGAAAGTATTGGAAATTTCCTTAGAGGAAATGCTGGGTAAATATGGAGTCCAGCTAGTATGCATCCCTTCTTTCAAGGCTCATATGCATTCCAATTTTTTTTTTTTTTTTTCTGATTTGGCTGTTCTTCAGTACCTTAGAGCATTTTTCATTCCCATTCCCTCAGTTTCATAATTTTTATCTTCTGGGCAATTTATCTGACACTAGCTAGTTTGTCACGATTGGTATTAGCACTCATTGATAAGGATTTAACTGTCACTCAGAGGATAAAACAGGAATTTAAAATTTGACATGATAACGTATTTAATGACTCAAATAAACAAAGGACATTAAAATATTTTGTGTTGGAATAATCTACAGATTCCAGGAGAGATGTTGTTTGCGTATGTATGAAAGGCTGGAAAACACATGGTTTGTGAGCCCCTGGTTCTTTTGGTAAGAAAGATCACTTTGGAGCAGCAACTTGTCCCCAGTGTAGAGACTAATCATATTTGTAAGACAATGTGGACACTTAAAAGTTGCCTTCAAGTCTGCAAGCATTACACTTTTAAAAATAATTCATCCTGTTGGAATGTATTTCCAATCAGTGCCTTCCAAGAAGCTTGGGTTAGATTCTCAGAAGATTGAGACATTTAATGCCACCCAAGTGGCTGGAAGTGAAAAGTAAATATTTCTTGTTAGTGTAGGGCCACCTAAACATTAAGATTCTAGAAGCATTCTGAAATTGGAAATTCATGTATGTTTTTAAACTCAGACCAAAAGATGGCACCTTTTGAAAATTTAGCCTGGCAAATGAAAGGCAAAAAGACATGTTCTTTATGTCAATTCCAGAAATGTGATGCAGAGTTGGGAAAAGAAAAGCTTTTGTGAAAGACCTTAAATGACATCTTAATAATGGTTTCAAGCTTGGAGGGATTTTTGTTGTTGTTGTTAAATTGTTTTGTTTTGTAAAATTGGCAAAGAAGTCTCACATGTTCTTTCTGGGAAAGTTGGAAACATTTTACAATGTTCTGAAGGAAGTTGCAAACAAAGCTTTTTTTTGTTGATGTAAATAACAGGATGGAGTCGGGAGATTTTTTTTTTTTTTTTTTTCTTCAATTTTTCTTTACTAGGTAAGAATAGTTATTGGCTAAGGAGGCAAAAAGGAAAACAAGGGACAAAGTTCTGAGACTTCTTACACCAATGTTATGTGTAGGTGTAGTCAGTTGACATTCTAAGACCTAGCATTAAGGTTAATTAGTTCTTCCCATAGTGAATCATGAGTGCCCAAAAAATGAATTTCACAAAAATCTTGCTATATTTAGACGTTGTAATATGTAGAAATATATTTCACTCTAACTCAGATGGTATTAATTTCCCATCCCCATATCTTGACAGTAAGGTAACTCCAAAACATAGGAACACAAATTTAACATTTATTTAGCTTGCTATTACAGAAAATTGGAAAATCCTCTTTGTTCGTCTACTCCTCCATATTCCTAGCTTTAAGGGTGTACTTGGTTTGTTTTGAGATGACTTCTAATGAAGGAGTTTCATCTCCTAGGGTGTTCTTGCCTCAGCAACAATTTTTCTGGACCATGAGATAAAATGAACAATTTAATATATGTGTTCACCAACTTTGGGAATGCATCATCTAAGCTTGTAGTCTTCAGAGCTCCTTCTCTGCTCTAAGAATTGCCCTGGAGTTTACATGCAACCTTCTCTGCATGTTGGGAAGGAGACTCTAAACTTCACTTTTCTTCCTCCTCCAGATTCATTCCTTTCCCTTCACCCCATATACACCAAGCCCTCTTTGCCCAACCCTTCTCATTAGTTCTCAGATATCTATCTGCCCAATCTGTTCTCCAACCCAGTTCTCTTTATGAAGCATTCCCAAAATGTAGTGATTTTACAGTAAGGAGAAGTGGGTTTTTGTTCAATGGTGGGGGGAGGAGGAAGAGGAAAAGAGAGAAATTTAGGGGAAATGGTGATTTTGGTCAGTGAGAAAGCAGCCTATGGAGGTACCAAGCTCCTGAGCATCATATGGGGAGATTTGTGAGGGAGGACTCAGAGAGAGAAACATGCAGGCAATTTCCAAGAGATAACATTGCTTACTCTGCAACTCTGCTGAGGGCCGGCTGTTTTTGCTTGTTTTCTAGAGATGAAACTTACTGTTTCACTCAACTCTTATTTGGAGGTAAATAATTTTGGTATGATTTCTTTTCTGCACTCCACAATTTACGTGTACAAACATACAAATGGATAACATCAATACGTTTGTCTTTGTACCCCATATTGAACAATGATCAACTGTTTATTTGATGTGTTATGGGAAATCAGAGCACCCCTGCATCCTCTAAGCAAGTTATTCCTGCCTTACCTGATGACAAAAGCTCTTGAACTTGTCTCATAATTTTCTGCCTCTGCACCTTAGTTTATTATTCTGTTTTCTGCTTACAATAACTTTCCCATCTATAGCCACTCAACCACTATTCTGCACGTGAGCATGTGTCCCCAGAGCCTATGAGGATGTACCTTTCATTATTACAGTATTTTTTCCTAGCCTCTCCTTATCCAACCTTCTCTCCCATCACCATCAAAACAAAAGACAGGAGAAAGCTTTGGGTGTCATTCTTCATGAGCCCTATTCAATGCCATATTCTCTTCTTAAGGGCACTGGACAGCTTCTAACCTATAGCACTTGTCAGCTAGTACTAGCAAAGTTTCCGATATATGTGTGTTCCCGGGATCTGAGTACCATGTATACTCTCAACCCACACTTAATAAGCATGCATCCCTACATAGGATAGTGGAACTGGACAGCATAGGGTCAGCTCCCAGTGCAGGCACTGGGATGAGATGAACCAGTGTCCAAAACAAACAACAACAATAATGAAAGAACAAATAAAATTCAAAAGAGAAAGCCTTGATGGTTTTACTTGCTGAACTAAAATGGAATCTTGCTAAAATAAGGGTTCTTCTTTATAGAATTTGTTCAGGGTTTGGTTTTTTATCACCCAAAAGTCTATTTATACTTGCATTTTAATTACATTCATTTTGAGAGTACTATTTTGTATTAATAGTATTTTCATATCAGTCAATAGAGACTGATCTTTGTAATAAGCACCAGATGTTTTTTTAGAGATTCTATGATTTTCAACTTCATTTAGACACTAAAATATCAGATTGCTGTTGTAATTATGGAAAATTGTAAGTCTAGACATTAATTCTGGTGTGTTGTAGGGTATTACATACAGGGTAATGGATTGTTAGCCCCAATATTTAACTCTTCCCTCTCAGTCCAAAAACATTGGCCTACTTCTCTTCATTCAAGTATAGATCAAATTTAGTAGAAAGATGGATCCAGGAATCAATGCTGCATTGGGGGCCATGAACTCGAGGGGTTTGTGGGACTGTTTTAGAGGCAGGAAGCCCTTTCTGGAAGATTCTGTGCTCTGAATGCCAGCAGTAGCTGCATGCTTTGTCTGGGTTGTAGGTAACCTGGGGCTGCAGTGCTCTGCAAAGGGAAAGAAAGAGGGATGATTATGAATTTCTACCCCTTTGTCTGGAAATTCCTTGTCTTCTCCATTTGTTTCCCAACACCAGCTAGTGCACTAGGACAAAAAGCTGGAGAAGGAGTCCAAAGGGTTTTCAGTGGAAGAAGTATATTCATCAGGATGGGCTAAATGCTTTAGCAAAGACATCCAAATCTCATGGGCTTAATGCTCAGGAATAGATCTCCTTCCATGTGATGCAGAGATACTTAATCTTGGCTCCAGAGAGCCCAAGGGTCCAAGGATAGAATTCAGGAGTCCATGGGCTTGGATAGGAAGCAATTACATATTTATTTTCATTAGCCATTTATTTTTAATAATCATTGGTTAGTTTTCATTATGAATGGGGTTTGTTGCCAGGGGAAAGAGAGTTGTTTGTTCCCAGCCTGTAAACTGACATAGAGATGGGGGCAAGGTATTTCATGAAGAAACCAAAACAGAAAGCCAGGCAGCTGGCCCAACTCATTCCCGGATCTCAAAGGGTTCGGATAAGAAGAGAAAGCAGTTATGAATTAAAGGACAGAGTTCAAAGTCGAGAGTGGAAGGCAGAGCTTTATAGACTTCATAAATTATCTGAGGCCTTCTCTTGTATTCAGGCAGGAAGTTTTTAAAGAGCTCTTGTTTGGCTCATGGTGGGAAAGTCAGAGTGTGATGACAAGGTCAATTCATATCCAGAATTTACCATGGGTTTATTCTGATGACAGGATATGCTTGGGGATGTGGTAGGGCAAATGTTTAGTTCCCATACATATCAGGCAATTTTCTGAGGCTCTGGCTATTGTCTAACCATTTCAAACTATTTTTACTTAGGTATCAAAGACATTCAGTCTTGCATCTTTCAGTCTGTTTTAGTGTCCCAACTGCTAAAACAAATGCCATACAATGGGTTGGCTTAAACAAGCGGAATTTACTGGCTCACAGTTTTGAGGCTAGGAGAAGTCCAAAATCAAGGTGTCATCTGGGCGATGTTTTCTCCCAGAAGACCGTGGCTTTTGGGGGCTGGCTGCTGCCTGCGATCCTTGGTCCTTGGCTTGTCCATCACATGGCAATGCACATGGCTGCGTCTTCTCCTTCCTCTTCCAGTTTCCCTCGACTTGCCGCTTCTGGCTGCTCCCTGTGACTTCTCTCTCTGAACTTCATTCTGCTTATAAAAGACTCCAGTAGGGAGGCGGCTGTGGCTCAATCAGTAGGGCTCCCGTTTACCATATGGGAGGACCCGGGTTCGGTTCCCGGGCCTCCTGGTGAAGGCAAGCCCGCCCGCACGGCGTGGTTAGCTGACCCAGCGAGCACAAGCAGCAAGGGGGGGATAAATGAATAAATAAATAAAATCTTAAAAAAAAAAAAACTATTAAAAAAAAAAAAAAAAAAAAAGACTCCAGTAATCTGGGTTAAAGCCCCACCTGATTCAGTGAGGCCACACATTAAGTAGAGTAACATCTTCAAGAGATTCTATTTCAAGAGAGCCTATCCACATCCACAGGACCAGGGGTTGGGATCTGCACTTACCTTTTGTGGGGGATGGGGTTCACCCCCCAAGACACCCCAATGAGAGTGACCCTTTCAAAATACATGCCAGCATAAAGCTTCAGGGCTCAAATCCTTCCCACGCAGAGAACAAAGAAAGGGTTTATAATGTCCATCCTGTCCCTCATAATTTCCATGGCCTTATCTCAGAACCTCCTCTGCTCCCTCCATTTCATAGCATCCTTAACAGGCTCTTGTTCCTTCTCCCTGGAAGAGTCTTTCATGCCTTTAATGCCTCACTTTCTTCAAGTTTTGGTTCAAATGGCTCTCAATGAGGTCTACATGAACCCCTCTCCTTAAAAGAACAGCTTTCTCTCCATTAGCCCTTCATTTTAAGTCCCACTTATCCTGCTCCATATTTGTCCATTGTGCATATCACCGTCTGTGTTATGCTTTACTTATTATGTTTATTGTTAATTGATGAGCTCCAATGGAGCCAGGATTTTAATTTGCTTTATTCACTGATATTTCCCAACCATTTACAGATATTATTTGAATTAATTGCATCCTCCAAACTGAATGTGGAAGCATTTGTTCTTCTTTGGGTGAATGATAGAATCAATTTTTCTGCAGCCTTAAATATTAGATAAATTAACTCTATCCTCTTAGCAGAGATGGATTAAACACATCTGATTATGTAAGTAAGAATTCCCTGCCTTTTGAATTGAATCTACAATTCTAGCATTATAGAAGTGGAAGGAATCTTAGAGATCATCTAATTTATTCCCATGCCCCCAACTACCCATCATCCTTCAGTCTAAATGTTGGTCCATAATATAAAGTTACTCATGGGTCCCTGAACTTGGAACAAAGTTTTCACCTCCACGCTCTTGTGAGCCTAATGTTCCCTGGTTTGTGCCTTGGGAATATACTGTAGCCTTACTCTTAGCTCTAACCAAGCTTCAAAACTGTGCAAATGTCACTTGTTTAATGAATCTCTGGAGCTGGATTTACTCCTTACTTTCTAGGTGCCCCCACAGCATTTTTTCCTGCCTTGCACTTTCCATGGTCTGCTCTATATTTCAGTTAACTGTATCTGTAAATAATTACACGGTATTACAAATTCTTAAAGTCAGAGGTCTTTGTTTACCTTTGCGTCTTCCCCAGGGCCCTGTGCAAGTAAATATTGACAAGGCCTGCAAGGGGAACCTGGGAATGGAACTGAGCTGTCTGAGCTGGGCACTCGGGTTCCCGGAGAGATGACTTTAACCCTGGGGGGGCCAGATGTCTTCAGCTCTCTTTCCCTTTGTCCGTTAGAAACCATATGATGGAAAGTTCTTCATGATGGGGCTAACATTTGCATTTTCTTACCTACGGAGGCATTTGCATTCCTTTTGCCTTGGGGCTCTTTATAGCTTATGATTGGGGCACAGTTTTATACTTACATGTGCCTTATTTATTTATCCTACCAGCCATGCAGGATTCATCAATATCTAATTTTGCTGTATTGATGTGAATGGACTGTCTCACGGTCCTTATATGATCTCCTCCTCCTGGCATTCACACCCTTGTGTAAGTACACAGCCCTCGAGTGTGAGCTGGACTTAGTCACATCCTTCTAACCAATAGCATACAGAAAAGGTGATGGAAGGTCACTGCTGAGATTAGCTGAGAAAAGACTATGACTTCCGGAGCGCTGATCCTGCTTCTGGCCCTTCAATCTGGACCACTGCTTGGGTTCCTCCCGGCATTTCTGCCCACGAGGGGATGCAGCTCCTGGAAAGTAAGTCCGACGCAGCCGAGGCTGAGAGTCCATTTCCGTCTTGATGTCTTCCTGGGCTCCGTTCTATCTGGGCTGAGTGGGGTGGGGGTGCAGGGCCCTAGCCTGGAGCCGGAAACGCTAATTGTGTCCCCCTGCTGATTGGCAGCACTACGTTAGATAAGTTAATGCCGAGTTTTGTATTCCCTGAGCTGTGTGTGGGGTCGTGGTGGATCTGCTAGGAATATTCTTGAAGCTCCCGTCCACCTCTGACATTTCATTTCAGGAACGTGGAATCATCAGGGACAATTGCCTGCTTTTTAAAGGAGGTGGATTGTATTTTAATGTACTACAGGTTCTGTACTACGGATGGGAACTATCCAAGTTTATAATGCAAAAACTTATCTTAGACCAAAGGTATCTTCCACAAAGTTAACAGACTGGGCAGACCCATCATTTGTTGATTTTTTAGAAAATACAAACATTTTTGCTACTCTTATTGCCACATCATTAGATGTGAATAACTCAAGTCATAGAAGAAAGAATGTGCCTTCTACATTAGAAAGCAGCAGATTTCCTGCTAGAAAGAGAGGAAAGCTGTGCTCTAGCACAGGGGTTCTTAACCTTTTCTGTTCCACGGACCCCTTTGCCAATCAAGTGAAAACCACCGACCCCTTCTCAGATTGCAGTGGCAGATAGTTTTATGACACTCGACATTGGCATGTCTTTAAATTAAATTTTAGGATTATTCAAAATTATGTTTTTAACTTTCCCATAATTTCAATACCTGATAACCTAACCTGGTTCAACATCTGCTCAAATGATCATTTTTGGCAGATATTTAGAAATTTGAGTTTTCCCATGGCATCGTAAAACCATCTCTGCCATCCTTACCAACCTTCTGCAGGCAGCTACCCACTGCACTCAGAACATGCTACAACAAAATAAAAATCATGCTAAGTCCATACTATACTGTGTATTATTTAATACATATATCACACCCGCATCAACATGCTCCCACAAGAATAATGGTTTTTTGAAATTTCAATTCAAGCTCACAAACCCCTGGAATCTAGAATTAAGAACCCCTGGTCTAAGAGGGATGGGTGTCTTTTGAGAGCATGGGCAGTTTCTAACAGGGGAGAACAGACGAGTGTGTCCAGCCTGTAGTGTTGCAAATACTATGAATTTTGTCCTTCAAGGAGTGAAGAAGCCTGGTAGTCACTGTTGGTCTTGAGGAGAGGGGAAGGGAGGAATAGAATAGATGGAAGAGGGGGGTATTTAGAGGGGAATGGAAGTGTTCTGCATGATCTTGCAAGGTTGGATACAGGCCTTGTTAAACTTCAGCAAAAATTTATAAAAGTATATGGTCCAAAATGTAAACCATAATGTAAACCATTGACCTTGGTTAGTAGCTATATTTCAATTTTTGTACATCAGTTGTAACAAATGTACCATCCACACATAAAAAGGTTATTAATGCGGGAAGGGGGAAAAGGTGGAGGATGTTGGGTTTATGGGCGTTCCCTATATTTTGTATGTGACTTTATTGTGACCTAAAACTTCTTTGAAAACAAAATGAAAAAAAGTAAGACACTGGGGAAGAAATGGAAGAAACGGTCACTGTATATACGGGACAACAGATATTACAGTGATGAAAGGCAAAATGTCAAAAAATTTTTTTTCATTATTTTTTAAATATCCCAATTTTTAAATTTTAGTTTAGTCTTTCTAAATTATTATGTATTTTACTTCTTATGTTTAAACCTATCATTATTATTTCATTTTCATGTTAATTATATTTGGCAATATTCTTGGCTTCATTTTTGAAGACATTTTGGACCACAGAAGGGTTACAACTGTGGCAGGGGAGAATCTTTAGTGTGCGGTGTCCGTGATGGGGGATACATAGGAGGAAGTTCACCTGGGCATGCATATAAGGTATATAAATATGTTCAAATGTTCATGGAGCATTGTCATAGTGGGTAAAGATTCATACAATAGCTGAAAGAGTATTGAATTCCCATCCTGGGGAGCTCTGCCACATTCTCTAATGGAACAGCAACAATTCCCTGAGTACAGGGGCAATGACTAGTGAAGAAGGATGGTCCAATGATGGGCCCTTGATATTATGTTTATGAGTCTTTGCTCTTGAAATTGCAACTTAGCCTAGTGTTGTAGGGTGCCTAAGAGTTACCTCCTGAAAGCCCTCATGTTGCTCAAATGTGGCCTCTCTCTAAGCCAAACTCAGCATATAAATGCATTACTTTCCCCGCCAGCATGGGACATGACACCCAGGGATGAGCCTCCTTGGCACCAAGGGATTACTACCAAGCACCAACTAGCCATACAACTGGAAAAAGACCTTGAATAAAAGGGGGAAAAGGTAAAGACAAATGAGTTTATGTGGCTAAGAGACTTCAATGTGAGTTGGGAGATCATCCCAGAGGTAACATTTATGCACATCTCAGCAGGATTGCATAGACTGCCAAAGTAGGTACTACCCTAAATACTGGGGCTCCTGAGGCTCTGGAGACACCCAGATCCTACAGTCAAGGCAGATACTTCTGGAGTTTGGTGCCTTGCCAGTGGGCCCTATTTTGGAGTTTGTGTTTCTGAGTGTGACAGAGTTGGACTCAGTGTGACTTCTCTACACATGCCTCTTTTTCCCTTCTATTTGAACCTATTTTGGTGCTGGATTTGGTAGGTTTCCACCCAAGAGACTTGAATCTCTGGGCTGTCCATGTGCCAGCTGGGCCCTGAGCCTCAACGGAGTTGCAACACCTACTCTCCCATTCATTGGACTCACCCAGGACAACTAACAAGGAAGTGAAAATTGACAACCACCATCCCAAGGAAACGAGAGAGCCTATAGCTGCAAGCAAGAGAGTCCCATCCATCAGCCATATGGGACTGAAGCCCCCTCTCAATTAGAGGTGGAGTGGGCATCACCATCTCAGAATCCTCAGGATTGGGGAATGAAATATGGAGTAGAGTGGACTTACTGGTAGTCTACTATAAACTTATTGTGATTCTAGCAATGGAAGAAATTATATCATTGATGTGGAGGCAGTGGCCACTGGAGGTGCTGAGGGCAGGGAGAAGGAAAAAGAGATGTAATATGAAGGCACTTTCAGGACTTGGAGTTGTCCTGAATGACGTTGCAATGTCAGATACAGGCCATTGTATATATTACCATAACCTACAGAATTGAGTGGGAAAGAGTGTGGACTACAGTGTAAACTATAATTCATGCTTAGTGGCAATGCTCCAAAACATGTTCATCAACTGTAATGAATGTAGCATACTAATGGAAGAAGTTGTTAATGTGGGGAAAAGGGGGAGGTGTGGGGAGTGGAGCATATGGGAATCCCACATACTTTTTTATGTAACATGTTATGTAATCTAAGTATATTTTAGAAAAAATAAAAAATATATTAAAAAAAAAAAAAGAACCCTTGGTCTAGAAAATTCAAAAGAATATCTGTCTGAAAATGAACTATGGGTGGGGAAATATAAACCAGAAACTCAGCAAGAATTTGCTGTATATAAAAAGAAAATTAAAGACACTGAAATTTGGTTAAAAGCTCAAGTCTTGGAAATGCAACCAAAACAGGGTGGATCTGTTTATTAATAAGAGATCCTCCTGGATGTGGAAAGACAACAACTCCAAAAGTACTATCAAAGGTACATGTTATCCAAGTACAAGAGTGGATTACTCCAGTTTTATCAGATTTTTGAAAAGGTTATTTCAAGGAGATGTTAAATCCTGAATCAAGCTTCCATATATTTCCCTATCAGTCTCAGATGGCAGTTTTAAAAGAATTTCTCCTAAGAGCAACAAAGTACAAAAAATTACAAATGCTTGGAGATGATCTGAGAACTGATAAGAAGATAATTCTGGTTGAAAATTTACCTAACCACTTTTATTGAGATGCTCATTCATTGCATGAAGTTTTAAGGACGTATGTACAGACTGGTCGATGTCCTATTTTATTTTATTTTTTTATTTTATTTTATTTTATTTTATTTTATTTTATTATTTTACTGGGAGGCCCCAGGGATTGAACCCAAGTCCCTCCATATGGGAGACGGACGCCCAACCATTTGAGCCACATCCACCCCTGTTGATGTCCTCTTATATTTATAATCTCCGACAGTCTCAGTGGAGATAATAATCAAAGGTTACTGTTTCCTAAAGACATTCAAGAAGAGTGTTCTATATCAAATATTAGTTTCAACCCTGTAGCACCAACAACTGTGATGAAATTTCTTAATCCAATAATGATGATAAAAGCTAATAAGAATGGAAGAAAAATTACTGTCCCTGATAAAACTTCTCTAGAGTTGCTCTGTCAAGGATGTTCTGGTGTTATCAGAAGTGCAATAAACAGCCTCCAGTTTTCTTCTTTAAAAGGAATGAACAGTTTAGGGCCAAGGAAAAAAGGAGTATCTTCATTAAAATCAGATGCTGCTCTGTTAAAATCCAAACAAAGGAAAAAGTTTGATAGGATTTTTGAAAATCAAGAGGTCCAAGCTATTGGTGACAAAGATGTTTCTCTCTTCTTCAGAGCTTTGGGAAAAATACTGTATTGCAAAAGAGCATCTTTAGCGTTAGACTCCCCTTGCTTGCCTCCTCATTTATCAGAGTATGAATGGGATACATGTTCAACCGAGGAAGTAGGAATGTCACACCTGCCAGGAAAGTTATTTAATTTATATCTTCACCAAAACTGCATATAGATTTCTTCATGGACGTAGGTGATCTTGTGAGAGCCAGTGTATTTCTGTATTTTGCAGGTATCTTCAGTGGTGACTGGAATATACTCAGGAAGTATAGTAGATCTTTAGCTACTAGAGTTGTGATGAATTCCAACAAAGCCTGAGGATTTGCCCGTTGTCAAGGAGGAGGATCAAGCTTTCGACCCTTGCACAAACCCCAGTTGTTTCTAATAAGTAAAAAGTATCAAGAGAATTGCTTGGCAGCAAAAGCACTTTTTTCTGACTTCTGCTTACCAGCTTTATGCCTCCAAACTCAGCTGTTGCCATACCTTGCTCTGCTAACTATTCCTGTGAGAAATCAAGCTCAGATTTCTTTTATCCAAGATACTTGGTGGCTTCCTCTGAAGCGACACTTTGGCAGATTGAAACTTGAAGGCCTGACTGACAGGGAGCAGGTGGTGGCAGACCCCGGAAGTGGAGATGAAGCCCTGCTTAATGGAGGGCAGCCTGAGGAGGAAGCTCCAGGTGAATCCACTCAAATCGTTCAACCCGGAGCCTACTCTTTTCCTCTGAGCCAGAACAGGGGGACTCAACTGCCTGCCAGCCAGCCTCAGCCCTTTTCAGCCCAAGGAGACTTGGAAGAAGATATACTAATAGAAGACTGTTAGAGTGATGAGGCATAGAAACCAGCCTGCCAGTCAGATTGCTACTTGACAGATTTCTTTTATTTTTAATTCAGTGGTACTTGAACAAAGTTAAACACTTTCAAGGTGAATTACAAATTATTAGTTCTTCACTCTTGTAGCGTTTCATCACAAGGAACTGACTCTTTTGTCATCTTGAAGTAAATAGAAAATAGAGCCTTCGAGTAATCTCCATTCTTTTCTCTAGTATTTATTAAGTTTTGTGAAGGGTGTACAGAGAGGAGGTCAGTGAGTATGACGTATGTTCGAAGTTATACCAAATATAAGAAAATGTGAAAGAATAATTCAGAATATGAAAACTTTATGTGAGGGCTGTAAATATGAATTATAAAACTGTTCAGACTACAAATATGAGTGTAAATAAACTTTCTGCCTTATTTACAGTTTCTCTATGGTCTCTAGCTTCTCAAATACCCTTTCATGTGTTGTGCAGTGGAATATTTTAGATAGTTTTTGGAAAGTATTTACATAATTTTATATTAAAATTAAAGTGTTGAATTAAAAAAAAAAGACTATGACTTCCATCTTGCTAGAAGACTCTTATCTATTGCCTTCAGCTTGCATATTTGGATGAAGCAAGCTGCCAAATTGGGGAGGCCCATGTGGCTAATGGCCAGGGAGGAACTGAGACCTTCAATCCAACAGTCCACAAAGAAGGGACCCTTCCTCAGCCAAGCCTTCAGATGAAGTGACTGCAGACCCTGGGCCACAATCTTGATTGCAGTTGCATGTGAGATCATGAGGCAGAGGATTCGGCTAAGCCATCCCCAGATTCTTTACTCACAGAAATGAGTGTTAAGGCAATACATTTTAAGATATTTTGTTATGCAGCCATACCAAATATAATGGACTTTTGCTATTGAGGGAAGACATGCTTGGAAATAAGTGGTATATTGGTACCCAAATGTTGGGACTGCACAGATGCTTCTGAAATTTACCAGTGCTAGTTGGCAGATGCTGTAGGTCACAAGATGTCCAGAGCCCTTATTAAGAAGGAGGTGTAGGGAAGCGGCTGTGGCGCAATCAGTAGGGCTCCCGTTTACCATATGGGAGGCCCCGGGTTCGGTTCCCAGGGCCTCCTGGTGAAGGCAAGCCCGCCCACACGGTGTGGTTAGCTGACCCAGTGAGCACAAGCAGCAAGGGGGGGATAAATGAATAAATAAATAAAATCTTTGAAAAAAAAAAAAAAAAAAAGAAGGAGGTGTGAGCTGTGGATGGGACTCATGAAAAATGACAACAAAAACTTTCACCGTCTGCTTTTTGTTTTTATAGTGTTGAGAGAGGAGATTGAATAGGGAGAGGTTTGAAAAAGGTATCATAATAAGGAAACAGGCACTACCAGGCTTTGGGAAAGCATTTACTGGTTTGAACTCGATTTAGGTTGTTGAAATGCCTGTTCTCATATCTGGATGGACCTCAAGGTAAATGAAGTGTATTTAGATTCTGGGAGCTGGGTTGTTCAGGCTTCATTTACTTTTTGGAATATCAAGGAGGATGTTACTATTAATGGGTTTCCCATTAAAGGTAAAAATAGATGCTTAGAAAATGCATAATTCAGGAATATCAGGATTAGAAGAAACTATTAAAGCCAGGGGTTTGTTTTCTTGAAATGTACAAACTATACTACTGCAGAAAATTTTTAAAAAATTAGAACTTAGTTCTGAATTTAATAGTAAATAGGGTATTGTAACACCCCATGGATTTTCAGGAGCCAAATCCTCTCTATGTTTAGTTTTCCCCCTGAATTCAAACTTGTCTTCACAGGAATAAAGCTCACCCAAGGTTATAATTAAATGGGACCAATTTAAAGACACAGGATTGTGTTCTGAGATTGAAAGATCAAAGAGTTTTACACATGAGCTTCCCTGGCCACTGTGACAAAAAGGCTTCACACCTTGGGATAAAAAGGACAATGCACATGGGAGAAGGAAGAGTTTTACGCAGAAGCGACAGGAGATCACCAACAGGCTAGAATGTGCTGCTCAGCTCTGGAGTGCATCTCTTGCTCTCTCTTTTAGAAAGATTGCACATATTTTGTTAAGTGTAAACACATCTCTATAATAAAACTGCCAAGGGTAAGACAAGGTACAATTAATCATAAACCACAGTAAATTGGGAGAGTCCCTGGCTATAAATTGAATCACTGTGGCTTTCTTTCCAACAGGGTAAAAGAGAGTGAGTGTGGGAAAAACTGTCCCAACAATTTCCTTTCCATGCTTTCTGAAAATGAATTTCAAGTTGCATTCAGTTATGAACAGAGTAATTTTAAATACTAAGCCACTACTAATTTTTAAGTCTGGGGTATCCAGTGTCTCCAAGCTTTCTTACTTATAGTTATGCATTTGGCTTTGGGGTGTCAAAATTCACAAATGCTAAAGAGGATACTTTTTAAAAGTCTATCTTAACTTGACCTCTAAAGAAGTAATATTTTATCCTGATTTTTAAAAAGTGGTCACAGAATTACTTTACCTTTCTCCATAGTCTCATTTTTTTTTTTTTTTTTTTTTTAGATTTTATTTATTTATTCATTTATCCCCCCCTTGCTGCTTGTGCTCACTGGGTCAGCCAACCACGCCACGCGGGCGGGCTTGCCTTCACCAGGAGGCCCCGGGAACCGAACCCGGGGCCTCCCATATGGTAAACGGGAGCCCTACTGATTGAGCCACAGCTGCTTCCCCATAGTCTCATTTATGTAAATTAGATATGTTGTCGACTTAAAGTAGATTATCTGGAGATATGACATTGGAAAGAAAGTAAGTATAAGCTATGTATCATGAAACAGTACTCATTCATGGTCATATAGGCAACAAAATGAAGTCACAATGTCAATTGATCCAAGTTCCCCAAATATTAATATTTTACCACATTTGCTTTATCCTTCTCAAGCTCTCTCTCTCTCTCTCTCATATTTCTGAATGTAATTCTGATGTGTGCTACATTATGGATGAACCTTGAAACATTATGCTCAGTGAAATAAGCTGGGCACAAAAGGACAAATATTGTATGATTCCACTTATATGAAATATCTAGAATAGGTAAATTCACAGAGACGGAAAGTAGACAAGAGGTTTCCAGTAAACATTTTTCTTTTAACCCTCTTTTTGTGTGTGTGTGCTTGCAGAAGGGGAGATTTCAGTATGTGCTCAGTCTGTCACCTTGCATGGAAGTTCTTTCTGCAAGCAACTTTTTGCTACATTTGGGATATATTTTGCATAAGGGCCTCCCTCCATTAGGTGGTGACACTAGGGATCCACTGTACCTCATGTGTTCTTCCTTACCTCATGAGGTCTCGGCTTGTGGACAACTACTGTCTGTGCAGGCCTCTCTCCTGGGCTCCTGGACACCATCACTGCTCCCTGCTCGTTGTTCCTAAAGGGGTCCACCACCTTCTACATATGTGCTTTTAGGGGTGTCCATTGGGTGGAGCTGAAATTGGTTGTGGAATCTAGTGAATGAGACCGTGAAACAGCTTAGCCCATTAAGTGATTTTTAAAAAAACTTCTGCTGAATTTTAAAAAATTTATTCCAGGTTTGTTCTGGTAGTTAATTGGTATCCTGCCCCATCCACATATGAATTCACTCACCCACCCACACCAAGGAGTTCTAGATGGCAAACCATCCAGTTTGCTTAGTGGGAAATCCTTGACAAGGTTTTGGGGGCATCAGCCCAGTCCAAGAAATTCTTCTGCTTGGAGCCCTTCTAAGTTTCTAACAGGGAAACACATTTCCTTAACCTTGGGGATCAAGGGAGTCCTCTTTACATGTGCTAAATTATAGACTGCTGGGTGCTCATCAGCATTTCAGCTAATCTGACGGCATTCTGTCTGTCTTTTTTCCTGTGCAGTGACACTTTAACTAAGGAGCGTTATCTAAGGAAAACCACTTGTATCATAGATCCCATCCCTTCTCATCTACTCAAAGATGTTGCTCAATTCTGCCTTTTCTTCTACTTCATCATTCTTTCCTCCTTAAATCATCCCCACTAGAACACAGAAGATAAACATGTGGTAATTTCTCCCCTCTTAATTTAAACCCTCTCTTGACCTAATTCCTGTTTATGTCTCAGCTCCCCTTTACAGCAAAAATTCTTGAAATAGTTGTGCACATTCACTGTTTCCATTTCTTCTGTTCCCATTCTCTTTTGAACTCACTCCCAGGCTGTCACCACCTTCCCACATGCACTTCTTTTGTCAAGGTTACCAATGACCACTCTGTTGCTCAATCTATTAATCAATATTCCATCATCACCTTACTTAATCTATCAATCACTAGCATTTGACACAACTGATCAGCTCCTCTTCCTTGAAACACTTTCTTCACTTGGCTTCCAGGACAAACAGATGTGAATGGTTTGCTACTAAATTAATTTTGAAAACTTAGGTACTCCCTCACACAATATTTCTTGTTGTTGAAGTGGCCATGGTATCTCGAAGACACTTTTTACTTTGAAATGATTTGAGATACCTGGAAGAGCTGCAAAGATGGTACAGAGAGTTCCCATGAGCCCTTCTTTCAGCCTTCCCGAATGTTAATATCTTAATAACCATAGTCCATTGATCAAAACTAAGAAGTTAATATTGTTACAAGACTGTAGATTTCATCTGGATTTTACCAGTTTTTCCACTAATGTCCTTTTTATTTGGATCCAGAATCCAACCAGGGATATAGTGTTGTATTTAATTATTGTATCTCTTTAGTGTCCTCCAATCTATGACAATTTCTCAGTCTCCCTTTTTTTGAATGAACTTAACACTTTCATAAAGTGCTGATCAGGTGTTTTATGGACTGTCCCTTAATTTGGGTCAGTCTGATGACTGGGGTTATGGATTTTGGGGAAGAAGACCACAGAGGTGAGTGTCATGTTATGCGGTAACAGTGTCAACATGACTCACTCATGTTGACCTTGAGCACTTGGGCAAGGTGACAGGTCTGTTGGATTTACCCACTATAAAGTATTTTTCCCTTTTCATTAGAAGGGAATCATTAAGTCTAGTCCATGGCCAAGGTGAGGAGAATTAAACATCACCTCTTGGACGGAGGCGTATCAAGGAATTTGTGGTCATATGTTAAAACCACCACAGTAACTAATAAATATTTGCAGGGAGATACTTTGATACCAAGGCAATAGCCTGCTACTCCTTAAAGTTTACCCACTGATTTCAGCATACATCAAAGGATCTTGGCTGCAGTGGTCATTACTGTGGGGTTGTAATGTCCCCGCACATATTTTAAATTGACATCTTCAATGTTTCCTCATAAATTTAAATCTTTGTAAAGCATCTGCATTCCAGCATAATATGTATGTGTGTGTTGTGCATTTTTTCCCTCAAAACCTTAGAGCAGCCAATTTATACTCATTTACCTTATGGAAAATTTATTTTAAAAATCTGCCATTGAAGTTAATTGTCACAGAGAATCCTCGCTGTCAAACCAATCATGCAAGCCAGAATTTCTTTCTGTCAGAAAGAGCCTGACTTTATTTTTTTTAACAAACCAATTTTATTGATACATATTAATAAAGCATAAATCCATCAAAAGTGTACAAGCAACGGTATTTGGTATAATTACATATTTGTGCATTCATCACTTCAGTGATTCTTAGAGCACTTTCATTAGTCCAATAATAAAAATAATAAACAAATGACAAACAAACAAAAATTCATCATCTCTCAATCCCTCTATGCTTCCCCTGCCATATGTAGCTGCTATTTTTTTTTCTTCTCTCTAGTATATATGTATTTATATTTTGTAAAAACAGCCTTATTTATGCAACATCACCCAAATTTGTGTTTTACCTGAGGTTTTACTATCTTATACAGTCCCATGTTACAATTTTTAGCTTTCCTTCTAGTAATATACATGACCTTGGACTTTCCCTTTCAACCACTGTCATACCCATACAATATCACTGCTAGTTACAAACACCATGAAATGCTTTAACTATTTCTATTAATTTCCAAAGATTTACAAACAACCTTTTTACCAATTCTGTACAGATTAACCCTCAGCTTTCCATTCTCTACCCTCCTTCTATTTTCTGGTGACATATATTCTAATTATTAACTCCACGAGTTTACACAATATATTTAGTTTATAATAGCACTGTCATACAGTATTTTTCATTTTGAGTTTGGCTTGCTTCACTCAACATAATGTACTCCAGCATAATGTCCTCCAACATAATGTCCATCTATGTTGTCACATGCTTCATGACTTCATTTCTTCTTACTGTTGCATAATATTCCATTGTGTGTATACACCACAATTTGTTTATCTGTTCATTATTTCATGGGCACCTGGGTTGTTTCCAGCTTTTGGCAATGGTGAATAATGCCACTATGAACATGGGTGTGCAGATGTCTGTTCGTGTCTTTGCTCTCAGTTCTTCTGGGTATATACCTAGTAATGGTATTGCCAGGTCACATGGCAAGTCTATATTCAACTTCCTTAGGACCTGTCAAACAGTCCTCCACAGTGACTGTATCATTCTATCTTCCCACCAACAGTGAATAAGTGTTCCTATCTCTCCACATCCTCTCTGACATTTACAGTTTTCTGACTTTTTAATAGCAGCCAGTCTAATATGTTTGAAATGATATCTCATTGTAGTTTTGATTTGCATTTCCCTAATCATTAGTGATGTTGAACATTTTTTCATGTGTTTCTTTGCCATTTGTATTTCTTCTTTGGACAACTGTCTTTTCAAGTCTTTTGCCCATTTTTTAATTGGGTAGTTTGTCTTTTTATTGTTGAATTGTATGATCTCTTTGCATATCAAGGATATCAAACCCTTATCAGATATATGTCTGCCAAATATTTTCTCCCATTGAGTCGGCTGCCTTTGCACCCTTTTGACAAAGTCCTTTGAGGTGCAAAAGTGTTTAATTTTGAGGAGGTCCCATTTATCTATTTTTCCTTTTGTTGCTTATGCTTTGGGTGTAAGGTTTAAGAAACTACCACCTACCACAAGATCTTGAAAATGTTTTCCTACATTTTCTTCTAGGAGTTTTATGGTTGTCATTTTTATATTTAGGTCCTTGATCCATTTTGAGTTAATTTTTGTATAAGGTGTGAGATAGGTCCTCTTTCTTTTTTTTGGATATGGCTATCCAGTTCTCCCAGCACCATTTGTTGAATAGACTATTCTGGCCCAGCTGGGGGGCTTGACTGCCACCTGCCTTCCAAATTCTAAGGCATTAAGAAGTAGATGGACAGAGAGACAGTAATGGGACAAAACTGTGCTGTGAATTTGTTACCTGGGTATACTAAGATGCTGGTCTTTTTCCTATACTCTTTCTTTGCTTTGCTTCTAGGGGGAATACACTCAGGAATTAGCATTACTGAATTGTACCTTTGGTTGGAGCTCTAGAGGTTTTTTTAAATTTGTTTTTGTTTTAGGTTGTTTTTTAAACCTTGGGCCATTATGGTTTTAGTTTGGAAGTTCTTTTCAAATGCTCAAGGCTGGTAAAGAAATATAAAGTCACTTCTACATGAACCCCAAAGAGTTGTGCATTTATCACTGTCCTGGCCCACCCTAATTTATAATTCCCTCCATTCTTAGAGATACAGTTGCTGTGATTCATCCTCACTAATGATTACCCTTCTGTCTGTACTTAGGAAGAATGTTTTCCAATTATTTTTGCCCTCATATACTAGTTAGTTATTCATTACCCCATTGGTTTAGGGTTAGGAATCATATTCTCTGCATCAAGAGAGACAAAAACCAATGTTCTAGTTGCATGTAATTCCCTCCATCTTCATGAGATTTTTGTCCTTTTGCTATTATGAACACAGAGCCTACACTACCCTTTTGCTAAAACTCTTGCCATTTAGAAAGTTTAATGAGCTAGATTCTGGGAACTGAGTCAACAACCTATTGCAGGCTGTTACATTATTTTAGCTTTCTCAGTATCCCCTCAAGGCTTTAGAAGTGATGAAAGTACTTTTTAGGTGGAGGATTTAAATCTAATATCTTTATAAAATGAACCGATCCTTCACTAAAGTTGGGTCTCAGAGTCTCAGGTCTATAGTAGCTTCAGAAGAATCAGCATCACCCGCAGGAAATGAGGCAGCAAAGAGCTATCACAGATTGAGCACACACTGTGAATGTTCCACACATTTTACATCCACATATTTTTTTTTTTTTTTTTTAAGATTTTATTTATTTATTCATTTATCCCCCCCTGCTGCTTGTGCTCGCTGGGTCAGCCAACCACGCCATGCGGGCGGGCTCGCCTTCACCAGGAGGCCCCGGGAACCGAACCCGGGGCCTCCCATATGGTAAACGGGAGCCCCACTGATTGAGCTATAGCTGCTTCCCAATCCACATATTTTTATCTTAAGTTCCACAAAGACCTGAAAGTAAGTGTTATCATCCTATTTTACTGGGAGTTAAATAGGAGTTCAGAGAGATCCTGGTATTTTTGTTTAATGCTGACAATACTTTATCAGGTTTGATTTATACTGGGTAAAACGCACAAATCTGAAGTGTACAGCTTGATGAATATGGTTATAGGTATACACCTATTTGACCAAATGACTATCTCCTGGATACAGGGCATTTCCATTACCCAAGAGGGTTCACCTTTCCAGTCAACCTCCCCCTACCCTTACCTCTGCTCATCAAGGCAACAATTGTTCTACTGTGTATCTCCATAGATTATATTTGAGTATTTTTGACCTTCATTTCAATGGAATCGCGCAGTATGTATTCTTTTGTGTATGGCTTCTTTTGCTCAACAGAATGTTTTTGAGATTCAGCCTTGTAGTATCTATCAGATAACCATATGTGGCTCTACTTCCTGACTCTCTATTCTGTTTCATTGATCCATTTGCCCTAACATACAGACTACACTTGCCTGATTACCATAATCTTATAATAAATCTTGAAGTCAGGTATTGTGATTCCTTGTATTTTGCTTTTCTTTTTCAACACTGTTTTGCTAATTCTAGTTTAAAAAATAAATATCATATCTACACATGTGTAACATTTTAGTGTGATTTTTTTTCATCAATAGATTGTTCACTGGTTTGCAAAGCACAAAACTTTATTGAACATAATTTATGATATCAACATAGTTGATATACTTGGATATATCATATATGGTGTATTAGGGTTCTCTAGGGAAACAGAATCAACAGGCGATATCTGTAAATAGTATGAGATTTTATAAAATTCTCTCACGTGACCATGGGGATGCACAAGTACAAGTTCCGCAGGCAGGCTGCAAACCAGGGGTTCCAGTGAAAGTCCAATGAAGGTCCTTGATGAATTTCTGGGAGACGATGGCTGTCCAAAGACGAGCTGGGAAATTCTCTCTGAATGCTGAAATCACTTCCCCTTTTAAGGTGTTCAACTGATTGGATAAAACAGCACTCATTGCTGACGGCAATCTCCCTGGTTGATCGTAAATGTAATCAGCCATCTATGCAGTAAACTCACTGATGATTAAAGTCCATAAATGTCCTTGTATTACAATGAGCCAAGTGCTTGCTTGACCAAAGAACTCGGCACACTTACCTGGCCGAATTGACATATTAGCTTAACCATCACATATGGTAACACAATAGATATTATAGAGTCTGGCTAGTAAGCTAAATATTTTATTTTAGGCATTTATTGTACATCATTTTTTATTTCTGTAAACTCACTGGCTCCCTTTCCATTGTATTTCTAAATCTAGGTAGAGGAGTTTGTTTTTTAACTGAATTGTTAGGAGCATTTGTCACTTTGCCTAAGAAAGTTGATAAATGTAGTGTAGGTCTAATATCCAAGGAGGTAGAAAATTTAGAATGAAGCTCATGTATATGGTTTTGGAATGTGTTAACCATTTCATTGCTCAGTAGCCTATACATTTACATTGGCCTTGTTAGTACAATAGTCTGCCACGTGTAATAATTAAATAGTGGTAAATAGTGCTTCTATTTACTTCCTCAGCATCTTTTTGATAAGAAAGCCAGGCTACTAGTATATATTTTCTATGGAGAAAGTTAAACATCTTGATGTCAAAGGGAATTGGAATCCCAAACAACCAGAGCTGTGTGACTTCTTTCTAGCTTTTGTGATCATAAGTAAATCGCACTGAGCCTTGGTTTCCTCTCATATCCTACTCACCTACTAGGTTGTTGTGCAACTCTAGTGAAAAGCTGCAGGTGGGAGCTCTTGTAAATTATAACCTTCTTTAAACCCAGTGTCGGTAGGAGTAGAAAGGCATGTGTAGCTGTGTGCAGTGTTTGAAACTGACTAAAATCTAAGCATCTAGATTCTATGAGGGCTTGTCTCATAGAATCTAGATGCTTCACTGTCAAACAGGCCACAGCCTGCTAAGTGTCTGTCCTACGCCTACTGATAGAGTGATTCCAGCCCTTGATTGATTGATTAATTGATTAATTGATTGATAGAATAACAAACCAATGTTCCAAGAGGATTAGTAATTTACCAAGATCCTACAACCAGTAATAAGTGCAGCCAGGATTAAAATCCACATTGGCCTGGTGCCAAACCTCTGGTTTCCAAACCACTCCAACCTGCTTCAAGTGCTTATCAAGCACTGGTTTGGAAAGGCAATGGGAATAGAAAGCCCAGTCCTTCTCCTTGATTTGCCCACTATTTAATCAGGAAAATAAATTATAGATGCTTAGCCAAACGCAAAGAAGAGAACAGAACAACAAATAATCAAATGTTACATTGCAGGATACCACCAAGTATGTTGTCCATAAGAAGTTAAGGAAGACAAATCCATTTTGAGCCTGAAACAGCTGAAGTGTTTTTTTTTTTTTCTTCTTTTTTTAAATGTAGTTAGACGTTTGATGTGGTTTGGGTGGTGTTGGGGATTGAATCATGTCACCCACAAAAGGCATATTCAGGTTCCAAGCCCTGGTCCTGTGCATTTGAAAATAGGACCTTTTGAAGAAATTATTTTTAGTTAAGATGTGGCCAACTGAATTAGGTGGGACCTTAATCCAATATGGTTGAAGTCCTTATAAACAAAGGAAATTGGACATGGAAGGAGACACCACAGGGAGTAACTGGAAGCAAAAAGTCACCTGAAACCTGGAAGAGAAAGGAGAGGACATTGCCATGTGATGGGAAAGCCAAGGAACCCCAAGGATGACCAGCCAGCCAGAACGCTCCCTACCCCACAAGGGAAAGAAGGCTTTCAGCCTCTGAAACCATGAGACAATACATTCCCATTGTTCCAGCCAAACTACTGTATGGTATTTGTCTTAGCAGCTGGGAAACCAAGACAGGTGGCAATAAAAACAAGGAAAGTATAGCTGGGAGAAGCCAAAGAGCACAAAAGCTTATAGTAACTCTCTAGTAATATTTAGGAATATTTACAATGAATATAAAGGAGAAAACATGAATCTTATGGTAAAGGGGTTTTAATCCAGGTAAGAAGAGAAAAAAATGATCTTTATGAAACACTTCAGGATTCCATTATGTTACTGAGCATCTTCTTTGGATGAATGAAGTCTATTTCTTAGTTGTACCACTCTGGAAGGCAGTCTTGATCCTAGAGCAACTTCCTAGAGATAAATAATGTAACAGCTTTGGTAAGAATATGGTTGAACAAGAATGTATCTTGTGTAAGATCATTTTTAGTGCTCCTTTTTATCAATTTTTGGCAGCATTTCTTTTATCTGTCTATCTTCCCAGGGCTCTATCCTTCAAGGCAGGTCTTACTGTGTTCTCTGCTCAGTTAAGTGCCTCTTCCCAACAGTATTTCATGTTCATTGACATTTGCTGGTGACAACAAACAAACAAAACACACCTGGGGTCTCTTGTGAGTTTCTATTCCTGAGAACCTGCTGCATGCCTTGGGCTTTTCTCTGTCTGCTCATGTTCTCACCGCACATCAAGTCTTACCCGTTAGGTGTCCACGTCCTGATGGCCAAAGTGACTAAGGATGATTTCATGAATAATTCATAATGGGGAGGCGATGGCTTCATGTATCACACTTTTCCTCACAGCCAAGGTAATAATTTTGCTTATAGTTAAAGCCCTTCCATGATTTCAACTGAGAAAATGGTGGGGATTTTAAGCTACCCTGCAGTTCACTAGGGGCTCTTAGACCCCATCCCTTAGGCTGCCACACACCCATTGGAAGGATTGCAGAAAAGACACGGTAACACCTGAGAATGATCTTTTTTTTTTTTTTTTTTAAATCTCTGCCACTACCTTCCACTTTGAAACAAAATATTTCATATATATATATATATATATATGAAAATGTGGGGGGCCTTAGGCTTCTCCTGAAAAAGGCCTATAGGCAAGCTGATATCACTATCTAGGACCTTGGAATGATTGATGAGTTGGCAGATGGGTCATTAATCAGGATTTTGATTCGACAAGCAATGACTTGGTGTATTCTTCCTGTGTAAGACTGGAGGCTGATACTCACATTGTAGATGGCCTTCCAGTTATTTGCACATTGCTTTCTACAAATCCTTCCATCATTTGTGGTTATGTGGCAATCCTTATTATGTGGCAATGACAAAGTCGGCACAGCTGTCCTTTGGAACTCAGGAAAGATGTCTATTGAGAATAAAGATGGAGGAGATTTATTAGATAGATATCAAGATTTTGAAGTATGTTGGTTACTTCAGAAAGCCTTCCAGAAGGTCCTGCCTGCCTTACCCTCCCAGGGTCAGAGGCAGAGGCCAAGAAAAGAGCCATTAGGCTGAAGGCAAAAAGCCCTAAGGCCTGTTACCAAGACAGAACAAAATGGTGCCAGGTCAGGTTCAGGGACCAAGATACAAAATGATGTAGGCTTTTATGCCTGCCCAAGGAATTAAAAATAAAATAATTAAAAGGAACTCACTTTGCTAGAGAAACCCTTCTAGGCCCTCAGACAGTTCATTATCACCCAAGCCACCAACAGAAACTGGGCTGTCAAACCTATGCAAACTACAGAAAAAAAGATCTCTCTGATGCTGTTCTCACACATGGCCAGAGGGAAAAATGCAGAAGGCTCAGCCTTCTACGGGATGCTAGATTGACTAAGATAATTCCCTACCACACATAGGCAGAAGAGTTTGGAATCTTTATTCCTGTCCCCCCAAACAGATCAATATGGTTATAAATTACTAAATCCCCATGAACAAACTCATATACCAACAAAAACCAGATCCACTTGGGATTAAAACAATAGATCATGAGCAAATATAATTTATTGAAGAAGAGTGCAATATTTAGAAATCTAATGGTATGATTTGAAATGCAAAAGAATAAAAACAACCATATGACCATTTTATTGGTGGCTTAAAGAAAGGATCTGAATACATTCAACATCCATTCATGCTTGAAACAATCATTCTGAAAATTTCAAAATAGGAGGATTTTTTCTTAATGTGAGATACTTTTTGAACTTTAAGGAAGGATTTCAAAATGTCTAAGCTTTGAAAACTTAAATGAGCTGATAAGGAAGGTGGTACTTTAGGTAAATCTAGAGGCCTCCAAGCATGGTTTAAACCTGACAAGGTTTTGAAGGCATGGATTCAAGCTTACTGTGATCACCTGGACTAGGCGGACATTGGACATTTCAAACCGAAGTTTCTATAATTAACATTATTCTGAGCTGAGAAAATTTACAGTAGATTTAGAGTTAGGGAGGAGAGTTTTCAGAAGAGGTGGGTCTTTATTTTGATTCTAAGAAAGTATCTTTCTTTCCAGAGAACTCTTCCTGAGTACCTAGTAAGTGGTATATGCTAAAGCTCCAAATGTAAAAATGAGGAACTCAAGCAAGAGTCTACTATGTTCCCACTGCAAAGTTGTATATGTGAGAGGGGCTCCCATGAAAGTGGGCTGAGAGTTTTATTTGCAAGGGAGCCCTAGGAAGCTCAGGGAAGAAGCAAGCTGGCTGAGACCGGCTGCATGCTCACCAACCTCACTGTTCTCATCCTCTTCTTAGCACTTAGCCAGCTTACATTTCTCAGCCCCCTTGTAATGGGGAATGGCCACGAGCCTCCTTATCACCAATGGAATATGAGCAGAAGTGATGGCAGTCTCTTCAAGGCAAGTGTGTGCTCTCCTTACTTTCTCTTCCTTTTCTTACTGATGAGATTCAGAGGATCCAGTGGAAAACTCCAAAGCCCTGGAGATGATGGAGCCTCTAGACCAGAGTTTCTTAACTTGTAGTCTATAGACTCTCAAGGGGTCCATGAATATAGCTTGGATGGGAAAAAAACATATCTTTATTTTCACTAACACTTACCTGAAATTTAGTATCATTCCATTAGTATTAGGAGTACCTGTGACTTCAGAACAGATAGAAATCACAGATATTTCCATATCACATATTATGCTTCAAAAAGTTATTTTGAGAATGAGTCTATCAGCTTCATCAGATCCATGGCACAAAACAAGTGACAACCCTTGAACAAGATAAAGAACCTGAGCTCCACTCTGACCTGTCCTGGGCTGTGCAAAAACAAGAAGAATTCATTTATTCCTGTAAACCCATGAGACTTGGAAAGTTCTTTGTTTACCAGCCAGCATTTCTGAACTAGGCAATGGGAAGAAGGGAGTGGAAAGATTAGATAAGAGAACAGCTCATTATGTCCTATGATACCAATCACATCCATTATCTCCTGTTTCACAAAGGACATAATCTTGTACTCAAATTTTGTAGACAAATATTGTATACTCAAAGAAGGAAATTCTTACTCCTTTTAGATAAAAAATAAAAGACTGCTGAGAAAAAGTTGCCCAAAATGATTTTTGATTGAAATCCAGTTTTTTGAAATTGCCAATGCAACTTTGCTGAGTTAAACCACTCAGGACTAATGAGAAGGTAGTTTTCATTCACTTGTTGGCATCTACTAAATATATCTGAATAAATGGCAAGAAGGGGGAGATTAGATTAAAGATGATGGTATTTGTGATAGACTATATGGTGGCTCATGGGGAGAGTTGTAAAGGTCACTGTAATTCAGTTGAGTTGCTTGCCAAGTGTGACAGGAATAGACAGAAAATCAAGGTCTTATTTATTTTCCATCTTTCTAACTCATTGTCTTCCAAGGAAGGGGAAATATGAATAGTGTCTCTTTGGTTTGCTGAACTAAAACAGCTTCTTCTGCATAAGAAAGGGGGCGTGGCTATTGCCTGAATATGATCCAATGTGTTTCAGTTTGTCAGAGATGCTATGACAAACATCACCCAGTGGTTGGCTTAACAGGAATTTATGGTTTCGCCGTTTTGGAGGCTAGAAGTCCAAAATCAGGGCATCAACAGGCCATGCTTTCTCTGCAGTGTTCTGATGGTGGCTTGTTGGCAACCAGTCTCTGCCCCCATCACATGGCCATCTGTTCTTTTCTGTCTCTCCCTCTGACCTCTGCTGCTCCTGTCCAGCTCTGCCTAGATTTCCTCTCTGCATTAGGACTCCAGGCATATTGGATTAAGTCCCAGCCTGATTCAGTTTGCCCTGATCTAAATAGGGATCTTTGAAGATCCTATTTACGGAAGAGTTCACACCCACCGGATGGAACTTGAATGTGTCTTTGTGGGGCACACGAGTCCATCTCCCACTGCAGACGTGGGGGATGAGAGCAGGAGCCAGGAAACTCCAGGGGATGTGGAAAAAGAAGGGAGGTAGGAGAGAAGAGAAAGTGTGGCACCTAACTTGGGTGGGTGGGTGGGGGTGGATTTTGAGCCAGAGATTTTAAAGAGCAGTTTGAAGAAGCCTTGCTATGTGCTAAGAGATGTACCATCTCTCCTTCACCTTCACAGAAATCTTCCAGTAAATGTCTGTAATGTTTTTAACACCCTTGGAATTGGATTTTTACTACCTCTTACCCCACCCCATCACAGTGTCCAAAATGCTAAGACAAGGCTCAAAGCAGGATCGGGGTGGCTCAAGGAGGGCAATTAAATCAGGGTCACAGGAGTCTACAGGAGCCAAAGAATAGGGGTCAGTCATTATCGTACAGTAAAAATCCATGAGTCTCACCTTTGGAAGAACATTCAACGTCAAGGGCAGGTAGCAGTTAAGTTTGGGGGATATTGCTTTCAGGAATGTTGGTCATATACTTTCTGCAACAAAGAGATACTGCAAATGGTAGATAGATACTGTCCCTGAATGGTTGTTGCCAATGAGAATTCCTCACATGATGTAATTGCATTCTTTCCTTCAGCACCTTTTAGTTTTATTCTTACATTCCTTGGTAGAAGAACAAAATAGGCCATATTTTCTGGTTCTCAAAATCTTTCTTCAAGTTGAATTTAAAGCAAAACAAGGCAGTCATTTTGTTCAGCTGCCCCATTTGATGCTCGTGACATCAGTTTGCATTTGCTAATTTGCCAATTCCAAAAATGGGCTGGGCTGGAGAATTTACTTATTACTGACAAGCAGCCCTGAGAAGTCAAATAGTAACAGGAAGGCCAGACTCCTCCGGATGTTTCTAGTCAACATTAATTAGAGAGTTTTCAACAGCTGCAGAAAGTCAACAAGTTTATAGGAAACATTACAACTACTTGATCTGTCCAGGGTGACCACAACGCTAAGTTCTGCCATCAACAGTGAGACATACAAATGCTTACTGACTCATGCCGTGCAGAGCAAAGCAGACACCGGCCTCCTGTTCTCAAAGGGCCCCAGGAGCACGGACTCAGTCTCCAAGACGAGACGGTGCTTGGCCCCATACCGATTAGTCAGGTGTCAGTGGCCAAACAGTTCACTGATTTCTTGAAAAAATGAGGTGTTTTTAAATCATAGCTGATTTCTGAATCCAGCAAGCAAGCCACAGGCTCTTACATTCTCCACTTTACAAGTCTCCTAAGCAAGTACGGTACAAGTTATGCTCCTAATCTCAAATGTGGCGGGATTCCATTTTTAACAGAGAACACGGCTTGTGGCCTGGGTTGAGAGAGCGGCATTTCCTATGCAGTAAAGTATCAGGTGGTATTGGCTCAGAGATACAAAGGAGATTTTAATGAGAAAATCAGTAAAATTGGGATTTATCATCTTAGAATAATTAAAGTAGCTATATTGTACTGAAACCAGTAGGTAAAAGGCAAAAATCAGAGGTAAAAATCTGTTATCAGATCTAACATAAAATTATCCTACATATTGGCCCTGATGCTTTCGTGAAAACTATACTTTTAATCCTAGGTTTTTAGGCTTCAGAAAATTTTGCATTAGTAAAAAGTAACTTTTAAATTCATTTTCTCCTTAACTTAAAGGTGTAGAGATATAAAATTGTATTATGAGATAACACGTAATGAGATTCATACTCTCCTTTGATATAATGACCATTTTGGGGAGAGAGATGGTGGAAGGGGTGAGGGCAGAGGCTTGCAGGCAGCATCCCTGGGCCCTTCTGTGTTTCCACTCTTCACAGGTTGATTACAGCATGCATTGTATGTTACTGGAGACATCTCATTTGATTTCCTTTCTTCCATTCAGCTGAGTTTCTTGAGAGTAGAGGGTGTCTTATTCATCTTTATATTCCCCCATTTAGCACATATTAGTGGCCCAATGAAAGTTAATTGAATGAATGAATGAAATAAATGGTCAAACCATTAATGAAGTGGAAATAGAGGTCTATGCACATATAAATATAAGTGGAAAAAGCTAAAATCGACAATCTCAGTGTAAAATTCCTTGATACATTTGGTATTTTTAAAATTGTGTGGTGAAAGAGACTTGAATATCTGGACTGTCCATGTGCCAGCTGGGCCCTGAGCTTCAGTGGAGTTGCAACACCTATTCTCCAGTTCACTGGACTCACCCAGGACAACTAACAAGGAGGTGAGGATTGGCGACAACCACCACACCGAGGACCTGAGAGAGTCTACAACTGCAAGCAAGAGACACCCATCTATCGGCCATATGGGATCGAAGTCCCCTCTCAATTAGAGGTGGAGTGGGCATCACCATCCCCAAATCCTCAGGATTGGGTAATAAAATATGGACTAGAGTAGAATTACTGGTATTCTACTATAGGCTTATTGTGATTCTAGCAATGGAAGAAATTGTATCATTGATGAGGAGACAGTGGCCACTGGAGGTGCTGAAGTCAGGGAGAGGGAAAAGGTGTAATATGGGGGCATTTTCAGGACTTGGAGTTGACCTGAGTGACATTACAATGACAGATACAGGCCATTATATATCCTGCCATAACCTACAGAATTAAGTGGGAGAGAGTGTAAACTACAATGTAAACTATAATCCATGCTTAGTGGCAATAATCCAAAATGTGTTCATCAGTTGCAATGAATGTACCACACTAATGAAAGAAGTTGTTAATGTGGGGAAAAGTGGGAGGTCTGGGGTGTGGGGCATATGGGAAGCCCTTATTTTTTTTAATGTAACGTTTTATGTAATCTAAGTATCTTTATTAAAAAAAAAAAAAGAAAAAATATTGTGTGGTAATTTTTCAAAGGTAAGTAGAGTTGACATTTTGCAGAAAGACTAAGACTACTTTGCACAATGTGGTTTCCCACTCATGGATTTGCTGAAAACCTAATATTTATAGCTGCACTTACCCCCATGAATGGCAAAGGGCATTTAATAAATGTTAATTCTTTTTGCCATTCTGGGACTTCATTTTTTATTTGGATGCTCCAATACAATTGTTTAACATACAATTGGACTGTTAAAATTGGTAAATATTTTCAAATAATCATATTAGTTGGTAAAATTATTATGAAATTAAATTGATATTGTTAATAGCTAAGCATTAATTTCTTTAAGAAAGCTTTTCTTCTTCTAATGATATTTGTACTTATGCATCTGCAGAAATAAATAATGTTACATAACTCTAAATTAATTAATAATGTTCATATAAATCTTTGCTGGACAAATTTAAGGTAATATTTTAAAAAGAAGAAAGGACCTCAACAGATGCGACTGAGAACAAAAGAGCATGCAGGTTTCTTGATTGGTAAAACTGATTTTTTTTCATTCTTGTGTAATTTTGAACCCCATGTAATAGATTTTTTGACTCACGTATCATTGTAAGCAACTGATTCTTTTCATAAAAATATTCAAATATAGAAAGGATACAAGCAATAATTTTCAGTCTAGTTTTCCCAGAGTTACTGAAAAAGTTCATATGCTCACCACAAATTATGAAAGAAAAAATGTTCAAATTATGACTTGCCTGTTTTCATTTCACGCACTTGAACAAAACTGGCATATAGTTAAAAATTGTGTGTGTGTGTGTCTGTGTGTGTGTGTGTCCCTCTTTATACTGAGTCCCTGATTGGGGAAACTCTGTTTTGAAACATTAGGCTGTTTCTGTTTCATGCCTCCAAGTTTCTCCCATTTCATTTCTCTCCAGCCAGAGGAAGAGAGGTGCAAATGTACACAATTACAAGGACATCTAATGTACAGCTCCTGAGTCTGCCTGCGAGATATCTCGTGCCAACTCTTAAATACCTAAAATGTCTGTGTAATTCTAATTTCCCAGGCAATGTGTTATAAATGGAATGCATGAGGTCTTAATGCATTATGCATTTTGTTTTAAGAAAGTCTTTATTTTGGGGGCTATTTATTTAGCTTTTGCCCATGGTTCTTTAACAATATTTTTGGAGGGTAGTGCTGTTGAAGGAAGGGAATAAACTCCTTGATAATGTATGAAATTCCTTTTTAACTTTTACTCTGTTTTCCCCTTTGTTCTAAACATTTTATTCTTACTAAATAACTTAGTCAAGATGAAAGATAGATATAGAGATATGTAAACACACACATGTAGCTGTATGTGCATGTGTGTGTATCTATATCTTTATATATGTACGTATGTAGTATATACCTGTTACTTTTGTAAACCATGTCAACCTTTACTCCATACTCTTGATTTTTTTGGACTATACTGGACTATTTTGAAAAGAGGGATTTATTAGGAAAGGGATATTTTGCTCTAGCCCACCCCTTGGCTGCCTATACCCACCTACTCACTCCTTCCCTGAATGCAACTCCCCAAATGTTCTCACCTACTATGATGTGATCTCCCATGTGCAACTGAAGATGTAGCGAGTAGCCCTTGACCTCTGAGCTCTCCCTGTCTCTGTATTAACTCCATCCCCTCAGACTGCATTTTCCCTCGACTCTGGAGCCATGTCTGAGGGCAGTGCCAAGCTCTCATCTGCCTGGCTTACCCATCACAAGGGACACGGGTCCTAAGTTTCAGTTATAAACACTACAGTGCTGAATCTAAGTGGTCGTTCTTGGGTCATGTGCTCACTGCTTTGGACTAACTGCTGTGGAGAGAGGCATGAAGAATAGGATTATGCCAGCTTGCCGCTGTCCCATTGAACTCCACAGTTGAATGGGGGAAAGGCAAGTCCTTCAAGGCTACCGTTAAAAGAGAGATGTTGGGAACTGAAAACAGCAGAGGTCTCACGTATGTTTCAGATATTATGATGATAAAATTCTCTTGTCATTGTAAAGAAGAAATCCTTAAATACTCATAACCTAAAAGAGAAAATGATACTCTTTTGGGGAAGGACCAGAAACTTTTGATGGTTTTTCAATTGGTTAACTAAACAATAGCACTTGATATTTTAATATCCAGATTAATATTTTACCAAAAAATAAAGCTCCCCTGTAAACCACCCACTAACATAGCCTAGGCCTAAATCATTAAAACCGAAAGAACTATTCTAATATTGGATCATGCTAATGTGGACAGAACCAAAATTATTCCAAAATAAATCTGGGGCCCAAATTCTTGATGAATTTGACATAATGCTTAGATCATAATTATGTGAACATGCCACAAAAATTTAATAAAAAGAATTGTCTTATGCCTCCCTCTAGCTACTCTAACGTCAGAAATCAGGGTCTATATGTGTGTTCTCAGGAGAGCTAGTTATTAAAATGATGTTTTGTCTAGATACATAATAGTAGATTATGTTTATTTTGAAACCTTGACTACTTCAACTCTAATCTATTTTTAATATCATAACCAAGACAAGTTTAACCAGAATGATTGTATTTGATCAAAGCATTACATCTGATAGAGGAGTTTCATTTTTTTTCTTCTTTTTAGTACAAACAGCTTTCAAACCACATCCACTGCTACAGTTGACAGGAGATACCATCCTACAGAACCTCCCTAGCTCACCTGTATTTGTATATCCCAGTCTTTTCCATAATCTCTGAAGATTTGGAGTAGGCAGGAAGGGTGTATTTATCATGAACCAGAAATCTTCCATTTAAGATTGAGATAGCAAATAACCAAGAAACCCAAGTATCAGCCTCCTTTCCTTCACCCTTCCCACTTCCACAAGATTCACCACCTTCTAGCTTATTTGGGGAAAGAATGGGCATGCTGTGGAAGCACTCCTGAGCCACCAGCTGAAGTTACTTATTTCCAGGGCATGTTCTTCTGCTTCCATCTAATTGCCGACCCAGCACTTCACTCCTGCGCTGACTTGGAATTGCTCCTCCATATACCGTGGATGCCTCATGACCAGCCTAAGTGGAGGGGCAAATGTGGGGCAGGCCACCCATTTCTTATTGTCTTTCTCTTTATTTCCCACCACAAGGCTCCACATAAAGACTTTACTGAACAGTTGAAGTAACCAGAGGACAGTAGTGTGAGGATCTATTATTCTTTATCCAGTCGTCATAGGATGGAGTGGTGGAAACTAAATTAGTTTCAGATGCTTAGTCTCAAGAACAAGCAAAAGGCTAAATTGTGCTTTATTTTCATTGCTTTTATTTTATTTTTTTTCTTTTAGGAGGTACCAGGGGTTGAATCCAGGACCCTGTACATGCAAAGCAGGCTCTCAACCCCTGAGTTACACCTGCTCTCCTTCACTGATTTTTCAAAAGATCATTTAGGGAAGAGCTTAAGTTGTTAGATTTTCTTCCAGCATTTATCAAAGATTCTTATTATTTCCGAGCTGGGATTATTTTTCTGATACGTAAGATGTAGAAAACAAATCAGAGTAGGCTCTTAATGGCCTTTCTACCGAGCTTCCTAGTTAGAGTAAGTTCAAGTCTAACTGTCGTGAAGGTTTTCTTTTGTTTATCACTAGTATTTAATCCACAGTTTGCGAAATTTCAGATTCCTCGCTTGACCTTGAATAGCTTTACTTGGCAAGTTATCTGAATTGTAAAATAGCCCATGTTGAAAACAGTTCTCAGTGTTTGGCTAAAAAATGTACAGACACCGCAAGTTTGGGCTTGAGAAAAGAAGAGGGAAAATCTCCAGAATACAGCTTAAATAGGAACTTGGAATTCATTACAATTTTTGGTGATTCTAGAGAGTCTCAACTCTGTATCACTGTTGTCATTAAAAGAGGTGGCTCAGAAATAGAAGATGGTCATCCATCTTGTCAACATATAAGGAGTGATTTGAACTCCCTGTGAAGTTCCAGAGATTTGTTGTACAATGAGAAAAGTAGATACATAGTAGATATAACCAATTATTAACTGAGGCTCTTTGGCCATCATGTCGGGAACTATCAACGAATCTAAGGAAAGGGCCACTAATAGGATTTCTTTATTTTTCTCCCTGTCATAGAATACATAAATAAAAGCATTAAACCAGAAAAGTTTCTGAGATAAAAATGCCTATGTTTAATAACTTTACTTTGTTTTGGTCCAGGATATTTTCTTTAGGAATGGAAGAAAATTTTATATGAAAACAGAATATTTTAAATATTTCAATTTAACATAAATATTGATGACTATAAAGGGCAATATAAAGATCCTAAGTTAGTGACAAAAACACAACAAAGACTAGAACAAGAAAATTCTCTGAGAAATCTGATTTTCTCTGTCATTGAGCAATCTTTCCCCTCTAATAAACACTTTCACAGCTGTTTATCTTACAGAAGTTCTCTTCTATGAAGCTTTGTCTTTTGAGGGGTTCGTGAACCTTCCATGATGACTCATTCCTTTCCATTCCCTGCAGCATTACTTGCTCAGAAAAAAAAAGGCATTCTTCTAATCCTTACTCAACTTTTCTCAAATTTAGTACAACTCTAACACTAAACTGAACGATTTATAAAGTTGAGATGATATCTTTATAGATATCTAAATATTTATTAATAACAATTTGGCAGAGTTTTAATTTTTGTATTTTGAAACTGACACTTTTTTTTACTATTTTGAAAAATGTGTAGGCCACTTAGAAGCTCACAGTCCCTGAGAAGTGGCTTTTGGGATTCACAGGTGAAAATGGCTTTATGTTAGTGGAGGATACGGAAAATATTACAGAGACTACTTTTCCTCGGGGAGATAAAAATCATATTATATTGAGATAAAGATATATTTTCGAAAAGTTAATTTCATGTGAAGTTGCCAAATATCAATTCAATTCAAGATAGAAGAAATTTGACAGGGTTATATACCATCAACTTCCAAATGAATTTCTATTAAATAAGAGCAAATGGGTAAGAACCTGCGGCAGTTTTTATTATGTTACAGTCCAAATTCTTATGCATTTGTGCAATTTATGCAATTGCACAAATGCATTGTGCAGCATTTCCCCTCCTTTGCTTATTCCACCAAAACTGCATATACAATTCTTATTTTTAAAACCGCTTTATTGACGCTTGGTCTACAGACCATAAAATCCATCCATCTCAAATATGCAGTTTGCCAGTTTTAGTCGATCTGCACAGTTTTACCACCACCACCACAATCCAGCTTTACAACACTTTTGCCACCCCCAAAATTCCCTTGTGTCCCTTTGCAGCCAATCCCCAATTCCACCCACAGCCCCAGGCAACCAGTGATGTGCTTTCTGCTGTGAAAGCGGCGCATTTTCTAGAAATAAATGGAATCATACACTATGTGATTGTTTGTATCATGCTTATTTAAGTTAGCACGATGTTTTTGAGATTCACTTCTGTTTTTGTATGTATCAGTAGTTTGTTCCTTTTTGTTGCTGAGCAGGATTCCATTATATAACTGTACCACAGTTTGTTTACCCATTCACTTTTTTTTAAATTAGAGATATGAGCTTACAAAACAATCATGCATAATGTGCAGGATTCCGTACATCACCCCTTCACCAACACCTTACATTGTTATGGAGCATTTGTTACTGGTTATGAAAGAACATCTACCACTAACTATGATCCATTGCATACACTTTGCATATTTTTCCATATGCCCCCTATTAAGAACACTATATATTAGTATTGCACATTGTTATAGTTCATGAGAGAACACGCTCATATATGTACTGTTAACCACAGTCCATCATCCACCACATGGTTCACTGTGTTATACAGTCCCATGCCTTGTACAGTCTATCCAACGTGTACACTCAGTGGCTCTCACTTTTACCACAGAGTTGTGCAGTCATCGCCCCAGTAAACCTTTGAACATTTTCCTTAGTACAAAAGGAAAAATCCTATACCCCCCTATCATTGACACTTAGCATTGATATGGTACCTTCTTTGGCATTGAAGCAAGAATATTACAATATTGCTGTTAACTATTGTCCGTGAGTTACATTAATCGTATTTTCCTATGCATCACTATATTCTTACCACCTTGTAATAATGACATGTGTTTGTTTTAGTTCATAGAAGAACATTTTTGTATTTGTATTATTAACCACAATCCTCATTCAACTACCCATTCACTTCTGGGTGGACATTTTGTGTTGTTTCCAGTTTTTGCCTATTAGGAATATTACTGCTACAAGTTGTATACATGTCTCTGTAGGGAAGTATATTTTCATTTCTCTGTCCTGAGAACTAGCAGTGGAATTGCAGAGTAATATGGCAAATGTATGCTTAACTTTTTAATTATTTATTTCCTTTTTATCCATTTTTATCCACCCCCCCCCCCATTTTTCCTGTCTTTACTGGGATTTGATCCTGGGAAACTCCGATGTGGGAGAGAGGTGTCCTACTGCCTGCACCACCTTAGTTCCTGGTTTTTCAGTGCGTCTTGTCTTGGCTCTCCCTTGTGTCACTCTCCTGTTAGGTCATCACATCATCTTGCTGCGTGGCTTGGGGGTGCCTGATGGCGCTCCCACGCATGGGGCCTGATGGCGCACCTGTACACGGGGCCTGGCGGCCCATGCGCCTTCTATATTTTTCTTTATTTTTACCAGGAGGTCCCAGGGATTGAACCCAGGTCCCTCCATATGGGAGACAGACATCCAACCATTTGAGCCACATCCATCCCCCTCTTAACTTTAAAAAAAAAAAAGCCAAATTGCTTTCCACAGTGGCAGTGTAGCAGTTTGATATTGTTTATGAATTCCAAAAATAGATATTGGGTTATGTTTGTAAACTGGTCTGTTCCTTTGGGCATATTAGATTATATTGGATTCAGAGGTTTCACTTTTACTTGATTAAATAATGTGTTGAACCCTAAATTAGCCTACCCATAGGCCTTCATGGCAACCAGAATAACGTAGAAAAGAAAATTTTCCACTGTCCCCTAAGTGTCCTATCTGAAAAGCACACAACCTCCCCTCCCTTGAACAATCTTGCAAGGACAGACAAGCACACAACCTCCCCTCCCTTGAACATTCCTGCAAGGACATCTCAACCCTGCAGCTGTGCCCCAGGCTATCAGGGCGTTCTGTGCAAACGCTAGCTAACTGCCAAAACCCGCTTCTGTACATCCTGCTTGCTTGCAAACTGCTTCAGCAACCCCCTATAAAAGGGAGCCATTTTAGAACCTGGGGCTCCAGTTCTCTCTTGCGTGAGAGGTGCTGCAGACACCCGCGGGCTTAGCTCAATAAAACTTCATAAAAGTGGTTAAAGTCTGAGTGTGGTCGATCTCCTGGGTTATAACATTTGGAGGCCCCAGCGGGATCAACTGCGAGGTCCCCCTTAATTGGGGTCGACCTCCTCAGACTAAGCGGGAAGTGCCTCCACTTCCTCGCCTTTGCTTTCGATTCGTGATCGGATTCGGACTAGGACGGTGGCCTCGAGGAATCTGGTAAGGGATTCTCCCTTTTGTGTTGGCTCCGGAGCATTTGTGGGGGCTGTTGCAGGCGGGACGCCACGGTACTGCACACCCCGAATCAGGGCCGGGACGCCCTCTCCTGATTTTGGAAACCGTTAGGTTTCACTTTGGTATTTGGCTGTGTGAGTGGGAGTGAGACTAGTCTCCAGTGTTTTGTTCGTTTGTCTGTCTATGTTCAGTGTTTCTTGGTGTTTTAACTGTTTCAACCCTGACAGGATGGGACAAGGAAAATCCACTCCGCGGACTCCTCTTGAATGCATTCTTGCTAATTTTTCTGATTTCTTTAAGAAGTCCTGTGACTATGGGAAGCCAGCAGATCCAGCTTCCTACGGACCCTCTGTGAACTTGAACGGCCAGCCTTCCGAATAGATTGGCCTTCGGAAGGCTCATTTGATTTATCTCTGTTGTTTGCTGTACGGTCTGTTGTTTATGGGGTTCCGCACCCCGACCAGAGGGTTTATATAGATGTTTGGATTGACATTGTATATGATAAAGTAGATTATATCCAGAAATGCCAGAAACCAAGGAAGGGGGATATGTATGCGAGGGTAGGCAGAAAAACCATTTTAGTAACTGCCCCGAATCCTCGAGGGGCACGGGGTCCCCCGAAAGAAAAGAAAGATGAGAAACCAGAGAAACAGAAACCCCGTTTATATCCTGTTCTGCCGGGGGAAACTGATGATATAGCTGAAAGCTTATTTGACCCCCCGCCTTACCCAAGAACTCCCTTGCAGCAACAGGCCCCAGGGCGCTCGCCCCAAGGGGAAGTCCAGAGTCCTCCCCACATGAGAGGGGTCCTCCCTATCAGCCCCCTCCACCAGGGCCTGATTCTTCAGTGCCCCTGTTGCCGCTCAGGGAAGTTCCTCCTCAACCAGGGGTGCCTCCGGGCCATACTCTAATGATTTATGTCCCATTTTCCACCTCTGATCTCTATAATTGGAAACACCAGAACCCTCCTTTTTCAGAGGACCCCCAGAGGCTGATTTCGCTTTTGGAAACTATTTTCCGCACTCATCAGCCTACCTGGAATGATTGTCAACAGATTTTACAGACTTTGTTCACTCCTGAGGAGAGAGAGAGAGAATCCATCGGGAGGCTGCTAAGATTATCTTGGGGGACAATGAGGGGGGCTCCCAGACAAGGAGGGATGAATTAGAGGAATCACTCCCTTCAAGTCCTCCTCGTTGGGACCCTAACATTGATGCAGGGATGACAGCCTTGCGCCACTATCACCAGTCTCTACTTAGGGGTCTAAGGGATGCAGCTAAAAAGCCTATTAATTTAATTAAGGTTAGTGCAGTCATGCAGGGTAAGGACGAGTCCCCGGCTGCTTTCTTAGAGAGATTATTGGAGGCATATCGAATGTACACCCCCTTAGACCCAGAAGATGAAAATAACAGACGAATGGTAAACAAGGCGTTCGTCTCTCAGTCGGCCCCAGATATTAGAAAAAAACTTCAAAAGCAAGAAGGGTTTGAAGAAAAAGCTAGAAGTGAATTGGTAGAAATAGCTCAGAAAGTTTTCCAAAATAGAGAAGATCCTATTTGGGAGCAGACCAAGCAGATCTCGCTAATCTTGCTGGCAGCACCAACCCGGAAACCCCATCCCTCCAAGGGATGGCTGGAGAGAGGAGACCTAAAGAAGAACCAATGTGCCTTTTGCAAGGGGATGGGGCACTGGAAAAAGGATTGTCCTAAGCTGATAGGCAGAAGGGCTCAGGAACCTAAGGAACCGGCCTGCCTCTTAGTAGAAACTGAAGATTGAGGGGATCAGGGTTCCTTTGAGCTTGGCCCCCAGGAACCCATGATAAAGTTAACAGTCGAAGGGAAGCCAACTGAATTCCTAGTAGACACGGGGGCCACCTTTTCAGTTCTCCAAGAGACAACCGGGGAACTTTCATCCCAGAAGACTTCTATCATAGGGGCAACAGGAAAACCTAAATCTTACCCCTGGACTCAAGCCTGAATTACTGACTTAGGAAAGGGTACTATTACCCATTCCTTCTTAGTAATGCTAAAATGCCCATACCCCCTCTTAGGCCGAGACTTGCTGCAGAAATTAAAGGCAACCATTTCTTTTAAAGATGGGGAAACAATTTTGCAACTGTGAGATCAGCTCCCTCAATCAATTATGTTAACTGTCCCTATCTCCGAAGAATATATTCTATTTGAACAAGAGCCCAAGGGGGCTATAGGAGAAAGCTATATCCAGGAACTACTTACTAAAATCCCCGGGGTCTGGGTAGAAAGCAACCCTCCAGGATTGGCTTTGCATCAACCTCCTATCATTGTGCAACTCATAAATACTGCTCTCCCCATCCAAGTCAAGCAATACCCTATACCTCAGAAGGCAAGGGAAGGCATAGCGAAACATATCAAGAGATTAAGAGAAGCGGGGATACTGACTCCCTGCCAATCACCCTGGAGTACCCCCCTTTTACCAGTAAAAAAGCCAGGGACCGAAGATTATAGACCAGTACAGGACTAAGAGAAGTCAATAGGAGGGTTGAAACCATTCACCCCACTGTACCTAACCCTTATACCCTTCTGAGCTCTCTGCCTCCAGGACGGACTTTCTATTCTGACCTGGACCTGAAAGATGCCTTCTTCACCTTACCATTGGCACCTCAGAGCCAACCCATCTTTGCCTTTGAGTGGACGGACCCCGAAGGGGGATTTTCAGGCCAGCTAACCTGGACTAGACTCCCGCAAGAATTCAAGAATTCTCCAACCATCTTTGATGAAGCCCTGAGCCGAGACCTCCTGGGATTCAGGGAATCCCACCCTCAGGTAACTCTTTTGCAATATGTAGATGACATTCTTCTTGCAGCAGCATCAGAAGAGGATTGCCTAATCGCCACCAAGGAATTGCTCTCTGAACTAGCACGCCTCGGCTACCGGGTGTCCATGAAAAAGGCTCAGATCTGCGTGCGAAAAGCCACATATTTGGGCTACCATCTGGAAGAAGGTAAAAGGACCCTATCTCTGGGACGGATAGAAGCTATCCTGAATATCCCAACTCCAACCACCAAGCGCCAGATACGGGAATTCCTAGGGGCGGTAGGCTACTGCAGGCTCTGGATACTTGGGTTTGCTGAAATTGCAAAACCCTTATACACCTGCACAGGTGGAAAGGACCCTAACTTTCATTGAACTCGGGATGAAGAACAGGCCTTTATAGCCCTCAAGCAAGCCTTAGCCTCAGCCCCTGCCTTAGCCCTACCCGACATCACGAAACCTTTTCAGCTGTTTGTAGCTGAAAAGAAGGGGATTGCCAAAGGGGTCCTCACTCAAACCTTAGGGCCTTGGAAATGCCCAGTGGCCTATCTCTCCAAGCAACTAGACCCTGTAGCTGCAGGATGGCCATCATGCATGAGAGTGATAGCTGCAACCGCCCTTCTTGTCAAGGAGGCACAGAAATTGACCTTGGGCCAGAACTTGCAGATTATCGGGGGCCACACCGCTGAGGCCCTCCTTAGATCCCCACCTGACCGTTGGATTTCGAATGCGCGTCTTACTCAATATCAGGTGCTGCTACTAAATCCCCCTCAAGTCACTTTCTCTAAGTCCACGGCTCTCAACTCAGCTACTCTGTTGCCAGATTCTAAATATGGAGAAATTGTCCATGATTGCCTGGACATTTTAGAGACTATCACTAGATCTAGACCTGACCTCCGGGACACTCCCCTAGAAAACCCAGACTACGTGCTTTATACTGATGGAAGCAGTTATCTGAAAGATGAACTGAGATATGCAGGCGCAGTGGTGACCACGGAAAATCAAGTACTCTGTTCACAGGCCTCCAAAGAACCTCCGCCCAGAAAGCAGAACTAATTGCTCTGACCCAGGCACTTCACTGGGCAAGAGGTAAAAAAGTCAATATCTATACTGACAGCTGGTATGCATTTGCAACTGCCCTGGTACATGGAACCCTCTACCAGGAAAAAGAACTTTTAACATCGGCTAGAAAAGAAATTAAAAATAAGCAAGAGATTTTAGTCCTTTTAGCAGCTATATGAAAACCTAAGGAGGTAGCCATTATCCATTGCAAAGGGCATGAGACCCAACCAAGTCGCACCAAGAAAGGGAATGATCTTGCAAACCTGACTGCGAAGCGGGTAGCGTTGGGAGAAGTGAAACCACTCGAAATCTTGCCACTTCTTCCCCAACGAGCCCTACCTACTTCTCCTAGCTATAACCAAGAAGAACAAGAATTAGGACAAAAACTGAATTGCACCACTGAGGCTGGACTTTGGCAACGATTGCCCGATGGGCGCCTGCTGCTGCCAAAAGCATTGGGTATTGCCCTAGTCCGGAACCTCCATTATAGCACTCACCTTGGTACCTCAAAATTAATTGCTCTAATTAATAAACATTTCTATGTTCCAGATTTGAAAACTATCGCCAACTCAGAGGTAACCCGTTGCTCAGCATGCGCTCAGGTCAACCCAGGGCCTCCAATCTCTCGCAGTGTAGGGGTCCGAATCAGAGGCCATGAACCAGGGGAACATTGGAAATTAGATTTTACTGAAATTGAAAAACGCAAATATGGCTATAAATATCTCCTGGTCTTTATAGATACTTACTCCGGATGGACTGAAGCTTTTGCCACCAAGCATGAAACTGCCAATATAGTCGTCAGGCACCTCCTGACAGGAATCCTCCCACGATTTGGCTTACCCTTGGCGTTGGGGTCCGACAATGGCCCAGCTTTCATAGCCAAGATATCCAAAAGTCTAGCTGAGGCACTTAAAATAGACTGGAAATTACATTGCATTTACAGGCCTCAGAGCTCAAGACAGGTAGAGAGGATGAATAGGACTTTAAAGGAGACTTTAACTAAATTAAAATTGGAAACTGGAGAGAGTTAGGTAAGTCTTCTCCCTTTCGCCTTACTAAGAACCAGATGTACCCCTTATTTGAAACATTTAACCCCTTTTGAAATAATCTATGGAAGACCACCTCCCATAATCCCCAAATTACACTTGGACCACCTGGGTGACTTAACTAACCAAGAGTTTCTCAAGTCCTTACAGGCTATCAACCTCATCCGGAAAGAAGCACGCCTTCTAGTCCAGCAAAAGAAACAACCAGAAGACGCTCAGCTTCCAACACTTAACATAGAGCCTGGGAACTGGGTTTAGACTAAGAAATTTAACCAAGAAACTTTAGAACCCACCTGGGAAGGATCCTTCCTTGTAATCCTCTCAACCCCAACAGCTGTTAAAGTAACAGAGAAATGCCATTGGTTGCACCATACTCAGGTAAAGAAGGCACACCCTGACCAGATCCCAAAGAAATGGGAGGTCAGACCAGATGGCAAGGACCCACTCCGACTCAGATTTATTTCCTCCTAAGCCTTAGTCTACCTACTACTTTTGCTTCCTCCATTCCCACCAAGTACCAGTGGGTCCTAATTCGAACCAGAGATGGAAAGCATATAGCTACTAATGAAACATTTAGCACTACCCAGGTAACCCTCACCACTGACTTCTCTCAGTTCTTCAATGACGACCTTTGTGACCATGAGCTTGGAGAGAGAGCCAGAATGGGAGCTCCTCATTATCCCTTGGCACGTAACTCTCTCACCGATGCCCAATTACAAGCCATAAAATGTGACAAAGGTAAAACCAGCCAAGTACTATGGTATTAGCCCAACCCTACTAACACCTGCCAACAACTGGAAACCACTACGATAAGTCAATGATTTGACCCACTAAGAAAAGAAGTGGGGAATGTTGAACCCTAAATTAGCCTACCCATAGGCCTTCATGGCAACCAGAGTAACGTAGAAAAGAAAATTTTCCACTGTCCCCTAAGTGTCCTATCTGAAAAGCACACAACCTCCCCTCCCTTGAACAATCTTGCAAGGACAGACAAGCACACAACCTCCCCTCCCTTGAACAATCTTGCAAGGACAGACAAGCACACAACCTCCCCTCCCTTGAACATTCCTGCAAGGACATCTCAATCCTGCAGCTGTGCCCCAGGCTATCAGGGCGTTCTGTGCAAACGCTAGCTAACTGCCAAAACCCGCTTCTGTACATCCTGCTTACTTGCAAACTGTGTCAGCAACCCCCTATAAAAGGGAGCCATTTTAGAACCTGGGGCTCCAGTTCTCTCCTGCGTGAGAGGTGCTGCAGACACCCGCGGGCTTAGCTCAATAAAACTTCATAAAAGTGGTTAAAGTCTGAGTGTGGTCGATCTCCTGGGTTATAACAAATGATTAAGGCTTTGATTGGGCCACGTCAGTAGGATGTTGAGTCCCCATCCCATTGGTGGGCAGGGAGTCACAGAGTAACCGCACCGTAGAGAAGGGAGGTTGGAGTTTTGATCCTGGAGCCTGGGAAGTAAACACACAGAGAAGCAGATGCACTAGGAAGGAGAGAAGGCTCCATTAGACAGGGCAGAGGCCCCAGGAAGAGAGACAAGCCATTTTGCCTGATAGTCTACAGCTGGCCTTGTGGAGAGAGCAGAGCAGCTGAGCCTGGAGAGAAACGAGCCCCGGGAAGAGAGGAACCCAGGAAGCCTAAACCCTTGCAGACTTCTTGCTCTAACACAAGGCAATAGACTTTGGTGAAGGAAGTTACTTATGCTTTATGGCCTGGTAACTGTAAGCTTCTACCCAAAGAAATGCCCTTTATAAAAGCCAACAGATTTCTGCTATTTTGCCTCAGCACCCCTTTGGCTGACAAATATAGTGGCTTTATCATTTTCCATTTTCATAGAAGAAATTTAACAGGGTTATATACAATCAACTTGCAAATGAATTTCTATTAAACAAGATCACATGTGTAAGAACTGACAAGGTCAAGATTTGAAGCAGGTTTTATGAGGTCAGCTATGTATGAGAGTTCCTGTTTTTCCACATCCTCATTAATACTTGATAGACTGTCTTTTTAACTTTGGCCATTCTAGTGGATGTGTAATGGTATCTCATTTTTGTTTGAATTTGAATTTCTCTAATGAAAAGTGATATTGGGCATCTTTTCATGTGCTAATTTGCAATTCATGCATCTTCTGGGGGTAATGTTCACATCTTTTGTCCATTTAAGAAAAAAAGATTGGGTTGTTTGTTGTCTTATTAAGAGTTTTGAGAGTTCTTTGTATATTCTGGATACTAATGCTTCATCATCCTGGATATGTGATTTGCAAATATTTTATTCCAGACAATGTCTGTGTTGATTCTTTTAACAGCGACTTTTTCCAAGAAAAAAATTAATATTGATGAAATTCAGTTTAACATAATTTTCCTTGTATGAATAGTGCTTTTGGTGTTATATCTAAGAATTCTTTGCCTAAACCCTAGTCATGGAAATTTTCTTCTATGTTTCCTTCTGTAAGTTTTATAGTGTTACATTTTACATTTAGATCTATGGCCCATTTTTTGGTTATTTTTTCTATAAGATGTGAAATTTAGGTCAAAGTTGTTTTTTAATCTTTTTTTCTTTTTGCATATGGGTGAAGAGCTGTCCTGTACTATTTGTTGAAAATACTATCTTTCCCCCTTTGAATTATATTGACAAACTTGGTGGAAAATAAATTAACCTAATATGTTAGGATTCTATTCTATTTCATTGATCTTTGTCTCTCTCCTATGCTAATATCACATTGTCTTGATTATTTGTAGTTTTATATTACTTGTTGAAATCCGATTGTGTAAATCCTCCACATTTGTTCTTTTTCAAAATTGTTTTGGTGTTTTTAGGTCTTTTTCTTTTTTTAAAACCAGCTTTTCAATTTCTATCAAAAAGCCTGCCAAGATTTTGGCAGTGATTGCCCTGGATCTATAAATCAATTTGTGGAGAATTGTCATCTTAACAATGTTGAGCCTTTCAGTGCACGTATATGTTGTATTTTTCTATTTCCTTAGTATATCTTTACTTTCCTTCAGCAAACTTTGATAGTTTTTTAGTGTACGGGTCTTGCACATCTTCTGTTAAATTTATCCCTATGTATTTCATCTTTTTTGATTGTTGTGAATAGATATTTTTTTTATGATTCTATTTTGTGGATTTCTTCCTAGTCTATAGAAATACAATCATTTTTTATATTGTACCATTCACAACATTTTTTTCAAGCCCAGCGCCTTCAGGGTCTCCGCAACGTCTTTGTGCTTTGGAGGTTGGACAGAGACCTGGGCAGCGACGACGCCCCCGACGCTGAGCGCGTGGGGCTTCCCGCCTCTGCCGCCTGGGCTGGGCTGGGCTGAGCTGAGGATTAGCTCGGAGCCCCCGCGGCTTTCCCATGCGTCCCCGCCGTGCGTTCGCAGGTTTGCAGGCGGTTATTTTCTTGGCCTTTGTGTGGTTCCCTGACTTCCAGGGTCTCTCCATTAAATCTCTAGCTGGTCCCCTACGTGCCCTGAATTGAGAGCTCTGCCCTCAGCAGTGGAGCTGTGGGATTTTGCTGCGAGCTCCCCAATGCGTTCCCCACCTCCAGCAGCCCGAGTGGAAAGGGCTGGGACGCAGCCAGGCAAGAAGGCCACGTGCTTGCTCTGGTCTAACAGATGGAGTTGCATGCTTTCAAGAGGGAATTTTCACAATTGGTTGCCTTCTTTGGGTCCTTTTCCAGTACTTTGAAATGATTGTTGTTGTTTTAAAATGTTGTCCTTTTTAATACTTGTTTTCTGTGTAGGGGAATTATCTGACCTTCCTCATGCTGCCTTTTCTGGAAATCTTACACTTTTTCTTTAGTCTATGAAACAAGATGAATGAATTCTTTAGGTCACCTTAAGTTCTCATATACTGGTGTTTATATTTTTTTACAAAATAAAAAATTTATCTTAGTAGCGTGTCACCATTATGGAGTTTTCTTACCTACCTACAAGAACTTTTATTTCCTCTTTGTTTTGTGGACTATTCCAGAATGACACATCTATCTCCCAGAGGTCTTTTGCAGCTGCGTTGTTTTCAAGCGTTCATTTATTGTGACATCTGGCTGGCCAGATTAGATTAAATCCTTTGGGATCAAGTTGCAGCCATTTTTAATGATGAAAAATTATTCAGTTCTCTTTTAAAACCATTTGCAGAAACAAAGAATCATTTTATATGGTACTGAATTTTGGCCCATCTTTTCCTTCACTTACTGTGTGTTTTCTTGGTATTGTTGTTTTTGTTTTTCTGTTCTTGTACCCTTGTCCTAACAGTTTGGCTGCTGTATTTTTTTATTGTAAGCAATCTAAACTCCTTTTTTCAATAGAAGAGAGCATAAATAATAAATGAGAATATTCTATTCTATAATTCAATCATCTTCCCTTAAAAGCCATGTGATTTTAAGCAAAGAAGCTCATTAATTGTTTGGCACAATTAAAACATATTGGAAAAACTACATTTTGTTCTCTGTATCTGCTGTTCACAAAAAAACTCAAGAGAACAAATAACTGGGAGTGAGCAATAAATCATTCAACCTGTGTTTCTCAGTTTTAAAAATACAAGTTCCTCTTTAATAAGCAAAATGCTCTCACTGTGTTACTGATGTTATGTGAAATTTAAAACAAACAAAATTTAATAATCTTGTTTAGTTGGGAGACACCACAATCCAAAATATATTAATAAAATATATCAGTCTAGTTTAATATATTTGAATCTCAATGGAAGAGGAAGTTGGAGTTCCTAATGTCTTCCTTTAGAACACTCTACCACTCTTTTAATTCATACATACATTTACTCCAGGTACTCCAGGAAGAAAATTTAGCTAATTTGACATGTTAGCATCAAAGTCCCAAATGCAATATGAGTTTTTTGGGAGGGGTTGAGAATCCAAATCTCTACTTGCCCAACTGACCTGTTACATTACCAATAATTGTAGTTTACCAAAGGGTAAGGAGATGATATCAGCCTAAGCTTTTGTTATTAAACCTAAGCAATATGGTTTAATTTAACAGAAAACTAAAGCAGAATTATTTTTGAAAACCTGTTAATCAGACATGCCTTGCATAGTGGTTTTGAGTGGTGAAGAATTAGCACTATCATAATTTTACCTTAAATTGGGATATTTGTGCTAATTATGTCAGTAGCTCTTACTAGTCATAAAGGCTCCCTTGCTTCTTTTCATCCAAGCTTCTCAAATTTTTGTCCTTCTAGAGCTCGGGCAAGTTTTTACTAGCACACAAAATGGCAGCCTATCATCTCTCTTCATTTCCAGCCCTTGGTCCGTTGACACTATCCCTTTTATCCCAACCTAATTTTTCTTCTTGTCTGTTCACTTTGCCAAATCCTCTTTCTGCGCTTCTGGGAGTTCTTAAAGGAGCCAGACTCTTCAACTTTCTGAACCACAAACATAGTTTCTTCATAATTTTGCATTTTTTGAATAGTAGATGTGGAACACGGAGTTTCAGAATTTGTGTCCACATTGAAATAGCAACCTCCCTGGGGTTATTTTTAAACATCTCTGCTATTCAGTCTCCCTCTTCAGAGAAAACAAAGGAAATGGCCCTCCTAAGGGAACCCACAGTGCTTATGACAAGTGCAAACCGGATGTTTCATTGCTCAGACAGCTGCAACTAAATGCCTTGCAACTGTGGTTTGCAATGTGCAAGAAATCCAGTATAATCTGGTACCAGATGGACATAAATCATGGCCATGGCTATTATATAAAAATGGTCAAGTGATCTTGGGATCAGGGCACAGGTAACAGGAAACTTTTCTGATCTTCCCTTCCAAATTGCCCCTCTTCCAGTTCTCCAAGCAGTTAAAACAATTATTTTATAATTTATAGGTTTTTCCTTTCTTCGAACTGGAAAGGAGATTGGACCAAGCTGTTTCATGCCTCTGGAATGGGGACTGGACTCATCTGTTTCATGCCTTCCTGGCTCTGCACCTAATTTTCATTCTGCCTACCATTACTTTTCCTTGACTACCTGCCACATTCCTACTCATCCTTAGGACTCAAGCTCAAGGAAACATAACTGACATTTGCGTCATGCTCAACACTTCCTACCAGGAAGAGCCTGTGCTGCCACTTAAAAGTATATGTAATTCTGTTAGCATGGCATTTTTCATGTTTTATTTTCCTTCTAGATACACTAGAATGATCATGGGCTTCGGAATCAGACACACCTGGGTTCAAATTCCAGCTCTGTCAATGATGTGATCATAGGTGAGCTACTCAAACTCTTTGTGACTTAGTTTCTTCACCTGTAAAGTGGTAATAATCATCCTTCTTTTAAGACTGTAAGTCAAGTGCCTGGTATATAGAAGATACTTATTTAATATAACTTCTCTTCCCTTCCCTTCCTGACAGTGTCTTATTTGTTGTGACATTCCTGTAACTTTGTCAGTCTTTGGCACATAGGGGGTGCATAGTGTATATTTATTGAAGAAATGAATGAGAGTGTAAATTAACATTGTGCATTTTTCATCTTAAACTTGAATTAAAAGGTAAACTACCCATACCTCCTTTGAGCTATACTCATTGATTTTGCATTTTTCATTTGAAATTCAATTTTCCAGATTTCTTTGGATCCCTGAAACTCAGACTTCCCCTAGAAGAATCAATGACCATTGCTCAAATGTTCACAGCCCTTTCGTCAAACAATGTTCAGATCATTTTCAGCCACATGAATTATTTGAAAGGCAGTTAGTTTTTAATGACATTTCACTTCCTCTTTCAGTTATTTTCTGCTCCTACTCTGTGTTGGGAACTAAGAATACAAAGACAAATAAGACATGACCCCTTTCTTTTGAAAATGATAATATAATGGAGGAGAAAATTTAATGACAGATGGCTTCAATTCACAATAATACATGCTAGAACAATAGAAAACAGAGGGTACACTTAATTAGCTAATTGATTAATTCAATAAATATTTATTGGTTGCCTAACATGGGGCAAACATTATTCTGGCCCATGATGAAGCAATGGTTAACAAGACAGACAAGCCAATGGCACTTGTAAACATTGCATTCAAGTGAGGGAAGGGAGATAAGTCATCTACAAGTAAGTAAACAAACTAGATAATTTCAGAAGAATAAAAGAGTGAGTGTGCCTGGAAGCTATTTTTATGTGGGAGGACGGGGCCTTTTAGCTGAGAGCTGAAGGACTTCAGGAGTTGGATACATGAGTGTTTGAGAGAAGAAGGTTTTAGCCAGAAGAAACAGAAAATGCAAAGGTCCTGTCGTAGGAGCAGTCTTGGTCTGTTTAAAGAACAGAAAGAAGGCCCATGTGACTGGAGTCTCAGAGAGCTGGGCAGAGACCACATCATATAAGGATCTGTGTGCCTGAATAAGGAGTTTGAATTTTATTTGAGTGCGGGGTGGATTTTAAAAGGGGGGATGGGTGCCGTGATCTGATTTGTGGTTGCTGCGTGAAAAATCAAATAGAGGGTGCAAGATGGGACACAGGAACAGCAGCATGGAAGCTTCCAGATCTCTGATGCAGAAATCTGGGAGAGAGATGATAGCAACTTGGACTAGGCTGGTAGTAGTGGAGATGCAAAGAAGTGGATGAATTTGGTGTGCGTTTTGGAGTAGGGATCAGTAGTACTTGCCATTGGATTAGCTGAATGGAAGCAGAGAGGAGACAAACCGAGGATGGTCCCTTGGCTGGATATTGGATGTTGCTATTTACTGAGATGGGGAAGGCCAAGGGAAATATTCCGTGTTCTATTTTGGACACATTTCATCTGAGATGCCAATTAGATATTAAAATAGAGAAATCAAGCAAGTGGTTGGTATATGAGTAGGGCTCAAAGAGAAAGGTCAGGGCTGGGGATATTTGAAAGTTTTTTTGTATTTGAAATATGGGATTTCAATATTGATTCCACCCTCCCTCCTGTGTGCTTTCCAGTAACACAGAGGCTAGAAACCAAAAATGCCACAAAGTCTTCTCTACTTATTTTCAGGACCACTTCAACTAGCCAAGGGAGTAAGATTTCAAATAAAAATCATGACCATCAGAATTCCTAGCATTTGTTATGCTTTGTCCTCATTAGTTCTTTGGTGGCAGCAGAACCTCCTTCAGTCCTTAGTGCCTGGATACTAGCTTCCTCTCAATTCTAAAACCATGGCTAACATCACTTAGGCTCTGAAAGGTTAAGATCTCAAATCTAGAATCTCTACTTAGTTCAGGCCTCCTATATTTATTCTTGAATGTGAAGAGAAGCTTCAGAACATGAATTTTTAATTGTCAGAGAAAGTAGGGAAATTCTGGAATTCATTTAAAAATTAACACCCCCTCCAAAGTCTTGCTATTTCCTCTACATTGTGTCATGATAGCTTAATTTCTCTTCTCAATTCCTTCCGAGCTGTGGGTGTTCGCCTTGGGTGAGACAGACAAGGATGTCTCTCGAGGCACTCGGCTCCCACCATCTTGAAGATACTGCATACCTTCTCTGCTCCCTTTAACATCTCTTTTTCAACCTAATACATTACTTGGTCTCTCTGGGATCTTGAAGGACGGTACGGTTTTGTTTTTATTGTGGGGAAAAAACTTCCCACACAATGTTAATTCAGACAAGTCTTGGAAAAGGTTTTGAACGTGGCTTAGGCTTAGAGAGGAGAGGAAATAAACATGTGAGCAGGAAAGGAATCGAAAGCCTAGAAACTGGAGCAGGGAGGAGCCTGGCACAGGGAGGAGGCAGAGGCCATCGTTCCTGATGCCAGGCCACCCCACTGAGACTTAAGAATGCTGCTCCATTAACCAGTATTGTTTCTACCATGCGAGTCAATTGATCTTATTTGGACTTCCTCCTCGAATACAGTTTGTTAGAGTTTCTACCCAACCAGAGAAAAAGCAAAGCAAGAAAATATTGAAAGAACTTGATGGAATATAAGTGAGTGAAGAACAAACAGGGTGGCTAGAGTACAATTAGCTACAATGAGCAAAACGACTTACTTTCCACACAGTGGTATATTTCTCCCTTTATATGATCTATAAATATGGCTGATAGAGACATACTGGGGGTACAACCCATGGAGCTAATCTGTGTTTCTACTACTAGCATTTTTCATTGGCCTCAAAAATGTCAAAATCTGAGAGCTGGCCATCGAACATTTCAGAGTTTACCACGCTCTGGGTGGTACCAGGTTTGTGATAAGAGATTTCCTTTGCAGATAAGTTGGGAGAAGCCAACAACCAGACTTTGGACCCAAACAAAGCCATGTCAAGAGTTAGGCAGGCTTTCCCTTGCAAAAGAGTAAGTATAAAACTTAAGCTCAGGTTTGACACAGTTCTGTGTTTCATTTTTTTGAAGATGGAATGTCTGTGATATGAAGGCTGGTTTGATCCACAGGCTGGGTTAAAATCTGTTGGGTGGTAGAACTCTCCCAGTCACCTGCCAAGTGGCTTCAGGGAACAAAAGAAGAGGTAGTTTTTATTTATTTTTATCACAACGTGAAGTCCACCACTAAAATCAACCCATTTAGTGGATTATTTGCAGACACCTCAGTTGGTCCTTGGAAAATGGGCAAAAAACAAATACGTTTTGATGGGGCAGTGAGAAGAAGTGAGAGGATATGAGCAAGAAGGGACCCGTTCAGGACATGGGGGAGTTTCTTGGAGTGACAGCCAGATAATAGTTTTGCGTTGGTATTGCCTCTGTCTCCACTGGTTGTCAGAGTAACCCTGTTAAGTGCACCCCGATATCTCCATTTTACTGATGTGGAAACAAGGTCTGCATGGATAGTAAGCTGCAGATCTAAGACTGAATCAGGCCAAACTTAATCACTGGGCCACACAGTGACATACTTGCTGGAGGTAAGATCTGAGTTTTCTTCATCTTTTTGTACCCCATGCAAGATGAATGAACAGACCCAATAGGATGCTGGGGTGGGCGGGGAGCAGGGAGGGGTCAAGGGAGGGAGGGGTAATCTCCAGAATTTTCTGGGCTGCTAAGAATTTTCTTAGGCCAGTAGGACGAGGGGTTCCAAAAGAGAACAAAGGTTGTGCAAGGAACTGGCAGTGAAAGTTCAGAAAAGCATCTTCACAACTCAGGGAATCTTATTTAACTACATTTTATCCATGGTTTTCACATGAGTTATTTTTGGAAGATTGTTTTAGGAAATGTCTTTGCTTGTTGTCACTTTTACCTCCTTAGTGATCACGTGGTGTCTTTCTTTACATTTTGGTAGCACATTAAAGTGGCAGACTAGTTCTTAATTGTTTATTATTTGTAATTATTCCTTAATTTTCTTAGGTATATACATTTTTTCCCCCTAATTCAATTATAATCACTTCAAGGAGCAGGACTGCGCATCAGTTCATACTGTGTTCCCAATATAGCGTTTAATGAATGTTTGGAAGCATAATTGGCTAACAGAAAGGTCAATGGCTTTAGACTTACAGAGAATCCATTTGGTTCTAAGGCAAAGTTCTAAATACCTGTTTAACTTGCCTGTAAAACAAAGATCACGATCTTACTTTGCAGGGTTTCTGCGAAAATTGGAGGTTAAGATGAAGGGTATATATATGTTACATGCTCAGTAAATGGCTGTTGTTTAGAGCCCTACATCTCCTTTCATTGTAACCTTAGAAATTATTATAGAGTTGAGATCTTTTGAGACTCAGTTTTACTGAGAGGTGTTTACTGAAGATATTGGTTGTGAAGTCTATACTCAAAAATCTTTTTACTTTTTACTTCTGGAACTTTGAGGAAATACTGAGAGAGCTAAAATGATGCAACAGGAAATAATGAACTATTGACCCATCTCTCAGAATCTAGCTCATTAAACTTTCTAAATGGGAGGAGCTTTATTGAGAGATATTCCAGGGTCTGTATTTGAAATAGGAGTAGGGTAAAAACAATCATAAAGTGTTAAATACTAATAGAAGGACGTTTTTTTTGTTGTTGTTGTTAGTCTCCTTCATTGGTCCTTATTCCTACTAACTATATTTCACATTTTATTAAAAATTCCACATGCATCATCTCAATTGATTTCCACCATCTCCTGATTATTAGGGAGGTTAAAATAATATTTCTTCTCTGAATCTGAAGAAAGATTTAGAAAAGCTGAAGAAGTTAGTGGTGTACTAAGTGTTGCAAGCTAGCAAGTCAGAGGGATATACCTCAGTCCAGTTGGTTTGATTTCAAACCATTATGTTTCCAGGCAAGTCTTTCAGATACTGGAATTTATGAAAGATGAGATTGATGTTTGGCCTTCTGCCTAACAGACCAATACCATCTTCTATGGCAATGGCACAGTTTTATTATTATCAATCCTAAATAGCCTCCAGATATAATAGAAACCATATCTTATTTTCTAAAAGAACAGTCCTAATACAAAAATATGTCAAATTTCAAAATAATAGTATTGGAAAACACACAGTGTTAAAGGATGGTTTAACATAAAAAAACCATATTATGGTAATTTTTAGACCCACTGTCCATATTATCCCCATGTTATCAAAGACAGTGATTTTAGAAAATGAAACCAGTTAAAGTTCAGTGCTTTATAAATAGGTATGAGATTGAGTCAATAGAAAATGCACAGAACTCTAATATTTTAAAATGTATATTTATTTTAAAACCTCAAAGCAACAAATTTGCTCTCATCAGCTTGGTTAAACTTTGACATATTTAAACATATTTTATCTTTCAATTCTATACTTTTTTCCCCTAGATTTATTTATTTAATTTTTTTTCTTTATTTATATCCTCCCTCCCCTACATAGCCCTCTCATCTGTCTGCTCATTGTTTGCTTGCCATCTCCAGGAGGCACCTGGAACCAAACCTGGGATCTCCCACATGAGAGGTGAGTACCCAATGGCCTGAGCCACATCCGTTCCCCATGGGCTGCGGCGTCTGCTGGCTGGTGGCATCTGCTCATTGCGGAAGGGGTGGGGTCTGCTTGTCTTCTTTTAGGAGGCACTGGGACCCAAACCCGGGATCTCCCATGTGGTAGGTGGGTGCCCAACTGGTTGAGTCACATCTGCCTCCCTCTATACTTTTTAATATACCACAAAATATTATGCATTTAGCTTATTTTGCTATTTTAGCCTGAAAATTTCAAAATATGTATTAGTTTTAGTGGTTTGCATTATTTATTTTTTCTTTTAGACTATTAATATTATCTTATTTTCTATAAGTAAAGAATGTACTTACAAGACTATTTTGTAACACAGAACTAATTCCTATTTCTTCTTGTATATTCAAAGAGACATAAAGTTTGAAACTAAGTTATCTCATTGCCTATATGTATTCTTTCCAATAGCACATATATTAATCAATGTCACCATGTGGGATAATATGAACCAGTGAAACATACATGTAATTGGAGTCCCAGGAGGAAAGAAGAGAAAGAGTAGCTGAAAAAATATTTGAAGATATAATGCCAAAAACTCTTCAAATTTTGGGAAAAACTTTAATTTATGCACCAAAGAACCTGAAAAAATCCAAAGCAGTATAAGCACAAAGAAATGCATTTTTGTACCCTTAATCGAACTTCCAACAGACAAAGATAAAGAGAAAATCTCAAAAGCAGCCAGATAAAACAGTGTGCTGCTTGTAGGGAACAATGCTAGGATTAACGGCTGAATTATCACCAGAATATGTGGAAACCATAAGACAAACTGGAATAACATATGCAAACTGTTGAAAAGCAAAGAAACTGTGAACCAAGAATCCAGCAAAACTATCTTTCAAATATGACAGTGGAAAAAACTGATATTTTCTAATAAACAGAAACTGAGAAAATTCATTATCAACAGATTTAATATATTTAGCCAAAAAAAAAAAAAAAAGATAAAGGAAGATTTCCCTCTGAAGGGAAATGACACTAGGTGGTATCTCGGATCTTTAGGAAGAAATTAGGAGTACCAGAAATGGTTTTTAAAAAATGAGTAAATAAAAAAGATTATAAAATTTTGTTTTTTAAAATTTGTTAAAATAATATGGCTATTTAAAACAAAAATTTTAACTGTATTGATGGTTTTGTAATGTATCTAGGTGCAATGTATAACAAAAAATTGCACAGGGATGTTAAGAAGGTGTGTTTTGGAATACCTAGAGCAACCACTAAAAAATATATGCAAAGAAATATGCCTATAGAGGAATTGAAATTTTATGCTAAAACAAAATGCCAAGATAGCATAAAGCACAATAATAACCCAAACATCAACAAATGAGACAAATTTTTAAAACCCCAGAAAATGGCATACCTAAATGCAACCATGTAACACAACATGGTTAAAAATTAAATTTGAATGGACTAAACATTCTAATGAAAAGGCAGAGATTGTCAGATTATACAAAAGCAAGAACCAAGTATCTGCTGTCTACAAGAGATGCAAAGATATAAATAGACAGAAGGTAAGCACCTGGAAAAAGATAGACCATGCAAATAGTGGGCAAAAGAAAGTTGCAGTAGCTATGTTAATATAAAAAGTAGACTTCAAAATAAGGAGAGGCACTTGATAATGATAAAACAGTCAATAAATATGGAAGATATAAAAATTTTAAGTATAGATGTGTCCAAGAACATAGTCAAAATATATGACAGAACCAAAGGTAGAAACAGACAAATCCACAAATATGGCTGGAGACTTTAACACACCTCTTTCAGTAATTGACAGAATAGCTAGACAAAAATAAAGATATAGAGAGACCGAATGACAATATCAACTACTTTATCCTAATTGACATTTATAAAACACTAACCCAAAGTAGATTAAAATGCACATTATTTTCAAGTGCCTGCAGCACATTCACCAAGATACATATAGTTGACGCTGAATATCTGAGATGCCTAATGTGGAGTGTTTAAGTAAAAATCAGTTAATGGAAACAATGGGGTGGGAGGAGGAAATTGTCTGCAAAGGGGCATGAAAGAACTTTAGCTGGAAATGGCAAAGTTCTATATCACAATGGAAGTGTTGGCTCATGAATATATACATTTTCAAAACTCATCAAACAATACATTAAAAATTGGTGACTGGTACTGTATATATTTTTAATAAGTATTAAAAAATTCTTCCCCCAAAACCCAACAGTGAGCTCCTTTGAATGCTAAAACAGGCAGGAATATATGGCTAAAGCTTATGTCTACAAAAATACCATTACCTTTTAATTTTTATTTAACATTTAATGGACATTTTTATAACTTCCCATTTTCAATAATTGTTTTATAGGTCTTTATAATGCTATTGAGTAGCCATAATTATTAGCCTTCCTTCTGTGAGTTTTGGTGTAAATAAATTAGCATACACATCCTCATTCCTAACAATTTTAAGAGAGTGGTTCTCAAACATAGTAACAAACCAGGAGGCTTGTTAAACACAGATTTCTGGGCCTCACCTTCAGACTTACTGGTTTGTTAGTTCTGGAGTGGGACTCGAGAATTTGTATTTCTAGCAAGTTCCCATATATGGTAATGATACTGGACCAGGTAACTACACTTTGAGAACTGCTATGAGGACTAATGAAGGACCAGTGAAGGTGGCCATCAATTTTATTTGTGAGTTCAAGTTAAAATCAACAGTTTGAACCTACACAGCATACAATGTTCAGTGGATATTTGTATGCTCACTGGAGGGAGACCTCTACCCCAAAATATACTGTGGTTGCATTAAGAATTTAATTATGTACCTTTTCCCAGAATGGCATAAGAAAAGAATAGACTTCTTTGTTCAAAAATAAATTGAATTATACCATGAATCTCAAATATTTTCATGTTCTAGAGAAAAATTCCCATTAGTATAAGAGCCATGTCTTCTTCTTTAGCTCCCTAATGTACTAGTTTCCTAATAATGCCGTAATAAAGTACCAAAGACTTAGTGGCTTAAGACAGCAGAACTTTATTTACTCACAATTCTAAAGGCTGGAGGTCTGACATCGAGATGTTGGCAGGGCCGTGCTCTCTAGTTGAAGAATCCTTCTTTGCCTCTTCCTAGCTTCTGGAGGTGGCTGGAAATCCTTGGCATCTCATGGCTTGTCGATGCATAACTCCAGTTTCTGCCTTGTCTTCACATGATCTTTCCCCCTGTGTGTTTGTGTCTCTGTGTCTCTTCTCCTATACTTACAGGGACACCAGTCATGTTGGATTAAGGACCCACCCTAATTCAGTATGATCTCCACTTAAGTAATCTCTTCTGCAACTAACCTATTTCCAAATAAAGTTGCATTCTGGGGTACCGGGGGTTAGGACTTCAACAGCTTTTGGGAAGACACAATTCAACCCATAACAGTAATACATCAAGAGTAAGCAAATCTCCCTCAACAGCTACATATTCTAGCAGTGGTGTAATGAAAAGTTACATCTTACTGTTGACGTGTGTATGCTCGGGTATACCGATGTCATTTTGTTGTCACAACACTACAATGAAATATACAAATAATATTTAAATTCAAAAAAAGAGGAAGCAAATCTAAATATGACTTGTGAATTATTGCATGCATTGATAATTTTGTTCTGTTTTCTCCCTACTCAAATCCAATGTTTCCTTTAAATTCAAAGTTAAATTCCACCCATAAAAGTCTTCATTAGCTGAGCTTAGATTAAAATGGATTGTTTCCTCTTTAAAATTTTATAGACGGAATCCTTGTGGATACATAGCAATGCAACATTTGATTATATATTATTCTGTTCCCTTCTTTGTTTTTTGCTAAAAGCTATAATTTAACTTCCAGATTAATTTGTGAGCATATCAAGGTGAAGAACTGGATCTTCTCTACCCATTACCTTCCCAATCCAGTACTCAAAAAGTGCTTGAGGCAGCTTGAGGTAGTGGGAAGACTGTGTGGACTGGTTGAATGCTTGATGGGCTAATTTCCAACCATGTGATCTTGGTTAAGTTGTTTAGATATCTTAAAATGAGAAGAATTATACTGTTTGGGATCCTTGCACTAATAGCAGTAGGGCACACTGAGTGTGGGAGAGCAGTGGGATTTAGTCATGACAGAAAGAGGCCAACCTGGACTTAGGTTTCCTGGGGTTCTAAATCCCAACACCCTTCCATATAATATAAAAGGTGGATTAGATAGGTAACTTCATGCCCAAGCAAATAGAAATATGAGTATTATCCTCTATGTGGATTGTTTTTATGAGCATAAACAAGAAAGTGAGTCCCAGGAAGTAACTGGAATTGATATTTATTATTATACTCACAGACAAGGGTAATAATTAGGCAGGCCAACACCGAAAGCACTAGCCTAAGTGCTAGTGTAACAGAAGAACCTCCTGTGATGGTCTTGGAACCCAGTATCTATACCTTCACCAGTGTGTATTATCAAATATGCTTATCTTAGAAATTATTTTTACCTGGATTTCAATGAAAGTTGTATACAGGAGGTCATGGGGATGAGAAAAAACACATTTCAAAACTAAATATATGAGATTTTACATTTTCTACCTGCTTGGTTATTTGACCTGCTACTATGGTTATCAGTTTTCTGAGACCAAGTGACAAATATCCACAGAAGATCAGTTACAAAAGAAAGGCATTTCTAAAGCCTAGATTTAAAAATAAAATAAAAATGAGACTCAGTTGGTTTATAGAAATATGAAAAATTCCTACTGGCAATTTTTCAGTTTTCCAGACTGTGTCCTTATATTGATAGTGTGACCTGGTGGATATGTTACCAAATATATTGATATCAGATACTATGACTAATGACATTTTAGTGATTTTAGTCATGAAAAAAAAACACACTAAAATCTATTTTATAAAGTACGATACTTTTCGACATGGTCATTTAAAGTCTTACTAAAATATTGACTTTACAGAGTATCAGATTCCCAGAAGAGTAAATATATAGACTTCTCAGTCTAGGTTAAGAAAAAAGTGTTTTAAAGTTTTGATTAAAAAAACGTAAACAAAATGTGTTTATCATACTCAGAAACTTAATCTTATAAAAGCAAATTTATTTATTTAGCATTATACAGAAAAATGGAAGCCTGGGTGGTCTGCTTGGCCAGGCGCCCCCTCCTCACTGCCCTTGGACTCATTCCTCCTCTCCCACCACGCCAAGGACCACTTCAGTGTTTATAAATTGACACTGAGGCCATAAAAATAAGTGTCTTAAAAAAATGATCACAAGCTAAAGTGGAAACATGGGGGCGTTGGGACTTTAAGACTCTTCCTGCGGGAGGAGCTTCCACTTCACTGAGGGATCAAGTTCCTCCTCGAAATCATCCAGCTCCTGCTCCTTGGAGAGTTCCAGGAAAACCTGAAAGGGGGGGAAAGGAATAAAGAGAGAGCCCCAAGTGAGTGCAAAGAATATGTACATATCCTACATTTATATTACATGAATGATATAAAATCACTAAAATGGCCCACCTGCTCCAGGGTAGACTGAGAGAGGCTGTACTCCTCCAGGTCGAAGCTCCGTTTAACTGTGTAAGGGTGAACGTATATTAGGGTTCATATATATATATATATATGTATGTATGTATGTATTTATATATTTATATACAGATGGCATGATTTAAACAAGTTAAGGTAATAGCTGCCCGTGTCCAAGTACATCATTCAATTAAAGACATAGCAAAGCCATGCATTCCTTGGGGCTGGGGGTGAAGTGCCCGTGTTATGCTTCCATGCTGGGCCCTGTTTGAGATCTGGATTTAAAGGGGAGGAAACAATGCTGAGAGGGTTCTTTTCCTGCATAGGAGCCAGTGCTCTAGTGCATTCAGCAGGGTAGCAGGAAGCTCTGGGGGGAAGAGATATTTTGAAGAGGGAAGCATTAGAAGATTGCAGAAAAAGACATCTGTGGTTTTCTAGGGAGCAGATATCCTCATGGATCTCTTTCCAGAAGCCACTGCAGTTTCCCCTGATAGGGGTGAAAACTCTTCTTGCTGAATAAAGTAAACCAGGAAGGGTGTGATAGGAGCTTCGCAGACTGAAAATACGGCATCAACAGTCCCAGGCCAGTGCCAACCTGGAGAGAGCGGTGAATGACCACCCATGTGACCCAGAAAGCCGGGGTGCTCAGCTCAATCAAGAATGAAAAGAAGATGCATCGCTGGCACGGATGTCGTCAACAGGACTTAGAAGTGTTTCTTCTAGAACCAGGAGACCTGAGTCTCTTCCTTAGGGCAGCTGACAAGCAAGCAAATATAGTGCAAATATAGAGCAGTGACAATGAAAACAGCTCAGAAGGGGAGTCTGGCCAGCAGAGTCCAGAGTGGTAGAGTTAGCTGGCGAGGATGGCAAGGAAAAACGTGAGCCTCGAGGTGACCAGCCGTGTGCTCCATTGTAAAGTGCAACAGACCCAAGAAGAATGTTTTAATGGCCAGAAAGGATGTCAGTTTCTTAATCTCAGACTAAGGCAATAAAACAATATGCAAATCTGTATAAAACTTAATTTTTAATATGTATGTATCTATGCTCTAAAAGAAAGTATTTTCCTTCAATGAATACGTAAGTTTTGACTTATGCCGTACTTAGATATAATTCTTTGCATTTTTGCAAATATCATATTTCTATATATATTCGAAAATACATGAATGAAACCCACAAAGCAAAAGTAAAAATCATTCCCAGGCCCCCCACCCTCCACACACCAACAGGCACACACTCACACACACTTGCACACTCATGCATTCACATACACACACACGGAATCCATGGTTTAGTGTTCCTAGAATTCAATTTCAGCTTTCAACTTTTAAATTTAGCACATGAGTTCACATTTCATTTTGTCATGCATATGGATATTATATGATTTGGAACTATCAGTTTCCTTGGGTCTTATTTCCAAATTAACAGTTCTTACCATTCTCTAATTTGAAGAAAGCTTCGGCTAAAGGTCTCACATCTTCCACTGGCAACTTATAAACCATCAGAGAAGAATACCTAAGGGAAGATTAGCGTGAGGCTGATATTGCTATGACTTGCAAACTACCTTTCTGGTCTTTATTTCTGCAAATAAGAGTCTGTTGGGTGTAGGTGAAAATCCTTGTTTGAATCCATATTAGTCCAAAGGAGGCAGTTCATAAGGAGAACTGAGGACAGGTGGATGAAACCCAGACAGTTTAGTTCCAGATGAAATTTCAAGATTTGCCAGAGGCAGCTTCTACTTTCTTTTCTAAGCTGAACACTTGATATCAGGAACTGACATCATATAGTTCTTACAGTTTCTCAATTAGGGTAGAAATCAAGGTCTGTTCTCCACAGAACTGCATATCTCACCCGCCTCTCCCCGCCTCAAACTGCTTTCCTAATACAGGATATGATGATTGAGTTTCTGTGCAGAAACCTTCAGGAATTCAGCTATAAACTGTGCTGAATGATAATCATGTTTTAGTAATTTGTTTCTCAGATGTTTGTTCTTCTATCATTTGAAACTCAGGAAAATTTAGATTCCGTTTCATGAGCTACAGTTTCATATATTTGTGAGGCCATTATTCTTGTCTGTGCCGCTTATTCTCTGAACCTTTATGACAATTTATACTTAGAGATAGGCTGCACATTGAGTTATAGCATTGCTTTTCTATTATACTACACTGAAGAATTATATTTTCCCACCTTGTCATTTTGACTTTTCTCTTTATTACCTATTTTCTCCTCTACTTTCCAATTCATTTTGTCTTCTGTAGTAAATTCCAGGTATTATGAGGACTCTAAACTTTATCTTTGATTTTTTGCTGTATTACTTTCCTAAGGATTTGGAAATAGTAAGAGATCTGAAATAAAACAATTAGGTTTATATCCTGTTCTGCCACTTATTAGCTCTGTCATGTGACCTAACTTTTCTCTCTGTCAATTTCCTATGCATGAAGAGAATAATTGCATTTATTAAGTTCCTTGTGAAGGCCAGAACCTCACTGAGCTTTTTAAAAGTTATCTCATTTTTCACTGGAATGACAGTATCTACTTCAAAAAATCTCGGTGAGGATGAAATAAGATAACACACGACCAGGACAGTACCTGACCCATAGTAGGGCCACAATCCATGCTACATCAGCTTCTAAATGAGCTCTTTCTTCTCCACTTTGCTTCCTAGAGTATCTGACAAATAAATCTTTTTCTTTTAGGTTTCTTTTTGAGCTAAAAGTGGCTCTAAATGGCTTCAGATCAATATAACTGACAGAGAAAGGCTGACATTTGTTTCCAGGACAAAACTTCCTTCTACCTTTCCTGCCGAGCAGCCTGGGGGAAAAGCCTCAGAATCTCAGCATGGAGGGGTTCCCCTTGTTCCGAGGTCTTCACCTTCATCTCCAGCAGATAGTCTTTGCCAAATTTACTTTTCAGGTGTTGGATGGAACCGATGCATCTGGGGATAGGAAGAGGATGAGTTCAAAACAGAAAAGAGCAAAAGACACAGAATACGACATTCGAGACCCATGGCTGGTTGCTAACATTGTCCCAAGGTCCTCACGGTTAGACCCAGGAGCGGCCACTCCAGTTGTTCACAATAACCTCTCTCTGTTCACAGAGAAGCTCCTATGGCCGAGCACCCAGCGTGTCAAGAGAGGCTCTGGACGAGAACCCACCTCAGCCTTCCAGACACTATGATGGCCACGCGGTCGCACACGGCCTCCGCCTCTGCCATGTAGTGGGTGGTCAGGAGGGCGCCCCTCTCCGTGTTTCTGATGGTGGCCCGGATCGCCTGCCTAGGTTGTCAGGAGGATATTTGCAGTTAATGGAAGTTGTCTAATTAATCGAGGAAGGTTGGGGAAAAGAATTTTTAACTGGCCTGAATGTGAAACAACTAGCAAATCGCCACGATGCAAGGCAAGAGTATGTAGAAGGCAGGTGGGCTGAGGAAGGGAAGCCAGGTGAGAACAGGTCAACTGAAAGTATGCACTGGAAGAGGGGAGCTTAAAAATACTTCATCAGGAGGCAGTATGGAATGCTGCAGAGCTGGAGAGAACTGGTTATGGAAAGTCTGTGCGAAGGCCAAGAGAATGACACAAAACCCAACATCAGAGTCATTGCCACCTAGCCAAATGAATGCACAGTGAACACGGTGACAACATCCAGAGAACACACACCTTTACAGCTTAATGAGAACTAATGCTCTCACGCTAAGTATTGGAAACACTGTAATCGCAGCACAAAAATGTACCATACCTACCTAAAAGATCAAATGAGCAATTATAATACTCAGAGAGTTTGTCCTGCTCTGACAAAGCTTATTCTTCCTTCAATGAGAAATGGTTACGAAAGATTATTAGAGAAAGATGTTTTCTTTTCTTTTTTTTTTTTCCAAAGTGGTGGTTTGTACTGGTAACATTTTCCACACCAAGAAACTGCTGAAGGGGCTTTTTTTTTTTTTTTTCACAGGATAGAAGCCATTCCCGCTTCTGCGTCTGGGGCTCCTCACCACATCTGCTGCTGCCCCTCGGGATCCATGCCCGTGGACGGCTCGTCCAGAAGCACCACGGCCGGGCCCGCCAGGACGCTCAGCGCGAAGCAGAGCTGCGAAGGGAGCAAGCGAGGCAGAAAATGAGGAGAACTAGAACAGCAGTGATGTTCTTACCGGCAGGAACAGCAGGCTCCGTGCTCCCTAGGGAGGAACGTACCTTCCTCTTCAGCCCCTCCGACAAGGCCTTGGCGGGAACCTTCAGCTGGTCCTGCAGCTGCAGCGCCTCCACGAGCCTGGCGGGGGCACGAGAGGGCGCCTGACGCAGCGCCCTGACAGCCCCGCGGCTGCGGGCAGCGGGGCGGGCTCCAGGCGGGCAGAGCCCAGGAGTGCGGGGCTGAGAGCAGCTGCCGGGGCCGCCTCACCACCGGCCGGTCTGGCCCCCAAAAGGCAGCTTTGCCCCTTGCAAGAGCATAAGCACATGCTATGACAGCCAGACAGTCGTCTTACGATCAGAGTCGTTTCCAGTCTGTTAAACTATTATTTTCAAAACATTTGATCAAATGTTTACTTTTTTTTCTTTCCCAAGCTTAAAATGAGGGGGCAGTAACTGAAGTCTAGGGACTCAGTTGCCGGCTGCAGATCCCCTGGACTCGGTGGGCCCGCATGGAGACTCTCCCTTCCTGGCTCCCCGGGTCGTCGTGGTCCCGCCAGCCTCTCCCGCGCCCCGGGTGCAGGCCGCGTACCGTGCAATGGCGGCCTGGGCGGCTGCTCTCCTCAGCCCCTTCACCGCGGCGAACACCTCCAGGTGCTCCCGCGCCGTCAGGCCGGGCCACAGCGCGTTCTCCTGGGGACAGTACCCCAGGAACCCCACGGCGTCTCCTCCGCTGCTGCCTTTTAGTAGCCCCTGCGGAAAAGGACGAGTTTACTCGTGTATGCTGAACTCTTTTGTTTTTCTGCGTATTTCAATGACAGCTTTCACCTCATAAACCTAGAAAACTAGAGAAACTCTAGGACCTGACAGAGTTTAATAACCTGTAGTCATTTAGCATGGGGAAAAGGTAAATAAACGAAGAGAGTAAATAACGGAAAACAAGTGTGTGTGTGCAGCCAGCAACGGAATCATGGCTGAAAAATCAAATATCCCACAAATGTGCTATCTTGCCATTGCGGCTAACAGTGTATACCAGATTCTTTCCTCATTGTCTGAGTGAAGTACATTAACTTAATTCCTCACTACTTAACTTCACGAATTCAACAGATATTTTTTGAGTATCTTCTAAGTGACAAATACTGTGCCGTGTGTGCTTTGGAAACAATGAAGAACAAAATAGCCCGCATGCCTGTAATTTGGAGTTTTCATTCTATGGAATGTATCAGGGAATAAACAAGTAGAGAATGAGTAAATAGAATAAAAAGAGAGTATAAGTGATCCTGCAATGGAAATATTCAAGATGCTGGAAGTGGCCTGAAGCAGGATGGTCAGAGAGGGGCTGCCTGCAGAGGGACTCCTGCAGCAGAGGAGTAACAAAGCAGCCAGTCAGGGAAAAAGCCAGAGGAAAGGAAATGTAGAAAGACAGAGAGTGAGAGCAAAGACCTTGTGGCAGGATGAGGCTTGATGTGTTCTTGAACCTGAAGGAAACTCAGGGATTGTGGAGCAGAGACAGCAAGGGGAGAAGGATGGAGATGTAGCTGGAAAGTTGGCTCCTGCAGAGCCTGCAGGACAAGGGGAGAAGGTTTCCTTCCATCATACTGCAGTGAGGGGTCCTTGAAAGTATTTAAGCAGGAGAATGACATGGTTTACAAAGAGCACCGTGTTTGATCTGATTAAAGCTGGTTTCATGACACTCAGAGAGCTGGCTTTATAATTGAGACCTTACATTTGAAAAGCATATTATTCCACAGGACAGCTGTCTTTTTCTTGCATTCTTAATAAGACATCCCCCCACCCCAAACTGGGTTTGCAATCCCAACAACAATAACAAATGTTGATGATTGAACTTGAGGGTGGCCACATCTGAAAGTCCAGAGAGAGCCATACTCAGCTTTTATCATTACCGAGAAATCCCCCTTCACCAACATCCTCTCTGAAAATAGCTTCAGAGGGACTGCGAATCTGTGAATCTCCATTTTATCTGTCCTCTCCAGACTGTAATGTTCCTGGCTCTTTCCCATTCTTGGCTTGATCATTAATCACTTTCCCGAGAGGCAGTCCCACAGACTTCTGCCTTATACTCTATTCTCCACTTATCCTGGACATACCTCATGAAGACATTGATAGAGTTTTATACCTTTTGCCTTAAAATTTGAGAATTAAAAATGTTTTCTTTCTACTCTTTGGTGTCTCTCTGTTTGATAAACCTAAGCTCTTTTCCTGCTTGCCTGTTCTTACTGCTGCCACCTCATACAATTCAATTGCATGTACAATTAAAGTCAACTGCACATTCTGATTGCTCGATGTTCAGCCATTCCTTGAAGTAAATGCTGCATGTGTGCAAACTGTATGTTCCAATAACTAAGCACTTTGTGAAGGTCGATGAATGTAATTGCTTACTAAAGTTTTTTTTTATTTATTTAAAAAAACAGTTCTTTCTATTCAAAATTAAAGTATTATATACTATGAAGACAATGCTCATTAAAGGAGCAAATCTCTGTGTTTCACAGCTCTATGCATAGGATTTGTATGGATTCTGATAATGGCTTCTGATCTGATACTGGATATGTCACATTCCCTCTCAATGCCTTTGAACCTGCCTTTGAATGGCGTATGATAGTTAATAATTATCTCCTTCCAGTGCTTAATTTTTGTGTATATCGATGCTGCAATTTGTGAATTTATTCTTCTGTATGTTGCATTAATCACTTCAACCATCTAATGATTAATGGTATTTTGTACCTTCTAAGACTGTAACATCTTATGAATTTATTTTGAGCACCACTAGATGACATATTTTCCACATATTTCACCCACCTGTCCTGCAGTTGGTTTTGTGTCTCCAGTTATCACCTTAATGAATGTACTTTTACCAGCTCCATTGTGTCCTAATAATCCTAAAACTTCACCTGAAAAACATGGTTACACTTAATATTAATTGACTTTAATAATAACATTAAGAATAAAACATAGTCTGAAGTTGCACCATGTGGCAAACATTGTGCTATGAGCTCTCTATATAGTATCTCATTTAATTGTCACAAGCACCCTGATCGGTTTTGATCACGATCCTTTCTTATATATTTGGGGACAGAAGGTCTCAGGGATAAAGCTATTTTTCCAAGCTCAAACTCTTGGAAGGCAGCAGTGTCAGACTCCTGTGATCCTAATCATTACGTGATAATGATGTAAACTGAGGTCATCACCTGCAGGCCAAGACTTCAGAATGAACTAGCACACCTCCAGTCCATTATCTTGTGAAAAATAACAAGCTTTAGGAAACCAATCATGTTCATTAAATAGAAATGTCAGGGTTTCATTGGTTTATTTGAATAGAGAGCTCATGGCTTCAATGTAGATGTGACTATGTCCCTATTCGGGGAAGGAGTTAACTAATTACATTTAGAAATAAGGTATGTAAAAGGTGCCGTGAAGGTCACCCTGCTGATGGTTTGTGTGTGAACCAAGAGGTGCTGTACGGAATGGCTCCCATCCAGAACCAGGAAGCTCTGAGCCAACAGTGGAAGAGTCACTGTGTCCAACCTTTTCTAACACAGAAAGAGAGGTTTCTTATGGCTATTTTCTTCTTCCTCTTGGAAAAGCAGTGTTTCCTTTTTCCCACATATTCCTTGCGTAGACAGGTGGCAATAATGACTGGCTTCTGTAAAGACAAATAAATCATCTCAGACATTACTTATCAACTAATAATACTTACTTAACCATGGCTTACCATTAACTTTGAAAAAGCTCTATCCGCCCACTGGCTTGGTGACTTGCTGCCCAAGCCATGCATCCAAAGAGACCTCTACTTAAGTGACACGCTCATTAGCAATTCTCCTATCCTGGCACTTATTCTTGGAGAGGAGAGGTTGTCATTTACCTCTCCTGCAAAGGCTGCTCAGGAACACATAATTTTATACGGCCTGCCCTTCTCCACAGATCAGCAGCAAAGAAACTTGGGGAAGCACTGAATCCTCTTCAAAGGACCAAACAGCATGTGATGTGCACTGAATCTTATCCTGAATTTTGGACAATGCACTTTGCTCGGTTTCTAACATTCACAAGTTCTTTCTTGGCTTTTGCAATTTCAATTGTGTGCACTCGCTCTCTCTCTCTTTCTCTTTTATTCTAAGGGAATTAACTTGATTTTTAATCTGCTCACTTAGATGTGAAAATGGCAACTACCTACTAAAAGAAAGTAATGATCCTCATTTATATGGATTAGAGAAACTCAAAATCATTTGAGAATTATACTGGCATACAGGCTTCTGGTAAGCATCCGTGTTATTTGATGAAATAACAATGTTGTTTTACCTCATCAGGGTTTGTGGAACTCAAGGCATTAGCTGTCCTCTCTCTTTCCATCTGAACATCTTCATCCTCCTCTCCTGGCTCTTCTGGATTTTTACTCACATCGTAGTTTCTTGGAGAAATTCTAAAGTCAAAACCATCCATTAGTAATTGATTTCTGGTTTTTATCCTTGAAGCAAGACTATTATATTCTGAAAATCTTACACTTGAGTAGATCAGATAATTATAGACCATTATAATCTCCCCTAAATGCAGCAAACCTGCCCTCTTACAATCTCCTTGCTTCTGTCAACAGCACTATGTTTACTGACCTTTGCTTTTCACATATCTTTTACTCTATTATCTATAGATATAGAAATATGGTTTTTTTTCAATCTCAATGGACAACTTAGTACCTATTTTCTGACAGAATTTTTATATCATAACTTAATGAATTAATTATTCTGGGAACCATAACTTTGACACAAACATCTTGCCATTGTTATGCTCTGGGGGGGTGTGTGGGGGGGTCAGAATACTTGAAATCAGGTCTACCCCCAGGAAATACCAAGTGAGATGACTGATCTCTCATCTAGCCTGGTTATTTCTTTGGAATATGTGTCAGGTTCACTCTTCCCCCCCCCATTCTCTGTTTGATATACGTCACACCCAGAATGTCACTCACACTAGTCTCCCCTCATTTTATCCCTTCCCCCATACTGATCTTAGAAGATTTCCTAAAGGTTTGTGTTCATCTTGGCCTTCTCCCACCCAACTCTTTGAAACAGTCAAAGATGAAACTGATGTGTGGGAGACAAAGAGGGAACAAAATGCTTATGATTGCCTCCTTGCATGGTGAAAAAAATGGTCTCTGTTTTTAATACCTATGATCCCTGGGCCAATATGTGATCCACCTGCCAGGCTTCTCAGCTCCACCCCACACCAACCCCAGACTTTGTTGCTCATTCTATGTCTGTCCTGTTACTTATTGCTTCCTGGATGGGAGCACTGCTCCAACTGCCAGTCTGCTCACATAGATTGTTGTTCAAACTGAACGTGCCCTGTGTAACTTTACCCAGGACTTAGTCATGTAGTGTCATATAGAGCCTTTAATTTTCAATGTTTCAGGTGTGTTACTTATATGTCCTCTACTAGATTATAATTGTCTTTGGTTTAGGCACCCATATCTCCATTATTCATATTGGCACCTGTTTTCTTCCCTAGCTTATCTTAGCACATGGAGCCTTTTTGTTAATAGATTGGTTTATGCAAGAAAAGATATTTAAAATATTGATCAATGAAATAAAATACAGAATCCAATTTGATTTCTCCCAACCTAAAGACCGGATCCTTTCTCATTGATTTCTTTCCAAATTTCCATTCCAGGCATCGAAGAATAAAAAGGAAGATGATAAAATGAAGGAAAGGCTAGGGATAAAGAAAGAGATGCACCATTAGAAATATTGAAAGATAATCATTTTAACATCAGAGGTGAATTAGTAATAATTGGTCTTCAAAAATTCATTTGGCAAAATCATTACAAATTTCTTATAATCTGTTTTGTAAATTATGAAACTATCAAATTCATTTCCAACCTCATTTACAGAAACATTGTAAACAAATTTAATTATGCAGTACCATTACTTTATGTCATTTTCTCTAATAGTTGAATAGTGCTATAATCTGGGAAGCATATTATCTGCTCAGTTGATCCTTATAAAAATTTGTTCCATATATTATAGACATTATATTTCCATGGTCTAAATATCTATAATTACACTTTAATAAAAGTTTCACAGTGTGTCTAGGAATTAATATTGTTGAATACAGTAAAAGATACAGCAATTTTGACATGAGAATGTGTTCTTACTATTAGGAACACCAGATATGGTGCTACATCCCTTTGCTCTTCAGCAAAGGCAGAGAACCACAAAACCTGCAAAAGGAAAGACAATGGTTAAAGGCAAAGTTTCTGTTTCATGAATTTTATCCAACTAAATGTGCTTTGACCCATTCAACAGTCCTGCTAACATTCCCTCTGCTTTGACCATGTGTGTCAGGTAAGGATCAGTTCCTTCCTTCCTTGTTCCCAAGGTCAATGAGTTATTGTGATTTTATTGGAAGCAAAGGGATTCAGCAATGAGTGATCTCTTGATGAGACAATCCTGGGGACCTGTGCAAGCACAGTCCCAAACAGCAAGGGATTTAGGGTTTATCCCCAGCACGCAGAGCTTCACACGCCTTCTTATGCCCATTGTCCTTCATTTTCCCTTCCCCTAGATACGTCTTCACCCACAAATAGGTGCTATTAACCTGGGGTTCATGTAAAATTTAGTTCTTATGAGTATTTTTCTGAGGAGCTAGAAGCTCCACAATTTTCACCAGATTCTCAAGGGGCTCCATGACCCAGAAAACCTCTTACTTACTATAGGATATATTAGGGATGATACACATGCACTGTCCCTTCCTTCTTTTTGGAGAAGAATAATTTCAGTTAGCTAGAAAAAAAGTGACTCTGCTCATCTAGGATGCTTCTCTAGAACCAGATATCCCAAAGACTAGGGGTATTTAATTTGAGCATTCCCTGGAGTGTATAAGACCCAGGAACTTAATGAGTGTCAAGGCTGTTCTATTTTCCACCACCCTTTACCTTCTCCCACCCCAAATCAATCAGGGCATTTCCTATTGCAGGTAAACTGGGAAAAAAATCAAACGGAATCCATGAGGTAGAAATCTTCAAAAGTCGTGCATGTTCTACATGTTATGGAATCCCAAACCTGGGCCAAGCTTTCCCAATTGGCATGAAATCTGATACACTGGGAGAGATGGTGGCATTACTTACTTGAAGAGATAAGAACAAACAACCAATCAATGTGGCATGTGGTATTAAAATGATGATGTAAAATAGTGGACTACTTTCATAGGCATTTAACAGTAATCCAACCACTGAGAACATGGTGATCTAAAGAAAACACAAATATGCATGTTCACCACTCTGAATTTCAATATAGTTTCCAAAATTGAGATGGTTCATCTTGCAGCTATTCCTAATTTCACCCCCAACTTCCTAAACTATGCTGAAATCACATCTCCCTTAACAATTCTTCTTAGTTACTTTCCCAAACTCCTTTGGCCTAGAGTATCATAAATGAGACATCACCAGATGAATCTAGGATCTGATATATATAATATTTTAATTATAGAAAGGGGAAAAATTGGTGTACTATTGTCTTTGAAGCTAAAATTCAGAATTATAGATAAGCTTTCTCTTCTAAACCACTGCAATCACTCCCTAAAGGTCTGTATTTCAAACCACCATTTATTTTCATGACTGTCAGAGTACTCTCCCTAAAAGTACAGCTTCCACATCCTTTAAGGCCATCTGTGGTTCCAACCCTTAACTTTGCTGTAACTAGGACCACACCAGTCCTGCATTTTGTATTTCATCCATATTCATACCCAGTTATTAACCATTCCTAGAATAAGCCTGGACTTTCTTGCCTCCTGGGTGTTATTCGTCTCTTCTTTTCTAATTGTAAATTAGAACTCCTAGACGTTGAAATCTTACTCTTCTTCAGGCTTCACTTCTTAAAGGAAATCTCTGCTCTCATTTTCAGGAATTAATCTGGTTTTCATAGCCTTCTTTATTAATCAGGTGTATTCCAATCTTTTAAAGATGGATGATACCTCAAGTGATATCATCCTTATCACTCTGTTTTAATCGGTGTCTCTTTACTTATCGGTTTACTACTTTTTTTTTTTTATCTCTATAAAGGTATTTATTTGGGGTAGAAGTCCACAGTTACCAGGCCATAAAGCATAAGTTTCTTTTCTCACCAAAGTCCATCACCACATGTTGGAGCAAGACACCTGCCGACATTTGCCAGGGTTCAGGCTTCTTGGGTTCCTCTCTTCCCGGGGCTGCATTTCTTTCCAGGCTTAACTCCTCTGGTTCTTCCACAAGGTCAGCTGTAGACTATCAGGCGAATGGCTCGCTTCTCTTCTCCTGGGGCCTTCTCTCCAACATCAAAACTCTAACATCAAAACTGCTACTCAAAACTGCTCCCTCTGTCCTTTGCCTTGCCTTTTATATTTGATTCCCCCACCCACCAAGGGGTGGGACTCAATGCCCTACTGATGGGGCCCAGTCAATGCCCTAATCATAATTTAATCATGCCCAGATTAACAGATCAGTTTACAAGTATGATTCAATTATATTTTTGGAATTCATAATTACATCAAATTGCCAAATGGCTACAATGGATTAAAAAAAAAAACAAAAAACATGAGCTATCCATATGCTGTTTAGAAGAAACTCAACTTAGATCCAGGGATACAAATCAACTGAAAGTGATTGTTTGGAAAAAGATACTACATGTAAATAGTGATCAAAAAAGAGCAGGAGTGGCTATACTAATATGGGACAAAAAGACTTTAAATGCAAAAAAGTTATAATATAGAAGGCCATTGTATATTAATAAAAAGTACAATCCACCAGGAAGATATAACAGCCATAAATATCTATGCATCTAACCAGGGTGCCCCAAAATACAAGAGACAAACTCTGGCAAACTGAAGGGAGAAATACACATCTCTACAATAATTGTTGGAGACTTCAACACACCACTCACATCATTAGATAGTACAACTAGACAGAAGATCAACAAGGAAACAGAGAACTTTAACAATATGATAAACAAGTTAGACCTAACAGACATATACAGAATGCTGCATCCAAATTCAGTGAGTTATACATTCTTCTCAAGTGCCCATGGATCTTTCTCCAGGATAGACCACAAATTAGGTCACAATGCAGCTCTCAATAAATATAAGAAGATTAAAATTATACAAAGCACCTTCTCAGATCACAATGAAATGAAAATGGAAATCAATAATAGCCAAGAAAAAAGTAAATTCTCAAATGTGTGTAAGCTGAACAACACACTCCTAAATAACCAGTGAGTCAAAGAAGGAATTGCAAGTGAAGTCAGTAAATATATTGAGACTAATGAAAACAAGAACACAACTTTTCAAAACTTATGGGATACAGCAAAGGCAGTCTTGAGAGGGAAATTTATAGCCCTAAATGCCTATAATAAAAAAGAAGAAAGAGCTAAACTCAAAGATTTAACTGAACTAGAGAAATTAGAAAAAGAACAGCAAACCAATCCCAAAGTAAGCAGAAAGAAAGAAATAATAAAGATTAAAGCAGAATTAAATGAAATTGAGGGGAAAAAAATAGAGAAAATCAACAAAACCAAAAGCTGGTTCTTTGAGAAGATCAATAAAATTGACAACCCCCTAGCTAGACTAACAAAGAAAAAGAGAAGATGGAAATAAATAGAATCAGAAATGAAAGGGGGGGAGTTAAAACTGACCCCACAGAAATAAAAAGAATCATAAGAGGATATTATGAGAAATGGTATGCCAACAAACTAGACAACCTAGACAAAATGGACAAATTCCTAAACATGCACAAACACTTACACTGACGCTACAAGAAATACAAGAACTTAAACCAATCACATTCAAAGAGATTGAATCTGTCATCAAAAATCTCCCAGCAAAGAGAAGTCCAGGACCAGATGGCTTCACAGGTGAATTCCACCAAGCATTTTGAAAAGATTTAACACCAATCCTTATTAAACTCTTCCTCAAAATTGAAGAGGAGGGAAAATTACCCAAAACATTTTATGAAGCCAACATCACCCTAATACCTAATTCAGATAAAGATACTACAAGAAAAGAAAATTACAGACCAATCTTTCTAATGAACAGAGATGCAAAAATTCTCAACAAAATACTTGCAAATTGAATCCAACAGCATATCAAAAGACTTATACATCATGACCAAGTGGGATTTATTCCTGGTATGCAAGGTTAGTTCAAAATAAGAAAATCAATCAACATAATACACCATATTAACAAATTGAAGGAAAAAAAACACGATAATCTCAATTGATGCAGAAAAGGCATTCGACAAAACCCAGCATCTTTTTTTGATAAAAACACTTCAAAAGATAGGAATAGAAGGAAAATTCCTCAATATGATAAAAGGCATATATGAAAAACCCACAGTCAACATCATACTCAATGTAGAAAGGTTGAAAGGTTTCCCTCTAAGATCGGGAACAAGACAAGGATGCCCACTGTCACCATTCTTATTTAATACTGTACTAGAAGTTCTAGCTAGGACAATTAGAAAAGAAAAAAAATTAAAGCATCCAAATAGGAAAAGAGAAAGTAAAACTCTACTGGTTGCGGATGACATGATACTATCCTTAGAAAATTCTGAAGCACACACAACAAAGCTAATTGAGCTAATAAATGAGTTCAGCAAAGTGGCAGAATACAAGATCAACATGCAAAAATCAGTGATGCTTAAGTACTGAACACTCTGAGGAGGAAATCAGGGGGGGAATACCATTTTCAATAGCAACAAAAAGACTCAAATACCTAGGAATTAACTTAATCAAAGAACAGGACCTATATGCAGAAAACTACAAAACAATACCTAAAGAAATTTTTAAAAGACTTAAACAAATGGAAAGACTTTCTGTGTTCATGAATTGGAAGAATAAATATCGTGAAGATGTTAATCTTACCGAAACTGATTTATAGATTCAATGCAAAACCAATCAAAATCCCAACAGCTTACTTTACAGAATTAGAAAAGGTAATTAACAAATTCATTTGGAAGGGAAAGTGCACCTGAATAGCCAAAAGCATTCTAAAAAAGAAGAGCAACTTGGAAGGAATTTCACTGCCTGACCTTGTAACAGATTACAAAGCTACAGTGGTCAAAACAGCATGGTACTGGCATAAAGATAGACACATTGATCAGTGGAATAGAATTGAGAATCCAGAAATAAACTCTCACCTATACAGTCAAGTGGTTTTTGACAAATTACACAGTTAATGTTAACAGGACAAAACAGTCTCCTCAACCAATGGTGCTGAGACAACTGGATACCTATAACCAAAAGAATCAGAAAGGACCCCTGTATCATTCTCTATACAAGAATCAACTCAAAATGGATCAAAGACCTAAATATAAAAGCTAGGACCATAAAACTACTAGAAGAAACTGTACGGAAACATCTTCAAGACCTTGTCGTAGGTGGTAGTTTCTTGGACCTTACACCCAAAGCACGTGCAAAAGAAAAAAAATTGATAAGTGGGACTTCCTCAAAATTCAACAATTTTGCACCTCACAGGACTTTGTCAAAAGGGAGAAGCAGCAGCCAACTCAATGGGAGAAAATATTTGGAAATCACATATCCGTTAAGAGTCCAATATCCAGGATATATAAAGACATGCTACAACTCAACAACAAAAAGACAAATGACCCAATTAAAAAAATGGGCAAAAGACTTGAATAGACACTTCTCATTTATGTCGTGTCCCCGCTCTCCGTGTTACCCTAGCTTGGTCGACCTGGGAGACCGGGGCACCCTGCCCGGGAATTCGCAGGCGTACGGCTGCCTCGCGTTCTCCACTCCGGCTTCTAACACTGGGCCAACAAAAGGCCAACTGTCGAGGACTCTCACTACTTTTTTAAAAAATAAATTTTTTAAAAAATTTATTGCAGTACATCACTCATACATATACATACATAAACAATAAGTGTATAGTAATAGTTGTGAACTTACAAAACAAACATACACAAAATCATACAGGGCTCTCATATACCTCATCCTACTGCCAATACCTTGCATTGTTGTGAAACATTTTTAACTAATGATTAAAGAGAATCCTCAAAATATTACTACTAACCAAATCATCTTACATATGGTGTATTTCCCCCCAACCCAGCCTATTATTATTATGAGCTTGTTTCATTTTTAGTGAAAAATAATGTATAGATGGTTTCCAGATTTTCTTCTAGCTTAATATTTTACAGTTCTAAAGAAAATTAGACTATTTTAAAGAAAAAGAAATATGGAAATAATAAAGAGATAAAGGTGAAATTTTGAAAAGAATCTATGCATACTGCAAACTTAAAATATTTTAAATTACCATATTAATTTATTATTCTACCAAGGGCATATTTTAAAGTCTCGGCTCAGAATTATATATCAAATATACAAAAGAAATGTTCACAAGAAACATACTTACAATATAGAAGCCAAATGACCAAATGCCACTATTTTTTCTCCCTTTATGAAAAATGAATGAAATGATATATGTCAAGAAGATAAGTGATGTGGTGTAACCAACAGCACACGGGATCTGAAATCAACAGAATTGTTACGTTTAGTTAAAGACAAATGAAAACTAGGAAAGCATTTAACGTGCAAAACCTTGACATAGCACAGGGTTTTATAATTCTTTAATAGATGACAATTTAAATATCACTGAAAAGGTTTGTATTGTCAAATTTTCTAATTAAAGTGTACAATGATATTTTTTCTATGCACATTGTCACTTACTTGCATAATCTGATTTACAACTTTAAACATAGTTTCTTGGAAGTCTAAAAGGTAGTCCATTATATACATAAAAACAAAGATCGAGCAGTATATTGGAATATCCACCAGCGCCTGCCCAAACCAGTAAGCAGAAGGGAAGAGCCCCGAGATCCGTAGCTGGGACCGTGCTCTGTTCTGATTAGGAAACAAGAAAGATGGTATTTCAACTTAAGGTTTAAGAAAAATGTAGATTATGTAAGAAAATATTCAAATAAATTTCATTTGTGATAATTCTGCATCATGTCTACAAATGTTAGCTGGACTAGGAGGTATTTCTACACATAAATCATCAGTTTGCTGCTTTAATGAATAACATTGACATTCATCACACACTTAATAAAGATTTTTGAAAGAACTCAGAGTTATCAAGGCATTCCAGTAAACAAAACCGTGACTTAATCACTTACAGGGGGCAGTTTATACATCTAAGCAACTAACTCCCCATCACAGAGTGATGTCGCTTTGACTTAATATGAAGGCCAATCTCTCTCTAAGTATATGTAACTGCTTTATCCTTTCCATCTCAAAAGCTTAAGCTTTATAGTATCCCACATTCACATATTTATTGCCCATTCAAATATTTATGTATATGTACACAAGTATACATTCATAAATATAAATATATTTCATATTCCCTGTATTATCTGAACAAACAACAAAATTGCATATTTTAAACTGCTTACCAAGTGATACAGTTTTTTGCACAAATATTTTTAAAATTTTGAATTTATTGAATTGTTTTTCTTTTTTTTTCAATTTGAGAAGTTGTGTTTACAAAACAATCATGCATACCATACGGGATTTGCATACATTGTCCCACCACTAACACCTTATATTGAATTGTTTTTCTCTTTAAACATATTTTGATTCATTTGTTGATGGGCTCTGATTAGCTGAATGATGTTCCTGTCTGAGATATATTTGACTTAAGGATTCTTATTAAAGTCTCCCAACAACAGACACAAAACACATTTAGGATTTAGTACGGACTAAATATGTGGGTGAAGAGAGGAATGAAGTTTACTGACACGATGGCTGAGTACATGGTGCTGCCATTTACAGAAATTGAAAACATACAAGGGAGAACAGGTTTAAGATCACAAATATGGAAGTTTGAGATGTTTGTGATGTCTGCAGTGGAAATGCCAAGAGGGGAGTTTGGATCAGCATCAGAGGTCAAATAGAAATGGGGCTAGACATAAAATCTGTGAGGCTCCAGAAGATAAGGGGATTTGAAGCCATAGAATTAGACGAGCTTGCCTACAAGGAGAATTGTGTCTAACGGTAGTAGAAAGCCAAGAGTTGAGCCCTGAGGATTTTCAAAATTTAGAGGTTATGTAGAGGAATAAGATATGCCAAAGGGGAGAGGGAGACAAGTTGTTAAATTTGGACTACATTAACACCAGAATGACTGACAGTTACATCAGGCCATTAAATGACATTTCTCAGTTTCCTAGAGATTTTACACTAGAAAGAGAGAATCACATGGATAGTACTCTATTCCTCTGGCACCAGAATTACCTTGGAGAAGAAAGAAGTGGAATTAAAGATGGTATTTAGAAAACAGAGAAACTTATTGAAGATTACATGGATTACAAAAATAGAATGTTACAGAATATTCTATTAAAATCTGTAGATAAAGCTAATGCAAGTTGGCCTGGATTGGTTAATTATCTAAATTTACCATCTTATGAATTGTCACTCAAAATTTGGTTCTACTCTAAAACTGCTGAATTAGAATCTTTATTTTAAAAAGATGTTCAAGTAATTTGTTTATACAATAAGGATTTATTTATATCAATGAAAGAATGTCTGTAAATAAAATTTTATAATAAATTTGCTAAACATTGAATATTTCTTTTTATCTTTCCAAGTTCTCACATCTCCAAAATATCAGTTTGTTTTAACAATCTATTTTTAATCAACTTTTTGAGGTGCAATTTTCAGACAAGAAAAAGTACCCGTATTAAGCATACAGTTACATGAGTTTCTGGTGAATGCATGTATCTCTGTAACCACAGTCATAACAAAGTATAGAACGTATCCATTTCCCTCCAAAGTTTCCGGTGCTCCTTTTCAGTCAATCCCCTTTATCTCTGGCCCCAAGCAACCACTGCTCTGCTTTCTGTCACTATAAATTACTTTTACATTTTGGACAGTTTCATATGCAGGCGTCACTGAGTATATACTCTTTTGTGCCTGGATATAGTCTCTCAGAGTAATGGTTCTGAAACGCATCCATATATATATATATATATTAGTTGTTCTTTTGGCATTGCTCTGTAGTATATCACTGCATGGCTATACCAGAGTTTGTTTATCAGTTCACAGATTGATGGAAATTTGGGTTGCTCATATCTTTTGCATTTTGTAAAAAATTAGGTTATCTTCTTATTACTGAGGAGAAAGAGTTCTTTTTCTATCCTTCTACAAATATTTTGTTAGAAATATAAATTGTGCATATTTTTCTCTCAATCTGTGGCTTGTTTTTTTTTTTTTTCTTATGTTTTTCAACTAGCAGAAAGTTTTAATTTTTATGACATCCACATTATTTTTTATGGTACATGCTTTTTATGTCCGATATGAAAATTCACCTATCACAAGATCTATGATCATTTCAATTTTATTTTGTATACAATGTGAGGTGCGTGTTAAGAACTTTTAAAATAAACTGATGTTGAGTTGCTCCAGCAATTTATTTAAAAGACTAACCATGCCCCAATTTGAATTCCTTGGTACCTTTGCTGAAAACCAATAGTTGATGTATATGGGGTTTATTTCTGGAATGTCTATTCTGTTTCATCTATCTATATGATTACCCTTAATTAATATAACACATCTTAATTACTATAACTTTGTAGTGAGCCTTGAAGACAGAAAGTATAAGTCTTCCAAGTTTACTTTCTTTTTCAAAATTATTTTTGTCTATTCTAGGTTCTTTGCATATCCATATAAATTTTAGAATTAGTCTGTTAATTTATACAAACTCCACCATTTTTATCCTTTCTGAATCTGTTTCTGATGACCGATTTTTCTCTTGTTCTTGGGTCACATTTTACTGCTTTTTTGCACATCTAGTCATTTTTTATTGACTACTAGATATCATGGTTTTACATTATTGAAGAAAATATTTCATATGCTTCCATTAAAACGTTTTGAATTGTTCTGTCATTCAATTAAGCTATTTTGTGGATCAGTTTGACCAATTCAACTTTTTCTTTTAAGTTTATTGTGACAGGTCTAGAGTAGCGTTTAAACTAGGGCTAGTTTAGTTCTATAACTAAAATGTGATCCTTTTGGAGCATCTACCATATACTCAGGTGTTCCTCAAGAACTCTCCCACCATCTGATGGGACTCTAGCATATACCAGCCCTGTTTCTCCCTAATCGCTATTTGGCTGGCCTCACCCTATAAGTGCTGAGCTTTGTATTCAGCATCAGACTCTGTGAAAACTCCTATGCTGATTTCTAGAGCATGCTAGGGGTTTTCACAAAGTCTGATATCACCTTCTTTTCTCTGTATATCACTCTTCTCTTTGGTATTCTGTCATGTAAATTTCAGCTACCACAGTCACCTCAAACCCTGAGTTTTGTATCCTCAATTCAGAAAGATTATGTGCTTTCCTTGGATTTCTCATGCCTGCACTGTGGACCAGAACATTCCTCCAGAGAGAAAACCAGAGATCTCAAGAGTTCACCTCATTTCTTTTCCTGCTCTGAGAGATCACAATTCTTCACTATCCAATGTCAAAGAGCGAATATTTTGCCCTTTTTCTTAGTTATTCATGATGAAAGGCAAAGTAAATCTCTAGATTCTCCGTAAATTCCTTACTATATCTATATATCTATACACATATATTTCTATCTCTCTCTCTCTCTCTCTCTCTCTACCTACCTACTTACCTACTATTGCATTTTGTTTTTATATCTTGGATTTTATAAATCAATTGGTTACCCAATATATAAACAGGTATAAATAGCCTCATGAAAATACTGTAATTATGCTACCAACAGCTTCTAATTATACAAAGTAATAATGTTTCAATTATTCATTATTACCTTATAATCATCAATACTGCTCATTGCGATATAAGGAGAACAGCCAGGTGCCAAAATCAACCAGAACAGGGTGTGACTCAGGAATTCAAAAAAGTTACCTTGTTCTTCCTGAAAATGCAAAGAATACAATGATCTGAATGAGAAAATTAAATATTCATTTTCTGAAGAAATATTTTAAGAAATATTAAATTGATCTAAGTAATCGTGTCTTAGGTCCCCTTTGAGATTCCCAAACTTAAATTATACACCCAATTTTAAGCTTGACTTTTGACTTTACACCCAATTTATGGAAAAGGAAACTGATTCAAAGAAGTAAGTGAAATTATAACATTACATAGTTTGGAAAGTAATGAGATAAGACCAAAATTTCTTAATTTCATCCCTTGTGATTCTAAAATTTATCCTGATCCTAAATAATGACGATTAACAGCTAACTTATTAATTTTCTTAACTGATTTTTAATTATTTAAAATGTGACAGTTTGACTAAAATATCATATTGGATGTTTTATGGGTGCTGTGATAATAAGTTATCTGTTTTTTTACACTACGAAACCACATAATTACTGATTGAGGAATCAAAGGTAGAGATGATGTACCAGAACGGGGAGTAAAAATTTCAAGGAAATCCTTTGCCCTCGTTTACCCCTATTGTTGCTCATTTTTATCAATCTTTGTGGATAGAAAATTCACAAACTGTCTTGAGAGCCAGTCCCAACTTTACCGTCATGATTCACATCATTATTGTTTGAGCACATGACTAAGGAAAGTGATTTCCAAGGCCTACTGGTCTTCAGTCAGATCATCAGCAAAACACTTGACTAGCCACAGGGTGGTGAGATTAAAGGTTATTGTTAGAATTCTTCCAGAACACCCGGTGAGCAGGATGTGTTCCACGCCCATTGGCAAATCTGTTAACTTTGGACAAGACAGAAGCAAGGTCTGAAACTGTTACAGAAAATTCTTACTTTGGGGGCAATAAACAGGTAGATTCAAATAGACAATGCTATGAGTTTCCACAGATACTATTTAAAGTTAATATTTTGGGCACATAAATACATTATGTGTCGATCGGGATGGTTGGTTGTCAGACTCAGACTAGCTAAAACAGTATGTCTTTGAAGGTGGAAGCTCAAGGCAATTTGCTTTATTATTTTATCTTGCCCTTAGAAATCAGAAAATTGGAAAGGCCATCATAGTAAGGTAATTAAATAAACCATAGCATATATTCTAAAAGTAATTAACACTTGATGGATGACTAAAACTTTTTACTTTGACAGTTAAGTTTCTAGAACATTCTTACTGAGAGGAATTTTTTATTTCCTGAGTACACAATGAGGTATGGATGAGCAAGTACCTCAAGGCCTTGGTGGAACATATGAAGATAATGATGGATATGTGTTCCATTTTATACATACATGGGTAAATTGTTATTAATCATATCTATTATAAAACCCTAGAGTTGATTGGGACATAGTTAATTTGATGATATCTGACATTCATTCATTTATTTAATTGATAAATTACTTTGTGCTTATCATGTTCCAGGCCTTATGCTAGGTACAGGGAATTATAGAGTGTTAAAAGATACATGGTCTCTGGGCTCAAATAACTCTTCAGTAGAGAAAAATATATGTACAAAATAATCAAAAAGGAATAATTACGAACTGTGGTAGATGTTCTGGTTTCCAAAGTTAAATGGCATTACACATTCCAATCACCTGGGACTTTTGTTTAAACATAGACTTTTCTTGCCCCACAAATGGAAATGCTGGTCTGGGGAATCTGGAGTAGGTCCAGGGAATTCATATTTTTGGCAAGAACCTGGAGTAATTCTGATGTAGCCAGTCTGTAATTCTAGCCTGAACTTTGCCTTAATTTTTTTTTTTTTGCAACATTTCTAAAAGAAATAATAAATCTTTTGTTTATTTAGTTAGTTTATTTATTAATTAGTTAGTTTAGTTAGTTTTACATCTTTCCTCTTATAACAGACACACTGTTTATCAACTATGTACTAGTCACATTGCTCTACAAATTTCGCTTTCATTGCTTCACATGCTCTTTGAAAATATTTCATTTATTCTATTTTGCATTTAAAAAGTTTAAGCTCTGAAAAGAGTATTGATATTCCAAAGCTGCAGAGCCAGCATGAATCCAAATGATAATTTGTTATATATTGGTTTACTCAATAAGAATAAGATTCCAAGACACAAAAGAATGATCTGGGAAATACCTGATGGAATAACTCCTATAAAAGTACATACTTACCCTAGAAAATGTGCTTCGGTCAGTTTGAATACGTGCTGATGGTTTAAACATTCCAAGTAGCCCATTACTAACAATATCCATAAGAACTGGGAAGCAATTCAGTCTTTTGGTATTACATGCTAGTGAAAAGTTGTAATTCTAAAACATTAAAAAACGCAAGATTATAAATTCTTAAAGATCTTCGTTTTTTCTAAAGAAGTAAAAATTCAACATTTTAATTTGAAATCATGATTTTTAAAATGGTGTAAAGTAATTAAAGCAAAAATAAATACTGTATAAATCAAACAAAATCTGTATATAGGTGTCTCTGATTTTCAGGACACCAGTTTGAGGTGCCTGGACTAAGACATCACAAAGCCGAATGTTTTTTGAATGTTTATTATTTAAGAACAAAACAGAAGTTTCAGAATACATGTATTATGAAACCTTTGAGGGGAAATATGATTTTTTTTGGGCTTAGATCTGCATTTGACAATAGATATTTAGAGCATGTATTTTGCTAATACACACTTTTGTGTTGGTAGTCAATTTTTGATCTATGAATTAAATATTTATTATACTAAAGAATGCAAGTTACTAAGTAATAAATGAAAGTATTTTTTTCCTTATTTTTGTTTCTCCAATTGGCGACCCGAATATATTGATATTGTATTTAAATACCCTTCCACACCTTCAGGAATAATCATTAACCAGAGTCCAGCATACCTTTTCATTACCAGACACTATGATGGCTCCATTATAAGATGGGTCATCTGTGCCATTTCTAGCTCCGAATGCGTCCACTTCCAAAGCTATGTCCTGGTGCTCCACAGAATGTATAAAGTCATCAATTCTTGTCTCTAATGTGTAGTTAAACATATTAAGTATCATACAACTAATAAAATTAATGTCAAATTCTATAGGTAGATTACAATTAATGTCATTATGTGTAAAAGGCAATATGAACTGTCAGGATATTTCTCCACATGATAACATGCTTGCTGCTGTGACATTAAAATCCCTTCTGTTCTTGAGTTTACTCCAGAATATGTTCATTTGCTTATGATTACTGCTAATGTAAAAGGCCTCATAGCACTGCATTGCATTTTTAATAGATTTATTTCCTAGAATCTTGCAATGAATGGTTATAACCAATAAGGGTTTAACGATGTATATAATTTCTATTAATTAACCTTTAAATTTGCTAGAACCCCTTTACTACTGCTAGGTTATTAACTAATTTTCAAAATGCTTCCTGGTACAGGAAGATAAGGTGTGGAATGGTGCTATGAGGAGTTCCATGAACTTCCAGGACACTATGGAGAAGGTAAAGAGGCAGCCTACAGAATGGGAGAATATCTGATGAGGGACATGTTTCTAAAATATATAAAAAGCACTTAGAACACAATAATAAAAAGGCAAATAATCCAACTTTAAAATGTGCAAAGAGAATAAATATTCCTCTGCAGAAATACAACAGGCCAGTAAGCACAGGAAAAGATGCTCAGCATCATTAGCCATTAGAGAAAGGCAAATAACAAAAGTTGATGAAGATGTGGAGAAATTGGAGCCCTCACAAATTGCTGGTGGGAATGTAAAATGGTGCAGCCTCTTTGAAAAACAGTTCAGCAGTTCTTTAAATGGTTACAAATAGTCTCACCATAAGACCCAACAATTCCACTCCTAGATATACACCCAAAAGGAATGGAAACATGTTCCCACAGAAACATATACATGAATATTCGTTGTAGCTTTATTTATAATATCCAATTATTGGAAGCCAGCAAAATAACCATCAGTCAAAGAATAGATATATAAAATGTGGTATAGCCATAGAGTATCATTCATGAATGAAAAGAAATGAAGGACTGATACATGTTATAACATGGAAGAACCCTGAAAACACCATGCTATGTGAAGGAAGCCAATCACAAAAGACCATGTATTACATTATTCCACTTATTTGAAATGTCCAGAATAAGCATGTCTATAGAAACAGAAAAAAAAGTTGTCTAGGGCTTGGGGGAGGGGAAAATGGAGAGTGACTGCTTATGGATTCAGGATTTCTTTCTGGGGTTGTGAAAATATTCTAAAATTGATTGTGGTGATGGTTGCACAATTCTGTGAACTGTAGACTTTAAATGGGTGAATTGTATTGCATGTAAATAATATTTTAATAAAGCATTGTTTTTTTTATACAAACGCTTTCATTTTATACATTGTCAGCAAATAATTGATTTCTCCTTCAGTAAAGAAATTCATAACTCCCATTCCTTTTCAGGTTTGTATTCATCAGCTCCAGACCTCATAAATTGTTTTAACATGTGATGAAGTCAAAACTCATTCTTATCTCTCTTGGTTATGTTTTCTAAGTAATACTCTAAATAGTAAATAGATTTGGAAATTGAGTAATCACAACATTATCACCTGTTTTATTGATGATCAATAAAGGAGTGAGAGGGTCATGTGGCTGCTGTCCAGGAGCAAGGAAGTACATATGAGGAGAAAGATCCCAAGTGTAACTGCTTTCATGTATTTTCAAGAGGATGTATTCCAAAAGAAGAGGGAAAAATCCAACCCCCAGAATCAACAGCCTACATAGAAGAAATTGACAATGTGAATACATAGCTATTTCCCAACTTTCTAAAAAAAATGTATGAGCAGATTATAACTTAATACATTTATGGAGTGATTTCTGGATCCTTTTCCTACCTCTAAATTGGAGGTGATAAATATAGATCTATCTTTTGTTCATTTCTCTAATTGTCCTCTTGCCATTGGATATACCATACAGTTTCATGGGATACATATCCTTTAATAATATGCCCAGATTCAACCTTTCTCCTGGGTTTCCAATGTGAATTCCTCGTTTCTGTTAACTAATCTATCAATACTTTACACTCAATTTCCTTTATGGTCTCTCCTCTTCTCATAGTCCCTATTTCTGTCAGTGAGTGCACGATTCCCTTAGCTTCCCAGGCTGAATTTTTTCATTATTTTTTAGTCTTTTCTTTTGTCCCTTATTCCCTATCACAAACAAGTTGCAGAGTCTTATCTGTTATAGTTTCATTATATTTCTTACTTCAAACCTTTCTACATTCCTAATTTCTAATTTTCCAGTATTACACCGGAATGCTAATGTGAGGTGCTATGGGTCTTGGGATTAGGAAATGTGCCTATTATGCAGTTAGTAGATATAGAAAGTAAGCCACCTTCACTGGAGTGGGCTGGAGGGAAGAAGTCAGGATATCCAGGGAAGAACCAGTAGGATCACAATGGGAGAGTCAGGACATCCAGGGAAAAGTCAGCAGGATAATCACATAGCATCTCATTTAGGACATTGTCATTTGTGTACTTGGAAAAAAGATACATATCCCAATGTGTGTGTCACCTCTCATAGTTAAGAATTTGAAAGATAAAACTTTACATTTTAAGTTTTTAAAGGAAAACTTAAATTACTTCAACTTTTCCCCTAAAATTGCCTCTGAAACAATATAAATTTAACCTGCTGGTCTGCAAATAGGTAACTACTAGGACCATTGACTAAACTGGGTATTATACTTTATCCAGTTTTGTAGATGTAAAAGTTTGTTATTATTTTGTGTTTGTTTTCTCTTGTTTTTTTTTTCCACCTCAGATTTGTTTTTTAATGCATTGGCTGAAAAAAAAAATCTATGCCACTGCTACTCACAGTGATAAAATAGCCTTTCTTTCGTGTTTTAACTTTAAGAAGCGAACCCTTGCAATTGCACAAATTTGCTGTCTCCAGAGAGCCATGCCACTTGTTGTTTCTCTCATCTCATTAAGTGAAGAGAGAATTTGTTCCATCTCAACAAGTCTTTCTGTGTCCCCAGCTCTTTCCTCTTGTACTTCTCCCAAAATGCCAACATCTGTAAAACACAAAACAAGTAATTTATAAAATCCAATTTTAGCTGTACTTTATTTAACTGTGCTTTATTGAGCTTTACTGTATTTATCAAGGATATCACAAAACAATTTACTGTATTTATCAAGGATATCACAAGACAATTTTTTTTGTCTTGAACAAAAAAAAAATAGACAAAAAATTCATTTATTGAACAGATGAAGTAGAAAGAAGATCTTAGAAAGATGATTTGGATACAAACAACACATTAAAGATGTTAAGATGAATATACAGTCACCACAGTGCCTAGATTGATGAACTTAGAAAAGGAAAAATTACGTTAGGTGTGCACCTATAGAAATGACAAGCTATATACTGGGGGTGAACTGTGAATGGTTGTTGCTGGAGGGATTGTGAACCTATTTATGAAGATGCACTCTTTTGAATGCTCCTTACAATTCTTAGATACCCAGCACGATGTCCATTATATGATAATAAAATAAACCTGATATCAAACTTAAAAAAACACATGCCTGTAAATGCACATTTACAACACAAACACAAAAACAAACATTCTAATTAGGAATGTAGATGTAAAGATATTAAATAAGATAGAATTCGACAGTATATTAAACGAAAAGGGAACTTGTGACATTGAAGACAGGTAAATAAACATTATCTAATTTCCAAAACATAAAAAGCAGTAAAGAATGAAGAATCTAAATAGAACATCTGAGATCTGTAGGACAATATCAAATATCTAACAAAAATATAATTGGAGTCCCAGAAAGAGAGGTGAAAAGAAATGGAGCAGTAGAAATACAAAAAAATATTGAGCAAAATTTTTCCTAAATAGATGTAAAATATCAACCCAGAGATCCAAAAGTTTAAGAACTCCAAGCAATATAAATAATAGTGAAGTTAACAAATTTCTATAAACCAGTGACAAAGAAAAAAAAAAAAAAACCCCGCTTAAAAGCAGCCAGGAAAAGGACACATTACTCAAATGAGAATAGTGGTAAGGATAATGGCAAACTCCACCTCACAATAAATGGAGACTAGAAGAAAATAGAATGATATCCTGAACTGAAAGGCAAACAAACACTTATCAATTTAGAATTCTAAATTCTCTATAGAACTCTATATCAGGCAAAATATCCTTTATTTATTAAAGAAAAGATACAAAATAAAGACATTTTCATACAATTAGTACGTGGGAGATTTTGTTTCTAGCAATGAATTACAAGAAATGCTAAAGGAGATCCTTTAGGCTAAAGGTAAATGATACCAGATAAAAAGGTGAGATGTGAGAGAAAGAATTAAGAGTCCCAGAAAGGGATACTATATTGATAAACACAATGGAAAATCAAAAGCTCTCTTTCTTTCTCTACATACATGTATTTTCCATAAAATACACGTGTTAGTTTACAAAAGATTTTAAACTGTGAAATACATGTAATACTGATGTATTATAAAAAATAGATGTATAAGTAAGCTATATGTAAACAGATTCACCAAAAGGAAAAGGGGGAATGGAAGTATATGTTTGAGGGTAATTACATTTTGTGTGAAGTAGTATAATAATATTGAAATATAGAGTACGATAAGTAAAGATTTTTATTGTAATATATATGATAACACACAAAAAACACAAAAAAGTTTAGCTAAAAGGCAATATGGAGATAAAGTGATTTACTAAAAATACACAAAATATAGCAGACAGGAAGGAATACAGAACAAATGCGACCAATATGATAGATTTAAACCCAACCATAGCAACAACCACACAAAAAATAAATTGACTAAAACCAACATGTACAGGAAATCGATCGAAAGATAGATTAAAACCAACATTAAGCTATATGCTGTTTAAGAAATTCACTTTAATTTAAAGGAACAAGCAGTTTGAAATGCTTCCCTTTACATTGGCATAATCTACTATGCTAACACAAATCACATTTAAATTAAAGTGACAGTATTAATTCTACACAAATTAGACTTAAGGACAATTACATTATCAGAGTTTAAAAGGGACCTTCCATAATGAGAATGAAGGCAATTCTTCAAGCAGACATATAAATCCTCAATGTGTATGTGCTTAATATCAGAAATTCAAATTAGATAGACTTAAAACTTATCTAATAAAAGGGAGAAAATTAAACAAATTTAGACACATCTAAATTTATAGTTGATTTTAATACCTCTCACTTGTAATTAATAGAAAAAGAAAGTAGAAAAAATAAATCAGTACACCCATAGAATATTGGAACAACACCATTATCTAATTTGACCTAATTGATTTTTATACAACTTTCCACACAACTGGAGTTCTATAAATATATGTTCTTTATGTACATAGATCTACACATACATACAAACACATACATAATACATACATACATAATACATACACATATGTTTTTAAGAGGTTACAAAACATTTACTAAAATAGACCAAATACTGGTTCAACCCCATGTCTCAAAAATTTTAAGATTTTTAAATCATAAAGTATGTTCTATCACCATTCCAAAAAATTTAATGCCAATAAAAATGATATCTAGGAAATCTTAAAAAATTTATAAATTAAACAACGCACTTAGAAATGACTAGGTATGACAACAATATCTCATCAAATAAGAAATATTACTAAAGAGATAAAAATTATAAAACAAAACCAAATAGAAATTGAAAAGTATAATAACTGAAAAGAGGAGCTCAATAGCAGATTTGAACTGGTGGAAGAAAGAATAAGTGAACAGAACAAAAGATAAATTGAGATAATTCAATCTAAGGAACAGAAAGAAAAAACAATGAAGAAAGATGAGTAGTATCAGAGAAATGTGGGATGCCATCAAGCATACCCGCATACATATAATGGAAGTCCCTCAAGGAGAAGAGAGAGTCAGAAAAGATACATGAAAAAATAATTTCTAAAATCTTTCCAAATTTAATGAAAAACACAAATCTGCACATAAGGAGCTAAAAAAAAGCTCTAAGTAGGACACATTTACAAAAACCCATACCTAAACATATCATAGTCAAACTTTCAAGACAAAGACAAAAAAGGGAATCTTGGAAGCAGCAGAAGAAAAACAACTCATCATATAAAAGAGATCCTCAACAAGATTAACAGTTAACTTCTTATCAGAAACCACGGAGACCACAAGGCAGTGGGATGACATATTCACGGTTCATAAAGAGATAAATATGGAGTAAATATTTTGTCTGAAATTGCTCTTGATGATCTGGAGATAAGATGAGGGCCATAAGTCTTGGATGAAGGGAAATGAACAATCTTCAATGGCAAGGCAATGCTGACAGAAGTGACAAATGTGATAGGGCTGCATTTTGTCTTTACAAAAGATTGCCCAAAGATGGCCTTAATTATTGAACCCCACAGAGTTTGTAATCACATCTTGCAATAAATACTGCACTGACAGTTGTGAATATTAACTTTTGCCGTTTATTTACCTGACTCCTCAATTGCTGATTTTCCTTCTAGTTTCAGGAACACCTCATTCAAAGTTGTCACGGAAACCCCATAATTCTCAATTCCCAAATCAGGACAGCTATCAAGATCTTTGTAAAGTTCTAAAGAACATACAGGAGGAAATCAAAACAACAAAAATCACAAGTACAACTTTTCAAACTAAGAAGGTCAAATATATTAAATTATACTGGTAATATATCAAGACAGTATAAAAACCAGAATTTCATAACCAGTAAGCTAATTCTTCAAATTTTATATATTATTTTCCATTTTATGTCATATACTGGACATATTACTCTATAATCAAATATTACTTTATATTCATTTATATTTTTAGTAAAATTTCATTTTAATTTTTGAATTTAATTTTTGAATGAGTTGCTTTCAAAAATTAATAATGGAAGTTTTCCAACTCTAAGCCTAATTAATTGAAGAGTCTTTTCAAGAGTAGCAAAACAAATGGGAGCTATTTATATTCTACCCATCAAAAAGAAAAGTACCGATTTTCTGAGAATTAGTTGGATGGTACAGAGCCTTATTCAGTTCAGAAAATATTTGTCAAAGGGAGGATGTAGGATACATGCTTCTTTTTTTTCAGTCCAGCTGCTGACTATGGAAGAAAAAATTCACAAGATCTGATAGAAATGAGGAATTGACTCAGGGCATTTTCTGGTAATAGGAAATTTTGGTAGTGAATACTTCCTCTAGCAATTCCACATCCATTCATTCTTCAGTTCATTCATAAAAATCCTTTTGCATAAGTTAATGTTCATATAGTATGTACAATCTCTCTGCCTATATGGAATTAAATTATAGTGATTAATTAAATGAAGTTTAAATTGAAATGTAATTCTAAATCTTAGTGTGATTGTAGAAGTCCTAGGGCCCCAACCTGTGCTTCTAAAAACTAGGTGAAAGGAGAAGATAAAAGTTTACTGTCTCAATTGGATTACCCTATATAGAAAAGTAAAAAATAATTAAGATTCAAACTGCTAATGAGTACTATGTATCATTTTTCATTGTATCTAAGGCCTTAAACTTCCTCTAAATTATGATTACTATTAAAACACACAAATTAGGTTTCAAACACCTTGCCTAGGAAAACTTGTGTTGCCACTATGAAATGTATCTTTGAGTATCTGTGGTAATTTTTGTGTGTTTGGTATCCATTCAAATGGCAACCACTCAACTTGGACCCTCATGGTGCCCCCTTGCCAGTGAGTAGATTCCTTGCATAACAAACATAATCAGTAAACTTTTATGTATTGGTCTGAAAAACCCAAAGTTATCACAAAAGTCAAAGCAAGAAACAGCGACACCATGGTTCATTTAACACAGTAGTTAAACCAAAGTTTTTCAACCATTTCAGCAATTCATGCATAGCTATGAATGAATATCAGAATATTCTGCTACATATTGCAACGGAAAAAAGGACTAAAAGAAGCTCCTTAAAATGGCCAGGTATGGTAATGCTACTGTTAGAATATAATAATATTTCTACTATAGGTTAAGTAATCCAGTTATCATACTGTTATTATTATTTACACATTTGATTTCATGGTGTTCACGTACATTACCTGGAAATTTATTGGTTCTTTCTAAGGGCAATGTATAGATAAGTTTTCCTTCACTTTCTGCTGATAATTTGGCATCAGGGATGTGCTTTTTAACAAGTGATGTTACCTTTTCCTGAACACACATTTCATTCAACTGCAAACTGGTTTTCAAAAAAAAAAAAGGCATATATTATTTGACATATTCTCCAGCACCATGAAAAAAATTACTAGTCTCTATGGGACAAAGAAAAAATCAGTTACAATGTAATGCAAGAAATAGGCCAGGCAAGCACGAAATAAGAGGGAAAATTGGATCTTATAAATGTGGTAGGGGGAAGCAAAGAATGAGCTAACCAAAGTGACTGGTTAGGTCACTTAGGGATGGAACCTGGAGAAGGTCCATATTGACATAGGTCCTAAAAGGGAGAGCAGTTACGGAGAAGATGCCAAGGCTGCAACACAGCAAAGATCAGAACAGTACAGAATGAATATGCTGGAGATTATCCTCAAAGGAAGATGAAACTGGATAAATGGGATTGTTGTATTGGGCAGGAAGAGGGCAAGTCTTTTGATAGGCATGGGAGCAAAGCAAGTCCAGTTCATCCAGAGCAAATGTACTGAGTGCTTAGCACAAAAAGAGTCTTGCCCAAAGTGCTGAGGGTGCAACGGTGAACAAGACAGCAATGTTCTGCTCCTTCGGAGTTGACAGTCTACAAACTAGCAAATAAATAAGAGGATGATCAATAGTAATAAGTGATATGAAGGAACAGGGTTATGACACAGAATCTAAGTGTGGATGAATATAGGTTTGGAGTGGTGGGATGACAACTTTTTGCTTTCTTTGTAGAGCTAATCCCAGGAGGTTGGATAAAAACAAAGAAGCATTGAGAAAATCAGTCTAGACTTTCAAAAACACTACAGATATTTTCCCATTGTGGAAAAATAGAAAATAGTTCTATAAAATCTATGAATTAAGGTTACGCAGTAGATAAAGTATAGATAGTGGCCTGGCTTTGCCATTTGAAATGTGTTACTCAGCCTATCTACATAGTTTCCTCATTAGTAAAATGGAATAATGATGCCTATGGATATGGTTGTTCTCAGAATCAAATAATAGTGAGATCTTCACTTAGCAAGCCCTCAAAAAAAGGGCAGCTATTTTATTTGACCAAATGTTTAAGTCAAAATCATTCTATTTACTCATAAGATGTGCACGATCTTGCAAGAATATATGCCGTTCTTGGAACCAGTGAAATACCCTGAAGGAATGAAGGAAAAAAGAAATCATAATTGCTAACCCTGATGCCACCTCAAAACTTAAAAGCAATTCAAGAAATATTTCTTGCCTTCTTACAAGGACTTGTGATGGGTCCTATAAAGATTTCAGGAGCAGAACATAGAATCCTCCCTCAAGGAGCTTACAGTCTAGACCTTGGCTCAGCAAACATTGTTCTGTAAATAGCCAGATAGTAAGTATTTTTGGCATTGCTACTGTTAGGTCTCTGTCGCAACTAATCAACTCTTCCCCTGTAATGCAAAAGCAGGCGCAGGCAATATGTAAACAAACAGGCATGGTTGTGTTCCAATCAAATATTATTTACAAAAACAGGAAGTGGGTCACAGTGGGCCCATGCACCATGCCTTGTTGATCACTGGTTTAGAAGAAATAATAATAAGAGATTTATGAGTAGGACAGGGATCCCTATCAGCACCCCCCCCCCCAAAAAAAACGCTACATTGCCACACAATGTGGTAGGCGTGATCTCATTTATTTTTCTATAATCTTTACTTGCTACTAGGAATTATTACTCCCAATTTATAAGTGAGAAAATAGGCGAAGTTATAAATGAGATTCAGAGAGTTTAATTTCCAAGAGGAGATTCAAACGGCTTTAGGAAATCAAGAAATTGGGAATTTACACAGAGGGGAAGTTAATAGAATCTATAAGAGAAAGCATTCAAATAACTCTTTAGTACTTAAACAAGTTATATACATAAAATGATATATGTATACACAGATGCACACACACAAAAAACTTTTATTATTACACACAGAGGTTTGTGTATGCATACACACATATGTATAATAGTAAAAGTGATACCTCAAGTGATAGCCAATCCCCCATTTCTTCTTTAGAAACAAAGAAGAGCCTGCACACTTCAGCTTCCCCTTGGAGAGAAATATTTTCCTCTCTGAAAGGAAAGATGTAAAGAAGAAAGCCTGTTAGGAAGTTACTTATTCATTTTTGAGAAAAGACAGGAGTGGACTACTAGATCTAACTCTAATTCAGGAATGCCTATGGTTTCAAATCCAGACCTTAATAAGGATTAACTGAAATAGACACATTTTGATCCTATTTATATACCTAAGGCTATTTTTTTGGCCATCCAACTAATCAGTGAGATTAAATTTTGTGGGTATATTTTCTAATATAGTGAATCATCACATTATGTATTTTAATTGAAATCATAGATTAAAAGTGATTACTTCAAGTTGACTGAGGTCAATTCTGAGTAAAAGTGTAAATCTCTTAGAATATAGACTGTCATTTATTTTGCACTCAGTGAGTTTCCTGGCAGATCATATCCCTGGGTATTACAATGATGCAATGGAAGAGCTTTAATCATTGATGTGGAGGCAGTGGCTACCAGAGGTTCTGAGGTGAGGGAAAGGGAAAAATAGGTGTAAAATGGGAGCATTTTGGGGGCATTGGAACTGTCCTGAATGACGTTGCAATGACAGATACAAAGCATTATATATCTTGTCATAACTTACAAAATTATGTGGGAGAGAGTTTAGAGTATAATGTAAACCATAATCAATACTTAGTGGCAATGCTCCAATATGTGTTCATCAATTGTAATAAATGTACCACACTAATGAAGGATGCTTTTAATATGGAAAAGTGTGGGAAGGGTAGGGAATGGGGCATATGGGAATATGTTACATAAAAAATGTTGCTTAAGTAACCTAAGTATCTTAAAAAAAAAAAAAAAAAAATTCCGCAGGATATTATCAAATGAGTTGGGAGCAAGATTCTCTGGGTCTTTATTGACATCATCAAGAGTAAAGATATAGCAGTTTGGAATAGCAATCCATATTCCTCAGATCTCCTAATGTCCTCGCCGTGACATAGAGGAAAGCAGCACTCACCGGCCAGGATGTCAGCCTCATCCATGAACTGGGTACTGAAGAGGATCACGCGGTCAGTTTTACGCTTCTTCAGGAGGTTCCACACTTGGTATCTTGAAAAGGGATCTAGGCCAGCAGTTGGCTCATCTAATAGCAAAACCTACAGAGGAGGGATGTACATAAAGGGATTTTCCACTTGAGGTGAAGTTCTTCCAGAAAAAATATAGAAACCATAAATTTTTTTCTATTTAAAAAGGTATCGTGGCAGAGATTTTACTCTTATATTTAATGTTCTACAACAAGTATTTCATCACAGATATCCTTTGCAAATAAAGGGTTTGAACTGTTATCACAAGTTTCATGTTTTAAATTTTGAATTCACTTGCAAATTCAGTTAATCTTACCTGCGGATCTCCTAAAATGGCAATCCCAAAGGTTAGTTTTCTTTTTTGCCCACCACTTAAGTTTTGAGCAAGGGTGTCTGGAATATTATTCATTCCCAATTCCAGCAAAACTCTTTGTACCTAACCAAAAGACAAATTTGCATCATAAACCAAGATTTCTTTCTTTTCTTCAATTTATAAATATGTGACTGTAAATTGTGATGGTTAAAAGCATGGATATTGGAGCCACTCTGACTGGCCTGGGTTTGCATACTACTCCATGATATTAAATGCAGAATCATGGCAAACTACTTGCCTTCTGAACCTCAATTTCCACATGTGTAAAATACAGATAATAAATAGTACCTATCTCCTAGCGTAGTTGTAAGGAATAAACGTTAGTGTATTTAAAGTTAAGGATAATAATGTGGCACATTGAAGTTATATGTAAATGGTTGATTTTATTAAAATTGGATTTTCTTATCTAATATTTATCCAATTATTTGCTACAGGTAATTTAATGAAAAAGTAAAATCTCTGAAAATAGAGTTAACATTCTCATTTCAACCAATGCATTAGTCCTAACGTATTTATGCACCTCTTTATCCACGTCTTTTGGCAGAATCCCTTTTATCTTAGCAAACAGCCTGAGATTTTCTCTCACAGTGAGGAAATCAAATTGCACATTTGATTGTGGACAAACTCCAGTGAGTTTGCTGATATTTTCTAGGTCATCCATTTCTGAAAGTTTATTACTATAGATGGTGACTGAACCTATAACAAAGATTAAAAGTTTATATCAGGGTAATGCTTAAATTAAGCTCTTTCTAAATGAAAAAAACAAAAACAAACACAGTATGTTTATGAATTAAATTTTAGATGTATAATTTTATATTCAAGGATTATGGAATTCAGTAATTATGAACTTCCATTTTAGTTATGTGGCATATTAAAGAATAAAAGGCCCCATCTGCATCATTTCCCATCAAAAGTTACTTTCTTTATCTACCCCTAGCATTTATACTTGATTGTATAACCATTGTGGCCTGAGCTAATATGATACAAGAAGATAATAGTGATTCCACACTAGCATTTTCCCCTCTCTTGCTTCTGGGAACCTGGGGACCATTGGGTGAAGAACCCCAAGCTAACCTTCTGGAAGATGAAAGTTGATAAGTGTAGTTCTACAAGCTGAGGCCATGCTAAAGCATCCTGTCCCATTCACCTCAGTCCAGAACAGAAAAACTGACTAGCCAACCCAAAGGATAGTAAGAAATAATAAAACACTTTTGTTTCAATCCATTATGTTTGGGGGTGGTTTGTTATGCAGCAAAAGCTAACTGATACAAGTTGAAATGCCAAATGGTATCTAAAGATCATGAAAATAATTATCATATAAATACTCAAATTCTATATATATATTAAATATATATTTCTATAAAATAATAATACAAACTTCAATTTATCCTCCTAGGTATATGTGTTAGTGATTTATGACCAGAAGGAATTTGTATTTATATTAACGGATGATTTATTAGTCAACTTGACTTTGGGGAAAAACTCTCACCTTTGGTGGGAACAGACAGCCCACTAAGAATGTTTAACAGGGTTGATTTTCCAGCTCCACTGTGACCAAGTATTGCAGTGATCTGACCTTCATATATGTCAAATACCAGATCTGGACAAATGGAAGAAAGGAAAGAAGTAAAAGAGGTAGGGAAGAAGAAAGGAAAACAATTAAAATCACAAACAAAATTTTATTAAGGAGCCAATGACTTGCCCTTTTATTTCCTTGAATGGACATGTTTTCTAAGTATGAATATATTGGCTTGTTAAATTCCAAATAAAATATAACAAAATACTCTTTTTATGAACATATTTTCAAAATGTCCTTTCTTAAAATTTTGAACTTACTTGGTTTTAAAGGCATCAAGCATCTTTTATGTTCCTAGGTTTATTGACATTTTCTGGCATATGGCAGGTGGTTGTTAATAGTTATTGAATGGAATAATAGATCAAAAGCAAACTATTATCTGGTTAAAAATTCTTTGAGGCAAATAACGTTTTTCGTACAAAAGAAAAACATACATTATCTAAATAGCTTTGGAATTACTAGAGAAAAATTTGAGTTTGAAGAAAAAAGAACCCAGAATATCCTTATGTCATTCCTCAATTACACAGTATATTTTTCAAATATATATAATTCCAAAATTATCCAATGTTTTCTAATTTCTATACAGTAGAAATAATGCAGTTGGAAGGGAAATTTTATCATGTGTTTCAAACAAATCTGAAATACCACCACTAAATGCTCACCAAGAGCAAAACAAATTGTATTAAAATCAGGAAACTAATACCAATATAATGAAATATTCCTTTTTTGTTTATTTGTTTGTTTACCTTTCAAAGCTTCTATTTTATCAGGCTTTCCTTTATATTCTTTTGTAACATTTCTGATTCTGAAAAAAAGAAAAGTTACTTCAAGGTGGCAGTTTTCTTCAGTTTATGTATCTGAATTTGGTTGATGGGTTGGCTGAATCTTATCTTCAGGAAGACCTTCACTTTCATGTAGTCGTGGTTATGTGCCCAAATCAGCTAGAACACTGTTTCTCAACCTGGGCTGCACATTTGTGTCACCTGAGAAGTTTTAAAGTTTTACCTATACTTGGGACTCATCGACAGAGAGTCTGATTTCATAGCTTGGGATATGACCCAACATTGGTATTAGGGACCAGAATAATTTCCGACCTGCAAAGCCAAGAAAGATAGACCAACAGATAACATAGGCATCCAATACTAATAGGCTCATTGCAAACCACTGGCACAAGTTAGAGATAATACCTTTGGTTATCTTGAATCAGGTCTCCAGAGGTTGGTTAGGAGGTGCAAGGGTTGAGTAAGGAAGAGGGGTAATAGCAAGAGCATGGGTTTCAGAATCCTATTCATCTGAGCTCATCCCATCTATACCACTTAGTAGCTCTGCTATTTAACCAATGTACTTATCCCAGGTAAGCTTCGGCTTTCACAACCTGAAAATTCAGAGTAATTTAGGATTGTTTAGAAGATAAATGAAATGTTTCATGTTGCATGCACAGGGCTTGGCTCATGGTAAACACTCAATAAACATAAGATGATAACAGTTAGATTCCTTGGTGATAGAAAGGAATAGGATTAACATATGCTGGGTACTATAATAGATCTGGAATCCTAGACACATTATCTATTTGATTTTATTCTATCATTATGTCAATATCAAAAAGTTTATAATCTATAAATGAAATCCAATTTATGGTTTTCTTTTGTCTTCTACTATCCTCATCACATGCCATTATTTACCTGGATTTTCTCAGCTCTGCTTTCATCCCATTTTACCATCTTTCCATAGCACTTATAGTTAGGTGAAGTGCAAGGTGCAAAAGAGGATAGGAAAAAAGCAAAAACAAACAAACAAAAAAACCCACAAACAAAGCAAATAAAGCCCTTGTTCTGCTCTGAGTTTCTCTGCCTGAGATTAAACCCAGTTGTCAGAGGGCAAATATAAATACCAAAGCCAAATATTGAGGCAGGTAAGCCAGAGAAACAAGCAGAAAATGAGCCACAATATGGCCAACAGACAACATGGCTGGCAGACATGGCTGCAAGATCCACTGAGACCTTGAGTTTAACCTTGAGGTCCCAGTTTCTCTTTCTGGGACCTCCCCTTGGCCCCAGATATCCCAGACAGTCCTCACCATTGGCCTCCACCATTGGTGGGGTAACCAATAACAACTGGGTCCCCTCCTCTTAGCATTAGCAAGGGGAGGAATAATTAATAGTTTAAAAGGTGACCACGCAAGGCAGAGCTCACTCTCTCTGCCTAGAGGAACCCGCATCAAATCTCAGTGCATATTTCTGTCTTTCTCTCCCATCTCTCAGCAAGCTCTGTTCTTTCCCCCCATTTCCCAATAAATTCTTTTTATTGGCCTAAACTGGCATGTTCATAAATTCTTTTATGCTACATAGCCAAGAACCTAGAAGAATTCAATACTTCCCTGTCTTCAGTATGGAACAAGCTCTAAATGGAAAATGAAAGGGGATTGTAGAAGATCATTAGGCTGGAGTCAGTTCACAGAGGAATGGACATATGCTGGTCATTGATGGGTGGGTAAGTTCTGAACTCTCAGGGACCTTGAAGACTTTCTTCATATTATTTTCTCTTTTGGAAATAAGAGCAACTAGTACTAGAAAAGGGGAGGGGCATTTCATTGTCACCCAGAATGAAGATATGCATGGCACTAAAAAGCCTGAATCCTTTTTGAGTCTGTCTTATGAATTTTTTCACTTCTTCCCAGCTCTTTAATCTCTTTAAAAAGCAATCAATAGAAGAGGAAAGAGAAGTTTAAAAATTGAGAGGGGAAAAAATGGGAAGTATAATAAATGCAGTGGGGACAAGGTGTGAATCAATGAGACCATGCAAAGGAATGAGTGATGCAAAGGATGGAGAAGAGAAACAACAGACAGAAGGCTGACAGCCCAGGCAAGAATTTTGTCAAGTTGTTTTTTTCTGGTGAAGAGAATTACTAATTAAATGTAAATATCAACAGTAAAAGATAGCAAGGGGTTGTCAAAGGAATTTTTCTTTAAACTTAAAGTGGGAAGTGATGGGTTTAGCCTGGGTGAGTTTAGGTGGGAGCTTTTATTTTTTTGCTTGTCTCAGTGTTTTGCCTAAGGCAGGCCCAATGCTAACTATTAACTTCTCAGCCTTTGGTCTGTTCTCTTTTTGCATCAGAAAACAGACCATCAGACTTACCTGATAGCTTCTTTCCCATGGAACTCAGAAGACACTGGTTCAAAAGAGTCATTAGGTGAAGGATTAGAATCTATTTCATCTTCAAATGACACATGATCAGCTTTTTGTTGTCGTGACCAAAATGAGGACTTCAGGAAAAACAAGGGTGAATGGCGACGTCCATATTCATCTACATGAGCAGGAAACAATAAAACGTTGGGTCAGCCACTACTTACAGGGATTGAGTCACCCTGATGGCAATTTACTGCTGCTAAACCTGAACACATTGTTAACACGAGGTAATGTGTATATCTTGACATGCATAGCATCAGAAGGAAAAGAATCAATAAGATGTTTCTATTATAAAAATTGTTCCTATATGAAACAATGAAATGGTTATAAAAAGTTCATGGGGGAATTTAAATAAACAATAAGAAATTTCTTAACCTCAAGAAAGCCAATTGGAATACTGACTAAAGATATGCTGTGCATGCTGAATTCTGTCCAGACCATTACATTGGAAAAGGAAGAAAAAATTGAGAGGTGACTATTGGATATATAAAACAAATATTTGAAGAGAAGATAGAGTGGAATTAACAAAACACTGTAAGAATTGGAGAGAATGGGGCAAAGGAAGTTATTGAATCTTAACAATGAGTGAAATTTTTTAATAAGCAACTTTGTATTTATACTGAAATGATGGGTGAGATAGCTGAAAGTCCCTAATTATTGTCATAACTAAATTTCAGGATTTAAGACAGAAGCCATTTATCAGGATTCCTTCCCCTCTCATAACTAAAATCTTTCCTCAGCTTGTTTTACAGGCAGCTGAGTTTGGTCATAATTTGTAAACCAGAGAATGCACAGAAATGCAGATTCTTGTCCTTTAGATGACCCCCAAGACACTGGGAACAAAAACCAAGATTGAGGATGAGGAGACATCAGAAGCAATTGAAATGCAAGGTCCCTCAACAAGGAAGATCTGGTCCACAGGTGTATTGCTACCATATATGGACAGTTTTATAAACTACCAACCAGAATATGCTAACATAACTCACTGTCACTATCCCCATCTCCCTTTGTTCCTATCCTACAAATCTCCCCTAGTCCTCACATTAGGAAGACAGATTTGAGCTTGCCTCTTGTCTCCTTGCCAGTAGACCTCACAATAAAACCCTTTCTTTTCTCAAAATCCTTGTGTCACAGAATTGGCTTCTGTGTGCATCGGGCAGTGAGCCCATTACTCAGCAACAACACTTTATCTCCTCCCAAAACAATAAGTTTCCTCTGAACAACTTATGATCTGCTTTAAAAACATATCATTCATGAACCTCTTGCTGGAAACTTATTCACAATATACTTGTACTTTACTATCACTTCTGTTTACCTATATGTTAGGAAACATTATGATTGGAGGGATTATATCTCTCTAATGTTCTGCAAGTGACTTTTCCTTCTCTTGCCTTCTTAATGAAGGGTCCTTGGCATTCTGTCTTGAATAGGAAATGTGAAGGTGAAAGGTCCTGCCCTTGATCATGGAGGGAGGGATAGAAAAACAAACCAACATTCCTGGCTCATTTACCATTCTTTGAGGTACCCTGGATGCTGTGATGAGTGATTGGTTATATCTGTAAGTAAAACAGATCCCTGATTTTGTGGAACCTATATTCTTGTAAAGTGTAAGGTGATAAAATTAAAATTTCAGGCCTAAAGATTTTCCTATTATGAAAATTCTGGAGAGATTTTTTAAAAAATATATAGCTACCCTTTTCCAACTATTTATTATTTGAATCAGAATCTCTTTGTATTGAGCTGGGCTCTGAATTTCATTCAAGTTCCCCGGTTGGTTCTGGTATAAGGCCAGAGTTCAGAATCACTGAGCTAAATAGTTATGCAAAAGCAGGTATAAATTTTTATGATTAAGTTCCAGGTGTACCTACTTAGTCATGAGCTTTCTAAGCATCTCTTTAAAAAGACACAAGCCCTACACTTAAAATAGAGGAAAATTCAAAGGCTAGTGATTCTATAAACAAAATTCAGGCTTTAATTATGACCAGTTAAGCAACAAGAGAAAAATGAAGAACTAATTCTGTAGTGGCATGACTATGTTCATCTCCTCCCTGTCATACAAAAAGTAGTTCTTAAAATGTAAATAACATTCATTTAAAGAAATAAAATTATTAAAATGGTGTTTGATTTTAAAGATTGCACTACTTACTTGGTAAAATTTTTTCAAAGTAAATCATCAATGTCAGATAGAGGAAAATATCAATAGCCAACATGAAATATGTTGCTAATATTATATGTGAGCGATCCAATGGAGCAGGAAATGCATTGGAATTCAAATCATAGTCCACGCGTAAAAGCTGAAAATTAAAAGGTAATTAAATAAAGGAGATTAGGTTTATGATGAGTTTTAAACCTTTAGGTTTAGCATAGGAATGAAATAGCTACATTTTGCCTCATACTGGGAAGGCAAAATTAAATGAGGAGACTTACCTATTTTATAGTTCTTAAATCTATTGGAAGGCACAGATATGTGAACAACCATAAGGCAATTCAGGAATTGCTATTGTAAAGGTATGTCTCAAATAAAATTAGAGCATTGGGCAGAGGTAGGGAAGCATGGAAAATGATGAAATTTGAACTTGACCTTAGACAAACTTTACCAAATGGAGCATAAGATAAAGATAATGCTCCTTGAAGATGGCGGCATGAGAGAGAATTCATGCTCTTGAAAAATTGCATTAGTGTGTTTCAAAGAGAACTAGTGGAAAGAATGGAATTGTCTATAATATTCAAGTTAATGAGTCCTTTATAATTAACAATGCTTTTGTTAAGCACTTGATAATGGATATCTAATGACTGGCATGATCATTTACATGGAAGGAAAACAAGATGAGTTCTAAGAATAAAATAAAGAGAAAATACATCTTAGGAACAGAAATATAACTTACTCATCAATTAGTGTGTTTTTAAGGAATATTTCAGTTTTGATTTAATTTTATTTTCTTTGTAGTTTTTATAATCATGTGTGTTGTTCAATCATTAAGGTAAAATATGAACTGGAATAACTATTTAGCATTAGATTTGCAATAGCAAGTCCATATTTAATAGCTTAAGAAAACAATAAAACAATCTACATTGTAGAGATTATTACATTGATCTTCCATATTTTTGCTTACTACATGGCATTTTTTTACTGGGCTAAATGTGGCAGTTTGATATTATTTATGAATTCCAAAAAAGATACTTGATTATGTTTGTAAACTGGTCTATTCCTCTGGGCATGCTACCCTTTGATTGTACTAGATTCAGCTGAGATGCCTTTGATTAAATTATGTTAAGATTAGGGCTTTGATTTGACCATGTCATTAGGGTGATTCAGTTTGAGTCCCCACCTCCTTTGTGGGCTATATAAAGGGACAGTCAATCAAGACACATAGAAGTAGATACACAGAAGATACACAGGAAGAGAGACATCTCCATAGAGATGGCAGAGGCCCCAGGAAGAGAGATGAGCCATTAGCCTGATAGTTTACTGCTGACCTTGCAAAGAGACCAGAGCATCTGAGCCTGGAAAGAAATGAGCCCCAGGAAGAAAGATGAGCCCTATGCCAGCTTACAGCTGAGATCAGAAGAAGCTGGACCCGTGGAGACTTAAGAGGGAAGAGAACTGCTGAACCCTTGAAGATATCACCTGCCATCTTGCTTCAACACGTGGCAACAGAATTTGGTAAGGAAGTAACCTTGAGTTGGACTCTTTAGGGCCTTGTAACTGTAAGCTTTTACCCCAAATAAATATCCTTTATAAAAGCCAACAGAGTTATGGTACTTTACATCACCATCCCTTTGACTGACTAATACACTAAATATTTTCAAAACTTTTCAAAGTTCATCTTTTCAATCTCACAAGAGTCAGCTCTAGGGATTTAAAGCTTACAACATTGAGGATGGAAATGATTAGAGACTATTGAATTCCAGAGAGGAAAAATGTTTTAGAAAAGCCATAAATAAATAATGACTCTGCTTCTTACCTGGGTCAATCCAAGTGTGAAGGCAAAGGGGCTAAGAAAACTTAAAATCCACTCCAAGGGCACAGGAAGGTATCTGTACAATGCAGTGAATCCCAGACTTCCCCAAAAAACAGTGAGAAGGAACACAACCAGGCCAGTGAGGAAAGACTTCTTCACCAGGACACTCATTAAGAAAGCCAACGCTATCTACAATGAGAGAAGATCCAGTTGTTTCTGTTTCTTTGAGAATTATTATTAGCATAATAAAATAAGAAATTTAATATACTAAGTTAGAGTTTGCTCTGTAAATCAAACAACACAGTCACATTTCAAAATATGACAAATCTACAGATTTTCTCATGCAAACAGAAAAAATTAAGCAGGGTAATAATGGGATTGGATGCCAACACTTGTTCCCGAGGGTGAGAGTTGGGTGTGGAGAAATATAATTCACCAACTCACCAAAGACCATCCATAGAGGAGAAAGAGAGTGAAGACCACCAGGAAGCCAGTCAGGATGACAAACTGGATATATTTTATAGAAAATGCCAAGAAAAGGGCCATAATGAAGATGAAGCCGGCATAGAGCAAACCCCAGGAGAGCCTAATGTGGAAACAAAGTGTTACTTCAGTATTTCATTTTCAGTTAAATGTTAGAAACAAGGCCTGGAAGGATCTTAACATCGTTCATTCATTCATTCACTTATTCATTTTCTCATTCAGCAGATATTTATTGAGTGTTCTAGGAGATATATGAAAATTTGTGGGTAAAATATATATTGATTTTGCCTAAAATTGAATCCAGAAACACACACACACACACACACACAACACAAATAATTGCAAACAAAAGGGAAAAAATAGGCTTCCAGCTTTACAGATTTGGGTTCAAACATTTTCTCCACTACATTCTAACTCTGTGACTTTGGGCCAACTCTAACTACTTTAAGAGCCTGTGTCTTCTGGACAATAAGACTAGTCCTACAGTGAGGACTCAATGAGGGAGTGAGGAGCTTCATGAATTTCCTTGGAAATAAGAAAATGTTCCTTCTATGTAATCTTGGCACCTCTCTCTTTTCCCAAAGTCCATTTTCATCTTTGCATGTGGAAACCACATGGTCTCCATACATGCCTTTAACTACATTCATACTCTGTTAAGATAGAATACTGAAAAATTCTAAATAATTTTGTCTGTTCTCTCAGGATACTTCATTTCATTTTCTCATCAATTCATTTCTCCTGTTTTTCAATATTCTTTGAAAGGCATAATGAAATAATAATAAAAAACAACAGCAGCCCCAACCACAAAATAATAATAGCTAAAGCAGATAGCAATTATAATGTGCCAGGCAATGTTTTAAGAACTTGGTAAATATTAAACCATTTAATTCTTTTAATAGTCCACTATTTTGTTCATTTTATAGATAAGGAACCTAATAAGCAAGGATGTTTAAGTAACTACACTTCAAATCCAGAAATTTGGCTCTAGAATCTTTAGATTTAACTACTCCATTATACTCCTCTCCAATATTAACTCAATAAAGAGATCAATATTGACTTATAATATTTTAATACTGGAAGGAACTCTTCCAGACTCCTACTTTGTGGCTATTTTCATAATCCACCTGGCTCTCTAAACTCTCAGTTATTTTATTTCTTCTTCACTATAAACGTCACCTCCATTCCCTTTCAGTCAATTACTCACAAGCTCTTACACAGGACCTTGTCGATACTTGGAACTATTCACCCTTTGACATTTTAAATTCAACCAACCTAGCCCTTAATCAAAATTCTATTAGTCCAGCTCATTCTTTCAGATATATCCATCACACCTGTTGTTCTGTCTCAATGGAGCTCCTGATCCTTGACATGTTTTTTTCCCCTTTTAGCTCCATCCTGTCTTTAATTCCACTTCTGCTGGCCTTAGACACCACTATCCAGCATTTCTACCACCCTTACCAATAGATTCAATGGCCATCTCCCCTTATTCCTCCTTCACAATCACCCAGCAAAGCCAAACATGGATCAATACAGCTATCTATTTTATCATGTCCATTTCCAGACTGATAATCAATTCTGGAGAAAATCAAGTATTATTCAGATTGATGATTCTACACCCTGGCCTCTGATATCAGTTGGAACTTCAAAACTCACAACCCATCCATTTATAGTCATGTCCTAATCCCCTCCTTTCATGTTTCTCCATAGCAGCAATTTTGAACATTTTCCACCACCCATCCAACTTTCATTCTTAACCATCTGTTCTCTTAGCTGGTAACCTCATCACCTGCTTCCCAGAGAAAATAAATGTAATTGTAGAGAAAGTACTAATTCACCACCATTTTGGTATACTACTGCATCCACATATATTTTTTTCTACAGTGTTCTACCTCATCAAGAACATGATTCTAATGATTTTCCTTCTCTCTCCTTATCTTTCATCACACCTCTTTCCACGGATATTTAAACATAGTTGAGCCTTGTTATTATTCCCTCAACTCCATTTATCTTCATCTACAACTTCTCACTCTTCTTTTCCTCAAGTAAAATTTCTGGACAGGAGAAAATGAGATTTAATGTTTCCATTTCAGCATTTTCCATTCAGTCTTCAATCTACTGCAGTCTGATTTCTGCCTCCACCACAACACCCGTATTATTCTCACAAAGACATCAGTGACTTTTTAAAATCACTAAATTCTATAAATCAAGGATACACTCTTTTGATGCTGTGAAAGCTCTTCTATGCCCATTTATTTTTCCTAATAATTTCATCTCATGGTTGTGATTCCATCTTTCATCCACTTCTATTGCAGGCTTCTTTTCCTTTCTGTCACTTTTAAATGTTTGTTTTTCACAAGATTCTCACATACACACTACAATCTTACTCCACAAATTCCCGGAGTAGTTTTGTCCTCTCAAATGCCTTAATTGCCTTTGGAAGCTGAAGTCTTCCAAATGGATTTCATAAGCCCAACTCTCTCTTCCAAATTCTAAAGCCATTTACTCAGTTGACCATTGCTAGCCTTTGCTGAATGTTAACAAATGACAAGCACGGTACTGTTTCACAAGGGCCTTAGTAAATCTTTACAAAAATCTATTATGTAGGTATTATTAACAGATAAGGAAAGTGAGGTTTGGTGAGGTCAGGTGACTTTTCCAAGCTAGGAAGTTGCTGAAGTTGTGTCTCTGACCCCAGAATCCATGTTATAAATCACTTCACTACTCCTCTCTAACATGGATATTTATTAGGGAAAGCATTCTCAAATGCCTAAAACCCATCCTCTAAAGAGCCGTCCAAACCTGCTCCCCTCACTAGGTGACTCTTCCTGTGAATGGCATCACCACACACAAAGCTAGAGGCCTAGGGTGTGACACAGCAGGAACTCAATAAGTGTTTACTGAATTAGTCCTTGGCTCCCCCTTCTCATTTCCCACTTCTAGGCACCAAGTCCTTCCAATAATAGTGCAACAAAAATCTCTAAATGTGTCCACTCTTCTCCATTCCTACTATTACAGCATTGATTCTTTGGTACCTTCATATCTTGCTGGGACTACTGTACCAGCTTCCTAATTGGTATCTGTTGCTTCAATTTTAGCACATCATTCCAGTCTTGATAATAAAGCAAGGATGAAGCTTGCAAGATTATAAATTCCATTGTCTCCCCTCCTATGTACACTGCTGTTGATTCCTTATTTTTTGTTGAGCAAAATCCAAAGTCATGAATTTTACCTAACTGGCCTTGCCCCCACTAGGCTCTGCAGCTGGCCCTAGAGTCTTGGCCCTGGCCATGCTGAATTTCTTTCCATTTCCAAACTTGTCTCTTACCCATGTTGCTGCTTCTGCAAGGAATGTTCTTCCTTACCCTGCATCTCATTTCCCACAAAGAACTTGCAGATTCCCAAGGTATCCTATCTTTTCCTAGTACTTGTTACAGTGCATAGTGTGTTCTTGTCCTTCCTTCAATCCCAGTGAAGGCCTAAATACCTGGTATATGTCATATCAATCTTTGTATTTTAGTGCCTACTGTAGACTTTGGTACATGTAGGGACACAATCATGTTTGGTGAATGGATGAATCACCCCAACTACTCATCCAATAATTACCGTATAATAAGTACCACTAAGGACTGATGATGTATGCTGGATATTTTATGAGCTTTTTTTTTTTTTTTTCATTAACTCATAATAAGTTTGCTTGACAACAAACTTTGAACAGAAGTAAACATTCAAACCCTGTTCATCTGGATGTCAAAACCTAAGTCATTATTATCAACTGGCAAACATATCCTTTGACTAAAGGGTGTTACAATGTTTCATGGTAAAATGGGTTCCAGAAACCCACTCTTGAGTTCTGCATTCTTTCATGTACACAAAACTGCCCAAACTAATTTTCACAGTTATTTTTTATTAAGTGTGGTAGGCAGGATTCTAAGATATCCCCTAAAATTCCTTCCCTTTGGTGTACATGCCCTGTATAATCCTCTCTCCTTGAGTGAAAGAAGAAACTATGAATATACCAGAATGTCACTCCGGTAATTAAGATCTTTAAACAGTTGACTTTGAGTTAACCGAAAGGGAATTAACCTGGGTGTGCCTGATCTACTCAGGTGCATCCTTTCAAAGCACAGCATTTTCTACAGCTAGATGCAGAGGAAGAAATCAGAGAAACATGCTTCCGCTGCCTTCCAGGAAGAAATAAACAGTCATATTGTGAGCTGCTGATGGATTGTGGGTTCCCCAGGAGCCGAGAGAAACAGGAATCTTAGTCCTCCAGTTTCAAGGACCTGGCTTCTGCCAACACACTGAATGCATGTAGAAGGAGACTCCAAGCTCCAGACGAGAACCTCAGTGCAGCCAGCACCTTGGTTGTAGCTTTTTGGGATCCTAGGCAGAGGATCCAGACAGTCTGTACCAGTGCTCCTAATCCACAAAAACTTGAGATGTGTTACGCTGTTAAATTTGTGGCATTTGTTATGTAGCTGCAATAACCAAAACAACAACAACAACAATAATATACTGAGCATCCTAGCGGGCAGGTTAGGATTTTACAAGCATCACTAATTAATCATGTCAACAACCTTTGGAGACTGGAATGGGTAAATATTATATTGCTAACTTTTGCAGACATGGATATTGAAACAACAATATCCTATCTGCCACGTTTTATCACCCTGCTGTAACTGACTCTTGAGCAGAGGCTGGCACTGGAGGAAAATAACAAAAATGTTATTGTCTGGGAACATTCCAACACTGCAAATTTCTATAAATGTTCTGAAAAAGGATGACTTATCCAACTATTGAACTAAACAGATCTTCATTTTTAGCAAAACTCTAAAATAAATGTTTCAATACATGTCAGCAACTCCCAGATCGCAAGTATCAGAGCTTGTCCAGCCTCTGAAATGTCACCATAACCGAGTTCTCTGAATGCCATTATATTCCTTGTTCACCTCAAAGAATAGCAAAACCCAGCCTCACCCTGGCAAGCCTTATGCCCAGGGCAATTTATTCCATTTGTTCCATTTCACCATTCTATCTGGGAAAAAGGAAAAGGTTATAAAATCATTGGTTTTTAATCATGATGGTTTGTAGCGAGAAGAAGCCCACTGTTCTGTGTTCCTCCATTTTATCTGTGCTACCTTTGACTCACCAGAATGCTGAATCTCGAAGACCCATCATTGTCATCAATCCCTTCTTTTTCCTCTCTCTTGTGACATTGATAGATACATAGTAAATGAATGGAGAAAAGGAAATGATGCAGAAGAAAATGAAGAAATCAGTCATAATTCCTTCTTGACTAATGAAGGAATTTATCTTCATACTTTCTCCAGTAATTGACATCAATTTTTCCATCACTGAATGGTTTGTTGTGATCTGAAGAATGATATTAATAAACAAAATTTGTGTATTAATGGATGGCATGCCCCATTTTCTTCAATCATCTCTTTTCCTCTGCTGACATAATGGGCCTACCTGGACCCAATTCTAGTATAACTCTCTGCTTCCATGTTTGGCCACTGGCCCACTTGTAGCCTGGACTCTAGGCCTTCTGAGCTGTGTGAAGTTCTCAGAATTTTTATTGCCTGATGTTCTGCTTGAAACGTCTTTTCTGTTCATTTATACTCAACAAATCCCCACTTCAAGTATCAGGTTTAAATGTCATTTCAAGTAGGAATTAATTCATGACATTCTAGGCCAAGAATCTTTGGCTTGTTTGCTTACAAGGACTTTATTTAAACTTCATGATAACCTTGTTCTCCTATCCTAAGATTTTTCTTATTATATGCCTGCCTTGCTGACAAGGTTGAATCGTGGGAGGAGAAAATTTCTGTTATTTATGTCTCCATGGCCCTGGCATGTAACAAGTTCAGTAAATTTTGTTGTAAAGAAATCAGTGAGTAAATGAAAGGGCAGAGCTATCCATTTATACTTTCTGCCACAAAACTATTGATGCCTCTAATATTATTGATTTGCACTGAACATTAGTTTGCATGGGACACTTTGTACTCACTTCTATAATAGCTGCATTAATGGAAGCTTGAATAGCTACAAAACCGTTCTTCCAGAATTCTGAAATTTCACAGTAAATTTCTCCACTTGATTCATAACAATGAGCTTTGGGAAAAAAGAAAACCACAACTATAATTATAGACTATATCAGTCCTGATTATAAGAAACAGTGACTTTTATAATAACCCCAAATCCCAAATGTTCTTTTTGTTGAATCAAAGTCCACGAAAACAAAAATTATAGTAATGAGTTTCAAAGTGGGGAGGACAGAGCATTCTTATGAAATGTTCTGCATTAAATTATATTATATTATACACACTGCACTTTCTCACACTCTCTTCTTGGCTTTTCCATTGGCCAGTAAAGGACATTGTCGAATAATTCTCTTTCCTGATTTTGATGGTAAAAACAATCTATTCATTATGTTTTTCAAAAGTAAACAGGGTCTAAAATGGATTGGGAAACAGTAGCCTAAAGCTTTTTCTAGTGCACTAACATTGGATATAATGCATAATGGGCAAATAGAAGCTCAAATGAGATAACTTCCTTTGCTTAAATAGTATCAGTTAGAGTGTCATTTGAAGAAAATGGTTTACTTATTTTAAAAAATAACATAAAAACTATCAATCCCTTGAGAATTAAACTAAATTAAAGAGATATTCTTCAATAAAGTGAATTAAAATTGAGTTGCAGGAATTAAATGCATGTTACATTAAAATTTTAAATATTTAAAAGATCATTTTGAAATATTTCAAAGCTGATTTTGAAATTTATATAGATGGTCTTATTTCTCTTTTTTTCTTATGATTTTGTAGAATCCCATTGCAGGAATATGATTCAATTTATTTTTCTATTCTCTAGTTGATGGTAATGATTTAGTCCCTTTTCTCTTTTTTACTATTACAAAAAAAAAAAAAAAAAAAATGCTGCTATGAGCATCCTCCCTCGTAGATGTCTTCTCATGAACGTGTGTCTATAAGTCAGAAGAGTCTACAATATCCTGCAATAACAACCAACCCTCAAATCTCAGTGGTTTATCACAGTAAAAATGTGTTTCTCACTCAGTACAAATGGAACATGGGTCTGTGATCAGCAGGGCGGGAACTACTCTATTCCACATTACACTAAGGACCCAAGATGATGGCATTTCCTTCAACTGGTATACATGACTTCCTAGCTTACAGAAGCAGGCAAGAAGAGTCTGTGCAGATCTCATATGTGCTTTTTTTTTTTTTTTTTTTTAATTTATTTTTTATTGTGGGTAAAAATCAAAATTTTCACAATACATACCAATATTTGTAAAATGATATATAAATACATATGCATATATATGCATTTGCTTACAAAAATGTTATTTATATATATATAAATATAAATATATTTTAAGAGGTGCTTAGATTACCCAAAATATTACATGGAACCCACTGGGATTCCCATGTTGCCCACCTCCCACACCTCCCACCACATCCCACACAAACATCTCCCACAAGTCTGGCCCACCACCCTCAATGGACTTACACATCCTGGGGCCTTGCCACCAACCATAGACCACAGTTCACACCGTAGACCACACTCTCTCCCACTCAGTTCTGAGTGGTGTGTGCTGATTTAAAATGGCCTACATCCGTTGCCACAACGGTACTCAGGACAACCTCCAAATCCCAAAGAAACCCCTGTAGTTCAACTGCTCGTCCCCTCCCTGCCCCAAAAGTGTCAAGTGGCCACAGGCTCCACCTCATTGTTATAATTTCTTCCATTGCTAGAATCACCATATGTGTACAACAGAATACCATCAAGTCCACTCTAGTCCATAGTTCTTCCCCCAATCCTGAGGGGACTGGGATGGTGATGTTCACTCATATGTGCTTTTAAATGCCTTAGATCCGCCGATCTGATTATAGCTACAAAATATAATTTTTCTGTGTCCTCAGAAAGGAGAGGAAAACCAGCTACAAGTCTTTAACATGGGCATGAGAATTTCACCAAGTAAGATGATAGGATCTTTAAAGCCTTCAACTTTAAAATTTCAGATTTGGGGGGAATTTTTAAAATGTTGTAATTTTAAATAGGCATTGTCTTTGCTACATATCCTTGTCAAAACTTTCCATTGTTCTTTTTACTAACTTTTGCCAATATGGTGAATAAGAAATTATATCACTTGGTGGTTTCTAACAGTATTTCCCTGATTGTGAATATAACAAACATCTCTCCATATATTTATTCTTGATTTGTGTTTCTTGTTTTATGAATTTATTTATGCCTTTTCCTATATTCCTTTTTTTCCCTTTTTCTTATTTATTCAAAGGAAATTTTGATATATTCTGGATATTAATTTTTTGTTAGTTTTATTTTTACAATTATCTTATCACAAGTCTATATTTACTATCTCTATGGTGTCTTTTGATAAAGATTAATCCTTAATTTTGATCTAGCTGAATTTATCAATCTTTTCTTTTTACAGTTTATATATTTTTATTTGAGAAATTATTTGCTATTCCAAAGTTATAATGGTATTCTCAAATTTACTTCTAAAAGTTGCATTGACTTGCCTTTCTTATTTCTTTACCTGGAATTGGTTGCTTTCATGTAAGATAATTTCATTTTGTGTTTTATGGAGGGACAACTTCTTCAAAAGTCACTCACACTGATCCACAATATCCTCTCAGTTATACATTAGGTTTCATGCTTATGTAGGTTTTTCTAGGGTTCTATCTTCTGTTTCATTGGCCTATCTGTCCATTACTTGATAATATCATAATGTCCTACTTATGTAATCTCATTCTTTTAAAACACCATTTTGACTATTCTGTGACCATTTTAAAGGTAACTTTTAAAATCAACTTGTCAATTTCCATGAAAATATCTATTGAGATTTTGACTAGATGCAGTATGTCCATGAAGCAATTCAGGCAGAATTCATATCTGCAGTAGGCAACTTTTAAAAATGAACCACCTCACTGTTGTATACTTGCTTCTCCTTTGAGCGTGGGCAGAACCTGTGAAAATGCTGGGCTATCACTCCTATGTTTATATTATATTATTAGGCACAGTTGACCATAGATTATCCAAGTGGACCTAATCTTATCCCACATGCACTTTAAAAGCAGGGAGTTTTCTCTGGCTGGTAGCAGAAAGGGAAGTCGGAGGGATTTGAAGCAAGAAAGGGTTCACTGCAACATTGCTGTTTTTGAAGATGGAGTCATTTCTGTGCCAAAACCAGAGAGTGGCCTCTGCTGAGAGTGACCCTTTGCTCTCAAAGAAATAAGGACCTCCATCCTTCAGATGTAAGGAACTGAATTTTACTAACACTTGAATGGTTTTTGGAAGTGGGATCTTATCTTTTGGAAGATAAGATCTCAGCCTGGTGGACACCTTTATTTCAGCCTTGTGAGGCCCTAAGCAGAGAACCCAACCAAATGTGCCCAGAGCTCTGAGCTAATCCATGGGAATTGTTTTTAGCCACTAAGCTTGTGATCATTTGTTATGCACCAGTAGAAAATTAATACAACATTTGTAAGATACAAGTCTCTAGGAATGTGATGCATCCTTCAATTTATTGGGGCCTTTTAACATGAAGTTTTATACTTTTCTCCACAAGAGTGAGCTTTCTTTGAATATTTTTCCTTCCAGGTAAAATTCAATTGCTAATGCTTATTTAGTAGGTTGATTGCATCTTTTAGAAATTATATTTTCTAATTAATTATATTAGGGCTTCCTATTAATTATCATATCTTTTTCCTTTCTTGTGTTTTTGATTCCTTCTCTTATTCTTTAACATTTTAGACATACTTATTTTGTATTCTTGGTCTTGTAATCCCATTATGAAAAAATATATTCTGCTTTTTTTGGTAATGTTAACTCTCACTTACAGTGCTTTGTCTTCTCACATTGGATTGTAAATTTATATTCAGAAATATTTTATCTTTGTGACTTGAACTGAGGTTGCACTTTTTCTAGAGAAGATTTATAATCTTTTACCAAGTATACCAGTACCACACAGATCCAGATCACTTTATTTATATTTGTTCTTGGGGTTTCTAAGACCAGGCAGAGAATGAGGGTAAATAAGGACTATAAATCCAAGAGAAGGAAGGCTGAGGGTTGCAAATACTCAAAGGGTAATTCTCTTTTCCTTATCCAGAGCCTGAGGTAAGACAAACAAGCTTCCTTTTTTCCCTCTCTCTTACCAGTAGGTGATTTTTTTTTTCTTGGCTACCTTTTCAATGAATTTATGACCTTTTCAGAGTTACAAATTAATGGAGGAGTCTCACTTCATACAAGCCAATGGTCTTACCATCTGTCCTTATGTAGCTATTGAAACTCAAACTTCTTGGTAACTGACTCTGGTAAAATTATATAACTTTAGTAATTACATTTCACTCTAGATTTGGTGCCTTCTCCATTTGGGGGTCTTGAGAATTTTGTTTACTTTCATATGAACTTACTTAAGCAATTAAAGGGATGTTTGTACTATTTAACCTATGTACAACTCTACTTTTCTTTAACAACCATTACAGTATGTTAATACACTCAAAAATGAGTATAAATCCTGTAAATGCAGGGAGAGACCATACTCACATCAGCATGGCAGATAGAGATTGTCTAATTTGTCCTGCTAACATCTATCCCCACATATGGCTTATGGCGTAATTAAAATAGACAGTAATGTGACTTTATAGTCGAAAGGTTACCTGTATGGTCCTTGTGCTCCTTCTTTGTTGGGATTCTGCGTCCCAACAAGAACTTCAAATGATATGAGAATGTATTACTAAAGATGACTCTTACTATTTCATCAGGATAATTTTCAGTTAATTCTTCAATACTTTTCTCATCTGACAGTCCCAAGACTTTGTTATCTGAGATTACAGGAAGAGAATATTATTGTAAGTAGATTAGTAGTAGGTCCAACTTCAAGATGTCATGTTCAATTGTTTTTAGTTGAGTTCTTTATGAAAATAAAATGAAATAAGTATTAACTTTGAGTAAGACAGGCAGTCTAAGAGACTAGAGAGGGATATTTCTAAAGTTGAACTTAGTTACAATAATAAGGAATACATGAAAATTAGTTATTTTATTTTCATATGTTATAATTATTGAGCCAATAATAATCACATAAAATATCATACCATATTAATTAAATTAATCACAGATGAATTAGCAATACAACATACTTAAAATGGTAGTCAAACAATGCATATAATTACATCACAATTAAGCACTGGTTTATATTAGGTAGACATAACTATGCAATCTTATTTTTATTTAACAACCCTGACAATCTAGTTGTTATGCTCAAAAAATAGTGAAAAAACTAAATACATAAAGGGATGATGCTGATATCACTAAAATAACCTCTATTTTCTTCAGATGTTTGTTCCGCCTCCATATAGATGTTTAATCAAGACTGAAAGAATGAGAAGGGATACAAAAAAGGCTCTGGATTGGGGCAAGAATAGTGATGATAAAATGGAAGGGACAGGCAATGTGAATTCTGATGGAACTTATTTTTATTTATTCTATAGTCTGTCACTTAAACCTGTAGTCATGAGCAGGTCACTTCACTTGGGTTACTCAATTTCCATATTTGTAGAATAAACTTAAAAATATCTACTTTGTTGTTTCATTGTGAGAATAAAGTTCTGGCACATAGTAACATTTAATGAATATCTGTTATCATAAATGCATGTGGCTTTGAATAAAGGTGTTGAGAAGCACAAACACATTAAGTTGGGACCTCCAGGAGGACATCTATGAAGTGGAGGGCAAGAATAGACATATCTTAGGGTCAGTTGGGAGACCAGGCCTTGGGTAAACAGGTGAAATCAGTTTTTGATCTTGAATCAGAAGTGGCTTCAGTATTTATAGGCAAGATGCACAGCGCCGATGTTCAGAATCAGGTAGGAGTAATAGTATGAGATTGGTGAGATCCTATGTGAAAGCAGGTTTGGGATAAGTCACATCCTCCAGCCCAGCAGGGGGCAGTGAATCATAGACAGGAAGGAAATGTCCAACATAGTACCGGAACTGTGGCCATAGAAATACTAAATAACAAGTATCTAAACACAGACTACAGAGAAGTGGACTTCTGGATACTGAATCCAGTTAGGTATCAAATCCAAGCAAAAAAAAAAAAAAAGACTACCTGAGCTAGAGTGAATTATGAACAGTGGTTGACAAAGAAAGAGAAGAGAGGTTATATAGACTTCCCGTGACTGTGTAAAGCAGGATCAAGTGGTTTCCCTCCAATAATGCTTTTCGTGGGGGAAATTATGGTACTTAAATTAATGTCAAGTACTTTCTAAGTCACGTGTCTACATTCTTTTTACTAAAAAAATGATATACAATCCACATACCATAAAAGCCACCCTTTTAAAGTATATACTTCCATGGTTTTTGGTGTATTCACAGAGTTGTGCAGCCTCTAAGTCACCTTTATATTATAAGTCAACTCACTTTCATAGGTCAATCATCATATATTCCCCCTTTGAAGTATGCATTTATATTTGTAAACAATATGTGTTGTTTTTGTCTGTTTGACATCCAGTTCTCATTCTAGTAAACATCCTAAGGTTCACTTGGAATCCTGCCTTTCCTCGACCATGGAGCTTGGATGTGGTTCAAGGGGTAACCTTAGAACCCAACCAATGGGTGATGAAACACTGCATGCCCCTATTCAGAGACATTCGTTCCTGATGGGGCTAGACCAAACGAACCCTAAGTGGCCCATTTAAGCCAATGGGTATAAGCCCCGAAACATTTTTTGAACTAATGGTAAAGATCTATGATCCTTTCAATGGGGATGATTATCTGTAAGGGTTTAAAATAGGAAGATACTGCAAAACAACTATGCCTCTGTTGGGGAAAGCCAGCCTGTGAAAGAAGGCAACACAGAACCACAGACCAAAGAAAGGGAGGCACATTTATATTTCTTCCTCTCAATATTCTGCTCCTCTAAGCTAGACAAAGGTTTCACTTTTTCCTCAAGACAGTTTGAGTTGGGATTCTCTCACCATCATCTGAAATATTCATGAGAAATTAAGAATTGCTAATTTTATTTGGAAAATGATGATGATGAGGTTCAGAGAAGTTGATGACTTGCACAAGGCCCTACAGCCCAAAGTCACAGAAGTACTTTCTGTAAAATGGCCTCTGACACTAAGCCCAGTTCTTTTGCCTCTGCAGTAGGCTACTTCTCTTCCAATGTCAGAAAATTGTTAGAGAGCGATCTTTTCAGTAAAAATTCTCTTCTTAATTGCTCATTGTTAAGTACCCTAACTCTAAAGGGTGAAACTTTAAAACACAGAATTCTCTTCAATAAAATCTTCAAATAGAATAAGAAAATATTTTTGGTGTTAAAAGGTGAGGATAAGATTCTTATAATCAATTTTCAGGGAAAAAATAAACTGGTTGTTCTTTGCCCATAACAGCAAATGAAGACTAGAGCAAATAGTTTCATTGTAGTAATAATACTTCCATGGCTACATGCCAACAAATCCCTAAACACTCCTGCTTTTCAAAGCCCATCAATCTGTGGATTCCATGCTTCCCCAAACTCTGTCTAAATGAGCAGTTCTCTTTGTTGAGAAATTAGGTACATTCAGTTTCCCTACCCCGGTGGCTCCCTCATCTGTTTGCTCGTTGTTTTTGCTCATTGTTTGTGCTTGTTGTCTGCTTGTTGTTTTTGCTCGTTGTCTGTTTAATTTTTCTTTTAGGAGGCACCAGAAACCGGACCCGGAACCTCCCGTGTGGGAGGCAGGTGCTCAACTGCTTGAGCCACATCTGCTCTCCTACATTCAGTTTTGATTTAGATATTGTGTGGTGGCCTCCTACTTCCAACAAAGGGAGAGTATATTAATATTTCACATAATCTAGAAATTTTGACAATTGACATTGTTTATCAACTGACATGCATATTAAATGCATGCATCTGTGCGCAAATGAAACAAATACTTACACCAGAAATTCCTCTTGTGTTGTTTAACAACTCACCTGTCATGAAGTGGGCTGAGGCTACTTTATTCATTATTGCTTGGGTAGTATTGGTGACAGGTGTGTACACAATGGTAAAATCAGTACGGCTAAATGAATCTACCCGTCCCAGGTCCATGGTAGGCAGTGAAGAAAAATCATTAACTTGATGAATATTAGAAAATAGGTACAAAGAAAGTAGTAGGAGCAATGAGTTCAACCATTCCTATACAGTGCAAGAGAAAGAATAAATAAAATTATTATTTTTAATTAGTCATGCACAGTTTTGTCATATAAATTGCCTCTCTTTGTCCACTTTTCTGATTTCAATATATCCACCGTTAATGAATATTTGAAAAAATGTGCAGTACAAAACTCAGTACTTCCAATGAATGAAATGGATATTCAAATTTGTTGCTCTTCAGGATCAGTGCTAAAACTGGATCATCAGAGGTGATAGTGGCAAGCTACAATAAATTTTTTACATCTCGTATTACCTTGGAGCAAGAGATCCAAAAGAGAAAATGCCAGTTACCTTTTCCTGTGGATTAATATGTTCACCATGTCTTCAAAACACCAGCATCTTAACCCTAGTATCTATGAGTGGAAATATCAGTAAAAAGTGCAACTGTTGGCTTTCAAAACATTTATGAAAATTCCCCCAAGCTGAGCAGCTGCAGTGCTTTCAGACCTTAATTTATGGCCCTGTGTCTGGGCAGACAGATTCATGGTCTGAGAAACAGCTGTCTGTTGTAGAAAGGTGCTTTACTTTAGGGAGAAAAGATACAAAGCATATATACCACTCAGGGAAAATACGTTATCCTGTCAGAAATACAAAGTGACACAGACATTGAATCATACCATTAAGGACTCTCTTTTCATTCTCCGTTTTTTAAGAACGTTCTTGCATAATAAGGCCCAGGTTTGTTGACACACGCTTCTCTTTCTCTCACTCATTTTGCCCTGTTTAAAAAGAAAGAACAGGGGGAGAAGAAGGAAATGTGAAATTCTTAAAAAGAAGAAATCCAGTGTTCCAAATGTGTAATTAGAATCTGAGCGTTCCAAAGTTAGCCTTTGATTATTCCCCTGTTCCCCTTCTTTGTCCACTTCCAGACTCTTTGCTTCATTATTTATTTTATTTCTTTGCAGTGTACTGTGCCAGTTACCAATCTGTTGCTTCTCACATCCAGATTTACTCTTTGTTGCCTGACCTGTGAAGACAGATGTGAATCTGTTATGGGTTAACTTGTATCCCCCAAAAGATAAGACGCTCCAGTCCTGTGAACGTGACTGTTTGGGTCTACAGTCTTTGAGGATGGGACTAGTTAAGACCAGGCCAAACTAGAAGAGGGCGGGCCCTGATCCAAGATGGCTGGTGTCCCTAGAAGAAGAGGAGCGTTTGGACACAGATGGACAGACACAGGGGAGGGAAGGCCCCGTAAAAGAAGCGGGAGACTGAAGGACTGCAACTGCCAGTCAAGGAGCACCAAGGGCTCCTGGCAAGCACCGGGACCTAGAAGAGATAGGGAAGGGCTTTCCCCTTCAGGGTTCAGAGGGAGCACACTCCGGCCGGCAACTTGATTTTGAGCTTCTAGCCCCCAGAACTGAGAGACAGTACATTTCTGTTTTAAGCTGCCAAGTTTGTGGTAATTTGCTGTGGCTGCCCTAGAAAACTAAGACAGGGCCCTTTGAACGCTTTTTTTTTTTGCCAACTGGCACTCTGTTAAACCTTGGCAGTAGAGAGCCCTACTGATGTCGCTCCTGATGGGGCAGGAATCCCTCCTGATGTCAACTTGGTTCCTTTGCCAGGCTCCTGGAGAATGTCCTTTCTTTTTTCCACCTAATGCTCAGGCTGATGATGGTTTTCTCCAATGCAAAGTGCCCATTGGATACAGCCTTTACTGCATTTCTTCCCTAGCTTTTGACTCAGGTAGCAGTTAGGTCCCCGGGAGAACAAGACACCTCAGGCCTTTGCCCCAGAGCTTTGTTTCCTGAGGCCTTCCTATTGGCAGATTCGATCCACTCCAAGCCTTTGGACCACAGCAGCATTCCGGCTCCTCTGCATGCCCATCCTCTTCCTGTCTGGAACCCAGAGGGCTGTTCCTGCTGGCTGGGTGGCCGTGCACCAGCTCTGGCCTGCAGCCCAGTGACAGCCTCTGCTATTCAGGGCTGCCACCACACCGTCTCCAACAAGAGCTGATCTTCTCATCCAAGGCTCTTCTCTCTTGGATACTCTCTCTCAGCCCTAGGATGCTCTTTAGTTTTCAGTCCATCTTTACAGTTATTCTCCTATCACGACTTAATAACCATTTCCATTAAATTCCCCTTGATTATATTGCTGTGTGGTTTCATTCTCCTGACTGGACCCAGAAAAGTACATGCACACACCCTCGTTGTTTCCATAACTATATCCTTTTACATCTAACTTAACATCTCTATACTATTTAACTCATTTTTAAAAAATCTGAATAAATGCTGTTTTAGAAATTGATGAATTTAAGACAAGTTAAAGGGAACTTTGTTATTTCTAGCAGAAGTCATTGCACTTGATATTACTTTGAAGCGGCAAGACTATAAATTTCCTTTCCCCAGTAAAAGAAAACTTAATTTTCACTTTCCTTTTATGAAAAATTAGAGTGTTGATATCCAATTTCAAAGAGCTAAAAGCATAAGAATTTTAGAAGAAAACAGAGTAAAATCTTCAGGACCTTGGATTTGGCAGTAGATTCTTAGACTTTACACCAAAAGCATGAGCAACAAGTGAAAAAACAGAAAAATTAGATTTCATCAAAATAAAAAACTTTGGGGAAGCAGATGTGCCTCAACCACTTGGGCGCCTGCCCGTCACATGGTAGGTCCCGGTTTGGGTTCTGGTGGCTCCTGAAAGAGGACAAGCAGATGCTGCCTCCCACCACATGAGCTAGACACAGCCTCCCACCGCAGTGAGAAGAGTCCACCCCCGCCACAACAAGCAGAGGCCCCAAGCCAGCAAAGGCCACAGCCCACAGGTAGTGGACGTGGCTCAGGCCGTAGGGCACTCTCCTCTCATGAGGGAGGTCCCAGGTTCGGTTCCTGGTGCCTCCTGGAGAAGGTGAGCAAACAATGAACAGACAGATGAGTGAACCATTTGGGGGAGTGGAGGGATAAATAAAGAAAAATAAAGTAAAATAAAATATATCTTAATAAAAATAAAAAACATTATCAAAAAAAGTGAAGAGACAACCTACAGAATGGGAGGGGAAATAGTCTCAGATCATATACCTGATAAAGGTATAATATCCAGAATATATAAAGAAATCCTACAACTCAACAAGAAAATGACAAATAACCCAATTAAAAAATGGGCAGAGGACTTGAATAGATATTTCTCCAAAGAAGGTACACAATCGGTCAATAAGCACAGGAAAAGATGCTCAGCATCATTGCTCATTAGGGAAGTTCAAATCAAAACCACAATGAGATACCACTTCATACACCCCTCCAGCTTGGCTATTACTGAAAAGTGGAAAATAACAAGTGTTAGACAGCATACGGAAAAGTTAGTACCCTGTGTATTGTTGGTGAGAATGTAAAAATGGTGCAGCTTCTGTGGAAAACAGTTTAACGGTTCCTTAAAATGTTAAACGTAGAATTATCACATGAACCAGCAACTCCACTCATAGGTATATAACCCAAATAGTTGAAAACAGGGACTCAACCAGATACCTGTATAACAGTGTGCTTAGCAGCATTACTCAAAATAGCCAACAGATGGAAACAACCCAAGTGTCCATCAACTGATGAATGGATAAACAAAATGTGATATATCCATATAATGGAATATTATTCATTCATAAAAAGAAATGAAGTACCGATACATGCTACAATATGGTTGATCCTCGAAAACCTCGTGCTAAGTGAAATAAGCCAGATACAAAAGGACAAATATTGTATGATTCCACTTATATGAATACCTAGAATAGGTAAATTTATAGAGACAAAAGTAGATTAGAATTTGTGTGTTTTTGGCAATGCAAAGAGGATTATATTAACAATGACATTTACTTCTTATTTCTATGTTTGAGAGTTTAAGAATGTCTTCTGCATGTACCAAGAATAGGAATTGTAAAGCTACCAGGAATGCATGTTTTCCTTTCTCTCTCTCTCTCTCTGTCTCTCTCTTTGCCTCTCTTCCTCTCTTCTCTCTCTCATATATATATGTGTGTATATATATATATACATATATATATATTTAAATTGCTCTCCAAAATAATTGAAGCAGTTCGTACTCTCAGAAAAAGTATATGAAAATTCTTCTTTCCTATATCCCAACCAATTTTGTCAATCTCTATACGATTTCCTGAATTCCACTTTCACCTAGGAGGCATAAAGCCTCAGGAGAATAATGCTACCCTCCTAACAATGGGAGAAAGCCAGGAAATGTGTAAAATCATGACTTTGCTTGAGCTCTTCGGAGAGCTGAGATGTCTAGACAATCCAGTGAATTGAATCCCAGTTGGTGCACATTCTCTCCTAGGAAACGCAGGACCCATGAACAGTTTTATCTTTGGCAGAGCATGGGAGGAAGGCACAGCCACCAGAAAGGCAGAGAAACAGAAAACAGCTGAACTGTTAAAAAGTCCTTAAAAGCTGAGTGTGGACTAGCATGACTGTTTACAATTCTTGGGAGCCCCAGATAAAAGGCAAATAGCACGCATTTGCCAACGCCCTTCCACAGGACTCCCAGTGGGTACTCATAAAAAAGGTCGGGGCAAAGCAAGACACCTGAGAGACATCACAGGTCACAAAACCTGCACACTTCTCAGAAGGTTTTCTCACAAACACAAAAGTGATAAGACTTTTGGGGGAGAGACAGGGATGCCTGCCCTTGCTACACAAAAACCCACGATTGCGTTTTAGGGAAGGGTTGAAGCAAAAGCCAACTCCCATTGGAGGAGAGTCTGCAAATCCTCCGGCCCCACCCGACTCCTGTTCCAGGCACGTTTACACTGCTGCTAAAGGATGGCTAAAAGTGAGTGCCGGGGGAGGGAGAAGACCACCTTCCCACCACCAAGAGCAGAGAGCAACTGCTGTCTGAGGAACCCTCCTGCCCCTAGCACCAAGCGGCTGCTGAGGAATACTGGGAGACTCAGAAGTGATCTGCTCCCACGCAGAAGAGAGAGGAAGCTCTCACATATCCAAGAGCTCCCAGCAGATATGAGACAGGACTTGGCTCCCATGTAGGTAAAGGAGACATGCTGAGGAAGCCCTGTCCCAAATGCCTAGGTCCACAGAACCTAACATGGAGACTGGAGCAGGAAACCTAGAATTCCTCTCACCTCTTCTTCCAACATTGTACTGAGCAGTGAGCTATAGCTGTCCTTTGATGGGGGAGGGAAAGAGAAGAGAGAAGGATTCCCTGTGTGGCTCAAATGCTCACGGCCTTTGAAAGTTGAGGGTGGGACAGGAACACAGAGAAAAAAACCTTTAGGTCCCCCGACCTCATAAGAGCACAGATTAGCAACTGCCCACCACTGGAGGAATCTGATGCATGAGGGACTCTGAAGGTACCAACACCAATAATGAAATCCAAATCCAGCTCAACTGTTTATGAGATTGACTCAGTACTCTGCATTAATGGCCTGACAGGGGCATAAATAGCCCTGTTTCCAGCATAAATGCTATTTACCATAGTTCTTTTTCTTCCCTGCACAGTGGTGGGCATTACGTTAAATATTATGAAAACAAAAAAGCAAGAAAAAAATTACATAATCAAGAAGTCAACAGAAGCAGACCCAGAGATGACCAAATTGTTGGAATTCCCACACAAGAACTTTAAAATAATCATGATTAATACATTAAAAGATCTCGTAGAAAAGGTAGAAAACTTATGAGCAGATTGGTGATTTTAGCAGAAAGATGGAAGCAATTATTCAGAGTAGAATGGCAATTTTACCAAAAAGTCCACAATATCATAAAGAAGAATTCTGTTAACTGACTCATCAGCAGACTGAACACAGCTGAGGAAAATCAGTGAACTGAGGGGTCAATAGAAATTATCTATATTTGCCAATCTGATGGGTGTATAGGGTATCTCATTATTTGAATTTGTGTTGCCTCGTTTTCCAGAGAAGTTGAGCATCATGTCATATGTTGACTTCTTTGCAAATAACATTTTCATATTCAATGGGTTTTTTTGGTCATACTTATCTGTAGGAGTTCTTTATATCTTCTAGATTCTTCTTTTTGCTAATATATGAACTTTGTAGATCTCAATTTGGTTTATCTCTTTTTTTATTGTATTTAAGTTTTAATTTTGTTATAATTAAATTTAACAATGTTTTCCTTTGTGATTATGTATTTTGCATATATGTCTTTTTTGTCCTCTTTGGAAGTCATAAACACACTATACTTAATTTTCTTCTAATAGTTTCACAAATGCTTACTGCATTAAACTCTTTAATCCATCTAAGTTTATTTTTGTGTAAGACATAAGAGTGACCTCTGTCATCACTGGTGATCATTTGCATTTGTCCTTTGTTCCTATTTTCTTGACTAATTTGTTATGCTTCATCTCTCATATAATTTAGATGTGTGTGTGCAAGTATGCAATTTGAGATGGTCTATTCTTTCTAGTAATATCTTATTATATCCCTTTCACACAGTCTAGTTACTAGAGTGTCAGAATGAGCCTTCATAAATGGTGGATAGGTCCTTTTCCTTATTCTTTTCAAAGATTGTCTTGGCTATTCTAGGATTTTACCATTTGTGGCAGAGACCACTAGTTTTTCACCAAACTGTATTGCTTTTTCTTCCTGTGCACAGTGCTGCACTCCATTCATGCTGCCACCCACAGGAGTGCGCTCTAGCCAGGGGAAGGGAGCAGAAGTAATAGGTGCCATTTCGGAGCCAATGCTCTTAAGAACTAGGAGGCTCACTCCATGCTGCCTCCTTCCCCTTCTGCCAGCTAGCTACTTTTAGGGGCAGCAAGGCCAGAAGATGGAGGGAACCCAGTTCCCTAAATCACCATAGGTAAAAACCAGAGTTGACCAGACCAGATCCCTTAGGTTGATTGCATTAGTGGCCCTACCCTTCACCTCTCCTTGTCTCAGTACCCTTTGGAATTTCTTCCACAAGGGCAGATTATTTCTCTGGCCAATAGAACTAGGCAGAAGCAATGATGTGCAAGTACTGAGGTCAGACCTTAACAGGCCTTCAGTGTGCCTGCGTGTTCTCTTGTGTCTTTGCCAATGATATAAGAGCACACCTGGGCTAGCCTGCTGGAGAGGCAAGTAAAACAGAGCTGTCATCCCAGGCAGCCCAGCAAGGGAAGCCTAGCTCAGAGGATGGACAGCCACCTCCCCAGAGACAGGAGCAAGTCCATCCAAGATCGCCAGAGCCTCTTGGAAACCACTCCAGTCATGCTTGCAATAACTGCTTATTGTTCTATGAGAACTATTTTTTGTTATGTAACATGAATGCACAATAGACCACACATATGTTACTTAGTATTGCCTTTTCAGCTTTCACAATATTGAAGTTTCTCTGTTTTTAGTGACTTTTTATTTTTGATTTTTAACAATTATATTGTGGCCAGAGAAACTACTGGTTTCAGTTTTGCTCCTTTGAAATTCCTTGAGACTTCCTGGATGATGCAGCATACTTCCATACTTGTAAATTATTATTAAGTATTATTATATTAAGTGTTTTGTGCATATTTTATATCTTTTTAGCTGTTTTCTTCAAATTGTCAACATCTTTTCTAATGTTATATTTACTTGATCAATCAATTCATGAAAGAGTTCTATTAAAATCTTCCACTCTGATGATATATTTACCAATTTATTATTGTATTTCATAAGTGTTTGCTATGTGCATTTAAAGGCTAAGATGTTAGGTGCATAAAATTTATATTGCTTATGTTTCAATGGTATGTTGCATCTATTCCTAATAAGAGAGACTCTAGGTTTCTTCGGCTAATATTTGCCTTGTATTCCTTTTTCTATCCCTTTTTATAATCTTTTGTTGATTTTTTTTACCCTTGATCAATGTATGGAAAACTCATAGCCACTTTATTTATTTTTTTATTCAATCTCATAGATACTATGTTTTAGAGGTGAATTTAATTCTATATAAATTTTTGTTTCCTATGGCCTTTCAGTCTGTTTTATTCTTATGTTAAATCTGCTTTTCCTCTGCTTCTAATTTTGTCTCTATTTTAATCATTTATTGAATTGACAAAGATTTCTTTTTTCTCTATATTTCCTCTCTTGTCCCAAAGATATAAAAGATATATTCCTTTATTAGCACTCTTAAAATTTGGACTTTTCAAGAGAACTATAACTTATTTTATGAAAACATCATCGCTTATTATTTCTGTCATCTTCTTACAAAAAAGAACTTCTAGATTCTTTCACTCTGCTGAATTCCAACCTTTATCATCCTGGTTATTATGGTATAGAATTTGGTTCAATTTTGAATTTCAAGTGCCCATACGGTAGATTTCTTTTTGCCGTCCATAATTAATTAGGTTGACCGATGGATTATATGATGTTTGGGCTTGTACTTCAGGTGGTGGGAATAGACTCTCCCAGAACTGGGTTTGAATAGGTTGAATTAAGAACCAGAACCTTTTGTCCTTTGTGTAGGCTGGTTCACTGTGAAAACTTCTCATGGACTTTAGCTAAAATTGCCTGTAGAGAGCAGCATGATTCTTCCATAGATATTGCCCAGTAACCACAGAGCAGAAGTCCAGTAGTCGACCAGTACCCTCCCCTGGTAGAAGCTGCAAATCAGTTAGCACATTCCCATTCCACCTTAAGCAAAGGACCTATGCATGAGTGTATATGTACTGGGAGGGAGGGGCTGGTCAGGGAATTTGTACAGACAGTTTTTGCAGCAGGACCCCAAGACATCTCCTAGAAAGAGATGCCTCAGTGCATAATCATAAAGCCACATCTTTCCATGGCCCCAATCAACCTGTACTCTACAGAGATGATTTCCTGAGCCTCTCTGAAAACTGTGGGACTTGAGTGTCCTCAAAAGATCTTTACTGTGGAAGGAAATAGAGCATCTGATCTGAATTCTAAAAAGTGAAGGGATTTTGGAAGGATCATCAGTTTTCAGAGAAGCAGGCCAGAGGCATGGCCTAGGTGATTGGGTCAGGGCCTTTGGGCCCAAAGCCAGCAGCTCTGCTCAGACCTATCAGCTGGCTCTGAAATGCTGACTTTTGAGGAAAGTGGCCTCCTCCCTCTATGCCAATGTCATGTTTCCCACGGATAGAAACCACGGGGTTTTCATGAAGGCCTCCATAATGATAAGGAGTGGGTGTGTTCCCCCTGAAGTTTTCATGCTATTCAGGTGACTGGGATCACAGGGAAGTGCTATTTCCTCAAGGCAAAGCTCAGGTAGGGCGTCCAGAAGCCAGCTGCAAAGGGAGGCCTATTAGCCAGGACAGCCTCTGGCAGCGTCACTACTAAATGAGGTTGAGAGGCACCTTTTTGAGACAGCAGACCGAGTAAAGAGATCAGAAAGCCAGTGGAATAAAAGGAAGAGGGGGAAAGAGAGTTGCCAGAATAAAACAGCGGTAGTTCCCGCAGCTCTGGGTGTTCAGGACAAACAAGGAGAGGGGCCTGAGAAACTCCATAGCTTGTTCCTAGTGCAGAGAAGTGCACGTGGACCTTAAAAGGATTTTGCTTTACAAAAGAGTGAGCTGGCCCAGGGAATGATGATCTTCGCACTGTGGGCTTGGCAGCAACTCAAAAGAACGTGGAGAACTCAGTCTGACTCCAACTCCTTAGACTTTCCAAAGCACATTAATATTGCCTACCTTATCCCCCCTCATATGTGTATGTTTTGTGGTTTATTAAAAGACTACCACCATATGAACTTCTTAATATACATGTAATAAGTGGCTTCAAATTGTAAAATCTCTGATATTTCTCCTCTCACATCGTTGGTAATTTCAGACTATAATGCTTACAGCGTAGGGGCATGAAGATTCTGTTCATCAGAAGAACATGGATTTGAAGTCATACACTGATAATGAAAAGCTACATATTTCACATTCTGATTCGAAACATCGTTCCAAAGAGTAAAATATCCTGGGAAGTATTACACAGTTTTAAAATTCTTATAATCTTAGAGTAAGTGACAGGGGAAATAAAAATATTTCTATAAATATTATTGGTATAACAGTCTCAAAGTCCAAAAGGCAGTTTATCTAAAATGCCTGAAAATTATTTTGCAGTGAAAGTGAATAGCTATAAGTTAAAAAACAACCCAGACTTACAATTCAGTCCTCAAGATTCTTCTTTCTTCATAATCAACTTGTTAGCCAATTTCAGCTTATTCCCATACTCAGTTTCTGGCTTAACATGATTTAATAGTTGCATAATTAAAAAAAAATCTTATATAGTATGTTAACACTTTCATATTTATAGTATAAAACACTAAATATTGAAAAACTTCAAAATAACCCATTAGTTTTCAAAATAATTTCTCCAAATATGGTTGGCATTCAGTTATTTATAACTGCATGATTTTAAAAAGGGAAGAAAAAAAGAGAAAAACCCAAAACAAAACAGAAAAAAATGCAGTGAACTTACTTTTGGGAAATTTGAAGCCAGGAATCTAGAAGCACAGTTTATCCACTGGTCTCCTTAATTCAAAGAAAATGATTCACATAGTTCCCTGGTCTCTGCTACATCTCCAGGTTTTGCCTTAGTTGTTACCTTCTGTGAAGAGTGCCTGTGAAGACTGCTTTCAGATGGGAGGCTGAGATCTCAGTTTTGCTGCCTGCCAAGTATCACATCCACGTGACCACTCTTGGACTGTTTGCCTTTTCACTGACATCCAGCTAGTTCCTGAGGAGCAGATTACTTGGATGATTTGCTCTATCATAGTATAAAGAGCAATCTTACCGAGGAAATCCAATCTTTGTAAACTTTTTTATGTTCAAGATGAATGTGGCAAATATCTTAAAAACCCTGTCTTTAAACTGTGAGAAAGTGAACAGTTTAATCAGAGAAAAGCTCTTCTCTCTACCTGGAGCTCTAGAATGCCTGATTGCTATTTCACTTGTATAATCTAATTAGAATTTTTGTTCCTTTGTTACCCATTTTCATTTTCATTCAGTTCAGAATGTTTTCAGATTTCCCTTGAGACTTACTCTTTTACTCATGGATTATTTAGAAGTGTGTTGTTTACTTTCTGAGTGTTTGGAGACTTTCCTGTTATCTCCTGGTTATTGATTTTGAGTTGAATTTCATTATGGTCTGAAAACATACTTTGTATGTCAAATTTGTTAAGGCTTGTTTTATGACCGAGGCTATATCATTCTTAGTGACTACTCCATGTGCACTTGAAAAATTGTATATTCTGCTGCTGCTGAGTGGCACATTCTATAATGTACATGGCAATGTACATGGTGGCATCTTCTCCTTCCTCTTCTGGGCTCCACCAACTTCTGGCTTCTGGCTGCTCCCCATGGCTTTATCTTCTGTGTCCAATTCCCTTTAGTTATAAGGACTTCAGCAGTATGGGATTAAGACCCACCCTCATTCCGTTTAGACACACCTGAACTAATAACATCTTCAAAGGTCTTATTTACAAATAGATTTATACCTACAGGGCCAGGGGTTGGGACCTGAACATGCCTTTTGTGGAGGACATGATTCAATCCCCAACTAACAGGATAAGGCAATAAACATACAGGGATGGAGTTTGTAATAGAGTTAAAATATGCCAACCCATTTGTTTATGTTTGAGAAAATAAAGTGTTTTTATATTGTGCAGTATATAGCATCTGAACTTAAAAGGAAGGAAACAATACCCAGAAGGCTGCCTGCCCTGGACATAAACCAGTTTTTGCACAGTTAGTCGATAGCAGGAAGTTATGGGAGAATATTTTGAAGAGGGAAGCATCAGAAGATTATAGAGAAAGATATCTATGGTTTTCAAGGGAGCTGATATCTTGTGGCTGCCCTTTCCAGAAGCCATTGTAGTTTTCCCCTAATTGTGTTGAAAACCCTTCTCAATAACCAAAATAGAGTTGGGGGAATAGTTAGAGCACCAATAAGAACCTGGCAGATTGGAATACGTCATTGGCAGTCCCAGGTCACTACTGGCAGTGACAACCTGGGGAGGGCGGTGAATGACCACACAACCCCGAAACTTTGGGTGCTCAGTTCAACCAGAGAATGGAGAGAAGTTGACCACAGATGCTGTCAACAGGACAGAAGAGTCTCTTCCAGAACCAGGAGACCTGAATTAGGACAGGCGGCAAGCAAGCAGAGAGAGGGCAGCAGAGACTATAAAAACAGCCCAGGAAGGACGTTCAGTCTAGCACAGTTCTTGGGCTACAGGAACAAGGAAAAATAAAACTGGGCCTGGAGGAACTTGTTTTAGTTCCCTGGTCTGCTCAAGCAAATACCAATGCAATGGTTCAGCTTAAAAAATGGGAATTTATTAGCTCATGGTTTTGAGGCTGGGAAAATATCCAAATCAAGACATCATCAAGGCAATGTTTTCTTGCAGAGACTGTGGCATTCTGGGGCTGGCTGCCAGTGATCCTTGTTCTTTAGCTCCTCTGTCACATGGCCTCCCCTGGCCTCTCTGTTCTCTTCCAGGTTCTGTTGAATTTCAGCTCTGGCTTTTTCCTGTGGCTTTCTCTCTCTCTGTCTGAACTGAGAGAATGAGAATCTCTCATTCTGATTATAAGGACTCCAATAATAGGATTATGACCCATCCTGATTGGCCTGATCAAAGGGTCTTACGACGGATTCACACCCACAGGAATGGATTAAATTCAAGAACATCTTTTTCTGGGGTACATACAGCTCCAAACCACCACAGGACTGATATAGGATGTTCATTGGAAAGTGTAACCAGTCAAAGGGCAGTGTGTCAGGTGCATGGTCTGTTTCTTAATCTATGGCATAAGCCAGTAAAATAATATACAAGTACATGGGGCCCCATCTTAAATTTAATGTATTTAATGCATGTGTCTCTATGCTCTAAAAGAATATGCTCTCCTTTGAAGAATATATACCCGAGTTTTCTCTTATCATGTACTGACATGTATGCAAAACAAATGAAAAACAACAAAGCAAGAAACAAAACCACCTCCCTCTGAAATAAGTCAGACACAAAGGGACAGATGTATGATCCCACAGGTTAAGGGTAACTGGGAATTATTTTTACAATTCTTATAAAATTTCTGTAAGTCTGAATTTATATCATATATATTTTTTAAATTTAAAGATATTTTATTGGAGGTAAAAACATTTAACAGAAAGATATACCAATCCTAAATTTGTCTGCAGAAATTCTATGTGTGTATATGTATGCAAGTATGTATACATGTGTACAACTAAAAGGAGAAATAGACAAATACAAAATACTTTGATGGAATTTTAAAACACATGCTTCTTAGTACTTGACAAAGCAAAATCAGTAAGGATACAGAAGACCTCAAAAATGTGTTTAATGTGCTAACCAACTAGTTAATTGACACATACAGAACATTACACCAAGTACAGAACACATTCTTTTAAGTACTCCAGGAACTTTAACCAGAGCAGATCATATGCTGAGTTATAAAGGAGGTATGAACAAATTTCAGAGGCTTGAACTCATACAGTTTGGTTTCTGGTTGTAGCAAAATTAAGTTAGAATTCAATAACAGAAAAATATAGTTGGAAATTATTGGAAATTAAATAATGCAATTCTAAATAAGAACTGACCTCAGCGAAACTGGGTTCATTCCCAAGAATGTGAGGTTGGTTGGCATTCAAAAATCAATCAATTTAGTTAATTAATTGCATTAACAATGTCGTTATTTCAGTAGAGAGAGAAAAGTCACTTGATAAAATTCTACACCCATTCATAAAAAAAAACTCAGCAAACTAACAAGAAAAGGGAACTCTTTGATACGATAAAGTATATCTACAAAAATCCACATAACCAATATCACTCTTAATGGTGAAATAGTGAATGTTTAACCCATAAGATTGGGAAAAAGATAAGGATGTTCACAGTCAGCACTGGTATTCTTCATTATACTGAAGGTCTTAGCAGTGCCAAAAAGTTAGAAAAATCAGAAATAAATGACATAATTATGAGAAAGAAGGAATTAAGACTATCATTTGGAGAATATCTTCATAGCATTGGGATAAACAAAGTATGTTTAAAACAGTGCACACCATCACTAACCATAAAGTACGAAATTCTGCTTATTGAAAGGATCCAATAAGAGAGCGGAAATGCAAACCACAAGAGAAGATAGTCACAGCATATATCCATTGCAGGTCTATCTAACATAGGACTCCTTCATATATAAGACTCTACAAGTCAGTAAACAAAAGGCAGATAATTTGATGTGAGCAGGCATGTGATGCAAAAAAATATTCCAAATGGCCAATAAACAAATGAAAAGATGTTCAACGTTGTAAGTCATCAGGGAAATGAAAATCAAAATAACAATGAGATACCCCTGTGCACCCACTAGAATGCATGATAGCAAACAGATAGGGAATTATGGAGAAGACAGAAATCTCACATACTGATGATATGATTGTAAATTTGCACAATTGCATTGTAGGATTGTTTGACAGCATCTACTACAGGTAAACAAAATGCCTACTGTATGACCTCACAATTGCACTCCTAGGCAAATGCATAACAGAAATGAGTGCTTATCTCCACCAAAAAAATGTGTGAGGCTGTTCATAGCAGGGTTATTCACATTAGCCAGGATGGATACCTAAACTGGCATGTTCATACAATGCAACACTACACAGCAACAAATAAATATGACCTTCTGCCAAATGTGTGAATTTCTCAGTCATAACTGTTAAGCGAAACAAGCTAAACACAAAAGAGTAGTGAAATGCAGAGATAAAGCCTGGGCCTGGGGGTAGAGTAGAGCAGGGGCTTCTGCTTAGGCAAGTGTCTGTGCCACCGCATTGACTTAGCACTTGTCCCTCCTCCCCGCCGCATCATGGACTATTTCAGCCTTTCTGAGTAAAATGGTAACATTACAACTGAGACTTTTAAGTGTTGGAATTGAAAAAATAATAAAAAAGAAAAGGTGTTATAACTGTGTAACATGGTAGTGAAATTATAACATCATAGCTCTCTCACAGAAACAGAATATTAGAGGCTGAAACTCCTTCCTGTGAGAAAAGCTTCCACTTTACTGACGGATCAAGTTCCTCCTCAAAATCACCCAGCTCCTGCTCTTTGGAGAGTTCCAGGAAAACCTGAAAGGGAGGAAAAGAATGAAGGGAGAGCCCCAAGTGAGTGCAAAGAATAGTCACATATTATACATTTAAATTATGTGAATGATATAAAAACACTAAAATGGCCCACTTGCTCCAAAATAGACTGAGAGGCTGTACTCCTCCAGGTTGAAAGCTCTGTTTCACCTCCTAAGGGTGAATGTGTATTAAGGATTCATGTATTTTAAATCTGGATGGTTTACCACATCATCATAGGGTACAAGTAGCAAATGCAAATAAATATTAAATGAAGAGGTAAGACATAAACATTTATGGACTGAGCACTTCTCACAGCTAAACTATAAAAACACGTTTGCTTAGATTTAGGAGGAAAAGTGCATGTGTTATGCTTCCATGTTGCACAATGTTTGCGATCTGTTTCAAGGGAAGAAACAATGCTGAGAAAGTTCCCTGCTCGCACATGAGCCAGTGCTTTAGTGCATTCAGCACGGTAGCAGGAAGCTGTGGGAGGAAGAGACATTTTGAAGAGGGAAGCATAGAAAGATGTTTGTGGTTTTCAAGGGCACAAATATCCATGGACCCCTTTCCAGAAGCCATTGCAGTATCACCTGCTCAGGTTAAAAACCCGTTTTATTTGCCAAGATAATCTGGGAAGGACAATTAGAGCCATAACAAGAGCCCAACAGACTGGACATATGCCATTAGCAGACCCAGGTCAGTACTGGCCCCAGTGACAGCCTGGGGAGGGCGGCGAATGACCATAAGACCCAGAAAGTTGGGGTGCTCAGCTTAACCAGAATGGATAGCAGATAACCACAGATGCTGTCAACAGGACAGAGGAGTCTCTTCCAGGACAGCATTCTGGATGGTTGTGCAGTCACAGGGACCCTTGGTCTCTCTGTCATGCAGTGAGTGGCCAGGAGGGTGCCTGCCCCTCCCCGTGTTTCTAAAGATGGCCCAGAACAGCTGCCTCAAATGTCTAGAGGATGTTTGCAATTTTAGGTAGGCCTCTAATTAAACGGGAAATGGTGGAAAAAGAAATTCCCAATGTTGGAAATATGAAACAGCAAATCCAGATGAAGCAAGGGAAGGAGGCTGGTAGGATGAAGACATGCAAATCAGGTTAGAGAATACAAACTGGAAACTTAAATTGGAGGAGGGATGTGGGAAAAATATATTTAGTAAAAAGTTGCATGACAGAAAAATTCTGAGCAAGAGAGAACTGTTTATGAGAAGGCAGAGGGAAGGTGTGCAGAGAGAGACCAAGCTGGATTACAGAGTTGTCAGGCTCTGCCAAGAAGTAAGGAAACACATGGGAAATGTACTAATAAGAGCATCCAGAAACCCAAACTTTACAGCCTATTGAAAACTCTATCCTCAGGTTAAGTACTGGAGTCATTGTATTATGGCATTAAAAGCACTTGTGTCATTTGCACATCAATAAGGTAAAACAAACATGAAATACCCAGAGTATTAGTTTTTGAAAATATTAGGGCCTCACCCTGATCAAGATGGTGAAGTGAGATGCTTCAGAAGCTTTGAACAACCAGAAGGAACTGGTAGATACATATTTCTCAAACTTCTGAAAGACAGTTAAAGGATTATAGAAACAGGGCAAGTGCCCAATCAAGAAAAAGACAACTTGAAAGTGATAGGATCTTGTGCTGCTCAAGATGGCTCCTCTTCCATCCCATACCGGCTCAGTGTGGAGCTGGCCTGTGCTCCCAGTGTAGATTCCTGGTCCTGATTCCAGAGGGAGCAGAGTAACCCTTGTACACATACTGGGAGGATGTATGTCTGGCCCATTCTGTCTGGTGGTGGCCTGAAGGACTTGCTGTCCCAGAACTTTCCCTGCATGTAGAAGGCAGTTCTCAGAGCTATTTTACAGGATGCTGTGAGTGAGCCCACAAGTAGTAATGCCTGAGGCTGTGGTATGCTCTCTGTAGGGCATACAGAGAAGTGCCTGGGGCCGTGAGGAAAAGATTTCCCAGGGAAGAGGGGACATTCAGAATTGTATAAACAGAGCAGTTCCTAGAGCCAGAAGTACATGCCCAAGACATGATTCACGTGCAGAAAGGATCTAGAAGGCCCCTATACCTTGGCCTGAAGCTATTCTCTAAATTCATTCTAAGTGAGAAGAGCACTCACTCAGGTCAATCTGCAAAGAATGGGAGAGGTGTTTTCTTTTTCCCTCCTCCCTTCCCCTCCCCTCCCCCCCCCCCCCCCCCCTCCCCTCTCCTTCTCTCTTTTTGTTGTTAAAGCTCCTGGCATTTAGGGAAAGTTCTGTCATAACACTAGCTGGATACAGTCTTAAAGAACAGATACCTCAGAGTTTAAATTCTAGTGATAACACATTAAAATATCAAAATGCCAAGGTTTCAAAAAAAAGGTTACAAAACATACAAAGAATCAGTAAGTGATTGCCCAGGCAAGGGAGGAGATTAAAACATTAGAAACCGTTGATGTAAATGATCACACAAAGGTTTTTTTTAAAAAATGGTCCTAAATATGTTCAAAGAGTTAAAGTAAAAGATGGACAAAGAACTGAAGTAAATCAGGAAAATGATAGATGAACAGAAAAGGTATGTCAATAGAGAGATGGAAATCATGAAAGGGAATTAAAAAACAGAGCTGAAGACCACAATAACAGAAAGTAAATATTCTCTACAGAGGTTCAGCAGCAGATTGGAGCTGGCTGAAGAAAGAAGCAGAGAACATGAAGATAAGATAATTGAAATTATTCACTTTGAGGAGCAGTGTTTTAGTTTGCCACAGACCTGCCAATGCAAAGTACCAGAAATGGGTTGGCTTTTATAATGAGATGTTTATTAGGGGTAAAAGCTTACAGTTCTGAGGCGGTGAAATGTCCAAATCAAGGCATCATCAAGGATGCTTTATCACCAAAGTTGGCTACTGTTGATTCTGAGGTTTTGCCATGTAGCAAAGATGGCTACCAATTTCTGCTGAGGTCTCTGTCTTCCCCTCCAGAGTCTACCATCTCCTGGAGCTCAGCTGTGGGCTGAGGGCTTGTCTCTTACTGGGCCTCCTCTCTCAGCTTGAGCCCAACTTCTTGGGGCCTCTTCCATGCCTCTCTGCTCTGCTGGTTCCAGACTCTGGGACCTCTCTCAGGCTTCAGGGCTTCTCTGTTTTCCTGCAGTCCTTTTTCTCACATGGCAGGATCAATATGGTGGTTATTTTTCCTCTGTATGTCCCTCTGTCTGTGTCTCCATTTATATCACACCCAGCACAGACTCAACCTGAGTCATGCCTCACTGACGTAGCCCAATCAAAAGGATCTCACATCCACAGCAATGGATTAGTTAAAAAACATAATCCTTCTCTTTTAGGATTCACCATATTCAAACTGTTACAAGCAGAAGAAGAAAGAATGAAGAAAAGTGAACAGAGCCTGAGGAACATGTGGGACACCATCAAACTTACCAACATATGTGTGTGTGTGTGTATATATATATATATATAGTGGGAGTTCCATAAGGAAAGGAGAAAATAGGACCAAGAGAGTATTCAAGGAAATAATGACTGAAAACTTCCCAAATCTCACGAAAGACATGGATATACACATCCAAGATGCTCGATGAACTCTTTTAAACAGGATAGCCATACTATGGCATAATATAATCAAACTATCTATTGCCAAAGAGAGAGAGATTTCTGAAAGCTGCAAGAGAGGAGCAATATGTGATGCACAAGGGAGTCTCAGTAAGATTAAGTACCAATTTATCATTGGAAACCATGGAAGCAAGAATGCAGTGAGATGACATATTTAAAATGGTGAAAGCAAAAAATTGCCAACCAAGAATTCTATATCTGGTGAAACTGTCTTTGTAAATGAGGACTATAGATAATAGAATGAAGAGATAAAGATTTTTGGTGAAGGTAGTAGCATGGTTTAATAAAAATGCCAGTACTATTGCATTTTCGGCTGGCAACTCCATGTTTTATTTCCTACAAGATCTGAAGGACAAATGCATAAAATGTAATGATAAATCAGTGATTTTGGACTCAAAATATAAGCACATAATTAGTGAAAATAACCACATAAAAGTCAGGGAACTTGACTTTCACCCAAAACAGAAACTTTAAACAGAGGGATTTTAGACCATAGTTTGTATATACTATTGAAGTTAAGCTGATATCAAAGCAAATAAGATTTTTATAGATTTAGGGTTTTTAATTTGAGTCTTGTGGAAAATACAAAGAAAACATCAGAGATTATGTAAGCTATTAGAGACAGAAATTAGAGTACCGATTTCCAGGAGAGGAAGGCAGAGGAATAAGGAGTTAATGGATAATGGGCATAGGGTTTCTGTTTGGGGTGAAAGGAAAGTTTTAGCAATGGCAGGTGGTGAGGGTACATCAATATGGTGAATATGATTAATGCTATTTAATGGTATGTTCAGGAGTAGTTAAAATGAGAAAGTTTATGTTGTACTATTGTGGCAGTTTGAGATTGTCTATGAACTCCAAAAATAGATATTGGATTATGTTTGTAAACTGTTCTGTCCCTCCAGGCATATTAGATTATATTGGGTTCAGAAGTTTCACTTTTACTTGATTAAATAATGATGAAGGCTTTGATTGAACCATGTCAGTAGGAGATTGCATTTCTGCCCCCTTAGGAGGCAGGGACTCACAGAGAAAATGACAAGGCACAGGAGTTAGTTGGAGTTTTGAGCTGGAGCCCGGGAAGTAAATACATAGGAGAAGAACACAGAGGAATAGAGACAGCTCCACAGACACGGCAGAGGCCCTGGGAAGAGAGACAAGCCATTCCCCTGATGGTCTACAGCTGACCTTGTATAGAGAAGCAAGCCTGAACCCAGAGAGAATCGAGCCCCAGGGAAAGAGTCAAAGCTTAGAGAGCCTGATGGCCTACAGCTGATATTGGAAGAAGCTGGGACCACGGAGCCTTAAGAGGAAGAGGAAGGCTGAATGTTGGCAGCCATCTTGCTCCAACATGTGGCAACAGACTTTGGTGAGGGAAGTAACTTATGCTTTATGGCCTGGTAACTTTGGGCTTCTACCCCAAATAAATACCCTTTATAAAAGCCAACAGATTTCTGGTATTTTGCATCAGCACCCCTTTGGTTGACTAATACAATTATGTTCTCACTATAAAAAATCTAAACAAATGATGATAAGGGACATATGAAAATATTGGAATATAGCCTACAAGCTTTACATTACTGTTAAATTTCTTGAACTTGATAACTTCCCTTAAGGTGGATACATAAGTGAATATCCTTGTTCTTAGAAAATGTACATGGCAGCATTAAGTGTTCAAGGAGCATAATGTATGCAGCCTACACTCTAGTGTTCAGAAAATGGATGGATTGATAGATAGATAGATAGATAGATAGATAGATAGATAGATAGATAGATAGA
>JAKSZT010054478.1:9919694-9960163 GCA_026826555.1 Tolypeutes matacus
AGATAGATAGATAGATAGATAGATAGATAGATAGATAGATAGATAGAATGATATGGGAAATGTGGAAAATGTTAAAATTGGTGGATCTGGGTATCTGAGGGAGTTTATGTTGCAGTTCTCTATATGGGGTTTGTCTTATTTTTGTCACCGTCCTGTAAGTTTGAAAGTATTTAAAAATAAAAAGTTTAAAAAAAAAATCATAATAATAGGGAAGTATTTTCTTACAAAATATTAGTTCCTAATGATATATGTGGTGTTTACTACATATAAAAACAGTTTTAATGGGAAGAATTCATTCTTATATCCTACATTGCCTTTCCAAGATGCCTTACCATCTTTCTCTTTATACTAGGTTCTGTAATAATCTAATGAAGGAAAAGGGTCAGAAAATGAACACACAAAATCAAGTGTGTGCAAAAGTAGCACTTTATGCTGAAAAAATCAAGCATCCTAGATCTGTTCTTGCCATTATGGCTGAAATATGACAATAAATTCCTTCATCAGAATAAAGCATCTTATTAAAATGGCCACCATTTGGCTTCAATCGCACAACTTAATTTTGTTATTCCTCCTACGTCACAGGTACTGTGTAGAGAGATTAATCCAGAAAGGAAAGGAAATTAACTAGTATCCCTGCCCACATGGTATTTACAGGCTATATTTGTATGATAAACAAATAAATAAGAGAACAAATGCAGTTTGTAACTGGTGCTTTGATAGAAATGTTCAAGATGCTGACATGGAAAACAGAAGAGGAAGAGATAGAGTGATTAGAGAGAGTTTGTCTGCTGAAAAGCAGTTTCAGCAGAAGAACCAGAAGCAGCAGTCATGGAAAAGGTCAGAGCAAAGAAACTGTAGACTGATGACGAGCGAGAGCAAAAACCCTGTGGTGTAAGAATTTGTGAATTTATTTTGCAACAGATTGCCCAAATTACTTTAATCAACTAATAAGTAACAAAGTTTTGTAGGTTGTAACATCTTTGTAACTTTACCTTGGGTGTTATTAGCACATTATTCATCTAGTTCCACCTACCTGACCAGCACTTGGTTTTATCTTCTTAATGGTTATACTTTTACCAGTTCCATTATGTCCTAATAACCCTAAATCCTCACCTCAAAAAACAGATGCGTTAAAAATAATAGGTAAATCATTATTAGAAATTTCACTATTTTATAAGCTTGCTGTGTGTTTTATGACTGTATCTCATTGAATTGTTATAACAACCCTGTGAGGTTGTTCTCATGATCCCTTCTTTACAGATTTGGGGACGGAAGCTATGAGAGATGCAGTTATTTGCCCAACTGCCCTCAGATGGACAGTGACAAAGCCAGCCTTGCAAGCCTGCCGCGTTGGAAGGAGGGAGGCACAAGTCAGCAGAGTAATCTTGCCTTACATCCTTTGGCCAGGCTTTAAGAGTGTCCAGTGTGTTTCCTTTTGAACAGTATTTTTTTTTTTTTTTTTGAACAGTATTGATAATCAGGAAATCAATCACGTTAATTCAGTGGAAAGATTGCGGTTTCAGTTTTAACAGAAAACTTGTGGATTTTATGTAGATGTGATCATGTCCCTATTCATAGGGAAAAATTCGTTTCACTTGAAAAGAAACAAACAAGGCCACTCTGCATGTCAAACAAGAGATAGCTTTAGCTTCTGAGAGTGCAGGAATGATCAGTTCAAGGTTTCTAAAATTTTTAAGAAGGCCTTGAGCCAAAAGTGGAGGAGCCCCTGTGTCCAACATTTTCTAACACCGAAAGAGATACTTCTTGTTGCTACTTTCTTCTGTCTCTTGGAAAAGAGCTGTTTCTCCTTGTCTACTTACTCCTTGCATAGACAGCTGGCAATAATGGCTGGCTTCTGTAAATGGCAAGTAAATCACACCAGGGAATGATTTTTAGCACACACACATATATGCATATATGCATGCATGCAAGACACATATACATATACATATATACATGTGTGTCTATTTTTATAGCTATTTGTTTATTTTCTTATTTATTCTGAGGCCCCCCCCCCTTGTTTGTGCTTGCTGTCTGCTCTCTGTGTCCATTTGCTGTGTGTTCTCTGTGTCTGCTAGTCTTCTCTTTTAAGAGGCACTGGGAACTGAACCTGGGATCTCCCATGTGGGAAAGAGGCGCTCAATCACTTGAGCCACCTCCACTTCCTGCTTTGTTGTGTCTCTCAATATTTCCTCTTTGTGTCTCCTTGTTGTGCCATCTTTTTGCGCTATCCTGTTGCACCATCTTGTTGCTCCATCTTGTTCCACCATCTTGTTGCATCAGCTTGCCGCACCAGGCTGTATCGCACCAGCCTGTTGTACCAGCTCGCTGCCTTGCTCATCTTCTCCAGGAGGCACCGGGAACCAAACCAGGGACCTCCCATGTGGTAGGTGGGAGCTCAATTGCTAGAGTCACATCTGCTTTCCTGTCTATTTATTTTTGTAAAATTTTTAAGCATTAACTCAGCTTGTTCTTAGTACTTCCACTGTGTTTTTACTATCTTTGATTACTCATGTAATAATCTCTGTAATCTCATTATTGTCCAATATAAAGTTGCTTTGAAACCCCCAGAGTTTTCCTTGTATCTACATGGAAGCATGAAAGAAATAAACAGTTGTCTTGTTTTCAATAATGTTTAAAATATATTTGAAAGGCCATCAAATTTTATTTATAATTCATTATTTATAATTTGATAATAATATTTTACTCCAAAATAACAAATATCTACAATATTTTTTATAATAACAGATGAATTGTTGCTATAAAAAAGGGAGAATGAAAGGCTTGCTTTCTCATCTCACAGCTAAATTCTGTGATTCATGAAAGGGATGATCTGCTTTTTAAAAAAAGTAAAACTGTAAATAAGAAACAAAGTTTAACAAAAACTATAATTATAGATGTTAATCATTTAACTTGTGCCTTATGCAGTAGAACATTTGAGTAGATTTATGGTGGCAGATAAGTGAATGTGTAATTTTGAGAATAATCATTCCAAATAAAGAAAAAGCAATCAAGTATATTAAACATAGATGCCATGACCTCTTTAAAAGACAAAAACAGTTAAAGTTCTGTGATAATTTCATGTGTCATCTTGGTTAGTTTTTGGTGTCCAGCTGTTTGGTCAAGTAAGCACTGGCCTGATTGCTATTGTGAGGGTATATCATAGATGGATTTAAATCATTAGTCAGTAGACTGCCTCTACGGCTGATTACATCTACAATCAACAAAGAAGACTCTTCAACCAATCAGTTGAAGTCTTAGGGAGCTGAGGAGATCAGTAGTCAGAAGGGAGAATTTCTATTTCTTATTCAGCCAGCCTGGGGAATTCAATATCACCTTTACTGGAGTTTCCAACTTGCAACATGCTCTATGGAATTTGGAATTTCCAATCTCTGTGGTCATATGAGCCAACTCCTATAACAGATCTCTTAATATCCACATATATTTATCCTGTTGGTTCTGTTTCTCTGGAAGACCCTGACTAATACAAGCTTTTGAAACAAGAAATGAAAAAGCCACCCAAGTACCAAATCAGGCAAGTTGTATTGCATTGGTTAAAGAAGCCCACACGATAGCTGAGAAACGAATAAAGCCCTTTATAGTTAGCATTGCTGAATGCTGGATACAGAGACATTCACTTTCTCTTCAATGCCACTTTCCAGCAATGCAGCAATTCCTCACATAAAGGGTTTGCTGCAAACCTGAAGGTTGAGTTTATATTTCATTGGTGGAATTAAACTTTTGCCTTACTGTGACAGTATGAAGTTCTTTTATGAATCCCAAAAAGAAAAAGATTATGTTTTTGAACTAATCCATCCCTGTGGATGTGAGACCTTCTGATTAGACTACTTCAGTGAGGCATGGGCCAGCTTGGGTCTCCACCTTCTTGCTGGGTCTGATATAAATGTAGACACAGAGAGAGAGAGACAGAGAGAAAGGAAGCTGCCATAACTGACCCCGCCATGTGAGAAAGAACTCCAGGTTCGCCAACAGCTGAGCTGAAGGAGAGAAGTCCTGAGAGGCTCAAGGAACCAAGGCCCAGGGAGAGATGACTGATCAGTCACAGCTGAGATTAAGGAGAAAGTAGAGCGAGACCAGTGGTCCTGCCAACTTGCTTGATCGCCATGTGGCAGGACACTTGGATCACCGGTAGCTGACTCTGGTGAGAAAGCAACTCTGATGGTGCCTAGATTTGGACATTTCAGAGTCTCAGAACTTTAAACTTTTACCATAATAAATTTCCCATTATAAAAGCCAACCCATTTCTGGTACTTTGTATCGACAGCCATGTGGCAAACTAAGACACTTGTAAATAGACAATTCTACAGATGAGACAGGTCTTGTTTCTTGACTTAAATTCCTCTAAGACCAGCACCAATATATCAGAGAACCAGATCTGTTTTTAAGGAGAATGTTTGGCAACAGACCCAAGTGTTGCTGAAACAAAGGGTACAATAAGGTTTTGAATCTCACGATTTAATCTGGAACAATTGTGGTAATATTTTCACCAATGGTGCCAAAGCATGGGGGGGTGGTGTGTGCATAAAACTGCTGGTACCTTAGTACAAATCAAGGCAGTGACACCACCATGCAACTGCCAAAAAAAATTTTTAAAGCCTGTCTCATTTAAGAATGTACTTGAGGAATCAACAAAAAAGAATAATATTAATTAAAAATCTTGACTCTTGAATTCTTGAATGATAAAAGAGAGTATGCAGAAAGTGCTTCTGCTGTATACTAATGCATGATAGTTGATGACTGTCTCCAGCAAAAGCACTTGTGCAATTGTTTGAGTTGTGAGCTAAAGTAGGTGTTTTGTAAATTGAACTCCATTTTTATTTCAAAGACAAAATGACAAACTGGTTATTCAGACTTTGGAATTTGGTAGCACTTTCTCAAAAGTAAATGAAGTGAGTCATCACTTCCAGGAAAACAACTGATAGTACCTACTGCCTACAATAAAATCAGCAATCATTGCTTCTTACCTCTCGTTCATTCTCCTTACTATGGAGACATTATTTTTCAATCTTTATGGTCAACTTAATGCCCTTAGCATGGCAAAGAAATTTCATATCACAGATTATGAGCTAATTAATCTGGGAACCAAGCTTTGACAGCAATATGTGAACAATATGAATTTTTTATGGGGAGGATGGGCCAGAATATTTGAAATCAGGACTGTCAGAGAAAATTATAGCAAGGTGATTGAGCCTTCCACTAAGCACAGCCATTTCTTTGGAATATGTGTCAGTTTGATTCTTTTCCATTCCAGCTCAACCATTAATAACCAGAATATTATTCTCTTTAGTCTCTCTTTGCTTGATCCTCTTACCTGGTACTGATACTAGATGACTTCTTTAAGGTCTGCTTTCATGTTGACACTCTCCCACTCCAATAAGTGAGAACAGTTGAAGACGACACTGAAGATGACACTACCATGCTCTTAATCTCTGGTTAAGAGCATGGTAGAGCATGGTAGGTGCTCTTAACCAGGGATGGATGGGAATTTACTACATATGTGTACTTCCGGAAAGGATCCATACGTGGTGGTAGGGTAAGTAACTGTCCCAGTTTTCTGGGTACTTAAGGGTTTCCTATGATGTGGGGCCTTCAGAGCTAAAGCTGGGAAAGTCCCAGGCAAACCCTGATAGTGGTCACCCCAAATATGAGGGAAACAAAGGGACTAGAATGCTTTGGATTGTGTTCTTGCATCTTGTATAAAAAGTCTCTGCTCTCAAGATCCTTTGATATCTGACCCAGTTTCCATTTCAATTACAATCTGAAAAAAATTGTTCATGGTCTACCTGTCAGGTTTCACACTTTCCTGCAAAAGGGCACACTTTTGTTGTGCCAACTAAAAAAGCCAGGTTGTTTTTGACCTGTTGCTTCCTGGATGGACAACATTTCTCTAACTGCCATTTATACAAATCGATTGCTGCTCAAACAGAACCTGCTCCATATAATGTTGCCCAGTATTCTACTGCACACAGTGTCGGAGACAGCCCTTAATAGTCAGTTTCAGGTTTGGTAATGTTGTTTCCTCCACTAGATCATAATCATCTTAAGGTCAGATACCCTGATGTCAGTTTATGTGAGTGATCTCATGGCTCATCTCATTATATCCTAGCAAATGGCATATACACAATATCTTTAAATATTTAACATTGAAATAAAATACTAAATTAACTTCTCCAAACCTAAAGATGGAGTCCTTTCTCATTGTTTTCTTTTGAAATTTGCATTCCAGACATCAAAGAATAAAAAAGGAAGATGATAAAATGAAGGAAAGACTAGAGATAAAGAGACACATTCACAATTAGAAACACTAAAATATGATAATTTTGACATTAAAAGTTATTTAGAAACATTTGATCTTCTAAAATATAGATAATTTGGCAAAATCATTACAAATTTCATGGGCAACCTACTTGGCTAATCACAAAACAACCAAATTCAGTCCCATTCCTTTAGAAAGAATTGGTGAAAATACTTTATACTATATTAAAGTATATTTATATTATGTTGAACATTGAAATTAATCATACTTAGGTGATACCATTACTTCCAAGAGTTAAATATTGTTCTTCAAATTTGGGGCTGCATATTATCTTGACAGTTGATCTTTGTAAAAATCGATTCCTAATTTTAGAGACAATTGTATTTGTGTGGGATTCAGATGCATAAAATGTCTTAATTAAATTTTCAAAATATATTCAAAGAAGCATAATTGTTGAATACAATTAACATATTCCTCCCAATGCAATAATACTTAAATAAGAGTGTATTCTCACTATTAGGAAAACCAGGAATGCCTGTTCACTCTTGATTCTTTAGAAGATGGTCACAATATGACTAATCTGTAAAAGAAAGACAATGGTTAAATGGTTTTCTGATTCAAGAATTTTGTGCAAATTAAGATGATCTTGCCTATTGAACAGCCCTGCTAACATTTCCCCTAATTTCTCCATGGGCGTCAGGGAAGTGGCAATTCCTAAGCAAGTAATGAGGGGCTGTTTTCCCTTCTCCTGAGGCCCATGATCCATCATGCTTTTATTTGAAGTTCTGGGATGTCACAATTATAGGTCAGCTGGTGAGAAAATCCTGAGGCTACGCTCATGTAACCCCAAATAGGGAGGGAAGTAGGTTTTATCCTCAGTGCACAGAGCTTCCCTTCTTGTGCCTATTGCTCCTCTCCATGGTACCCCTTCCTCCATTCTTCCAGTTCAGCAGATGCCTAGAGTCATCAAGCTGCCTTCCATTGGCTCATTCTTGGACAACAAGAGGACAAGCTCCTTCACCTAAAAGTAGGTGCTCTTAACCAGAGATTGATGGGGATTTACTACATATGTGTACTTCTGGAAAGGATCCATACTTTTTACCATCCAAGGTCTTTATGACCCAAAATTTCTTACTGACTAACAGGAAAAGTGCTGTTAACTGCCTTCATTTTATAGAAGTATGGGTATTAGTCAGTTAGGAAAACAGGGATTTTCTTCCTATCTGGTACTGTTCTACTGGACTAGAATTGTTAACATAAGCATGTCCATTTCCAAAAAAGGGCCCACCTGATCCGGCACCACAAAGGAGAAACACGTCTCTTAGTGGGAAGGTGATTTATAGCGAGTGCCCAAGAAAGGAACTGGGGGAATCTTCCCCAAACCAGTTCAAAGTGAGGATGTAAATTAGGGTTTTTTTATAGGTAAGGAAAAGGCATAGGGATTGAAAACTAAGTGATGGCTGTGTGATCTATTCTTGCCAGGCCAGCAACGACATTGGATCTTTCCAGGGTCTTGTGAGGGGGGCACAGGCAAATTTCTCAATCTGTTGTCGCAAGCACCCAAAATTTGTTCCTATTGTCCCAGTTTCAGTGATCATGAACCGCAGTTTAGACTTAGATATTGGTGCACAAGTTCCTATGCACAGAGTCTCTGTGACTTTCTTCTCAGCCAACTGCTCAGGAATGTCAAACTTTTGCCTTTTGAGAAGGAAGTTATTGATTTACTGGGCCATCAGGTGTTCCTGATGCCATTCTGTGGTATTGGTTGAGATGTTATCTTATTCCTATTACTTCTGTAATTAGAATTTTCAGAGCTGCTTAACTGAAGAAATTTTTAGTAGACACATCAGAATTCCAAAGAATAGGAGAGTATTTTGCATCTGTATTAAGAGTGAGTATGGCCAAGCACTTTATTAGTGTAAATACAGTTCTAATAGAACTGACTTTTATTCCTGGGTCTACAACCTAAATCTATAGGATCCTAAACAGGTCACCAAACACCTGTTGCTTAATTACTATACTTGTAAACTAAAAACAATAACATCTACACTGTACATGTATTATGAGAAAAATACTCTCTGTAAAGATTTGGCACACAGTACACATTTAATATTTGCTAACATAATTCCATGTGACTTTGAACAAGGTTATAGAGAAGCACAAACTTGTGATGCTGGGATGTGCAGGGGGACATCTATGAAACAGGGTGAGAGCATTCAAGTTTCAGAATAGGTTGGGAGACCAGGACTTGGGTGGACAGTTTAAAGCAGGTCATGATCTTGAATCAGAAGTGGCTTTGGTATTTATAGGCAAGATGTACAGCACAGATGTTCAGAATCAGGTGAAGTAATGGTGTGATGGTTGGTGGGGTGCTATGGAAAAGCAGGTTTAGGATGTTCACATCCTCCATCCCAGCAGGGGGCAGTGGAGCATAGACAGGAAAGAAATGTCCAGCATGGTAGAGAAATGCAGACTCTAAATAGCAAGTGGCTGAACACAGATTATAGAGAGGTTATATTTATGAATATCCATAATGGTTTTATGATGTGCTTGTTTATCTTCCCACTTGAACTATATGAAAATTCATCTTTCCAACATTCACTGCAATGCTGGATATTTCTATTTTCTATAATACCTATCTCCCTCATACGTGTGTATGAAACATCATTGCCATTTGAATTTGTATTCCCTTGCTTTCCAGAGATGTCAAGCATCCTCTTATTTAAATTACTTTCTTTTTAAATTTCCCTTTTATATTTTTTTGCCTATTTTTCTATTAGACTATTTTAAATAGAAAAGTGTGGTCTACCAAAAAATCATACAGAAAATAAAGTGTTCCTTATTACCCAAGCCCCATCATTAGCATCTTGCATTAGCGTGGTACATTTGTTACAATTGATGGAAGAATATTATTATAATTGTACTATTAACTGTAGTCCACGGTTTACATTAAGTTTCCCTGCTTGTGCTGTACAGTCCTGTTTCAGTTTTCCTAGGCTGCTCAGGCAGCCTACCATGCAATGGTTTGGCTTAAACAATGGGAATTTAATGGCTCACAATTTTGAAGACTGGAAAGTGTCCAAATCAAGGCAACATTAAGGTGATGCTTTCTTTCTGAAGACTGGCATCTTGGGGTTGGCTGCTGGTGATCCTTGGTCCTGGGCTTCTCTGTCACATGGCAATGCACATGGCAGTCCCTCCTGGCCTCTCCTTTCTCTTCCAGCTTCACTTGACCTTCAGCTTCTTACTTCCCCGGGCTTTCTCTCTATCTGTTATTTTCATTTTGATTATAAAGGACTCCAGTAATAGGATTAAGACCCATCTGATTGGGTTGGGCCACACCTTAACTGAAGCAACATCATCAAAATGTCCTACTTCCAGTGAGTTCACACCCACAGGAAGAGATTGAATTTAAGAACATGTTTTTCTGTGGGTACGTACAGCTCCAAACCACTACAAATCCTATGTTTTGGGTTTTTTAAAATTTTTATTCTAGTAACATACATACAACCTAAAATTTCCCCTTTTAACCACAATCAAATACATAATTCAGTGCTGTTGACTTTTAAACTAATATATATATATATATATATATATATATGAATTATTTATGTATTCTGGATATTCCTTTTTTTTGTACTATCTGTTTTAGATAACTTTCTGTGGTCATTTGCTAACTCTTTCTTAATCTTAACTTCATTTTTTCTTTTGCTGTACTGAAGTTTTAATTTTGTTATTATCAAACTTAATTTTACTGTATGATTTGGTTTTGGGGCTGTGTCCTCTTTCTGAAATAATTCTCTCTCTGGATGTCATAGTACATTCTTCCACAGTTTCTCCTAATGGTTCTAAAGTTTTGTTACAATGATTTCTTTCATCCACCTAAAGTTTATTTTTGTATAAGGCACAAAGTAAAAATTGAACTTATTTTTTTTTACATTTGTCAAACTTATTGTCACAACCTCATTTACTTATTCTTTCTTTTCTCACTGATTTTTATGCCTCTTCTCTCATTTCCAGTTTTTCTAATATTCCCATTAATCACTTTATATATCCCTACCACATGGTCTTTTTTTTTTTTTTTTTTACCAGGAGGTCCCAGGGATGGAACCCGGGTCGCTCCATATGGGAGATGGACGCCCAACCATTTGAGCCACATCTGTTCCCCCACATGGTCTTAGTAACAAGAACATTATATGCAGTCTTGATAAGTGAAAGGATAGCTCCTTCCCATTATTCTTTTTTAAAAATTGTCATGGCTCAGCTGGGACTTTCTTCTCTGTGGCGGAGACAATTAGCTCTTCACTAAAAGGCATTTCTCTTGCTTTTTGTTATTTTCGCTTTTCTTTCCTGAGCATGTAGCTACACTTCATTTCCTAATTCCTTTGTGGTTCAATGTGGCCATGAAACTGAGATCTTGCCAAGGGAATGTGAGCAAGAATTATGTGAGCTAGTTTTGAGGCAAGGTTTTAAGAGCAGGGTACTCCCCATGTACCCTCTTTCCCTGGATACCTAAGGAGATAACAGGGTCAGCAGATGGATGGGTGCAGTTCCCTAAACCACTGCTGGAGAAAAGACAGCCACTACTAAGTCGAGCCATTGTGGACTTTTGTGAGGAAGAATTATCTGTTTTGTCTGGATCATTATACTAGAGTTGACTGATTTGTTATCATAGTCTAACTTGCCCTCATGAATCCACCTTTCCACAAGAATCTCAGAAACCTTTTGACTCATTCCATAATGTATTATATTTTCCTTTTAATGTTTACCTTTAAATTTTGGACATACATATATCACTGCAACTAATTTTATCAAAAATGGTAATTATTTACTATCTATATCCTCTTGACTTTCAAGAAGGAAATTGCAGCCTACCTTAACTCTCTGTGGAATTTCCAATCGCCATCATCCCTGTTATTGTTGTATGGAATTTCAGTTTCACTTTCTCTGTTTAAAACACACAAGAATAGATCTTTTATTACAAACAGAGGTTGAGTGGATTTCATAGGTTACCATGGGGAGGCCATGATATGTTTGGACTTGTGCTCAAGATGGCAAGAAGAGTCTTCTGAAATGGCATTTGGATAGGCTTTAGCTGTGTTCTTTAGCTTCCTGTTGTTGATCATCTGGGAAAATCAAAATGGCATGAATTACAATTTATATAAAAGTGAGTAATTATAATTTGAGTGAAGAAGACATACTGAAAAATATGAAGTGTGTGTGCTTGAGTGAGAGAAAATGGGGATGGGAAGCAATAGTATTTACTATTTTGGAGTCTTGGTTAGTAGCAAGATATATACAGATATAATGCAATGTAAGTCAGATTAGGATATCCTCCTGCATAATCTTCTTTCTGAGGAGGAAGGTATGTTGCCATAGGAACCATCCCTAACCACTCTATGTCATGCATTAAAAACAGTACCACTCAAGACATGGTTGGTTTCTGATCAGGGAAGGAAGAGTTAAAAAAATTGAGTATGCTTTAGAAGCTTTCATAGCAATCTAACATTTTTTCAGCATTGCTTTACTGTGTTTGTATTTTGAAAAGTATTGTTCAGCAGATGAAAAACAAAAAATAAATGGTCCTTCACTGATAATTTGAGAGGTACTGATGTACAATGTCCTGGGAGGGTAAGATTCTTCCAAATATTGACAGCCTGCTGGAGGTGTGGTGGTGCTTGTTGAAATAGGGAAGTAGTGATTCCTGTGAGAAGAGTCTTGTGAACAGAGGACCAGATGGAGTCATTGCGGATGCACCTGGTATTTGGAAGGGACAGTCACCATGCCCCTAGGATATAGAGCAACAGCTATAATTTCTAAGAATGTGATACAGATGCTACTTCTGCTTTTTAATGTGTATATGTGTGCATGTATACTTGTGTGGTTTGTGTGTGGGTGAATAGGTGGGAAGTAAATGATGGTAAGGAAGATAGCAGTGCAGAGATGCAGAGATGAATTGGGTGACTTTATATCTGGAGACCCTTGAAAGTAGTCCTGCTCATTAGTAATAAGTAAGCAAAGTACAGTAGAAAACTAGCTCCCTCCTGGGAGATGCAGCAAATCACAGCTTTTGCATTTTCCACCTGCAGCAAAAGGAGTGCTTGCTGGGCTTGAGGATGGGGGTTCTTAGAATTTGGTGGGGGGACTTGTACTTGCATTTTATTGTAGCAGGAACCCCAAATCCCTCCCAGAAGGAGATCCCTCAGTGCAGAGGTGAAAGTCACATCTTTGCATAGCACCAATCAACTAATCCAATGCAAATGTTTTGCTGGACCTCTGAAAGCTATGGGAACTTGAGTGTTCATAAAAGTGCCTAATTGCATAAGAAATAGGTTGTTAAGATGAATTAGAGAAAACAGAAGTTATTTTGGAAGGAACATTAGTTTTCTGGGAAGCAGTTAAGAGAAAAAACTTGCATACATGCTCAAAGCCAGCAGCCCTATCCTGGTCTCTCTCAATTGGCACGTAGGTCCTGATGTGAGAGGGAAGTGACCTCCTCCCTTGAAACCATGTTGGCCAGGGACAAGACAACACAATTGTCATTAACTATTCCATGGGGATAAGGATTGGATATGTCCCCATCTGAAAGTTCCATCCTACTCATGGGGCAAGATTACATTCAGGGCTGTGCTATTTGCTAGGGACAAAGCTCAGGCAGGGTGTCCAGGGGCCAGTTTCAATGGGAGGCATCTTAGCTAGCACTCCAGAGGAAGAGCCTGCACATGGCTGCTTAGTGAGATGGAGAAGCGAGTTTATGGAGCAGACCAAGCCAAGGGGTCAGAAAGCCCTGGAATGATAGTTGGAGGAGGAAAGATAGCTCCAGAAAGAAAGAGAGAAAGAGAGAGAGAGAGGGAGGGAGGAGAAAGGGAAGGGAAGGGAAGGGAAGAGAAGGGAAGGAAAAGCATTGGTCAGGGTTTCCAGGATCCTCATGGATTGCTCTGGGTAGCCTGGACAGTTTTTAAAGGTTGTGGAAGACTCTTCAGGAGGTGAGTTGGCCAAGAAGGTGATGTTCACCCTATAGAATCAGTCCAACACAGCATGTAGACATGGGTCTGACTCCAACCTTTAGATTTTCCATTTGAAATCAGTCTTGGAGTTTAATTAAATTCATTATGCTACTATCATGCCTGCTTTCTTTTCTCTGACTCATATATGTTCTTTAGATTATATCTGAATTTTTAAAAAAGTTGTTATTATGAATTCTGTAGTTTGCTAATAATTGTAAAGATACTGATTTTTCTCCTGTCATGTTGATGTTAACGTCAGAAGAATACCCTTGCTATTCACCATAAGAGTGGGAAAAATTGTTCACCTCAAACTGTCCTCAACAGCCAATAATGCTGATTTGCAAAAATACTGTTGTGATGATAAGTACATATTTCTCATTCTTATTCAATATTGTAATAAAAAAAATAAAAGCTATGGGAAAGCATCTTATAATTTTTAAATGTAAGCCTGAGAATAAAAGGCCAAGAAAATAAAAATGTTTTCCTGAATGATATTGGTGAGAAAGTCTCAAAGTTTTATATTAAATCTTCAAAAACAACTCAGATCTGAAAATGCATTCATAAGGTTTATTTAAGTTCCTCAAAATCTGTCCATTAGCAGATTTGAGCTTATTTACACTTACATTTTTGTCTTAATATGATGTAATAGTTGTAATTTTAAAAAGTTTATTAACTCAGTTCTTTTTTCTGTGGAATATAAATCACAGATATTCAGAAACATTAAATTAAATTACTCTAAAAATAATTTCTCCAAAAATGTTTGGCATTTAGTATAAAAAATCTTATTTATAATTGCATATTATGAACAAAACAAAAAAAAACACAGATGAACTTACTTTTGTAACATCTGAAGAACATAATCTTGAAGTTCGGTTTATCCCTGGGTTTTATTATTTCCAGGCGAAAAGATTCACTCTTCTTCCTAGTCTTTGCAGCATCTCTACATCACACTGTAACTGCCTGCTTGAAAATTCTATTTTCTAGAGGGAGGTTATGATCTCATCTCTCTTGGCCTGCCAAACGTCGCATTCACATGATCGCCTTTGGACAGTTTGCCTCTTCACTGACCTCCAGGCAGTTTCTGCAGTAGAGAAACGCCAGCTGGACTGGGCTGTCCAGCTGTATCATAGCATGAGGAGCTATCTTACAGAAAGAATCCAATGTTTGGAACTTTTCTTTTCTATGCCCTTGAAGGAAGTGACCAATTTCTAAATATAAAACACTATTTTTCAACAGTAAGAAAGTAAAGAGCTTAGAGAAAAGCTCTTTATCTCTACTCAGAGTTCTGGACTTCCTGATTGACATGTTGACTCAGATAAACGAATCAGGTTTTGAACAATTTGAAGAGCATGTTCTGTTCAGCTTACCATATCACATTTTTTCAGGAAATACCACTGACTGCTCAAGCTAAAATATGGTAAGTATCCTTGGCAATTTGCACCCAATCCATCAAAAAGTCTTATCAACTTAAGTTACAAAATCCATCCAAATCCATCCACCATCTCCATATCCACGCCACACCCCTACTCCAAAGCTCTATTACCTTTCAATTATACTATCACAATCGCCTCCTAACTAATGACCTGCACTTACTGTTGGTACCCTGTAATTTATTTTCTCTCAGAGACAAATGTTATCTTTTTAAAAATGTAGATCTTCTCATACCCATCACTTTCAACACCTTCCAGTGGCTTCTCACTGCACTTAGTTTAAAATCCATGATGTCCAATGACTTATCTTACAAGGCTCCTCCCTATTTCTCCTGTATCATCTCTAAATATTCAAACTTGGAACAGTCATACAAATGACTTGGAGCCATTGTCAGTGCTCTTCTCTTGGCTGTCAAGCTTGCCTCCATTTTCAGCAGGTTGTCTTCTTCTTGTCATTGAGTTCTCAGTATAGTTTTCTCCCAAAGAGGTGTTTTCTAATTGATCTACCCAATGTTGCTTCCACCTTTTCTTTTGATCATATTACTTTGTCTATATTTGCATAGTGCTTACTTCTTTCTCAGGATTTCTCAACCTAGACAGTATTGCCATTTAAGGCCAGATACTTCTTTGTTGGGAATGAGAAGGAGACTGGGGTGAAATAAATAAAAAGATGATCCTTTATCCTTGTGTTACCTATGGAGTGAGTGAAAAAAATAATTTACTCTTTGAGAGGGCTTGGAGGAGAAGCAGTGTCCTCAGCAAAGTGTCAGGTTTCAGTTGCAACAAGAAAAGCTTAAAGATTAAGGATTTAGCCAATGACAGGCCATGTATTACATGCAAACTTGGACACCTTCTCAAATTCCCTCAACTACCTCCTTTTTTCTTGTTGTCTTATACTTTTTAAAACAGCTTTATTGATATATAATTCACATGCCATACAACTCACTCATTTAAAGTATACAAATTATGGTTTTTAATATATTCACAGAGTTGTGCAGCAATCACCACAATCTAATTTTAGAACATTTTCATCATTCCAAATAGAAAGCCTGAATCTATTAACAATCATTCTCCACTCCCTTCTCCCTCACCAGTCCTAGACAACCACTAATCTACCTCCTGTCTCTAAAGATTTGCCAACTTACAGTATTTCATGTAAGTGGAATAATGTACTACATGACTTTTGTGAATGGCTTCTTTTACTTAAAATACTATATTCAAGGTTCATCTATGTTATACCATGTATCAGTACTTAATTTCTTTATATTGCTGATTTTTATTCCATTGTGGAATTTTATTTATCCAGTCATCAGTTGATGGATATTTAGGTTGTTTCCACTTTCTGGCTATTACAAATAATGTTGCTATGAACATTCATACAAAAGTCTTTGTATGGACATGTTTTCTCTTGTGCATATACCTAGGAATGGAATTGCTGGATCACATGGCAACTCTATACCTCACATTCTGAGGAACTGCCAAACTTGGCTGCATCCTATTATATTCCCATCAGCAGTGTATGAGGGTTCCTATTTCTCCAGATTCTCACTAAAATGTATTATCTGTCTTTTTAATTATAGCCATCCTTGTAGGTGTGAAGTGGTATCTCCTCATTTTGACTTGCTGATAACGTTGAACATCTTTTCAAGTGTTCTTGACCACTTATGCAGCTTCTTTGGAGAAATGTCTACTTACATCCTTTCTAATACAAATGCTTTTTGTTTCATTTCCTTGCCTAATCACCCTGGTTTGAACATCCAGTACCATGTTGTATAGAACTGGAAGGAGCAGACATACTTATCCTGTTCCTGATTTTAGGGGCAAATATTAAATCTTTCATCATAAGTTGACTATTGTTTTTCATTGATGTCCTTTAATCAGGTTGAGAAAGTTCCCTTCTATTCCTAGTTTGTTTAGTGTTTTTATCATGAAAGTATGTTAGATTTTTGTCAACAGCTTTCTCTGCAGCTATCGAGATGATCATGTGCCTTTTGTTTTTTATACTACCCACAAAGTGTTTCAAAATGACTTATTTTTGGATATGAAACCAACTTTGCATTCCTGGGATTAAACCTGCTTTGCTATGGTATACAATCCTTTTTGTATTTTGCTAGATTGTGTTTGCTAGTATTTTTTTTTTTTTAAAGATTTTATTTATTTATTCATTTATCCCCCCCTTGCTTCTTGTGCTCGCTGGGTCAGCTAACCACGCCATGCGGGCGGGCTTGCCTTCACCAGGAGGCCCCGGGAGCCGAACCCGGGGCCTCCCATATGGTAAACGGGAGCCCTACTGATTGAGCCACAGCCGCTTCCCAGCTAGTATTTTTTTTAACTAAATTTTTCAGCTTTATTTTTAAAGAAGCTTTAGATTACATAAATGTTACATTAAAAATATAGGGGATTCCCACATGCTCCACCACCTCCCCCTTCTACATGTTCCCACATTAACAACATCTTTCATTAGTGTGATACATTTGTTACAATTGATGAACCCATATTGAAGCATTGCTACTAATCATGGACTATAGTTTAGTTTACATTATAGTTTACACTCTCTCCCACACAATTTTAAGGGTTATGATAAAATGTATAATGGCCTGTACCCATCATTGCAGTGTCATGCAGGAAAATTCCAATGTCCCAAAAATGCCCCCATATTATACCAATTCTTCTCTCTCCCTTCCCTTAGAACCGCTGGCAGTCACTGCCTTTGTATCAATGATAAAAGCTCTTCCACTGCTAGAATAATAAATCAATAATAGAATAATAATAAATCTACTTTAGTTCATTGTTCATTCCCCAGTCTTGAGGGTTTTGGGATGGTGAAGCCCACTCTGTTTCTAATTGAGAGGGGGCTTAGATCCCATAGGACAGATGAATGGAACTATCTTGCTTGCAGTTGCAGACACTCTCTGTTCCTTGGGATGGGCGTTGTCCATCATCACTTCCTTAGTTACCCTGAGTGAGTCCAATGAACTGGAGAATAGATGTTGCAACTCTGCTGAGATTCAGGGCTCAACCGGCACATGAACGGACCAAAGATTTAAGTCTCTGGGACATATATTTAACAAGTGTAGTGCTAATTATAGGTTCAAATAAAAGGAGCAGAAGAGCCATGTGTTGGGAAACTATAAATGATTCTAAATCTGTTACCCTGGGGATCATAAACTCCAAAGTAAGGCCCACTGACAGGGTGCCGAATTTCTGAACTTGTTTGCCCTGCTTACAGTGTCTAGATGTCTCTAGAGCCTTCAGGACCCCTGCTGTTTGAGGCACTGTTTACTGTGGCAATCAGTGAGATCCTGCTGAGACATACATAAATGTAACCTCTGGAATGAACTCCTGACTCACTTTGAAATATCTTAGCCATAAAAACTCACTTGTATTAAAATTTCTCCCTTTTGGTCAAGTTTTTTTTCTGGATGCATTGCTGATTGGCACTTGGTAATAATCCCTTGGTGCCAGGGAGGCTCAGCCCCAGGAGTCATGTCCCACACCATGGGGGAAGGTAGTGTGTTTATATGCTGAGTTTGGCTTAGAGAGAGGCCACATTTGAGCAACAAGGAGGATTTCAGGAGGTAACTCTTAGGCAATATATAATACTAGGCTAAGTTTCAATTTCTTTTTTTATTTTTTTTTTATTTTTATTTTTTATTATGGGTAAAAATCAAAATTCTCACAATACATACAAACATTTGCAAAATGATATATAAATATATATGCATATATGTGTATTTGCTTACAAAAATGTTGTTTATATATATATATATACACATATATTTTAAGAGGTGCTTAGATTACCCAAAATATTACACGGAACCCACTGGGATTCCCATGCTGCCCACCTCCCACACCTCCCATCACATCCCACACAAACATCTCCCACAGTGTGGCCCACCACCCTCAATGAACTTACATATCCTGGAGCCTTGCCACCAACCATAGACCACAGTTCACATTGTAGACCACACTCTCTCCCACTCAGTTCTGAGTGGTGTGTGCTGATTTAAAATGGCCTACATCCGTTGCCACAACAGTACTCAGGACAACCTCCAACTCCCAAATAAGCCCCTGTATTTCAACTGCTCGTCCCCTCCCTACCCCAAAAGTGTCAAGTGGCCACTGGCTCCACCTCATTGTTATAATTTCTTGCATTGCTAGAATCACCATATGTGAACAAGAGAATACCATCAAGTCCTAAGTTTCAATTTCATAAGTAAAGGTTCATAAGTACAATCATCAATATTTAGGTTCTGATGTAATGGTCTGTCTTCCTTCACTAGGCACTGCCCTTATACTCAGGGGATTCTTGCCATTCTATTAGAGAATGTAGGAGGACCCTCAGGATGGGAATTCAATATTCTTTTGGATATTGTGTGGGTCTCCACCCACTGAGACAATGCCCCATAATCACTTGGTCATATTCATATGCCTTAAAGTCATGCCCCTGGTGCACCCCTCCCCCCACACACCCCCATCTCCAACACCCTGCACCAGTGATCCTCCCCTGTTACAGTTGTGATTCAAAACCTCTCCAAAAACAAGCCAACAAAATAACCAAATAAAATTAATAAGAAACTGAAATAATAAAAAAATTTTTAGACATTGTATCTTCCATCACTGTAAGATCTGTTGTCTTGTATATACAGCGACAATTTCTTCCATATATTCCCCCAGTGTATTATTTTTTTTTCATTTTATCTTCAAAGAAGCTTTAGGTTACAGAAAAGTCACATAGAATATATGGGGAATTCCCACATATCCAATGCTTTCCCCCTTTTTCATTCTCCCCTATTATGAATATTTTACACGCAAATGGTACCTTTGTTACAATTGATGTACAATTATTGAAGCATTGCTACTAACCATGGTCAATGGTTTACGTTATAGTTTACACTTTGCACTGTATTACACTTTTATAGGTTTTGACGGAATTTAAAATAGTCTGTATCCATTATTGCAAGATCATGAAGAACAATTCTAATGCCCTAAAAAATGTCCTGTGTTCCATCTATTCTATTCTTCTCTCTTCCTCCCTTTGGAACCTATGGTAACCACTAAGTTTCATTTTTTGAAGAATAAGATTCATACTTCCTAGCAGTAATGTAGAAGGCTTGACATATTGGTCTGTTTTCTTTTATTAGGCACTGCCTATGTTCTCAAGGGATTCTTGTCCCTCTAATTGAGAACATAGTAGGACTCCCCAGGATGGGAGCTTAATATTTTCATGTTTATTGTGTGGCTTTCAACACACTACGACAAGATGAACACTTACATATTCCACTGAAGCATGCCCCAGGTACGCCCTATCCCGCATATCCCCCCATACCTGACGCCCTACACCAGTAACCCTGCCCTGCGATATTTGCCAAAAGAACATTCCCAACATTGTAGTTTTAAACACAGACCTGAAAATCTCCAGAGTTCACCTGCTCCTTCCTCCAACCCTCCTCTCAGTTCCATGAATATTTCAACACAACCCTTTACCCTACTCCTCCTCACATCACTGCACCATTCTCATGCCCATCCATTGCCCAAGCACACCTTTCCACCTTATCATAGATTTTGCCCCTATGGGCATCGGCTCACCACCCTCTACTCCTTTTCTGCCTCCTATTAACCTATCTCCTGGACTCTAGCTCTGTGAATCTGCTCAATTTGCTTAAGTCACATCAGTGAGGTCATGTAATATTTGTCCTTCAGTGCCTGGCTTACTTCACTCAACATAAGGTCTTCACGATTCATCCATGTTATCCTGTGTGTTAATACTGCATTCCTTCTTACAGCTGAGTAATATTCCATTGTATGTATATACCATAGTTTGCTTATTCATTCATCTGTTGATGGACATTTGGGTTACTTCCAACTTTTGGCAATTACGAATAATGCTGCTATGAACATTGGTGTGCATATATCTGTTTGTGTCCTTGCTTTCAATTCTTCTAGGTATATACCCAGGAGTGGGATTGCTGGATCACATGACAGTTCTATAGTTAGTTTCCTGAGGAACCACCAAACTGTCCTCCACAATGGCTGCACCATTCTATATTCCCACCAGCAGTGGCTAAGTGTTCCCTTTCCTCCACATCCTCTCCAACACTTGTAGTCCTCTGTTTTTTTAATAGCTGCCAGCCTAATATGTAAAAGACGATATCTCATTGTAGTTTTGATTTGCATTTCCCTAATTGCTAGTGATGTTGAGTATCTTTTCATGTGCTTTTCAGCCATTTGTATTTCTTCTTTGGAGAAGTGTCATTTCAAATCTCTTGCCTATTTTTTAAAATCAGTTTTATTGATACATATTAATAAAGCATACAATCTATTCAAAGTGTTTAATCAATGGTGTTTGGTATAATCATATAGTTGTGTATTCATCAATTCAATCATTATTAGAGTATATTCATTATTCCAATATTAATAGTAATAATAAACAAAAAAAATCAAACAAAAAACTGTACCCCCTAATATTCACCTCTCAATCTCTCTATGCTTCCCCTGCCATACATAGCTGCTGTTTCATTTCCATCTCTCTATTTTCTACATTCATATTTTTCTTAAGCATTTTTTTCAATTTTATTGATACATATTAATAAAGCATAAATACATCCAAAAAGTACAATTAATGGTATTCGGTGTAATCACATGTTTGTGCATTCATCTCCCCAATCACTCCCAGAGCACTTTCATTATTCCAATAATAATAATAAACAAACAAAACTCACGCTTCTCAATACCTCAATGCCTCACCTGGCATACATAGCTGCTATTCTTTTCTCTTCTTTCTAGTATATTTGCATTTATATTTTGTAAAAACAGCCTTATATATGCAATATCAGCTATATTTGTGTTTTACCTGAGGTTTTAATATCTTATACAGTCCCATGTTACAGTTTTTATCTGTCCTTCTAGTAATATACATGACCTTAGACTTTCCCTTTCAACCGTCATACCCATATAATAGCCCTGCTAGTTACAAACACCATGAAATGCTTTAACCATTTCTATTCATTTCCAAAGATTTACAAACAACTTTTTTACTAATTCTGTACAGATTAACACTCAGCTTTTCATTCTTTACCCTCCTTCTATTTTCTGGTGACCTATATTCTAATTATTAACTCCATGGATTTACACAATATATTTAGTTCATAATAGCACCATAATACAGTATTTGTCCTTTTGTGTCTGGCTTGCTTCACTCAACACAATGTCCTCCAGGTTCATCCATGTTGTCATATGCTTCACGACTTCATTTCTTCTTACTGCTGCATAATATTCCATCGTGTGTATACACCACAATTTGTTTATCCATTCATCAGTTGATGGACACCTGGTTGGCAATCATGAATAATGCCGCTATGAACATCAGTGTGCAGATATCTGTTCATGTCTCTGCTCTCGGTTCTTCTGGGTATATAACTAGTAATGGTATATATTGGTATTGGTACCTAGTAATGGTATTGCCAGGTCACATGGCAAGTCTATATTCAACTTCCTTAGGAAATGCCAAACAGTCCTCCACAGTAGCTGTACCAGCGTTCCTATGTCTCCATATCCTCTCCAACATTTACAATTTTCCAACTTTTTAATAGTATCTTGCCCATTTTTTAAATGGTGTGATGGTTGGTGGGGTGTTATGCAAAAAGCAAGTTTAGGATGGGTCACATCCTCCTTCCAAGCAGGGGGCAGTGAAGCATAGACAAGAAGGAAATGTCCAATGTAGTAGGGAACTGCAGACTCTAAATAGCAAGTGGCTGAACATAGATTACAGAGAGGTTATAGTTATGAATATCCAAAATGGTTTTATGATGTGCTGTTTATCCTTTAAATATGCTGGATATTAAGCCCTTATCAAATAGATAGTTACCAAATAATTTTCCCTATCAAGTAGGTTGCCTTTTCACTTTCTTGACAAACTCCTTTAAAGTACAAATTTTTTTTTATTTGGTGGAGGTCCCATTTATCTATTTTTTCTTTCATTGTTTGTGCTTTGGGTGTAAATTTTATGAAACCATTTCCTACTACAAGATCTTGTAGATGCTTCCCTACATTATCTTCTAGGAGCTTTATGGTCTTGGCTCTTATATTTAGATCTTTGTTCCATTTTGAGATAATTTTTATGTAGGCGTGAGATGGTGATCCTCTCTCATTCTTTTGAATATGGATATCCAGTTCTCCAAGCACCATTTGTTGAAGAGGCCATTCTCTCCCAGCTGAGTGGGTTTGGTGGCCTTGTCAAATATCAGCTGACCTTATATAAAAGGATCTATATCATAACTCTCAATTCTGTTCCATTGAACAGAATGTCTGTCCTTGTGCCAATAACATGCAGTTTTGACCACTGTATCTTTGCAGTATGTTTTAAAGTCAGGTAGCATGATTCCTACAATTTTGTTTTTCTCTTTCAATATGTATTTGGCTATTCAGGGCCCTTTGCCCTTCCAAATAAATTTCATAATTAGTTTTTTCTATTCGGTAAAAAATGCTGTTGTAATTTTTATTGGGATTGCATATCAATTTGGGTAGAATAGACATCTTAATGAAGTTTAGTCTTCCAATCCCTGAACAGAATATTCTTCCATTTATTTAGGTCTTCTTTGATTTCCTTTAATAAAGTTGTGTAGTTTTCTGAGTACAAATCCTTTACATCTTTAGTTAAGTTTATTCCTAGGTATTTGATTCTTTTAGTTGCTAGTGTAAATAGAATTTTTCCTTGATTTCCTCCTCAGATTGCTCATTATTGGTGTACAGAAATGCTACTGATTTTTGCATGTCGATCTTATATCCTGCCACATTACTGAACTTGTTATCAGCTCTTGAAACCTTGTTGTAGACTTCTCAGGGCTTTCTATATATAGGATCATGTCATCTGCAAATAGTGAAATTTTTACTTCTTCCTTTCCAATTTGGATGCCTTTTATATCTTTTTCTTGCCTAAGTGCTCAGGCAAGTACTTTTAACACCATGTTAAATAAGAGTGGTGTCAGTGGGCATCCTTGTCTTGTTCCAGATCTTAGAGGGATAGTTTTAGCATTCGTCACTGAATATGATGTTAGCTGTGGGTTTTTCATATATACCCTTATATATATATCACGTTGAGAAAGTTTCCTTCTGTTCCTATCTTTTGAAGTGTTTTTATCAAGAAAGGGTGCTGTATTTTGTCAAATGCTTTTTCTGCATCAATAGAGATGATCATGTGATTTTTTTTCTTTCAATCTGTTAATGTGGTGTATTACATGGATTGATTTTCTTATGTTGAAACATCCTTGCATACCAGGGATGAAACCTACTTGGTCATGATATATAATAAGTTTGACGTGTGGTTGAATATGATTAGCAAGTATTTTCTTGAGGATTTTAGCATCCAGGTTCATTAGAGAGATTGGTCTGTAATTTTCCTTCCTTGTACCATCTTTATGTGGCTTTGGGATTAGGGTAATGTTGGCATCATAGAATGAATTGGGCAATGTTCCCTCCACTTCTATTTTTTGGAAGAGTTTAAGCAGAATTCATGTTAGTTCTTTCCATAATGATTGGTAGAATTCATCTGTGAAGCCATCTGGTCCTGGGCTCTTCTTAGTTGGGAGGTTTTTGATGACTATTTCAATCATGTTACTTGTGATTGGTCTGTTGAGTTCATCACTTTCTTCTTTTGTCAGTGTAGGCTGCTTGTGTGTTTCTACAAATTTGTCCATTTCATCTTAGTTATCCATCTTGCTGGCATACAATTTTTTAAAGTATCCTCTTATGATACTCTGTATTTCTGTGGGATCAGTGGTGATATACCCTTCCTCGTTTCTTATTTTATGTATTTGCATCTTCTCTTTTTTTTTCTTTGTTAGTCTAGCTAAGGGTTTGTCAATTTTATTAATCTTCTCAAAGAGTCAGCTTTTGGTTTTGTTATTTTTTTTCTGATTTTCAATTTCATTTAGCTCTGCTCTAATCTTTGTTATTTCCTTCTTTCTACTTGCTTTGGGATTAGTTTGTTGTTCTTTTTCTAATTCCTCCAGGCATGCCATTAGATCTTTGATTTTAGCTCTTTCTTCTTTTTTAATATAGGCATTTATGTCTATAAATTTCTCTCTCAGCACTGCTTTTGTTGCATCCCATAGGTTTTTTTTTAAATTTCTTATTTTTTAAAAAGATATTGAGATTACATAAATGTTACCTAAAAAATATAGGGAATTCCCATATGCCCTGCTCCCCACACTGCCCCCATTAACAACATCCTTTATTAGTGTGGTACATTCATTGCAATTGAACACATTTTGGAGCATTGCCACAAAGCATGGATTATAGTTTACATTGTAGTTTACACTCTTTCCCACACAATTCTGTATGTTATGGCAAGATATAAAATGGCCTATATCTGTTGCTGCAGTATCATTCAGGACAATTTCCAAGTCCTGAAAATGCCCCTGTATTACATCTGTTTTCCCTCTCCCTGACCTCAGAACCTCCAGTGGTCACTACCTCCACATCAATGATATAAGTTCTTCCATTGCTAGAATCACAATAAGTCTATAGTAGAATACCAGTAAGTCCACTCAAGTCCATAATTCATTCCCCAATCCTGAGGATTCTGAGATGGTGATGCCCCCTCCAACTCTAATTGAGAGGGGGCTTCAGTCCCATATGCCTGATGGATGTGACTCTCTTGCTTGCAGTTGTAGGCTCTCTCAGTTCCTTGGTATGGTGGTTGTCCATCATCACCTCCTTGTTAGTTGTCCTGAGTAAGTCCAATGAACTGGAGTGTAGGTGTTGCAATTCTGTTGAGGCTTCAGTCCAAAGATTGAAGTTTCTTGGATGTACACCTACCAACTCCAGCACCAACTATAGGTTCAAATAGAAGGGACTGAAGAGCCATGTGTAGGGAAACCACAACTGAGTCTAATTCTGTCACACTGGGAAGCATAAACCCCTAAGTAGGGCCCACTGACAAGGTACCAAACTCATGAGCTATCTCCACTGACCATAGTGCCTGGGTGTCTCCAGAACCCTCAGGAGGCCGGCTATTTGGAGTAGTGTCTAATTTGGCAGTCAATGAGATCCTGCTGAGATGTGTATAATCGTAACCTCTGGAATGAAGTCCTGACTCACTTTGAAGTCTCTTAGCCATATAAACTCATTTGTCTTTACCTTTCCCCCTTTTGGTCAGGTCTTTTTCCAGTTGCATTACTAGTTGGTGCTTGGTAGTAATCTTTCAGTGCTAGGGATGCTCATCCCTGGGAGTCATGTCCCATGCTGGGAGGAAGTTATTGCATTTATATGCTGAGTTCAGCTTAGAGAGGCCACATTTGAGCAACAAGGAGGCTCTCAGGAGGTAACATTTAGGCACGCTATAATACTATGCTAAGTTTCAATTTCAAGAGTAAAGTTTCATAAGCACAGTCATCAATATCAGGGCCCATCAATGGACCATCCTCCTTCACTAGCCATTGCCTCAGTACTTGGGGGATGCTTGCTGTTCTATCAGAGAATGTGACAGAGCTCCCCAGAATGGGATTTCAGTATTCTTTCAGTTATTGTGTGAGTCTTCACCCACCATGACAATGCCCCATGAACATTTGAACACATTTATATGCCTTCTATGTATGCCCAGATCAGCCTTCTCCTATGTATCACCCCTTCACTGACACCTCACACAAATGGTCCTCCCCTGCTATAGTTATAACCCTTCTGTGAGACAAAACTTCTTAAAAAATGAAGCCAATAAAATAACCAAATACAATTAATAAGACAATGAAATAATGATAGTTTTAAAAACAGGAAATAAAATACAAAAATTTTTTTTAAATTAAAAAATTTGAGATTAAAAATAATGAAAAAATATTTTTAAAAAATTTTGTGACATTTTGCCTTTCATCACTGTAAGATCTGTTGTCCTGTATGTACAATGACATTTTCTTCCATTTATTTCCCCCAATGTCTTACTTTTTTCATTTTATCTCCAAAGAAGTTTTAGACCACAGCAAAGTCACATACAGAATATAGGGGACTCCCATATATCCAACATCCTCCCCGTTTTCCCCTTTCCTCTATTAATAACATTTTATATGTGGATGGTACATTTGTTACAACTGATGGACAAATATTGAAACATATCTACCAACCATGGACAGTGGTTTACATTATGGTTTACATTTTGGACCATATACTTTTATAAATTTTGATGAAACTTAACATGGCCTGTATCCATCATTGCAAGATCACGTAGAACACTTTCATTGCCCTCAAAATCCATAGGTTTTTGATATGTTGTGTTGTCATTTTCACTTATTTCAAGGTAGTTACTGATTTCTTTTGCAGTTTCCTCCTTGACCCACTGATTGTCTAAGAGTGTGTTATTTAACTTCCATATCTTTGTGCCTAATCTGGTTCTCTGCTGCTTACTGATTTCCAGCTTCATTCCATTGTGGTCAGAGAAATTATTTTGTATAATTTCAATCTTTCTGAATTCATTGAGGGTTGTTCTGTGGCATAGCATGTGGTCTATCCTGGAGACTGATCCATGTGCATTCAAGAAAATGTATATCCTGTTGTATTTGGGAGTAATGTTCTGTATATGTCTTTTAGATCTAGATTCTCTAATGTATCATCCAAGGTCTCTGTTTTTTTTTTTTTGTTGACCCTCTGTCAAGATGTTCTGTCTAATGGTGAAAACGTTGTATTAAAGTCCCACATTATAATTGTAGATGCATCTATTTCTCCACTTAGTTTTTCCAATGTTTGCCTCATGTATTTTGAGGCACCGTGGTTAGGTGCATAAATGTTTATGATCGTTCTTTCTTCTTGACTACCTCTTTTATATAGTGTCCTTCTTTGTCTCTTACAATAGTTTTGCATTTAAAATCTATTTTGTCTGATATTAATATAGCTACTTCTGCCCTTTTTTGGTTATTGTTTGCATGTAAAATCATTTTCCAACCAATCACTCGCAACCTCCTTGCGTCCCTGGGTCTAAGTTGAGTTTCTTGTAGACAGCATATAGATGGGTCATATTTCCTTATCCATTCTGCTAATCTGTGTCTCTTGATTGGAGAGTTTGATCCATTAATATTCAATGTTATTACTGTTAAGGCATTACTTACATTAGCCATATTTTCTTTAGGTTTATATATGTCATATGTTATTTTCATTTCTCTTTTTATATTTTCAGTTATTCTTACCAATAATCTACCTTCCTACACTTTCCTCTAACCCTCTTTCTCCTGCTTTTTCCTTTCAACCTGCAGAACTCCCAATAGTATTTCTTGAAGAGCAGGTTTCTTATTGAAAATCTCTCTTAATTTCTGTTTATCTGTGAATATTTCGAACTCTCCCTCATCTTTGAATGCCAGCTTTGCTGGATACAGAATTTTTCACTGACAGTTTTTTCTTTTAGCACCTTAACTATGTCATACCAGTGCCTTCTTGCCTCCATGGTTTCAGATGAGAAATTAACAGTTAATCTTATCTAATTTCCCTTGTATGTGATGGATCTCCTTTCTCTTGGTGTGTTTCAGTATTCTGTCTTTGTCTTGAGCATTGGACAGTTTGAAAAGTATATGTCTTGGTGTACTGTTTGGGGTGTGCTGCACTTCCTTGACACCCATGTTCCTCAAAAGAGTTGGGAAATTTTCAGCCATTATTTCCTCCAACACTCCTTTTGCCCCCTTTCCATTCTCTTCTCCCTCTGGGGAGCCTATAATGCATATGTTTGTGTGTTTGTGTTGTCATTCAAATCCCTGAGTCCCTGCTAGATTTTTTCTATCTTTTTATCTATCTGTTCTACTATCTGTCTGATTTCAGATATAATTCTTTGACATCACTGATTCTTCCCTCTGTCTGTTCAAATCTGCTGTTATGTGCTTCCAGTGTATTTTTTGATTTCTTGGATTGTGTCATTCATCACCATCATATCTGTTATCTTTTTATGTATGTCTACAACTTCTTCCATATGTTCCCCTAGTGTCTTCTTAATCTCCTTTATCTCTTCCTTCACTTCATTAAATTGATTCATGATATTTGTTTGGACATCCTTGATTAGCTGTTCCATGTTCTGCATCTCCTCCTATTTTTTAGCTTGTTCGTTAGACTGGATCATGTCTTCCTGTTTCTTAGTATGGCTTGTAATTTTTTGGTGGTGCCTAGGCATCTGTTTATCTTGATGGGCTTATTTGGTTGGTTAGCTTCTCTTTCAATTCTAGGGTTTTATTTATTTATTATTATTGTTCATGGTAAGGTTCCTTTTTGACACTAGGTTCCTCTTATTCTATATCCTTGCAGTTGTCTGTGTTCCCTTGAAAAAAAATATTAGGACCAGAGAAAAGGAAAGAGAGAAGAAGAGAAAAAGAATAATAGTAATAATAATAATAAAAAAAAAGATAGAAGAGAAGCCATATAAGAGCAAGGAAAATAAGCAATGTGAATAAAAAATCATAAAAAATACAAAGGAATAAGAATAAAAAAGGTGGAATAGAAAAAAAATGAAACAAGAAACAAAATACAATGAATTAAAAGACTGGAAAGATGAGAAGAAAAAGAAAAAAAGAGAGCGATGAAAAGAAAAAATGAAGCCCAAAAAGAAGAGGTGGAATGAAAGAAAAGCATCGGAAGACAGAAGATGGAAAAATGAAGGAAAGGAAAGCAATAAAGTAGGTAGAAAAAATAAGTAAAAGAAAATATGGAAACAAAGAAAGGGAAACGACAAAACACAAAAACTAAACAACAACAACAAAAACAACCCAGAAAAAACAGGCTTCCCTAGGGACCTTCTCAGGCTGCTGGCGCTCATCAATCATTCACCCTGCAGCCTGTCCTCTGCAGGAGAAGTACCCGGTTTTAGTGAATAAAATAAAGAATTAAAAAAAGATTAAAAAAAAAAAAAAAGATTAAAAAAACCTAAAACCAAAAAATGTCAGTCAATACTTCCTTGTCATAAGGTGCTGGCGGGTTACCTGATAACCCAGTGGATCACTCTCTGGATCCCTTCTCTTAGGAGGTACCAGGAATCAAACTGGGGACCTCATATATGCAAGGCAGGAATTCCTACACTGAGCTACACCGACCCCACAAGTTAAGTAGACTTCTGAAAACTTATCGGGCTCTTCCTGCCCCTGTTCCCTCATGCGAGTTGGGCTTCTAACTGTTTGCAGGAGCCGGGCTAGTTAGGCCCCTGTTTTTCCCTCCCCTCACTGACATGGTTCTTTTCTCTCTTCCAGGGCAGCTGGGTATGACAAGCTGCCTGATCAGAATCCTCCTCCCCTTTCCCTGGGACCGCTCAGTGCTGGCAGGGTTTTCTTTGTTGTTGTTGTTTTTGGTTTTTTTTGAGATTCAAAGGGGGCTCAGCTGGCCAAACTCACTGAAAAGAAACCACTTTCCACTCTTTGCCAGACCCCTCTTCCTCCCACTCAGTTGGCTGCAGTGAGCCAGGGGTTTTACCGAGGTTATTTGCCTTGAGGGTGGGGTATATGTGCCATTCCCTGCCACAGGGGTGAGTAACTCTCAGTTTTCCTTTGGCCTCTTTGTCTATCTGTCCCACTCCCTCCTGGATTATATACAGCACATTCTTGCTCCGCAGCTCCCCAAAGCAGCTCCCTTGGGTAGCTTTTCACCCATTCTTTGTTGTTTTTTGTGAGAGGGTTGAGCTCTGCCTACCTACTTCGATACCATCTTCCCAGAAATCTCCTGCTAGTATTTTGTTGAGGATTTCCAACCATATTCATAAAATATATTGGTCTGTAGTTTTCTCTTTTCTCATTTGATGTTTTTGTCTAGTGTTGGTATCTGAATAATATGGGCCTCATCAAATGAGTTGGGAAGTGTTCCTTGTCTTCTATTTTTTTGGAAGGTTTTGTGAAGAATTGGTATTAATTCTTCTTTAAATATATGGTACAATTTTCCAGTGAAGCCATCTGGATTTATGCTTTTTATTAGGAAGTTTTTTAAATTACAAATTCAATCTCTTTATTTGTAGGTCATTGAGATTTTCTATTTCTTCTTGACTCAGTTTTGGTAGTTGTGTGTTTCTAGTTATTTTTCCATTCAGTCTAAGTTATCTAATTTGTTGGAATATAGTTGCTCATCATGGAATTGACTGAAACATGTGTTTAACTCAGTTTCCAAAACTAACTTACAGACGTGATTCACAGCTCTCTAAGAGAAACTTGCATTTCAATAGTATTACAATGTCCAGAGAATGGGTAGAAGTCACTCAGTTTCCAAAACTAAGTCACATAGGTGATTCACAGCACTCTTTAGAGAAACTTTCATGTCACCAGTATTAGTAAGTAAAAATAAATGCATGGAAGTTACTAAACCATGGTTTTACTATGAGGGGAGAACTGCAATTCATTATCCAGTATACAGTTAAAATTATATATTTCATTATATAAAATAGAATTAATAGTACATTGTAAAAATGAGATACCACCTACACTGCTTTTTCTGCAAATTTAGTGAAGTCCTGAGATAAAATTCTCTGTATAAGCAAGTAACAGATTCTGTCAATTTCTACATTTGTAAAAGAAGCAAAAGACAGTAGGATCTCTGAGGTCATTTTCAGCTCAGAATTCTAAGATGAATTTGTATTGCTGTTTAAAATGTACTCCCAAGACTCAGATGAAGAGTCAGTGCTAAGCAAGGAGATTTTTCCATATAAACAGATGTTATCTGTCTCAACATTTTCCTTTCCTGTCAAGACATCTACAGGAAAGACCTTTTTGTCTATACCTGGTAGAGTACCAGTACTGAACAGAGGGACTTCATTTTGTCTTCAGTGGTATTTGCCACACTTGCTTTTCAGAAGTTTTGCTGATTCAGTCTGCACCACAGTTTGTTGAGTTCTTTATTTTCCCTCACATAAATAATCTACAGACTATTATGTAACACATTACTGAGGCCTATGCCCTCTTACAAATATTTAGAGGTGTGAAATTTAAGGAAAAGTTGTTCCAATGCCTAAAAATATTTTATCATTTATTAACCATGTTCATTGCAAATTTTCTAGATTTATGTTTAAAAAAATAATTTTTGTACATTTAACCATTATGCTTCATTCAAAAAAACCCCAAACTTCTAAATGAAGAACATGCATTATCATCAATTCCTCATTTTTTAGATTATCAAGAGCATTTATAGTTTCAAGGTCCATGAGCACTTTGATTTGCTTCCAACCTGAGCCAACTTTGTCCCCTTTCTTTATCACTTGAACTATACTCACTGACCAGATTTTACCTTACAACTGTGACCTTCCTCCACACACATCCTAAACTTTCAAACTTGGATCCTTCCATCCTTCTCCACTTTAATCTGCAAGGATGTTTACTGCTAAAGAAATTAACTTAACTTGCCTACCAATGCAATAGAAGAGTTTGTAAGTATATTTAAACTTAAATCCCTCAATACACTGTAGGTTTAATATCCTTAGGAATTCAAGACATGTAAGAAAATTATACAGATTAATGTTTTGACTTGGAAAAATAAACTCTATATGCTTAAGAAGTTCCCCACACATACATGCTCTCAACCAGGAGTTTGATTAAATGTTTACACCTGATTATTCAAAGTTAAAATCCTTCTCAATGCCCTAGAGACTAGATTTTCTGTGTTGTTGCTCAGAAGATTCATATACTTAAAGCTCAATGATACAAGAGGTATGTTTATGAATATTAAGTAATATAACAAAGAAAATATGACCAAAAATATATCCACTCCATCCAAAGGAAGTTCTAGATCATAGAGGGTTTTAGGAAAAACCCTGGAGCTCCATGTGCTCCTAGACAAACTTGCCATTCCCCACTGTTACAGTCACCTAACTCTATCATTGCAAGATCATCATTAAAACTGATTCCACATCTCCCACTAAAAATAAAACAAAACAAAACTGCTCAGGATTGGCTGCATCAAGCCTGATGTCCCTGCTTGCCACAATCATCAAAGTCCAAGATTCCCACGTCATCCATCACCACCAGATCTCCCATGCAGGTATAGTCTTCTCAACTGTAGATCTGACTCAGTCGCCCACTTCTTTCAACCCCATTCCCATGTCCCTTTTAAACTAGAATTTGTGATCTGATAATCACAGGAAGCAGAGCCTGAGGTAAAGATCAACTTCACTTAGAAGATACAAGTCCAGGGCAGTGAGGATGAGAATAATGGAAAAAAGGCAAGGAACAATGTGGAACAATAGCTTGTGTGTGCTACTGTGCCGCTTACTGTTTCATCAAGAACTGTGAAAAAAAAGCAGGTTGCCTAACTGTATGTTCACTTGCCACTTAAGATTTCTCTGGAATGACTGCAAGAAGGTAATTCACCTTGGATTAGTCCAGAGAAAAGAAAAAGTGTTGGTAATTTATCTTCCCAGCAATTAGCTATTTGCTTTCCCATTGTGCAAGATTTACCCCACAGTGAATTAACTTTCATGCTTTCTAAGATTGTATACAGTTCCTCAGGAAGTGGATCCCAAGCCTGATGATGTGTGGTTTAATATGTCAGAAATGGAAGTCTAGCTTAATGTCAATAAAGCTCAGCATGTGAAGCATAAAAGCTAACACATCTGGGGCTATGTCTGTTCCTAGAATTATCTTGAGGAGCTCTGCAAGAGAAACCAGCAGATGTGGAGACAATGGTTCTGCCTGGGAGGTGGACAGTGACTTTCTAATGAAGGGTGCAGGAGGGGACATCACTACCAATATTACAGAAATAAAAAGGATTATAAGTAATACTGAGGTCCCTGTTTCCTGGCTGGATGTCAGCCAGGGGCCAATCCCAGCTACTGCTCATTCTTTTTCTCATGGTCCCCAGTATCTTCAGGGCTAGCCACAGCACTTCAAGTCTTTCTGTGTTTCAAACTTCTCTGACCTCCCTTTCAGCCATCAGCCCTAGAAAGCTATCTACATTTAAACACTCATGTGACTAGAACAGGCCAGCCCAGATAATTTCCCAATCTTAAGATAAAATGTGCCATACAACATAATATGAGGTATGATATGTACCTCATATTCACAGGTTTCAGAGATTGGAGTAGGGCATCTTTGCTGGGCCATTTTAGAAATGTGCCAACCATAGTTTCAAATAGGAATAAAAATAATTATTTGCAGGGTTATTATGAGGTCTAAGTAAAATAATCAGTATATGTATATTACTTGGAAAATAAAGTACATTCATTATGTTATAAGTGATAATAATATTGCCATTGTCAAACTATGCTTACAAAATTATTGTGGATTTGAAATTCTATATGGCCCAAATTTATTCTTTCAGTTTCTTTTATGGTGCTGTTAGATATGAGTCCTCTACTTAATAAGTTCTCACTGAGATTATTAAAATTCCTTTTCTTCATTTCTTAGTTTGGGGACTGTATTAGTTTGCCAAAGGCTGCTGATGCAAAGTACCAGAAATGGGTTGGCTTTTTAAAAAATATATTTTTAATTGAATTATATCATTCATACATGAACATGCATAAACAATAAGTGTAGAGTAAAGGTTGTGAACTTACAAAATAAACATGCATAACATCATACAGGGGTCTCACACATCACTCCTCCACCAACACCTTGCATTGTTGTGAAACATTTGTTACAAACTAAGCAAAAGCATCATCAAAATATTATTACTAACTATAGTCCCTATCTTACATTTTGTGTATTTTTTCCCCAACCCACCCTATTTTTAAAAAATATATTTTTATTACACAGGTTGTGAACTTACAAAACAATCATGCACATGTATAGAATTCCCATACAACACTCGTTCACCAACACACCACACCGTGGTGGAATGTTTGTTACAGATTATGCGATAATATAATCAGATTATTACCACTAACCATGGTCCGTAGCATACATTTGGCACACTTTTTCCACACACTCCCATTATCAACACAGTATATCTTTGGCATCTTTGGCATATGCAAGAATATTACAGTATTGCTGCTCACCACAGTCCCTAGGTCACACCAATTGTATTTTTCCCATGCTCCTCCACATTCTCACCACCCCTAATAGTGATGTACATCTGCTGTAGCTCACAGAAGGACACTCTTGCATCTGTACCATCAACCAAAATTCTCATCTATCTCTGGGTTCACTGTGTTATTCAGTCCCTAGATTATTCTGTAGCTTTCTCTCAATTGACATTACTTCCCCAGATTACCCTTTTCAGCCACAATCCCATTTACAAACCAGCTGCTACTCATTATAATGTGTTATCATCAACTCTATCCATTTCCACACTTTTACAATCAAATTAATTAAAACTTTTACATACATTTAGCATCAATCCTCCTCCTTGAGGGTTCTTCTCAACCCTCCTTTTATCTCCTAATAACCTATACTCTAGGTTTTAACTCCATACATTTATTCTTCTTATTTAGTTCATATTAATGAGACCATGCAATATTTGTCCTTTTGTGTCTGGCTTACTTCTTCAAGATTCACCCAGGTCCCTCCATATGGGAGACGGATACTCAACTACCCGAGCCACATCAGTCCCCTTGTAATATCTCTCAATGTTGACCAAAGATACTCAAAGTTACAATCTTTTCCCATACAGGATGGTCATAATAAATCAGGCTTAGTTTATCACCAGCATTCCAAAAACCAGGCCTAGGGAGAAAAACTAGGTCTGGGGACACATGTATGGTTTCTAATATAGTGAATGTTTAGCCTACCCTGATTATCACAAAATCAGGACAGCGAGAATATTCGCATAGAATTGACATCTTAATGATATTTAATCTTCCAAATCATGAGCATGCAATGTTCTTCCAATTATTTAGGTCTTTTTAAATTTCCTTTAGCAATGCATTGTAGTTTTCTGAATACAATTTCTTTACATCCTTGGTTAAGTTTATTCCTAAATATTTGATTCTTTTAGTTACTATTGTAAACAGAATTATTTTCCTGACTTCCTCCTCAGATTGCACATTACAATTGTATAGCAACACCACTAGATTTTTGCATATTGATCTTGTATTCTGACAGTTTATTAGCTCTAGGCAGTTTTGTTGTAGTTTTCCAGGGCTTTCTAGATATAAGATCATATCATCTGCGAATAGTGAAAGTTTTACTTCCTCCTTTCCGATTTGGATGCCTTTAATTTTTTTTTCTTGCTCAGTTGGTCTAGCTAGAATCTCTAGCACTATATTGAACAATTGGGGTGACAGTGGGCATTCTTGTCTTTTCCCTGATCTCAATGGGAAAGCTTCCAGTCTTTCACAATTGAGTACAATGCTGGCTGTGGGTTTTTCATATATGGCCTTTATCATGTCAACAAAGTTTCCTTCAATTCCTATCTTTTGTAGTATTTTTATCAAGAAAGAATGCTGTATTTTGTCAAATGCCTTTTCTGCATCAATTGATAAGATTGTGTGATTTTTCTTCTTTGATTTATTAATGTGGTGTATTATACTGATTGATTTTCTTGTGTTGAACCAGCCTTGCATGCCTGGTATAAAACCCATTTGATTATGATGAATAATTCTTTTAATGTGTTGTTGGATTCGATTAGCAAGTATTTTATTGAGGATTTTTGCATCTGTATTCATTAGAGAAATGGGTCTGTAATTTTCTTTTTTCATAATATCTTTATCTGGATTTGGTGTTAAGGTGATATTGGCTATATAGAATGAGTTTGGCAGCATTCCTTCTTGTTCAATTTTTTGGAAGAACTTGAGTAAGATCATATTAAATCTTATTTGAATGCTTGGTGGAACTCATCTGTGAAACCATCTGGCACTGGACTTTTCATTTTGGGGAGCTGTTTGATGACTGTTCCAATCTCTTTACTTGTGATTGGTTTGTTGAGGTCTTCTATTTCTTCTAGGGTCAGTGTATGTTGTTTGTATGTTCCTAGGAATTTTTCAATTTCATCTACATTTTCTAGTTTTTTGGCATAAAGTTGTTCATAGTATCCTCTTATGATTTCTCTTATTTCTGTGGGGTCAATAGTAATGTTCCTGTTTTCATTTTTTTGTTTCATTTATTAGCATCTTCTCTCTTTTATCTTAGTCAGTCAAGCTAAGGGTTTGGTAATTTTGTTAATCTTCTCAGAGAACCAACTTTTGGTTTTGTTAATACAATTTATTTTTTTTTTTGTCCTCAATGTCATTTATTTCTGCTCTGATCCTTGTTATTTCATTCTTTCTACTTGCTTTGGGATTAGTTTGCTGTTCTTTTTTTAGTTCTTCCAGCTGTGTAGTTAGGTCATTGATTTTAGCATTTTCTTCTATTTTAATGTAAGCATGGAGGTCTATAAATTTCCCTCTCAGCACTGCCTTTGTTGCATCCCATAGGTTTTTATATGCTGTGTTCTCATTGTCATTTGTTTCGAGATATTTATTGATTTCTGTTGAAATTTCTTCTTTGACCCACTGATTACTTAAGAGTGCATTCTTTAACCTCCACATACATGTGAATTTCTCCTTTTTCTGCCTCTTGTTGATTTCCAACTTTATTCAATTATGATCAGAGAAAGTGTTTTGTATAATTTCAATCTTGTTGATTTTATTGAGTTCTGCTTTGTGACCCAACATATGGTCTATCCTGGAGAAAGATCCATGAGTACTTGAAAAGAATGTATATCCTGCTGTTTTGGGGTGCAATGTTCCATATATATCTTTTAGGTTTAGCCCATTTATCATATTATTCAAGCTTTCAGTTTCTTTATTGATCCTCTGCCCAGATGTTCTAACCAATCCTGAGAGTGGTGTACTGAAGTCTCCAACTATTATTGTAGAGAAGTCTATTTCTCCCTTCAGTTTTGCCAGTGTTTGTCTCATGTATCTTGGGGCATCCTGGTTAGGTACATATACATTTATGATTGTTATTTCTTCCTGGTGTATCATTCCTTTTATTAATATGTAATGTCCTTCCTTGTCTCTAAAGTCTATTTCATCTGATATAAGTATAGCCACCTTAGCTTTTTTGTTGTTGTTGTTACTGCTTGTGTGGAATATCTTTTTCCAACCTTTCACTTTCAATCTTTTGGTATCCTTGGGTCTAAGGTAAGCCTCTTGGAGACAGCATATAGATGGCTCATATTTTCTTATCCATTCCACCAGTCTGTCTTTTGATTGGGGAGTTTAATCCATTAACAGTCAATGTTATTACTGTAAAGGCAGTTCTTATTTCATCCATTTTGACCTTTGGGTTTTATCTGTCATTTTATTTTCAACACTCTTTTGACACTTTTAGTTACTGTTACTGATACAATTATCATTTCTAGACTCTCTTTCAAGCCTTTCCTATCTTTTCTTTTCAGACTGTAACACTCCCGTTATATCCTGCAAAGCTGATCTTTTGGTTATAAACTCTCTCAGTTTCTGTTTATCTGTGAATATATTGAACTCACCCTCATTTTTGAAAGATAATCTTGCCAGATATAAAATTCTTGGTTCGCATTTTTTCTCTTGCAGTATCTTAAATATATTATACCACTGCCTTCTTGCCTCCATGGTTTCTGATGAGAAATCAGCACTTAATTTTATTGGGTATCCCTTATATGTTATGCATTGCTTTTTTCTTGCTCTCTCAGAAGTCTCTTTTTTTTTTTTTTTGGAGCAATAAATAAGATGTGTTTATTGTGATTATTCAACATTGAAGCTTCCTTACCAAATTGCATGGCTCAGCTCTGACTGCTGTTCAAGCAGAGCCATCATGTTTTCCAAACTGCCCTGCCAACCTGCTTGTCTTTGCATACACATTATTTTTCTTTGAAACTCAGAGAACAGCAATTAGGCAATTCTAGGTTGTGTGGTTACCAGAAGATAATCACATCCTGGAGCCATTAGATGCTTCACACACGCTGAAACTTTGCAGTTCCCAGGATATATTTATCTTATTCCTGCTCTTCTTCATGCCATATCAATATCCCCTTCTGTTTTTAAGTTACAGATTCTTCAATCCCCTCCCCCAATTTTGTCCATTCAACCATATAATCACGCTAAGAACAAGATCAGAACACAACAACCACAACAACCAACACATCATTGTACTGAGCCAGCGTTCTATTTTTTAAAAATATTTAATCACATTTTGTGTTATATTTTCCAGTAATTCCCTTTTATAAAAAACTAGCAGGGAAATTTGTAGACATCCAGAATCAAGAGGGATCATATTATATCAGGCAGTGGCCATATCTCATTTTTCTCCACATTTCCACTTCATCCTATTCTATTCCTCCCCTAACACTCAGCATAGAAGCATGGGCTAGAGTAGGTATGCAGAAACTGTTTCATCTTGCAAGTGTTTCTGAACAACTATTGTGATACAACAATGCCTGACATAAGACTTCAGAAGTCTCTTTTTGTCTTTGGCATTTGACATTCTGATTAGCATGTGTCTTGGACTGGGTTTATTCAGATTTATTTGGATAAGAGTATGTATTTCTTTTTTTTTTTTTTTTTTTTTTTTTTTTTTTTTAAATTAATTTTAAAGAGAAAAACAACCCCACAGGCACCTGGGGGTTCCCGCCTCCCCAACGACATGGAGCGCTGCGACATCCCGGCCTGCGGAGGCGGAGTCTGGGGGAGAGGGGGACTGGCCGAAGGCCCGCCCCCGCTCCCCACTGTCCCGCCCGCCCCGTGATGTACTTCTTGCATGCGGATATCTATGTCCTTCAATAGGGTTGGGAAATTTTCTACCATGATTTCTTCAAATATTCCTTCTGCCCCTTTTCCCTTATCTTCTCCTTCGGACAGCCATGACATGTATGTTTGCATATCTCTTGCTGTCATTTAGTTCCCTGAGACCCTGTTCATTTTTTTTCCATTTTTTTCTTCATCTGTTCTTTTGTTTGTTCACTTTCAGAAGCCATGTCTTCAAGCTCACCGATCCTTTCTTCTGCCTCCTCAAATTTGCTGTTATATGCCTCCAGTGTATTTTTTATTTCATTTATTGCACCTTTCATTCCCATAAGATCTGTTATTTTTCTATGTATGTTTTCAAATTCTTCTTTGTGCTCACCCAGTGTGTTCTTTATACCCTTAATCTCTTTCACCATCTCATTGAATTTATTAAGGAAATTTGTTTGAACATCTATGATTAGTTGTCTCAACTCCTTTATGTCATTTGGAGGTTTATCTTGTTCTTTTAACTAGGCCATATCGTCTTGTTTCTTGGTATGGATTGTAATTTTTTGTTGGTGTCTTCACATCTGGCTTACTAAATGTATTTATTCTGGGTGCAGTTTCTCACTTTAGTTTAGGGCTTTCTTGTTTTTTCTCCCTTGCTGGCTATGTAGTAGGAGCTGAGAATGTAGTTGGTGCTGTAAGCTATGGAGGCTGAAGGTGCCCACGTTGCCCCAGGGATTGATGAAGCTTCTCCCACCTTTCTCCTCTGCCAGGGACAGAGCTGCAGCTGTGTGTAATTATCCAAGTTGTACAGGCAAGACTCTCTGTAGCTTCCTAGAGAGACTGATGAAGCTTCTCATCCCTTCCTTCCCTATCTGGGGTGGGGATGGAGCTGCAGTTGTGGGCAGCAGTCTATGCAGTGTGGGTCCAACATGACCACAGTTGCCCAGATAGACTGACATAGCACCAGCTCCCCTCCCTGCTGAGGGTGGGGACAGACCCTCTGGAGTGCCTAATAATCTAATCCATGTGGGCCGAATATACCTGCAGTTGCCTTGAGAGATCAAGGGAGTACTGTCCCTTCTGCCCTTTAGGGGGTGGGAACAGAACCACTGACGCCTAATAGTTCAGTCCCTGTAGGCCAAAAGTACGTGTCATTGCCCAGAGAGGCTTAGGAAACACCAGCCCCCTCCTATCCTATT
>JAKSZT010054478.1:9960173-10355794 GCA_026826555.1 Tolypeutes matacus
CATTGCCCAGAGAGGCTTAGGAAACACCAGCCCCCTCCTATCCTATTGGGTGGTGGGGGCAGATCCACAGGTGCCCAACAGTTCAGTCCCTTTAGGCCAGGAGTAGCTGCCATTGCCCAGAGAGGCTGAGGAAACACCAGTCCCTTCTTATCCTATTAGGGTGTGGGACTGGATCCACAGGCACCCAACAGTTCAGTCCCTATAGGTCAAAAGTATCTGCTGTTGCCCAGAGAGGCTGTGGAGACACCAGACCTCTCCTATCCTACTGGGGATGGGGTTGGATCCATAAGCATCCAACAGTCCTGTCCATGCATGCCAAAAGTGCGTGCCGTTGCCCAGAGAGTCTGAGGAAACACAAGCCCCCTCCTATTCTGCTGAGTGGTGGGAGTGAATCCAGAGACATCCAACAGTCCAGTCTGTGCAGGCCAAAAGTGCCTGCCATTGCCTGGAAATGCTGTGGAAACACCAGGCATCTCCTTTCCTATTGGTGGGTGGGGATGGTTCCACAAGCACCCACCAGTCCAGGCTGTGTAGGCCAAAAGCACCTGCAGTTACCCAGAAAGGCTGGGCAATCACAGTCCCTCTCCTGTCCTATTGGGGGTGGGGGTGGGGCCACTGGTGCCCAATGGTTGACTTTGCACAGGCCAAAAGTGCCTGCAGTTGCCCTGAGAGGCTGAGGGAGCACCAGCCCCCTCCTAGCCTATGGGGGGACAGAGGTGGAGATGGACTCCAAGGCACTCAACAAACCAGTTCATGTGGGTTGAAAATGCCTGCAGTAGCCTGGAGAGGCCGAGGAAACCGAGCTCCTCTCCTATGCTATTGGGGCGCGGGGATGCAGTCCCAGGTGTCTGAATATTCAGTCTGTGACCACTGAAAGCACCTGCAGTGTCTGGAGAGCCTGGTGCAGGTCCTGCCAGCTTCCTCCCTGCTGGAGGTGGGGCTGAAGCCTAGGCTAGGGCTGCAATCTGATCTTGGTGGAAAGAAGCCAGTCCCTAATTTCACTGTGATTTTCAGTCAGCCTGGCTTCCCCTCATGCCAGCAGCAGAGTCAAAATGGTGGCTACCGGCCTCTTTCCAACTTGGACAGGTTCAGACCCTAGCTGTTCCTAGGATTATACTTTACCCAGCCAAGTCCACTAATCAGTAGCTGAAGTCAGTGGCCAACCGCCTCTTCCTCCCCATTTCTGGGAAATGGAGCTTCTGACTCCAGCCACGGAATAGCTCCTGAGGCAGCTTGTGCTGCTAGAGTAGGATGGGCACCGGCCTCTGTGGCATGGCTTGCAGTTTCCCAGAGAGGTGGTGTAGGTCCCCTGAGCTTCTTCCCTGCTGGAGGTGGGCTGGGGTTTAGGCTAGAGTTGCAATCCCATCTGGGTGGAAAGAAGCCGGTCCCTACCAGCACTGTGATTTTCAATCAGCCCTGTTTTCCTCATGCTGGGGGCAGAGTTAAAATGGTGGCTACAGGCATCTTTCTGACTTGGGCAAGTTTAAACTTTAGCTGTTCTTAAGACCATAATTTAGCACGCCGAATTTACTAATTAGTAGCTGAAGTTGGTGCTACATTTGGGAAATGGAGTTTCCAACTCCAGCCACAGAATAGTTCCCGAGGCAGCTTGCACTGCGGGCACTGGCCTCTGTGGCATGGAGTGCTCTACTCATGAATCTTCTCTGCAGATGGGCAGTCTCCTCCTTCCATACTTTCAAGGATGTTGCAGGATACTCTTCTGGTCTCCTGGAGCCCCCAAACAGGTGCTTTAGATAGCTCTGGGTGATGACTAACTGCCCTGTAGTATGAACTGACTCTTGGAGCACCTTACTTTGCCACCGTCTTGGCTTAACTCCCATGGGCTGGTTATGAAGGGGATTTATTTGAGGTAAAAGCTTACAGTTCTGAGACTGTGAAATGTCCAAGTCACAGCACTATCAGAGGTGCTTTCTCACCAAAGTCAGCTACTGTTGATCCTGTTGTCCGACCTCTGGTGATGTAAGATGGCCACTGATCTCTGCTGAAGTCTCTGCTTTCTACTACAGAATCTGCTGTCTACCAGAACTCAGCTATGGGGAAGCAGGTATAGGGCTTGTCTCTTTCCAGGCCTCCTCTATCAGACTCTGCTGCTCTGTTTTCTACCCCCTAGTTCAGCTGCAAGCTATCAGGCATATGGCTCATCTCTTCCTGGGCCTCACTTTTTGAGCCTCTCAGGGGGTTCTTCCTTGCAGCTCAGCTGTGTGCAAAACTGGAGTTTTCTCTTACATAGCAGGATCAAATGTGGCAGCTTCCTTTTCCTCTGTGTCTCTCTCTGTGTCTCCATTTATATCAGACCCAGCAGGAGGCAAGAGACTCAACTAGAGTCACACTTCACTGATGTAGTCCAATCAAAAGCCCTAAGGTGATCTTGCTCTTATCAAGTAATTTAATCAAAGTCCCCTCAACTGAATTTAATGCAATCAAAGGGTACCACACCCACAGGAATAGATTAGTTTAAGAATATAATTTTTCTTTTAGAGGTTCATAAACTATCTTCAAAGTGTCTCAGAGACATACTATAAGAATACTAAAATGATGTCAGCATCTCTTGGCCATTTCCCAGAATACAGCACATCAACACTTTCTTATTGGAAAATACTTCTTTAAAGTCCTGAATCTAGAAGAACATCATTAGTGCAGTTGGAATAAAGTCTTAGAAAGCCATGTCCTATTTAAGGGGCAAGATTTTCATACAATTATAATGGCCCAGTTCTGGCAATTTGGCTCACTGCAAGGAGCTCCACTTTAACACAAATATAAGAAGCTGAAACTTTAGTTTTTAATGCGTTCACTTGTATCAACTTATTTATGTTTCATAAAAATCAAGTGAGTGAGTAGGGCCAATATTAATGTCTCTTTTTTAAATGATGAAACCTGTGGTCCTGCTAGAGAAAGTAATTTGTCCAAGGTCCCATATGAGTATTCTTCTGAATGTCAATGCCAGCACTTTATTTTCATAAACTAGAAGGATACAAAGAGCAACTAAAATCAAAGTAAAAGTCCTTCACAAAACTTCTTTCCAATGTTCAAATAGCTAGCAACAATAACAACAGTAACAAAAACTCACCCAAATAAGAGTGTGCAATTATATTCTCATGATTTTAAGGTCCTGTATTTACAGGGTCCCAGTTGGATAGATCATAACATTTATAGATTTGAGATATTCAGACCGAAGAAGTTTTAGTGCTCTGCATAGAGCAGGCCCTTGCATTTTAAGAAAACATATAAAATCAGAAATATTTCTCAAAGTGCATGCAGAAAATGTATTTTAAAACTTTCACCAACTTGATCATTCAAATTCTTATTGCAGTTATTTACTTTATTTGAACAGATTTCGAATTTCCATTATAGCCACAATATTTAAAGCATGTATTCTCCAATCTAAAATCTGTAAAATGACAGAAAAGAAAAACCAGGGAATTGAAAACATTAAAAAAAAAAATACATCAGTTAAGAATGGTGAATACCGTATTGCTGTGTGTTCGATTGATTGTTTTTTTCCTCTGATTTCAGCGCCATGCTTTCATGTGGACTTTACCTAACCAAAAAGATAAGAAAATAGTCAATATTTTAAAGTTTAGAAAAAGAAAATTAAACAATCTCTGTACTGTCCTCACAGGTATAAATAATTCTGTAATAAATGCATTTTAAATTGAATGCTGAATAAAATATGGTTACTGGCTGCTGGCACAGAGGCCACATCAGCAGGCCAAATCCCAGGCCCTGCTGTTGCTCCCCTGACTTCATCTTGCCCCCTTCTCCTACTCCCACTATAATGGATATTATCAAGGAACGTTATAACATGAGTTTCAAAAGTATTTTGTACCATATCTGATATAAGGTATACGAATTGTATAAAATATTGTCTTTAAAAAGAGTCACAGGTTTAAACAGAATCATGGGGTATTTGGAGTTTAAGACTCTTCTGTGGCAGGAGCTTCTACTTCACTGAGGGATCCAGTTCCTCCTCAAAATCCTCCAGCTCCTGCTCCTTGGAGAGTTCCAGGAAAACCTGAAGGGGAGGAAAGGAATGAAGAGAGAGGGATGTCATGTTCCTCTGGAGCTCCAAATTGAGTGGGAAGAATATGTACATGTTCATTTATATTAGACGGTTGCTCTAACATGACCCACCTGCTCCAGGGTCATCTGAGAGAGGCTGTACTCCTCCGGGTCAAAGCTCTGTTTAACTGCACAAGGATGAATGTATATTAGAGGTTCATGTAGTTTCTTTTCAGACAGCGTTACCAAGTCATGTACAAAAAATAAATGCAAGTAGATCTTAAATGCAGAAGATAAGGTAATACATATTCTTCGATTGAATGTGGAATGCAAATTCACCATATAGTCATGTAACAGGGTGGAATTATTCTCTCTCTCTCTCTCTCTTTCATTGTCTTAGAGCTTCACCAGGCACCACAAGGCTGGAAAACAACAGGAGGTTCCAGTCCATGTGTGTAGACTGAACTGAGTACTGGCACCCTCTGTGCTGGAAAACTACCACTTGCCCCTCCACATCCACCCTCACTCTTCTCAGCCCTGCTCTCTGCCCTAAAGGCTGATTTAAGAGACTCATCCTAATGGAGGAGAAAAGGTTAAGGCCCTTATTCCTTCCGTTTCCTCCCTGCCACCAACTGTGTCCCTCCCTGGAAAGTCATTGCTTTTCAGCAAACTTTACATGACTGTGCTTCCTAGTTCCAGTCACTGCTTCCTCTTTTAGTACATTTGGACCCAGGAATTATAACAACTTTGCTGTTTCCTACCCTTGGGTTTGGCACTGCTTCTTGCACCTCAGCAGATAGTCTCTTTATAAATAATACCTTCTTTGATTACCTTATTTTGCATTTACCAGCTGCTACCAATTTGGACCATGACTGAGCCCCCCAACTTGTAAGTACATAGAATAAGGAAAATAGCGAATGGAAAGATAAGCCTGGAAAGTAGATTCTTTTTTGAAAGTTATTGGAATGCTGTGGCATATCCTTTCTCTGTGGGCAGGGGATGTGGTAGGTTGGCCTGCAATTTGAGAACAGGGTGCTGGTCTCTGAACCATTTCTGGAAAAATATATATAAAGACGAAATACTTGCTGGCTGGCTGCACTGCACTTCCAGAGTTTGGAGAAGAAAAATGCTTGTGTGTTTCTCATGGACTTCAAAGGGTATGTACCTCAAGAGGACCATCTCGGAGGGTAAGGGCATTCCAAGGAAAGTACAAGAGGTCAAGAAGAGGAGGCATCACCCATCCCAAAGATCTGAATTTAGAGGTTACTGGGAGGAGAGGAGTCTTCAAGGAACCCACAAAGGCATCCAGGAAAGGGTCAACAACTGTTCACACCCACACAAGAGGCTCTGATGCCATATTACATCTCTAGTGACCAAATCAGATTTTGTTGCCTTATGATCTCTTCTTCCTTTCCCAAATATTCCACTTCAAAGAAACCCAAACATTAGCTTATAAATAGATATAGGGTAAGAAGAGAGATAAAATTAACCATGCCCTTTCCTAGCTGTAGGTCTCCAACTCTGCGGCAGGTCTGATCTGGAGGGGGTATGAAAGGCTAGAGTTTTGCTGGAGTTTCAAATATCCAGAAGTGACCTGGTAGTATGGAAGAATAAATCTACAAACAAAGGAATAGTCATGGGGCATGCATTTTGCCTGCACACTGGTCCTAATCATTCAATAAATGCATTGCAGCTGGAAATGTAATGCTGTGTCTAATATACTTTTGGGGAAAATAAATGCTAATTTACATTTTCATATTCACTTTCTATAATCTTCCCACGATGGGGCAGGAAATAGTGATAAAAGTATTTTTCCCCTTCCTTAAATAAGAACCACAGTTTTAGCAAATTAAGCACAAAAGAAGGAATTAGAGGGGGGATGGAACATTTTTGAAAGGGGAAATATTAGAAAGCCTTTAAGAAAAGTTTCTACTGTATTCTAGAGAGAAAGCTTTCCTACAACATCTCCCTCTCTTCACCCATGGGTTTTAAAATGTTTCATTTTCATTCTAGCCCACTATGGGAATTCTTCCCACTGCAATGATACAATAGTCTATACAAACCAAAATACACACCAAAATGGTCAGTGTGAAGAATGGCTACATGGACAATAGATCAAGGGTGACCAGCAGGATGATAAAGTGAAAAGAGAACCTACTGGGACAATCCTTATGCTGTCACAAGGAATCTCTTTAAGAATTAGGATGCCTGGGGCCTCTGATTACAGGAGGGTGACAAGAAGAAAGAATAGATCAAGAAGAGGCTTGGGGAAGGCATTCAGCTCATCAGCATTCATCCATTAACATGGCAGGTGCAAACCAAGTCCATGATAGTTCAATGCAGTATAAAAGACGACACGAATGAAAGATTTGTTAATGTGGGAAAGTGTGGGAGTGGGAGGAGTGGGAAATATGAGAATCATCTGTATTGTTTATGTAATATTTATGTAATCTAAAACTTCTTTAAAAATAAAAAATTAATTAAAAAAAAAAAAGATTAAAATCCAAGAGCCCAAAAAAGAGTTAGCAAGAGTTAGCACATAGCCAGAACAGAGAGAGGAACCTCCTTATCAACAGTCTAATGCTAGAAAAAGAGTGCATGGAGACAAAACCAGATTTTCACGTTTTTGTTTGTATGAATTTGTAGATAGCCAATGCCCTACTTGGCAATGGTCTCTTTCTTCAATGAGAGCAGAATCCTCAACCTCAGCATTACTGACATTTTGGCCAGATGATTCTTTGCTGTGGAAGGCTGTTTTGTGCATTTGGGGATGTGTAGCAGCATCCCTGGCCTCTTCCCACTAAATGTCAGTAGCACTCTCTCACACACCATGGTTGGGACAATGAAAAATATTACCAGACTCTGCCAAATCACCATTGGTTGAGAACTACTGAATGAGAGGTCTTAATAATTGAATTATTAGTATTATATAGATTTGGATTTATCTGTTCCCAGACTCTTAGTTTCAAAATGGCCACTCTTACCTATCTCTAATTGGAAGAACGCTTGCGATAAAGGTCTCATGTCCCCTACAGGGAGGAAAACCTGTGGGGAGAAAGACAGTGAGGCTAAACTTTGGTCTCAAAGTCACAGCCACTGATGGAAGCATATCTACAAAAGAGCAATACTCTGATTTGTAATGTGCATTTTAATAAGCACATTTGTATGGTGTTGGAGACAACTATAGTGTGAATGCCCTTTGATCAACAGAAAGTCAATTTACTAAAAAGGAGGATGGGTAGACAAAGGGGAGGAAACTAATAGTGCGTAGGCTTAAAGAAGGGAAGAGGAAGAATGACTTATTCCCCTTATTTTTTGGTGAGAAGAGAGCAGAATTGAAGGTGAAAGAGCTAGGTTTACCTCTGGCATCACCTAACCTTCCAGAGCCTCAAGTGCCAAAACTGATGATAATAAAAATGTCAAGAGACACTGTTTACTGAGGTTTGACTGATGCCCTGTACTGGGAATCTTATGTAAGGGGGCTGGCTTTCCCCTCTGGGAGGACTAACTGAAATGACATGAGTGCATACATTAGTACCAGGCACATTATAGAACCCCCTTGGATGTTCATTCTCTTACAAGAATCAGCCTACAAATCAGTACTTTGCTCTCTGTTTCCCTCCTGTGGTATCTTCTGGAATTGGGTCTTTCTATATGAACTAAAGTACACGGAATCACAGAGTTTAAAAAATTTAATGATGGGATAAAGCTTATAGCTCTCATTGTCATAGTAATAATAATAATTAATACAAGAAAAATAAAAAGCAAAGACCAAGGTAAAACAAAACAACAACTCTGTTTACCTCTCCTGATGAGCAGCCTGGGGAAAAAGCCTCAGAATCTCGGCATGGAGGGGCTCCCAATTTTCCGGGGTCTTCATTTTCATCTCCAACAGATAGTCTTGGCCAAATTTGTTTTTCAGTTGTTGGATGGAACCCATACATCTGGAGCAGGAGGAGGAGGAGGTAAACAAGAAAAGGGGGGAATCTCCTTCTGGAGATTTTTAGCATCAGAAGACTGGCTACAGTGGGGAGGGGCATGTAGAGCCAGGAGCAGCAGCCCCAGTTCTTCACAGTGAGTAACCTACTCCAAGGAAAGTTCCCTCATTCGGGGCATACAACGTGGAGGTCAAGTGCGCTCTGGACAATCACCCACCTCAGCCTTCTGGACACCATGATGGCCACGCGGGCACAAACGGCCTCCGCCTCTGCCACGTAGTGGGTGGTCAGGAGGGCGCCCCTCTCTATGTTTCTAAAGGTGGCCCGGATCGCCTGCCTAAATTTAGGTTAAGGGAAAATATTAATTAAAAGGAATGCTTAAGGTAACCTGGAAATAATATTTTTTAAAAAACTAAGTTGCAGTGTTGGCACATATTTTAAACACTTAGTGAATTCTGATTAGACAAAGAAAGGATTTTTGGAGGGATGACAGTCTTGGAAATAAACTACTGGTTAGCATTTATAACTGAGAACATGGATTAGACTGAATGTAGAAAATGATATTGGATAAAGCTTGTTTAGAAAAAAGATGCAAAGCTTCAAGAATATTTATGAGAAGGAAGAAGTAATAGAGACAGAAAATGAGAACTAATAATAGTAATAATATTATTACTTATAGTAATAATAAGTTATATGCTAAAGACACAGAATGACAATTTCAGAAATTTCCAAATATATATATTATATACACTATATATAGTTTCTCTTTTTTGTTTGTTTTTTCCTCAATAAGATCTATGCATCATGTGATGTTGCAGATAGATTTAAAGCTTAATATTAGATTGATTTGGCTGAGTATAAAAATGTACATGCAGACCCAGAAGATCTGAAGAGAAAACAAAATTCTTATAGTATTAGATTTAGACTGTTTAGTTTTCTCCTCAATATAAACTGGCAATGATATGACATCAGATAATGTTTTTCCTTCATATTGTTTTTCCTGATAATGTCAGTCACCTTCACTGCATGAGTAAACAAAAAATTTGACAGTTGTTATAGGATCAATAAATTCACTTAGGGATTGAATTATTTTCCTGTGGCTACTGAAACAAATTACCACAAACTTGGTGGTTTAAAACAATGGAAATTTATTCTCTCACAGTTCCGGAGGGCAGAAGTTCAAAATCAGGATGTGGGTAGGACCACACTCCCTCTGGAGCCCTGGGGGAGAATCCATTGTTTGCCTCTCCCAGCTTTTGAGGGCTGCAGTTCCTCGACTGAGGGCCTCACCATTCCACAACCTGCCCCTGTGGCCCCAGGGCCTCCTCCTCTTCTGTCTCTGTAATTTACTTTTGCCTTTCTTGCAAGAACACCTGTGATGGATTCAGGACCCACCCAGATTATCCAGAACGATCGCCTCTTCTCAAGAGCCTTGACTTAATTACATCTGCAAAAAGCCCTTTTCTAAATAAGGTCACCTTCACAGCTTCTGGAGCGCCACCATTCAACCTGCTATGGGGTAACCGCAAATGATCCCAAAACCCATGAGGGTTCTCCTCACCTCATTTGCTGCTGCCCCTCGGGATCCATCCCTGTGGACAGCTCGTCCAGAAGCACCATGGCCGGTTTGAAATTTCACAAACTCTTACTTAAGTTTTGTAATGTTTATCCATACTTACAAAAACAATGACCCTGAAAAATATATTGAGTATGTTTCCTTTGTTGACTTAGCTCTTTGGGTGTCTTGTATAGCCACTCAAGACAAGTAATAAGAACCTCATGTAATTTTCAAAAATTAATATTAGTAAGTTGTGCACTTTAACTGACAGATGAAATGATTTGATGAAGAACGTTTTTGTGAGTTTTACCTCATCAAAATTTGGGGTGGTCATGGCATTTTCTATTCGTACTCTTTCTATCTGAACATCTTCATCCTCTCCTTCTGGCTATTCTGGGTTTGGAAAAATATCACTGCTTCTTGGAGAAAATTTAAAATCAAAACAGATAATAACAGGTTTCCAATGGAAAAACTTATAGTAAAAATAATAAATTTTTTATCTAACATTAACAATTATTTGAATAGATTGAGTAACTATGTGCATGACATAATCTCCATTCTTTCATTACACAACATCTGCCTTTCAAACCATTTAGTTTCCAACATTGATGCTACTCTTATATCATCTTTGTTTCTTGCCGTAAGTTTAATTCTCCTTGTCTGTGGCAACTTCCTTTTTAAATAATGAAACAGAACACATCATCTGTCAAAGGATTTTGCAGAAGGGTGGCATAAAAAATGAATATACCTTTGGGTCAGAATATTTGAAATCACAGATGTGCCCCAGAAAATCCAGAACATATAATTACCAAATCGATGTCTAATCTGTTACCAAGCACTGTCAGTTCTTGGGGATATGTCTCAGAATCACTCTTTTCTCACTAGTCTCAATGCTACCAAATCCAGTTTTTTTCCCTTCATCCTCTCCCTACTCAATTACTGCTGGTTTTTGTCTCTTCCTTATACCATCCCAAATTATTGCTGTCAGTTTTTTTCCTAAAACATGTTTGTCATCTTGTCACTCTCCTTCCCTAGGACCTACATTAGCCTTGAGCATGACTGATATTTTGTGAGATAGGACAGGTGTTCAAGACATACCCATGTCTTTGTTTCCCATTATGTAATTTGCAAAGGCTTCCATATACTTCTTTATTTCAAGTGCTTCCAATATCTAACTTCAATTTAATTTTCCACTATCTTTCAGAATAAGCCTTCTAGTTATTTCCAGCTGCCTTCTCAAATTTACAGGAGCATAACATTTATTTCAACCTTTTTCTTCATGGATTGGCTACATTTATTCAATTGCTTTATCTATATTTGAAAGTCTGTCTCTTTCAGTAACTTTTCTCTAGTGTGCAAATGAAATTACAGTCTACCTTAATTTTTCAGTCTCATGTGTGCTAATTTGATTTCTTTCACTAGATTGTAAGCTCCTTACATTAAAATACCATAAATTATAATAATTTTTCTGCACATTCTTTATCCCTTAAAAACAGTTTCATTCCTTATTTTACTTAATTAACTTGGGCACATTAAATGCCTTTAAAAATGAATATTAAAATAAAACATGAAATTCTAGTTGAATTTCTTAACCTGAAAACGGGATCCTTTTTCATTGAATTCTTCCTAAATTTCATTTCCAGGCATCGTAGAACAAAAAGGAAAATGAAAAACTGAAGGTAAGGCTAGGAAAAATAAAGACAATAAAAATTGGCATCACCATAAAAATAACTATTTCAATATTGGAATCAATTTAAGTAGTTTAAGCATATATACAAATGATCTGATAATATTTTCACAAAGTTGAAAGACAATCTAATCAAAATATTCTCTGAATCTCTCAAAGTTGGCATCAGTGCTATACAGAGAAAGCATGACAAATATAATAGTAGGAGGTTGGCACCTATACTATTTATACCATTTAGAGTTTCGGCTTCACACTCAGCATCAGATAATAATTATAAAGATAGTGGTCCAGATTTTAAAGCCATTGTGGTGTGGAGGAGGTGGGAAGTTGCCTCTGATGCCCAAAATGTCCAAATCTTTAAAATTTGATGCAATTCAAAGAAAATCAAAGTGCACAAATGTTATATCCCCACATGCTAGAATATTCAAATGGAAATGCCTTCTTACTATTAGCAATGCCAGATACACAATTTCAGATTCTGCAGTTCCTAAATAATCCATGGAGTCAGGAGAAATCTGTAAAATGAGGGGGAAAGTGTTCAGTTAAACTCTTACCTCTTCATGAATTTCATCCCATTTAACATATATTAGTGTCAGTGGGAAGATGGCAGAGTAGGAAGCTCCAGGAATGAGTATCTCCCCTACTATTAAACAGGCCAAAATTGTCTGAATCAACTGTTTTGTAACTCCAGAGTCCAGTAGAATACTACATAGCATCCAGGGACATGCAGTAGGAAGAAGTTTGTAAATTACAGTAAATACCTATAAATTGCTCTCTCCATGTGGTGGTTATGAGCACCCATCTCCACACTTATGGCTGGCAATGTTGGAGTCTGGGCCCTGCTATAATTTGCTGGTGCCAGAGAAGAACATAAAGGTCCACTTCCCCAAGATCTAGTGGGGAAGGGCTATCACTAGTCACTGCTTTTGATTAGATACTTTGGATCACTGGGAGCCCAGCTCTGAAGGTGGCCATTGTTCCAAACTGCCCCAACAATGGTGGCAGAGGAGACTTAAAGACAGCATGCTTCCTGAAAACTATGGAGGACAGTTGAAGGTCTGCATTGCCTGGGTAGGGGCCAAGTCAGGAAAGCACAGCTTGGGGAGCTGTGGAAGATGCTCCTGGCACCCTTCCTGGCCTCTTACTTCCCTACCCCAGGGCAATCAGTAGCTGGCCAGTGCTCCCTTTGTGGGTCCCAGGCCTTATTCTGGCTGGAAAGACTGCTTTGGGAAATTCCTCACATCATGTCCATCTTCCAGAATTTGCCCTCCAGTCAAAAGCAACTTGGGACAATGAAAGCTGAAAGCACTGTAAGAAACAATTGAGGTGGACAGTGTGTGGCAAAGGCTTAACCTGCTTCAAGTCCTGAATTGGAAGACCTAGGACAGGGAGAAGATCTGTTAAATGGGAAGTAGAGGGAGCATTCAAACTCTTATAAACAGGGGAACTCCTAAAACCACTAGCAAGCACAAACCCAGTAAAAGACACAGGCTCAGAGAAGTCAGAGAGGACCCTGCATTTTACATACACCTTGGGCTGACCTTCTTGGTAGGAGGGTTAAACTCTGATGGAAAGCACTAGCCAATGCAAAGCCAATTTATAAAGATAATGAAAAGTGTTTCAGGCTTAGATTTGCTTGGTTTTGTTAGCTCCTGACACTCAAGAAAATCTGTCATATCACCAGCTATTTACAAACTCAAGAAACAGATATCTCAGGGATGTCAGCATTTTAGAATATTAAAATGTACAGTGTGCAAAAAAAAAAAAAAAAAAAGATTACAAGCAAAGAAACAGGAAATGATGGATAGAAATTCTAAAAAGTAACCAATAGAACTATTGGAGTTGAAAACCACAATAACTGAATTGAAAAATTCCCAGGGGGTTTCAATAACAGGTTGGAGTAGACAGATGAAAGCATCAGTGACCTTGAAGATTTGAAATGAGTCAGGCTGAAGTGCATAAAGAAAAAAGAATTACAAAAGGTGAAACTAGCCTAAGAGACCTCTGGGGCACCATCAATATACCAATATACCTATTATGGGAGTCTCAGAAGGAGAAAAGAGTAAGGGGCAGATGAAATATTCAAAGAAAGAATGACAGAAAACTTCCCAAGCTTAGCAAAAGATGGAAATGGGCACATCCAAGAAGCCCAGAGAACACCAAATAGGATAAATATGAAGAGAAATACACCCTGTCATATACTGATCAAATAGTTGAATGTCAAAACAATGAAAGAGCTTTAAACCTGCAAGAGAAAAGTGATGTCCCAATTAGATTAAGTGCCAATTTCTTATCAGAAACCATGAAGGCAGGAATGCAATGAGTCAAAATACTTAAAGTGCTGAAATAAAACAATTGCCAATCAAGATTTTTATACCTGGCAAGACTTTCTTTTAAAAAATGAGGGAGATATGGCTTAGTGAATTCCTTTTCTAAAAAAGAAATTTATCCAGACAGTGATATGATAATGATTCAAATTCAAGTCCACCATGCACAAACTCAAAAGAACCAAGTTAATAAAAATATGTTATGTTTTTACCAGCAAATTCTGCATTGATGATTTTGCTTAAACAAAACAATATTACTTGTCCCTTTAACTTAATGTGGTCAATTTGAATTTCATTGTTTTGCTTATGTTTAATTTGTAAATTGATTGTGGTTTTATAGTTACATAAGAGCTATATGTTTAAGAAATGTAGTTCATACCTAGTTTATGATTATACATAGTTACATAAAATTATAATAAAAGTAATTTAAGTCAATAAAATGGTTCTATGTTTTAAAAAATGAGTGTGCTTAAGACATCACCAGATAAATAAAAGCTGAGGGAGTTCATCACCACTAGACCTGCCCTATAAGAAAAGATAAAGGCAGTTCTTTAGAGTGAAGAGAAAGGACACTAGACAGTGGTTTAAAGCAGCATAAGGAAATAAAGACCTCCAGTAACAGTAACCATTTGGATAATTATAAATGCCATTACTATTGTATTGTGTTTCTTGGTATGTAATTCCACTTCTTACTCCCAACAGGTGCTCAAATGCAAATGAATAAAAAGTAATGACAAATCTCCTGGCCCGAAGCCTGCAGTCAGACTCGATCTTCCTCAACTGGTTTCAAACCCGGGTGCTACCAAGATGCCGGCTTACCACTCTTCTCTCATGGACCCCAACACCAGACTCACTGGAAACATGGCATTGTTACCTACCAGAAGTCAGTTCAAAGGACCCACCCCTAGAGAGACAAAACATACAGATATTGTGGATGAGGCCATTACTTCAAGGCCAATGTCTCCTTCAAAAACTATGAAATTAAGAGTGAAGCTGACAGGACCTTGATATATATAATGCTCTACATTTCTGAGTGTCTAAAGAAAGTCCAAAAGTGTAATTCTAAAAGCCAAGGTGAGAAAGAAATGTATACACTAGGAATCACTAATTTTCTCATTCCTGGAGAGCCTTGTTTTCCACTTAATGCAATTTATGCTAAACCTGCAAACAAACAGGAAGATGAAGTGATGAGGGCCTACTTACAGCAGCTAAGGAAAGAGACTGGACTGAGATTTTGTGAAAAAGTTTTTGACCCTCAGAATGATAAACCTAGCAAGTGGTAGACTTGCTTTCTGAAGAGACAGTTCATGAACAAGAGTCTTTTAGAACCTGGACAGTAAAAGGAGTCTGGGCAACGATGCCTTCACAGCCACAGGCAGCGTTTCATGGGAAGACGTACACAGTTCTTTACCTTTATTTCAAAAAAGTTTATACAGAAAAGAGATGAGAGCACTTGAATAGCTCTTTATCAAGAATTTGGGTGGGGAAGGGAGGAGTGGACTGTGGAAGGGTAATCTGAAAATTTTTTGTAGGGGTAAGCTGGTGCTTAATAATAATAAGTAATAATAAAAATTTCTAACATTCAAAAAAAAGTAATGACAAATCTATGGCTTGGGGCACACAATGTTCAAAGATAAAATCTATAACCAGTACCAATAAAGATTGGGGGACAGAAGGGTATAGGAAGAGTGTATGTGTATGCTATTGAAGTCAAGTTGGTATCAAATTAAATATTATTTTTATATACTTAGGATGTTAAACAAGGAAAATATATGAAAAATATATTCAGACAGAAATTGGAAGGGACCCAATATGGTACAAAAAAAATTGAGAGTAGGTATTACCAGAAGAATTGAGAGGCAAAAAAGGTAAAAGAATAACAAAGACTAAATAGCAAAATGGTAGAATAAAGTCCTGCATTATCAATAGTGATTTTAAATGCAACTATATTAAACTCTCTAGTCAAAAGGCAGAGAATGGCAGAATGGATAAAATAGCATGACCCAACTATATACTACATAAAGGAGACTCACCTTAAAGTCAAAGACATAATAGGCTGAAAATGAAAGGATGGAAAATAATATATACCATGCAAGTAGTAACCAAAAGATAGCTGGGGTAACTATACTAATATCAGATAAAATAGATTTTAAGTCAAAAACTGTTAGAAGGTACAGAAATGGTCATTATTTACTGATAAAGAGGTCAATTCAACAAGATGTAACAATTATAAATATGTGTGTACCTAAGAGCAGAGCCTCAAAATATAGGAAGCAAATACTCACAGATTTGAAGTGAGAAATTGACAGTTCTACATTAATAGTAGGAGACTTTACTATACTACTTTCAATAATGCTTAGAGTATCTAAAGAGAATATCAATAAGGAAATGCAAGACTTGAATGATACTCTGAACCAACTAAACCAAACAGACATATATATTTCATCCAACAACAACAGAATAAGCATTCTTATTGAGTATACATGGATCATTCTCCAGGATAGACCATATCTTAGATCACAAAACAAGTCCCAATAAACTCAAAAATAGTAGACTCATATAATATATCTTCCCCAAGCACAAGGGAAGGAAGCTACAAGTCCATAACAGAGAAATCGGAAAATTCACAAATATGTGGAAATTAAACAATGTACTCTTAATCAATGGATTAAAGATGAAATCACAAGGTAAATTAGGAATTATCTTGAAGCAAATGAAAATGAAAATATGACATACCAAAACTTAAGGAATACAACAAAGGCAATACTGAGAGGGAAATTTATAGCTCTAAATGCCCAGATTAAAAAAAATAAGAACAATTTCAAATCAGAGACCTAACCTCAAAACTGGAAGAACTAGAAAAAGAAAAGCCAACTAAATGAAAAGTAAGGAGGAGGAAGAAAATATCAGAGATTAGAAAAGAGATAAATGAAATAGAGAATAAAAAACAATAGAGGGACTTGACAAAAACAAAAGTTGATTCTTTAAAAAGATTGATAAATATGATAAACCTTTAGCTAGACTGACAAAGAAAAAAAGGGAGTAGACACAAATAATTAAAATCAGAAATGAAAAGAGGGGTATTACTACTGACCCCACTGAAATAGAAAGGACTAAAAGAGGATACAATGAACAACTGTGAACCAACAAATTAAATAACTACCTACATTGACTCAAGAAGAAATAGAAATCTCAACAAACCAATAATTAATAAGGAAATTGAATTAGTAATTTAAAAAAACCTCCCAAGGGAAAAAAACCTAGGACCAAATGGCTTCACAGGGGAATTTTACCAAACATTCCAAGAAGAAGTAACCTGAATCCTGCTCAAACTCTTCAAAAAAGATTGAAGGAGAGAGTACAATCCCTAATTCATTCACTGAGGCCAACATCACCTTCATACCAAAGCAAGAGAAAGATATCACTAGAAAAATATTTACAGACCAATATCTGTTTTGAATACATATACAAAAATCTTCAACAATATACGGGCAAACCGAATCCAATAGCAAATTCAAAGAATTATACACCATGATCAAGTAGGATTTATCCCAGATATGCAAGGGTGTTTCAACATAGGAATTTATTATCGTAATACATCACATTAACAGAATGAAGGAGAAAAAGAAAAACATGCTCATCTCAATTGAACAGCAAAGGCAATTGACAAAATCCAATACCCATTCTTGATAAAAACAATTAGAAAACTAGAAATAGAAGGAATATTCCTCAACATGATAAAGGGCATATATGAAAAACCCACAGCTAACATCACACTTAATGGAGAAAGATGGACAGCTTTCTCTCTTGGAAAAATAAGGATGCCCACTCTTACCACTGTTATTCAACATTGTACTGGAAGTTTTAGCCAGAGCATTTAGGTATGAAAAAGAAATAAAAGGCATCCAAATTGGAAGGGAAGAAGTGAAATGTTCCCTATTTGCTGATGACATGATCCTATATAAAGAAAATCCTGAAAAATCTACAACAAAGCTTCTTAGAGCTAATATGAATTCAGCGAAGTGGCAGGGTACAAGATCAACATCTAAAAATCAGCAGTGTTTCTATACACTAGTAATGAACAATCTGAAGAGGAAATTAAGAAAAATGTTCCATTTACAATTAGCACCAAAAAGAATCAAATACCTAAGAATAAATTTAACCAAAGATATAAAGGACTTGGACACAAAAACTACAAAACATTTATAAAATAAATCAAAGACCTAAATAAATGGAAGACTTGCTGTGTTCATGGATTGGAAGATAAAATATTGTTAATATATCAATTCTACCCAAAGCAATTTACCGATTCAATGCAATCCCAGTCAAAATTTCAACACCCTTCTTTGCAGAAAAGGAAAAACTAATGATCAAATTTATGTGGAAGGGTAAGGGGCCCCAATTAGCCAAAGCCATCTTGATAAAGAAGAACAAAGTTAGAAGATTCACACTTTATGACCTTAAAACTTATTACAAAGCCACAGTAATCAAAACTACATGGTACTGGCACAAGGACAGACATATAGACCAATGGAATTGAACTGAGTGTTCAGAAACATGCCCTCACATTTATGACAAATTGATTTTTGACAATGGGACAAAGATAACTCAACTGGGAAAGAAAAGACTTCAACAAATGGTACTGGGATAAATGGATCTTCATTTGCAAAAGAATGAATGTGGATGCCTACCTCACACCATATACAAAAATCAACTCAAAATGCATCAAAGACCTATATCTAAAAGCAATAACTATAACATTCCTAGAAGAAAATGTAAGGAAGCATTCTTCAGGACTTTGTGTTAGGCAATGGTTTCTTAGACTTTATCTCCAAAGCACAAGCAATAAAAGAAAAAATAGATAAATGGGACTTCATCAAAATTAAAAACTTTTGAGCATCAAAGGACTTTATCTTGTAAGTAAAATGACAACTAACACAATGGGAGAAAATATTGGGAAATTACATATCTGATATGGGTTTAATATCCAGAATATATAAGGAAATCTTTCAACCCAACCACAAAAAGACAAAGAACCTAATTAAAAATTGGGCAAGGAGCAGGTGTAGCTCAGTGGTTGAGCACATGCTTCACATGTATGAGGCCCCAGATTCAATCCCTGATACCTCCCCCCTGCAAAAAAAAATTGGGCAAAAGTCTTGAATAGACAGATCTCCAAAGAAGACATACAAATGGCCAAAAAGCACATGAAAAGATGCTCCACATCATTGGCCATCAAAACCACGATGAGATACCATTTCACATTCACTAGAATGGCTACTATTTAAAAATGGAAAATTACAAGTGTTGAAGAGGAAATAGAAACACTCATTCATTGCTGCTGAGAATACAAAATGATATAGCCACTGTGGCAGACAGTTTGGCAGTTCCTCAGAAAGTATAGAATTATCATATGACTTGGCAATCCCACTACTAGGCATATATACAAATGGATTGAAAGCAGGGACTTGAACAGATATTTTCACACTGATGTTCATAACAGCATTATTTACAATTGCCAAAAGATGGAAGCAACCCAAGTGTCCATAAACCATTATAGACAAACAAAATGAGGAATATACACACAATGGAATATTATTCAGTTCTAAGAGGAATGAAGCTCTGATACATGCAACAACATGGATGAACCTGGATGACATCATGTTGATAGAAATACACCAAAAACACAAAATGGCAAATATTGCATAAAATAATGAAATAATTAAACATGAAATAATTAGAATAAGGAAACTGATGGAGTCAGAATCTAGAATATAGGTTACCTTGGAACAGGATGAGGGTTGGGGTAGGGAATAGGAAGTTAAGCCTTAAAATGAAGAGTTTCTCTTTGGCATGATGGAAAATCTTGTTAATGGGTAGTGATGACGGTAGCACAACATTGTGAATATAATTAACAGCACTGAAATGTATATTTGAATGTGGTTAAAAAGGGGAATTTTAGGTTGTATATAAGTTACTAAATAAAAATTTTTAAAAGCCCATGGAACTGTACAACATAAACAATAAACCCTACGTTAAACCATGGACTACAGTTAACAGTGCAATCATAAAAATATGGCTGTCATCAGTTGTAACAAATGTTCCTCACAAATGCAGGGTGTTAACAGGGTGGTATATGGGGACCCTGTATTTTATGCATAATTTTTCTGTAAACCCACAACTCCTCTAATAAAAAAAGATAAATTAGTGTCAATTAAACATAACATGATTCTCCCTTGTGCATCAGGGAAAAAATCAATTGCTGACTGTGCAGTATGTCATCTTTGCTTCCAAGATCAGTGAACTGTTCACCTGTTCTTGGCTATAGGCTGAGATGTTTCCTTATGTAACACTATGAGTTAACAGAATTTACCCTGCTAGGAGAACCCTGGTGCAGTGTTGGCAGGACCCATAGAAGCCATGGGCAAGTTTTGTCTTAAGATAAACTCTCTCCCCTAATGTTATACCTCTTTCAATCATCTGTGGCCCTTGCCTCTCTTCTTCCCCCAGAGACCTAGAAGGTTTGCACGACTCTTGCCCTCGCTGCACTCACTCTTGAGAGTAATCATGACAATATCTTCACACTGAAGACAAAGTTCTTCACCGGGAGTTTCTCATGCACACATGTAACTGCATTTTTCTACAGAGAGGACTCCTGGTTTTCATTAGATTTAGATCTCTCAACTCTTTAGTGAATAGAGAGTAAAGGGTCAAATTGTTTCTGGAACTATATTTACCAAGACTTTCTTTCTGAGCAATTTTAAGTCCATGTAGTAAATCACAGCCATGTGCCACCAAGTAATGGCATGGGTTTGTTTTATTTTTTTCACATTGAATCAGTTGCCAGTTCCTGACATCATTTGAAATAATCTTCTTAGTCACCCACGTCCAATGACTATACTACATCCAAAATCAACTTCCAGCTCCCTGCTCTCTGCCTCTCACTACATTTTAATTTTTTGATCCCTTAATCTAGTATCTTTATTCCATAATTTGGAGTTGGTGACCCTCCAATTAATCATCTCCTCTCTCAGTTTTTCACTGTCCACAAACCTCCTCATGTCTTTAGCTGCCATTCCCCAGCTAAGAGTCCAATGTCCATCATTATCCCTCCCTATATAGAACTGATGCTCTCTTAATCTGGTTCTCTGTCAAACCCACCTTGCAATACTCCAATGCTGGTTGAAACCAACTCTCTACCTGCTCAGAACTGCATCTGAGAAGACTAATGGAAAAACACTAACTTTGCTAACCTAACCTGCTAAAGGGCAGGGGGTCCTTTAGCTCAACCTGGAAGCCTTACTTTCCCAATCTCTGAAATAATATTTTATAGTTTTTTTCTTCTATTCTTAAAATCTCATCCTCTCCCCATGCCACCTAACTCTTAACTCTCATTTCTCTAAGAAAGTAGAATCAGTCAGAAGAGAATCATCTCCTCCTTCTACCAACAAAGCCACTGAACTACCTACCTCTGTATTCATATACTATAGCAGCCCTAGTGTTAAGTCGGTCAAAGTCCCCACTTTAATGGAAGGCAACCCTTCCACTGTGCACTGTATACCATTCTTTCTCAGCTATTCAAGAATTTACCCCTTCAAGAACATATTCGCTTTCACTACCCTATTACCTCACATTCTCTACTCAATTTACTCTTACTGGGTTTTCAATGAAATCTATCTTGTTAACTTCACCAATGACCTCCTTGCAGCCAAATCCAGTGGTCTCTGTAACACTTGATAGTTTAAACACTTGCTTCTTCTTGAAACATTCTCTATTGCCATCTGGCACACACCCTTATATACTGACACTTTTGATGTTTAAGGAGAATTTCTGAGAAAATATTCTGGCACACAATGGTCCTCCAGTTTTTCTCCTCTCTCACTAGCTTCTTCTCAAACTGCTTTGCTGACTCCTCTTCCTCCAAATCTCTAAATTTTAGAGTTCAGGACTTAGTCCTTGGCGCCCTTTTCATTTCTCTTACTCTGTAACTTATATAATCCAGCCCTATGGCTTAAAATGCCACCTATATATTGATGGATCTCAGACATTTAACTTCAGTCCCTATCTCCACACACATCCCCCTGCATTGTATTCCAGATTCATATATCTAATTGGCTACTTGAGATTTCCCTTTTCATGTTTATTAGGTATTGCAGTGGTTTGGAACTGTTTTTACCACAGAAAGCCATGCCCTTAAAGCTAATCCATTCCTGTGGGTATAAACCTATTTTAAGTAGGACCTTTTAATGAGGTTTCTTCAGTTAAGGCATGGCCCAGAGTGGGTCTTAATCCTCTCACAGTGGTCCTTTGTAAGAGAATGAAATTCAGACAAAGAGATTGAAAGCCAGAGAAATAAGAAGCTGAAAGCAACAAAACCCAGAAGAGAAGGCAGAGACAAGCATGTGTCTTGCCATGTGGCAGAAGAGTCAAGTATTGTCAGTAGCCAGTCTTTGGGAAGACAGCCTTGATGATGTCTTGATTTGAACATTTTTCTCAGCCTCAAAGTGTAAACTAATAGATTTCCATTGATAAGCCAACCCATTTCATGGTATCTGCTTTCAGTAGCCTCATAAACTAAAACAGGCATCTTAAACTTAACATGTCCAAAACTTGACATCTTTTTGGCTTCCTAGTCAGCCAGGATATTTGCTTCCAGGAGTAAGGGTTATCATTAGAAGTGTGAAATTCTACTACCTGGAGTTGCCCTCTGACCTTCATAAACCAAGGCAAGTCTTCCTACTGAATGAGAACATGATCTTTGCCTTGTAATAAGAGAACTGGTTTTTTGACAACAGAAACTTCACACTTTATGTAGCTAAAGACTGTCATAACATTTTTACAAAATCAAAGCATTCTCAAATAGCCACACATTTGGCTATGTGGAGACAGGAATGGAATTACTTACCTCAGAATAGAAGAATAGGGAGCCAATCAGTGTAAAGGGTGGTAATACTATGGTGCAGAAAAACATCCCTAGAAATTCACTTTCATTTAGATCATTAGCAATTATTGAGAAGATGGTTATCTAAAAGAAAAGCATAGTAAAGTGTCACTAAAATGTAATGATCTAAATTTTAAGCTGTTCTAAGAAGGTGGGAATTCATCTTGCAGATGTTCTTATTACCAGTTTGCATCTCACTCTATAAACTAATATTAATACTGCCAACAGTAATTTTTCCTTTTTGTACAAATTCTATTGGTTTGATTAAGAACTTTTAAATAGACAGAACAGGGCTTCTCAAATTTTAATGTTTATATGAACTGAGGGTAGAGCAGGGATCAAAACTCAAATTCTGAAAAAGGGGTAGTTTTTACATATTAATCTTCATTTTTCTTTTTTCTTTTTACACTTTTAGTGTTTAAGGAGAGATTCTGAGAAGTAAAATTTATGTGCATTGAAGATTTCAACAGATGTTAACAAATTATTTTTCAAAAAGATTGTGGCAATCTCTTCCCCCCAAAACCATTAGGTATTAGAGTCCATTTTATGACATTCCTCATTAACACAGGATGTTATAATTAAGTAAAAATAAATTACCAAGGTACTTGTTTTAATTTGTATTTGAACAGCTATTAATGAGGAGTATTTTTAATACTAATCGCGTGAGATTCCTATTCATTTTCCCATTGTTTTCACGTTTGCTGTGATTGCAACAGTTTTTAATAATTCTTTATACTGCAGAGGCACATATTCTTTGTCATATCTATTGCAAAGATATTTTATCAATATATTTTTGCAGTTAATTATTGGTATTTGGTTTTTATTGGATGTTTTATAATATATTATTAAATTTTTATTTAGTAAAATCTGACAATATTTTCTTTAATCATTTCAGGTGTTTTTTTTAAAACCATGCTTTAAAAATTGTCCCACACCAAGGTTATAAACATATTTTCTTAATTTTTCTTTTTTCCAGATATTTTTATTTTTATAGTATAAGTCAGGAGTGTAGCATCATTTTTTTTAGCTACTGAGCCAATTATACTAGTTTAATTTGTTAAACAACCATCATCTTCTTATTAAATTAAAATATAAATTCTCATATGTAATATGTATCTGTTTCATGAGTCTCTACTTAGTTCCAGTGATGTATATATCTCTATTTCTGTGAAAACACTACACAATTTATTTTTAAAAGATCATTTTGATTATTACGTGGAGAATAGATTGTGGAAGGGAAGAGTAGAAGCAGGGAGACGAGTTACCGATCTGTCACAATAATCCATGTGAGAGATGATGAACGCTTAGACAATGGTTGTACAGTGAAGTTGGGAAGCAACAAACAGGCACAACAAACATTTAGAGTTTAAGGAATTTGCAAATGGATTGAATGTGGGAAGAGATGGAGAGAAGAATCAAAGATGATTCTAGAGTTTTTGGCATGAGTAATAAGCTGCGTGGGTTGTAGTGCAATAACATAATATAGTTATGAAAGAAGAGGAATAAGATAGAGGAGAAAGTGTACCTCAAATATGTGATCATGGAAATGCTTTTTAAATATTCAAGTGAAATTGTACGTAAACTTTTGAGGTAGAAGTCTCTAACTCAGGGTCAGAGCTGCAGACACATTTGGAAGTCATCAATTTATAGATGTTACACACCCACAGATATGGTATGTTTTATATATATCTATGATTGTCTTAGAAAAAGTTAAATTTTCTAGAGAGCAATATTAATTTACTATTCTGCTTAGTGCTGAGATTAAAACATATGTTCCTAGATTTATGTGAAAATTTATGTCCACAGAAATAAAAGAATGTGGACTATATACATACTTTCAATTAAGAAGAAAAATGACCAAATACCACTGTTTTTTCTCCCATTGTGAAAAATGAATGAAATCACATATGTCAAGAAAATAAGAGATGAAACATATCCAATACAATACAAGATCTGGAAATAGAAATATAAAGTTTGGATAAAGTTAATGCTATATAGAAAAGTATTTCATACTTTAACCTCAACTTTCCAAAACTATGCCTCAGCACAGGTAATTTGAAGTTCTTTGGTTTAAGATTAATAATATTGCATTAATGAAAAACAACAAATCCTTCTTGTCATTTTTGCCACTTACCTGAAATGACAGGCTTTGAAATCTCATCTGGGCTGAAACTGTAGTGCATTATTTGCATTAGAATCAAGAAATACACAGGACCATCCACCAGTGCCTGCCCAAACCAGTAAGCAGAAGAGTAGGGACCTGAAATCCATAGCTGGGAGTGAATTTTTTTCTGATAAAGAAATAGAGGAAACATCACAGGTCCTGAAAAATTGAGGTTTGAGACACAGCAAAAATATAATTATAAAATCAGTAATTTTTGCCATATCTTTTATATAAATACTGTGCTGATTCAGCAAATGCCACTGCCATTTGCCACACTGCTGCTTCTAGGAATGAAAGCCTCAGGCCAGTCAAACCATTAATAATGGTGACTTCATTACCTAAAGGGAAAAGGGGCCAATAGCACTACCCCATGTTTCATCCTGGAATGAGAAAACACCTTTGCTTCTCAAAGCCATTATTTCTTTTGGCACTATGAAGATTTGAAAATTGCATACAAGTTCAGTGGAAACAGTTTTACAATTTCCTGTAAGATTTTGAGCTTTATGCGGAACTAAACAGTGCATTTATAATTGGCATTCTGAGGTCTAAGAAATGGTTGACTAGTCAGTATCATAAACAGCTCTTTAGAATGGCACAAGCAAGACTTCCTTTAAAACGTACTATTTATTGTCTTAAAGTAAATTAAAATCTTCATGATTACACCGTGGAAACTAGTGATAAACAAGACTTCCTTTAAAATGCTGCACTTTACTTATTGTCTTGAAGTAAGTCGTTACATTGTGAAAACCATTGAGTGACTCATTATAAGCCTTATTATTACAGTGACTGTGCTAACAAGAGGTCTTTAAAAATATAATGTGGACTATTATAACAGTAAAACACAAGAGCAATTAAAACTTTAAATGGGTAATTGACTCTATAAAAAGTGATTCATTAGAAAAACAGCTGGAATACAGATAATATTCTTAAAGAGAGAGTGCAACTAAAGGTGGCAGGAAAGAGAATGATACAACAGGTTGGCGAGCTTGACGTTTCCAATTCATTAGTGTTTTCAATAAATGTTTACTGAGTGCATATTATGTGCCTGGCTTTGTGCTGATTAAGGAGCTCTTATGGGGTGTAAGTTCTGAAGTAGAGGGAATAAAGACAATAAGCAAATAAGTGCACCGATTGTTACAGAATTAAAATTGTGTATGTGTTAAAAAGAAGGGTTCAGGTTCTTATGAGAGCTTTTAGAAAGGAGATGAATTTTAATGAGGGGCTTGGGTCAGAGAGCGTTCCCTTGTGAAGTGATATAACGTTAGGCTCTGAGCAACGAGTAGGTGTTAACCAGGTGACAGGTCAGGAGAAGAGCAATGCTGGCAGACAGAACAGCAGGGGAGAAGGCCCAAGGGGGAGCTTGGTGTGGGGGAAGCTGGAAAGAGGCCAGTGTGGCTGGAGCATAGCTGATATTAAAGAGTTTGGTTATTCATTGTTTCAAGCACAAAAATTAAATGCACCGCCTGCATGTGCATATATGGTCATAGGAGGAACCCTGAGTATTGAAAACATGTGAGATTTTGTTACTCTTCTTACTTTTTAGTCTCCAATGCTGCTCATCACAATGTAAGGAGTAAAACAGGCTGCCTCAGGTATCCAGAAGAAGGCATTACTCAGGCACGAAACCTCATAAGATAGGTGCCCCTGAAATCATGCAGGTCACTGTGAGCTGATGGCAGTTGGTCATACATTTAACTTGTACTTTTTAAAAAACCAATCCCCTGAAATAAATGGATCAGCCTGATCGCTCATTCCTAAGGTCCTATTTGCAACTACCTACCCACATTAATTCTCAATCCTGTATTGTGGCAACTTGGGTTTTGGACAAGTATTCAACTTAACTATGAAGAAGCAGATTCAACCCAATTAGATGATTTGGCTAAGGTCCCACAGTTTATAACTAGTGCGGCAGGCATGAAACTCCTGCTCTTTCTGATCTTATGATTATAACGTTTAGACTGACGTTTTAATAGAAAGTAGAGATTCTGGGCTGTCAGTGAAGGGGGAATTTGGTGCTACTCAGAAATTGGTGCTAAATCAGTTCAGTTCAACATTTATGCAAATTCATTTTCTCTGGTTTGGCAGCTAATGCAGGAGTAGTCCATTCAAATGCCTTCAAGGACTTGACAGATAGAATGAAATGAATCAAACAGATGGATGTTAGAACATAAAAGTGAAGAGGCTTGGAGAAAAACAGACAGCATATACTCTGCATAAAGGCACTGAATTTAAAGAAAAATTTAAAACACTATTCAGGCTGAGGAGGCTATGGATTTTTCTATAAGACTTGATTTGGTCTACGATCTGTTGCCTTGCTATGTCATAAGTCCTCTGAGTACAAGTCATGAGTTTTGGGGTCTCTACTTCTCTCCTCATCCTATGTTTATCCCCTCCTAGAAGGCAGTACCGCTCTAAGATGGTACAGAATATAAATACTGATGAATAATGGTGCATATGTGGAAATGAGGCCCTGGAGAAGAAAGGGTACCCAGGACCACCTCACCAATCTCATATCTTTGCCAAGAGTCACCTTGTTGAATTTCCTGAATTTATTTCTTAGGGATGAAAAACTCACAATTAGTCTCAACAGCCATCTTGGCTCATAAATGACACATGATGTCCATGTTAGCCTATACACTCCCACAGTCAGACCTGGTGGGGCTCAGCCTGAAGGGACCCAAAGAGAGCCATTTCATATCAACAGAGTAGTTTGGACAAGTCAAGACATGCAGGAATGGCTTTGTGGGAATACTTCAGGACACTGGAATAGCTGGTTAAAGCCACTGAGTGGTGCCAGAGGCAGGGTCTGACCTACAGCAAGCTATGTGCTTTAGGAAAAAGGAAAATGAGTTTTCAGAATTGTAGGGAGAATGCCAAGGACTAGGTGGCAAACTAGCAAGAACAATTCAAAGAGGGAAAATTTATCTCACATAGGAACTTTAGGTCAGCTGGACTGGTGGACAGCAAATGCTTTGTAGTTAAGATATCTTTTTAAAGCAGGACTGCAGGTCACTTGCTCATTTTGGGGAGCATCCTAATCTTGGTTATCCAGATGATCGACTAATCTACTTAATGGCCAAGGAAATATATCAGCACCCCTATGTGCCTGTTTCCTCAGTTGTAAAAATTAAAATAATAATATACTAATAAAATATAATAATACCTGCCTAATTGTTTTGTTAGGACATTTAAAAATGTTAATACATATAAAGCACATGGTAAATATTCAGAGTTAACCTGGGGCCACCTATGAACACAGGGAGACATTGTCGTTTCTGCTCTAGAGATTTCAAAAGGAAGGAGGACTGCTCAAGTGTGGCTTGAGAGGATAATGGTATAATACATTTATGAAGAAGATGGGAAATCCCAGATCTTTGTCATTTTCGGATGACGTGGAAGAGGACACTCACAGTTCTTATAACTCCTTTTGAAGGAATACAGAGATTAAAGAAGGGGAAGATGTTGTTGATCTACCTGGATGATTGTCATGCCAAACAATGATCGATGTAAATTGGAGAAAGCCTGATGGTGTGGACCTCTCTGCTGTGGCCTAAGTAAAACTCTGCTATGCAACACCAAGTGTGTTCTTATCTACAGAAGGGACTGGGGTCAAAGTAAACTGTCAGGTTTATGCCAACAAAAATAATGATGAAGTGGATTTTAGCTCAGGTTAGGTTTAGAACTACCCCAAGCCAATCACCCATATCACCCAGGCTGTGGTCCCCACAAAAATAGATGATATCAGCAGCAGATCCAACAAAGAGAGCATGGGCACTTCCCAAGCAGGATATCTATAGGAAGATATCTATCTCACCATCCTTCCTTTCTCCTCCCAGCCCCGGCACTGTTTTACTCAGAAGGAAGACGAGAAGTGGTTGTCCCAGATCTAGGTCGGTCTCCTCTTCCTCTCCAAGGCACTAGACTATAAAGGGGAAAGAAAGAGCTAATCACACCACTCGCCACCTCAGTCCAAGTCCTTTTTGCCACAAGAGGACACTGCAGTACTTGAATTGGATAGGAAATTGATGTTGTGGGCTGCACTGGACTAATTTTTATCAACAAAAAGTGACCAGAAAGCTATAGAATATGCCAAGGTGTATATTTTTATGCAGCCTGTCCCCATTCTAGTCCAATCTGAACATTCTTTAATAGAAACTTCTTTTGGTACATTCCTAAGGAAAAAAAAATATTAGTACCAATAATGATATTAAGCACAATTTATTGAACACATACAATTTTGTGTTTATGTGCTTAATCTCTTGTCTCATTAACTTGGCCAACTCAGCCTCGTGTTCACGTTGCCTTGTTTACTCCTCAAGAAAAGTTTGTGATGAAGCTTTATCTGCATTTCTTTTTGCAGATTGGTGAACCAAGGCCTAGAGGAGTTAAGCTGTTCATGAATGCCACATAATCTGAAGCCACTTTCAGGGTGGTGGAGCCAAAAAGATCTTGGCCATTTCAACTGTCTAACTACTTAGGGTCAAAAATGGTGATAGACCTAAGGTAAAAGTTGTCTTTTCTTTTCCCAGCTGAATGTATTTTATGCTGCTCTATTGATCCAAGTCATCTGAATAAGGCTAGAATGTTACTATCATTGCTAAGGATTGTATAAATATACACGTACACACTCATACACACATCATGTACACTGTGATGGTTTGGAGCTATGTAGCCCCAAACAACATGTTCTTAAGCTTATCCATTCCTGTGGGTGTACAGCTACTGTACGTAGGACCTTTAGGTGAGGTTACTTCAGTTTAGGCGTGGCCTTACTCAGTCAGGATGGGTCTTAATCTTGTTACTGGAGTCCTTTATAAGCAGAATGAAACTCAGAGAGAAAGCCACTGGAAGCAAGAAGGTAAAGGTCAGTGGAACCCAGAAGGGAAGGGAGAGGCCAAGAAAGGCTGCCATGTGCATTGCCTTGTGACAGAGAAGCCTAGAACCAAAGATCACTGGCAGCTAGCCCCAGAATGCCAATCTTCAGGAAGAAGCATCAGCTTGACGCCTTGATTTTTTTTTTTTTTTTTTTTTTTTACCAGGAGGTCCCGGGGATGGAACCCAGATCCCTCCATATGGGAGACAGATGCCCAACCACTTGAGCCACATCCACCCCCTTGACGCCTTGATTTTGACTTCTTCCTAGCCTCAAAACTGTGAGCTAATAAATTCCCATTGCTTAAGCCAACCCATTGCATGGCATTTGCTTGAGCAGCCAAGGAAACTAAAACATACACTTTTATACATATGTATGTGATGTACAGAACATAAAACATCTTGTAGAATTGGTTCATAAAATTAATATGTGAATTTAGCATTTCAAGACTTTTCTTGGAAACTATTGATGGCTCAGTATAAGTGAGGTGATATTACAGTTACTTCAAAATATGTACTTCTGTCAGCCTGAATGTGTTCTGAGGAATTATAAACTCCAGGTAGCCCATTTTAATCATATCCATGAGGACAAGAAAGCAACTCAGCCTTTTGGTATTACATGTTACTGAAAGTCTTAGATCCTAAAATATAAGAAATATGAATTCTAAGTCCTCAGAAAGCAAATGCAAAATTTAGTGGATGAATATGATATAAAATCTTTCAAATTATTGATAATATGGTAAGGCTAAGGATTAAGATCACTACCACCATTATTATTTGATTAACTCCCAATATGCCTCAAGGAATCCACAAATTTGGTTTCCACTTACCACAACATATGCCATATTTTTAAAAAATATCAGAGTGCTAGGTATAAAAATTAAACGTAAGAATTGCCCCTTTTTTTTAAAACTTTCCGGTATGAAATGTGCTTTTTTTTCCCAACAAAAATCAAAAAAAATTTTTTTTTAAAAAAAAAAAAAAGATAATATCAACTCTTAGTAACTGGAGCTGTAGTTCACAATAGGCATTATCAGATATATGTTTAGAGGAACACCACAATGTAATTCGAAAGGAAATACAATTGATAATCAAATTTAAATAACTTACTGAAATGAAATACAATTAATAAAAAGATTTAAACTTATTATTAGTTATATCATATACCACCATAATCATATACAATTTAATAAGGAATGAAATCAAATCATATTTCATTATCTATTTGCTTCTGGCAAATAATTGTAGTCCAGTTCTCCTACAAAAATGAGAAATATCCCATTTATTTGTGTCAAATTATCCTTTTATGTCAGCTGATATTTATTATTCAAATTGTTCTTTTCAAATGCCTCAGAGTCCAACATACCTTTTCATCACCAGATACAATAATAGCACCATTGTATGATGGATCATCTTTGCCATTTCTAGTTCCAAAGCCTTCCAAAGCTATATTCTGCCTCTTCAATGAGCATATAAAGTCATCAATGCTTGACCCTACCATGAAGGAAAAGATCAAAGGATGCAAGGATGAAATAAAACCAGTATCAAATAACATTTTTTAATTTTTCAATAATGTCACTCAAAGCAGACAAAAAGGATTCTCTGAGTATCCCTTAAAATAGCAGAATTAACGCATTGTTTCTAAAACCATCCTGACATCATGGATATGACAAGGTTACTTTACCCAGATCATAGGTATTAACAATTTCTATCAATGTAAAAATTATTAATTCCAGTTACATTGTAGTCCTTGCAGGTATTAATCTTCTATGTTCTTGTAAATTTGGTAAAAGGCTTTGCAGAGCCCAGGAATGCATAAACTTACAAAATGGATACAGAAAGACATCAAAGGCCAGTCAGTGATTCACCTTTCTAAATCCCCTTTTGTGCTTTTTGCTTTAAAAAACATATAGAAGTTACTTTTAATTTATGGTTTATGTTCTCTGGGGATTCTCAGCAAGAACAACATTTACAAGTTGCATTTTTAGCCCCATGTTCACCTGTTTTATTTATGATCAATAAGGGGGTCAGAGGATCTTGTGGTTGTTGTCCCGGTGAGAGAAAGTACATATTAGGAGACAGTCCCCAAGCATAACTTTCTTAATACAATTCAAAGAATAAATATTCCAAAAGACAAGGGAAAAAGCTAATCCCGAAAAGCAATAATCTACATAGAGGAAAATGCAAGAGCAAAATATCACTAACCAAACATATGTAAAATGCTTTTTTCCCCTTTTCTTCTTTCTAAAATGAAATGGTTCCTATGTATATATCCTTGGTATTTCACTCTCCCTAAATGCCTCTCATCTTGGACATTTCATTCAGGCTTTTGAAATATGATGAACAATTCTTAAATCTTCCTCTTCAATGCCTACTTATTTGCTCTGCTTCAGTCCTGCAATTCTTCCTTTTGCAAGACTACTGAAATTTGATTTATCACCAATGCCCGGGATGTCCTACACTCCAAACCTGTTCCTCCTTCTGTCTCCAATTTCTGTAAATTACAATATTTTCTCACTCATATGGATTTCAAAGATCAATTATTTTTTAATTCACTTTTCTTCCTTAATTCCCTTTTCTAGAAGGTTGAAATTTCCTATCTATCATATCTTCATTATTGCTTGCCTTCAAATCTCCCATATTCCATGTTCCAAATCTGAGCCTTTATTATCTCTTTCCTGACCTCATTCAGTATTGTCCTAAATGTTTTCACTCTCTCTAATTTCTGGTATTTCCAACCAATTTTCCACTGTTGCTCCATTAAGCTTCTTCGCATTCTGTTCTATGTCAATAAACTCTTCAAAAGAAAAAAGAAAATCTCAATAGTTCCTCATTATTCATGTTAAAACTCTTAAGTTCTCTTGAGGACATTATGCTGAGTGAAATAAGCCAGACACAAAAAGACGAATATTGTATGGTCTCATTAATATGAACTAAATATGAAGAATAAACACATGGAGTTAAAATCTAGAGTATAGATTACTAGGAGATTGGATGAGGTCTGAGCAGTGGTTTTGATGCTTAATGTATGTAGAATATTTAATTAGATTGACTAAAAGTGTAGAAATGGATAAAGTTGATGGAACACATTATGGCGAGTATAACTAACACAGCTGGTTTTTAAATGGTATTGTGGCTGAAGGGGGTAGTCTAGGGATGTAAATGTCAATTAAAAGAAAACTAGAGAATAATCTGGGGACTGAATAACATAGGGAACCTGGTGGTCAATGAGCAGTGTGGTTAATAGTACAAATAGGGAAGCAGATGTGGCTCAAGCGATTAGGCTGCCATCTACAATATGAGAAGCCCCAGTTTCGATTCCCAGGGCCTCCTGGTGAAGGCAAGCTGGCCCATGCCACAGAGAGCTGACAGCCCACACCGCAGAGAGCTGACAGAAACTGGCACAGCAAGATGATGCAACAAGGCGAGTCACAGAGGAGAGACAGTGAGAGACGCAGCAGACCGGGCAGATTGAGGGCCTCTCTCCCACACCGGAGGTCTTCGGTTCCCCGTGCCTCCTAAAGAGAAAAGTAGACACGAAAAGTACACAGCAAATGGACACAGAGAGCAGACAGCGAGTACTAAAACAACAAAGGGGATGGGAATAAATAAAAATAAATCTTTAAAAAAATAGTACAAATAGAATAATGTTCTTCTATGAACTAGAACAAATGTATGTCACTATTACAAGGTGGTAAGCATATGATGATGCAAGGGAAAAAATACAATCAATGTAACTTATAGACTACAGTTGACTGCAATACTGTAATATTCATGCATCAACATCAAAGAAGGTACTACATCAACCCTAATGGTCAATAATTGGGGGTTATGGAAAATGTTCAAAAATTTACTGAGGTGATGACTACACAACTCTGTGATGAAAGTGAGAGTCACTGAGCCTACACTCTGGTTGGATGGTACAAGGCATGGGACTGTATAACACATTGAACCACGTGGTGGATGATGGACTGTGGTTAACAGTCCAAATATGAAAGCATTCTCTCGTGATTTATAACATGTATGATACTAGTACATGGTGTTAGTAATAGGGGGTGTAATGGAAAAAATATACCAAATGTAAACTATGGACTGTAGTTAGTAGTTATATTTTGATAATATTCTTTCATAATCTGTAACAAATATTCCACAGCAATGCAAGGTCGTGGTCGAGGGGTGATGTCTGGGAATTCTGCACTCTATGCATGACTGTTCTGTAAGCTCACAACTTCTCTAATTAAAAAAACTCTTTAGTTCTATGTAATATATTCCCAAAATTATTTTTACTTTTTAATATACTCTATGCTACAGTCACCTCAAATTAGTAACATTTTTTTCAGGTTCCTCATGTATCCTCATCTCAGTATTATCCCCTCTGCCTGAATTTTTACCCTCCTTTCTCTTCTTATCTACATCAGTTCCATTCTCCAACACAAAGCTCAAATTCTCCATCATGAAAGACTCTGTCCCTGATGTCCCCATTTGGACATAACCTCTCTCCTATTAAAAGCCATAGTTTACAGGATTGTCTGTTGTGTATTATACTTACTTAGTGTACTTCTAATCATCCTCAAGGGCAGAATCTCATTTCTGATACATTTTTCCATATTTTACAAACATTTATGAGAGTAATGTGCAGAGGTGCTCACAAATATTTCTGAATGAATGACTGTCCTTAGTGGAGAGCTGGGTGTATGCAAAGAGGTAGTATCTAGGGCAGAGACTGAAGCTGTAGGGGAATGTGTGAACCACACAGTGGCCCCAGATAATGGTATAAAGCCTCAGCAGGGCCTGACGTTATCAGAGCTACTAGGGGGAAAGAGGGAAATCTTTGGGATGGGTCCTAAGGACTGTCTTCCACATACTTCTGAAGAACTACTTAACCTGGTGATAAGTGCAGATTCTGTGTGAAATTAAAAGAAAACTCCAAATTTTTACCTGTTGTAATTATATACTCACCTGTGCAATTGGTTTCTCTATTTAAAATGCCATATACAATTGTTGGAATTATTTTATCTGGGTTTTTATGTTTTGGGTTCTCAAATTTATTTCGAATGTACTGACCAAATATTTCTGAAAGACTCTCATACTTACATGGCTATCAGTTTCTTTCTTTCTTTCTCTAACTTTAAGAAGAGAACTTTTGCAGCCCTCAGAGAGCCATGCTACTGATTGCTTTACTTGCTTCATTATGGGAAAACAAAACTTGCTCCAGCTCAACAAGGTTACCTATGTCTTTTGCCCCATCACTTTGTATCTGTCCCCAAATTCCAATATCTGTAAAACAAAAATGCAGATTTATAAAGTGTCATTGTAGGTATATATTATCAAGCTTTTCCTATGATCATCTCTTTCACCCAAGGGTGTCAGAGCTAGAGAGTCTTCAGCAAAGAATCAAGCAGTCTAAATCATGGCATTATAGATTGACTGCTGAAGAAATGAGAAAAAAGCAAAAATAATGACATAGCAGAAGAAAATCTTGCATTTTCTGAAGAAAGTCCTGGGTCTGTAGCTTTAAAGGCCTTAATTCATTCTAGCTAAATGAATGAAAATCCTATTTAGACAGCCAAAAAAATTTTTTCATTGCCAGAGATAAACCATCTTGCTATTTCTGACTTTGATAGGTGAGTTAGTAAATATAGATTTCTCTTCCAAGAATAAGAAAATGGTAGAGACAATAGTTGTTATACAACCATGGGTAAAATAAGATAAATGTTACTACTTTTGGAAGAGAATCTGATTAACCCTAGATCTCATTAGAAAGCTAAATGTACATTAAAAAGTATAGTCACTAAAAAAAGATATTAAGTATAAAACTTCGACAGGGAAAAAGAGAGAGAGGGTGATTAAAAAATTATTAATGAAAAAACATACACAAAATGACAAAAATGAACATAAAAGAGAACAGTAAAGAGTAAACACAGTAATATGTAGTAAACCAGAAACAAGGATATACCTTAGAAGCAATCAGAAAGAAAAGACAGAAAATTTTCAAGGCATGATATTTATACTGACAGCAGACCTTCCAACAGCAATAATGGAGTTACAAAGACATTGAAATGTCTTCAAAGTATACATGAAAAATAACTGTCAATTTAGATTTCTGATATATCTTTCTCTATAGTACTCACATCAACTAATATTATATATTTATTGTCTGCTCCACAAAGACTTAGTCTGGAACACTGCTGTATTCTACATGCTTAGTAAGATGCATGGTATAAAATAAGGAATCCAAGATGGGAGAACAGCAACGAGAGAAGAGGGAAGAAAGGGACAGTGGTATATTTCTTCTCTGCACTAAGTCCTCCCAATCATAGCACCTGTGATGGTTAGAATAATGTGTCAACTCGACCAGGTAATTGTGTCCAGGTGTTTGGCCAAGCAAGCACTGGGCTAATTGTAATACGAGAACATTTATGGACTTTGGTCACCAGTGAGTTTACTGTGTGGATGGCTGATTATATCTGCATCAATCAGGGAGCTTGCCATCAGCAATGGGTGACGCTTTTATCCAATCAGTTGAATGCCTTAAAAGGAGAAGTGATTTTAACATTCAGAGAGAATTTCCCAGCTCATCTTTGGATAGTCAACTTCTCTTAGAAACTCATCAAGGACCTTCATTGGACTTCCATTGGAGCCCCTGGTTTGCAGTCTGCCTGCAGAACCTGGACTTGTGCATCCCCACAGTCATGTGAGAGACTCTTATAAAATCTCATATTATTGACAGATATCGCCTGTCGATTCTGTTTTCTGAGAGAACCCTAATACAGCACCTCTAAAACCATGTAATATCATTCAAAGTATTTTCAAGATAAAACATTGCTCAGAAAGATAAAATTCAGGTTGATGTTGATTTTTTTTCTTTTACCTGATTCATCTAGAGCTGATTTTCCTTCTAGTTTCAGGAACACCTCATTCAATGTTGTCATGGGAACACTATAATTCTCAATGCCCAGGTTAGAATATCTGTCAAGATCCCTATAAAGATCTAAAAGAATACAAAAGTAGGTTAAAAGAATGTGATTTCTAACAATAGTGGTAATAACTATATTTTTAAAATTAGAAAACATTTGTGATAACACAAATGCATACATGAGAAACAAAACTGCATTATACACATCCTCATATTTCTAAAACTATTTACACAGTGTGTTAGTTTCCATATTTTCTTGAGTATAAAAGTCTAAACATTTATTTTTCCATTCTTAGAAAACTATATATGTGGTTTTTAAAAATATCATATTTTATGTAATTTGTTTTAAACTTTTTAACTACATTAGATTATGGGAACTGTTTAATTCTAAGCTCCCATTAATTAAAGAATGATTTCCTGAGGCTAGAGATTTGTATTTTCATGTTAAGGATAATTGTTAGGCAACTATTGTAAAAAATGCAAAAGAACTATGTCTACAGAAATAATTAGGTGCTATAGAACCTTCCCTAATGAAAAAAATATCTAAATCAAATGTAAGTAAAAATGTATTTCTGTAACTTTGCTCTTTCTCTCGCTCCTCCCTTCAGTTGCTAAATTCTTTAAACCTAATAAAGTAAACACATTTTTATAAGCTACACTTTTAAAAAAGCAATTTACCTCAAAACTCTTGGGAAATGAAAGGGCACGTAGGGAGATACAATAGAAAAATAATAAAGGCAGTGGTCCTTAAACCTTTTGGGTTTGTAGTACATACAGTTGTGAATCCTACAATGTTTGGCAGTATGCAAGCCCGTCATAATTACTATTTAATTACTCAGATTATAACATTACATAACAGTGTTTATTAACCAACCTAAATACTGTGTACAAGTCGTTTAGCTCCCCTCCAATACTGTGCCACTGTTTGCACAAACCTTTTTCTGCCATGACGGTACTCCTGAGAAAAACTTCCCAAATATTCCTAATTTTAGCTTGATGTCATCCTGCATCTCTTAATTGCACATTTTGTATCTTCATGCCTCAATTTTCTCATAAGGGATGTGAGGATAATATCAGAGTCTAATATTAGAACTGACCTTAGGGAACATTATATACATCAGTGCACAATGTCAAGCATTTAGTAAACATAAAAATGTTTGCTCCTCTTCTTAGTTGCCATCGTTATTGCTGGTAACATTATTCTCAAATCATTCTGTGGTCTCTGACTCTGTTACCTGGAAATTTGTTTGTCCTTTCCAAAGGCAAAATACATACAAGATTGTCTTCACTTTGTGCTGTTAATTTGGCATCAAGGATGTGCTGTTTAATGAGTGACATTATACTCTCTGGATCACACATTTCATTCAGGTGCAAACTGACATTAAAAAGAGTAAGTTAGCTCTTTCATCAAATGTAACAAATGTGTCACAACAATGTGGGATGTTGGTGATGGGGCAATGTATGGGAGTCCTATATGGTATACATGAGAGTTTTGTAAACTCATAACTTCTCAAATTAAAATTTTTTTTTTTTAAAAGAGTAAGTTATCTCTAAAAAATAATTTCCTAGGCATGTGGTATGTGCCTATCAATTCATAATATTTATGAGCTGAAAAATGCATAATCTACTGGAAGAAGCAGGACATAAAAAAAACCTAATCTGTAGGAGGTGACAGAGAAGCTACCGTAAGGGCTCATTAGAGACAGAGGATGACCAGAGAGCCTGATATCTCTCATGTAGAAGAGAGAGATCAGCCAGATCTTGGCTGGGGGGAGGGGCGGCATGGCAGTGGTATGCCCAATTTTGTTTCCATCTACTCAAAAACTCAACCTTGAGTTCTCCCTTGACAAGAAGGTATAAGTCCTGCAAAAAGCTAGGACTCGAACAGGCATCCATAAAATGCAAGTAATTTGGTGGAGTCCTTAAGACAACTGGCTTCATGTCAGGCAGACCCAGGTTCCAGAGCTCAGGCAAATGGCTTAATGTCTCCAAGCATTGGTTTTCTCATCTGCAAGATGAGATGATACCCAGCTCTCACAGGATTTCTAAAAATGGGCAAAAATTAAGTATATATGAGTTAATACAGAGCCTTGCCCTAAGTAAATGCTCAATAAACCTTAGATTTTTTTTTAAATCATTTTTGAACTGAAATTTATTCAAGTCAAGGCTGTTCTGCTTTTTGATGAAAACATAAATTATCATAAAATTATTGAATTTTAGAAACCCTATTATTCATCATAACCATTGAAATTTACTGAGCTGGTGAAGTGATGAGGGCATCACAATTGATGACAATGACATAAACCTAAAAAAATCAATTTTAGAAGAAACTATTCTGTGTTTATAAGGCCCTGTGCTAAGCACTATCAAGGATACCAAATAAGAAGAATATAATGCTTTCCATGATGGGGTTTATAACATAACTGCAATACGAAGCAGCATATTATAGACATGAGGGAGAGGGAAGTTGAGTGAAATCAGTTAAGCACTTTGCACTTTACCAGGGACTCACTCATTCAATATGTTTTGCCTGAATTTTCACTCCCATTTAATAAATGAAGTTACTGAGAATCAAAGAAGTAAATTAGGTTGCTTAAGACAACAATTTAAATGAGTTTGCAGAAAAGAGGGAGCTCATTGAGGAAAAAGTATTCAAAAAAGACTTTGAAGAATAAATGATACTTAAATATGGTTAAGTGGAGTTGGGGAAGACATGGCAGATGGAAGTCCCATTTCATGCATAAACAGGAGAACAAACTCTGCAACACACCTAGAGAACACGGAGTTGTTCCTTTAGTTGGAGGGTATTGACTCAGTTGGTTTGTAATCAGCAAAAAGGATGGAATGGCAGATTTGAGCAGTTTAAGCACTCTAGGTAAGGAATGGGGGATCCATTTAATCATGGGGATGATGCAATTTAAACAGTGTTTTTAGAAATATTAATATTTAATGAGACGGATTCAAAGCAGTTCCCACCACACCTGTAATCTTGGTTCAGACTCTGCCACTTATAAATCCTGTGAGGTTGGGCAGCTTATTAAAACTTTCTCTCATGTGGTATCCTCATTTCTTAAAGGATAATAGTTATACCTTCTTCTTAGAGTTATATGGAGGATTAAGTACAATAATATGCATATTCTATATGTAAATATTTTAGCAAATAGCTAAAACATAACCAGCACTTAATACATGATAGACATTACTTAAGCATGATAATAATGATTATCAGAAAGAGAAGAAGATAGAAAAGAATAGAATGATGGAGAGAGTGAGGTCAGGAAAACCAGAGAAGACTACTGAAATTAAGGTGAACAAAAATAAACATCTGAAGTATGATAGCAGAAAGGAGCTGGAACATGAATAAATTAATCTTCGCAAGCAACATATGGGAATATTTTCCAAAACTTTTATTTAAACCTAGTTTAATCATCTTCTTATCCTCAGTGTCTATGATCTCACACATCCTGCACTCTGGCTAAAATAGCAATTGTGGCTTAGTTTCAGCAGAATTCTCTTGAAATGAACTTACTAGTTTTGTAGCCTCCTTTGATAGACTAATATTGATATCATATGACCCCAATATTTCTAACATGTTCTAATATGTCTCCAACATTATGAGCTTTACCTTAAATGGTAGCCAATGTCCCATTTCTTTTTCAGGAATAGAGACGAACCTGCACACTTCAGCCTCCCACTGGATATAAACACCTTCTTATCTAAGTAGAAAGAACCAAAAAAGAAATCATATCAAGGTGTTATTCCTTCATATTTATAAAAGACAGAATGAACTCATTTATAAATAATGCATTTAGGAGCTGATCCAATAAAATAGATATTCTAATTCTAGTCATATGGAAAACACTTTCTTTGTCATCCAAAAAATAAATGATTAAATATTGTTAGTCTATTCTCTAGTATATTTAGAAAAGTCATCATACATCAAAGGATCTAATCGTGTCAAGTTCACCTGACATCTATACTGAATAAAGCTTGAGTACATCAAATAGTTTTACAATCAATTAGCTGCTTTTCAATGGGATCAGAATACTTCCATAGGGTAAAGTATTCTGTTATGCAGATACTCAAATGGATCGGAACAACATTCTCCTGTCTTGGCTCATTGCACAAACCAGTGAGATATAGCTGTAGGACATAGCGCTTCGTATTCCACGCGTGAGCCTAATTCTGACTAAGATTCATGAAAGGAATCCAAGAGTTACCAGCCAGGATGTCAGCCTCATCCATGAACTGGGTGCTGAAGAGAATGACTCTGTCTGACTTTCTCTCTTTCAGAAGGTTTCATACTTTGTGCCTTGAAAGGGGATCTAATCCAGCAGTTGGTTCATCCAATAGCAAAACCTGCACAGTTAGGGAATCACATAAAAGAATTTTTCCCTTTCAGGCAAGGTTCTTTTTAAAAGGAATATGTTTCTAAAAGTATTTGGGAAAGTTACTAGAGCAGTTAATATTTTATTGTAAAATTCTCTTACATTTATTATTTGCAAAATAAGTGTGATATAAAATAATGTCATAACCTTCAATGTGATTTCACCAGTAATTTTAATCCTACTTACCTGAGTATCTCCTAAAATGGAAATCCCAAGGGTTAGTTTCCTTTTTTGTCCACCACTTAAATTTTGAGCAAGGAGGTCTTGAATATTTTCCATTTCTAAGTCCAGTAAAACTTGTTGTACCTAACCAAACAAAGAATCTTTAGACCAAAACCCAAAATATTTATTTTAAAAACACTATTATTTTGCTGTTTTTTTACAGAGACCCTTTTTTAAACCTTTAGGCAATCTTTCTACAGGATTAATTTAACCAAAATACATTTAGAATTTTGCTAGATAAATAATTTCTTTTTCACGGCTGTGTGACTTCTAACACACCCATGTACCTCTTGCTCCACTTCTTGTGGCTGAATCCCTCTTATTTTTGCAAACAGCCTGAGATTTTCTCTCACGGTGAGGAAATCAAATTGCACATTGGATTGTGGACAGAATCCAGTGAGTTTGCTGATGTTTTCCAGGTCAGCCATTCCTGAAAGTGTGTGATTATAAACGGGTGACTGAACCGACAAGCAGAAAGTAGAAGGTTAGTGTAGCCATTGGCCAATTTAATGTAATTATGAATTCCAAAAATATAATTGGATCATGCTTGTAAACTGATCTGTTAATCTGGGCATGATTAAGTTATGATTAGGGCGTTGACTGGCCCACGTCAGTAGGGTGTTGAGCCCCACCCCTTGGTGGGTGGGGAGTCAAAAATAAAAGGCATGGCAAGAACAGAGTTGAGAAGTTTTTTGAGAAGAAGTTTTGATGTTGGAAAGAAGGCCCCAGGAGAAGAGAAGTGAGCCATTTGCCTGATCGTCTACAGCTGACCTTGTGAAGGAAACAGGAGCTAAGCCCGGAGAGAAACGCAGCCCCGGGAAGAGAGGAACCCCAGAAGCCCAAACCCTGGCAAACGTTGGCAGCTGTCTTGCTCCATCACGTGACAATGGACTGTGGTGAGAGAAGAAACTTAACGCTTTATGGCCTGGTATCTGTGGACTTCTACCCCAAATAAATACCCTTTATAAAGACCAACACATTTTTGGTATTTTACATTAGCACCCCTTTGGCTGACTAATACAGTTAGCATCAGGATAAAATATCCTGCTTCACTTAAGATATTTTAAAATGGAAAAAAATAGATGTGAACCACTAGATTCATTTAAATATATTCTACCTAATTAAAAAACTTCAAAGTAATGTTCAAAATAACATCTGTTCTAGTTGGGATGTTCATTAGTAACTAAATAAGCCTAAAGCTAATTGTCATGAAATATTTAAATCACAAGCAACATTTTCCCCAAATAAATAGAACATTAATTCCTTAGAAAAAAATAACTTAAAGAAACTTCTAAAATGTTTCTCTTAAATACCCGGGTGTGACTAATCATTAGCAAAACTTAAAAGGACAATTAATTTGTTTCTCCATGTACTCATCTATGGATAATTATCCTCTCACCTGAGGTTGGGACCGGCAGTCACTGAGCACGTTTAACAGGGTGGTTTTCCCAGCTCCACTGTGGCCAAGGAGAGCAGTGATCTGTCCTTCATATATGTCAAATACCAGACCTGGCATATGTTTTAAAAATAAAATTATACTCAGAAGCTAAATACTAACTTCACATTCTCTGATTTTTAAAAAATCTTATAGTATTAATATATTTGGCTAGCAATATGAAATCCATCTCAACACTCTTTTTTTTAAAATTGAATCTCATATGAATCACACTTTATAGCTGTAGCATTACAAATGACATTATTATGTGGTTAACAATTTTTTTATAAAAGTAGTTTTTACCATAAAATAGTCAGACTATATAATAAATACATAAAATATATAAATAAATAAATTAGGATTAAAGATTTTGTTGAGTTGAAAATAATAAAGAATAGCATGAAGATATCATATAACTTTCAAACACGTAAGATTATAAATGACACAACCAATTTTCTAAAATTGTTACATGGGTTTTACTTTTAAGAAAACATCATGAGTTCAAATAAAGGAGAGGCATATTATCTGGAATATCTGTTTTTAATCTTTACAAGACCCTACCACAATGAGGCATAGTCACTAAATCAAATTGCCATGTAAAATATGTTATTTTATTACCTTTCAATGCTTCCACTTTTTCATGCTTTCCTTTATATTCTTTCTTAAGATTTTTGATTCCGAAAAAAACAGGAAAACATTTTGAGGACAGGGTGGAGGTGGACAGAGGATGGATAAAGCAAGCCTTTGAGACTGTGAGAAAACCTAGGGCTCTTTTCCTTCACCTGAGCACAAGTGACTGGCAGGAGCATCCAGGGCATTTCTTTAGAAGCAACATCCCTGATCATCACCTGAACAGGTTGTGATGCAGAGGCAGCAGCTAGCAAACGGAAATATAATGCTATAAGGACTGTGAGAAATGACTGGATGAGGAAAAACCTGGAGATGAAATCAATGGTTAGGACAAAACGTGGAAGAGAAAAGAGAAGCAGCACAACAAAACATAAAGATGCTGGAGCCAGACCATTCTGGGTCAAGTCCCAGCATGCACTCACTAGCTCTGTCTCCAGGCTCAGTGCTCTTAGTAGTAAAATGCAGATGCCAATATTAACTATCTCATAGGGATGATTTGTGGAGTAAATAAGATAATATGTGCAATGTAGTAAACCTCCAATGATGATGAGAGAGGAGGAAGTCAAAGAAATGAGTGATTATGGAGAAATGGATTTAAAATATATTGAAGGTGTACAATAAGCCAGTCCCTGTGCTAAGCATTTGATCTGCATTAGTTTCTTACATTATTACAACAAACCAGCCAGTCAGGTTATAATCCAGTTAAGTATGGACATAACAGCAAAGAGGATGGGCAGGGAATTGGAATGAATGGCTTTGATGTTGAGCACATATGGGTTCACATACTGCCTCTTTTCCTAAACCATGTGAACTTGCGCAAGTTTCTTGGCTTCTCCCAGTCTCCATTTCTCCATCTTTTTAAAAGGCAATAAAGAATATTAGCTTGTTTTATTCCTTCCTTTCATCTACACAATAGAAATTATGACTTTTCCCGCTATGCTTTAATAGAATTTATCCATAGGTTGCAGTAGTAGATTCTAGGTTAGATAGAACCCACTTCCTGGTTAGTGTAATAATGCATCTTAATTGACATTTCATTCTTCTGCTTCTATACTAAGTGGTGATGTGGGCCCAGCTGACTTGGCTTATGGGATGGTGTGACCCAGAGTTTCAGAGAATTCATGTGTTGGGCCTCTGGACACAGTGCAGGTCTTGGGAACAAAGCAGGACTGGCACTCTTTGGTTACCTAGACCATCCTAACACTCAGCTACATGAGGCTCTCTGTGTCCAACACCTCCATCAATTACTAGAGATAATTTTCCTAGAGTACAGGATTAGTCTTATTCCTACAGTTGATAGTCCTTCAATACCGTTCTCCTTCCCCTCTGGATAGATCAAAAGGCCTTCTCTCAGCATCCATTGCCTTCCATAACTGCTTTAATAGCATCTGATTCTGGCCTAGGCACTGGAAGGGAATAGAAGTTAGAGCCCCAATTTGTAGTAAGATCACAATTCTTGAGAACACAGCACTAATGCATGAAGAATGAGAGACTACTACTCCTTTCTGACTGTTCATATCAAACCTATGGTCTTAGAAGCTAAATATTTTATGCTGTATGGATCACAAATGTACAATTAAAATATATGGTGGAAGAGGTAGATCTGGAAAAATTTCATTGAGGGGTGAGACAAATACAACATTAGGTGTTGGGGAAATTTTGAACAAATATCTAGGGAACTTGGGATTTTCTAGTTGCTTGGAAATCAAAGCAACCAGCATTGAATGAAGCATGAACATCCTCTCAGAGGGAAGAAATGTATGACACTACACTCTTAACTTCTCATAGTTCTTTCCCATTCTTTGGGGTGTCTCTCTCCCTTTTTCTGCAACACCTGCCCCTGCCTCCTTATCTTATTTGTCAGGAATGGAAGACAAGAGGGACAAGGTGAATTACAGAAAAAAGGGGTGAGAATAACAAGGGAGATGATAGCAGATTCTATCATAAAGTGGGGATCATCGAAAGGGGAATCAAAGTATGAGAAGGAAAACTAACAGGTAATGAGGAAAATGGAAATATGAAGATTTATTCATTGACAGTAGTTGCTATACAATAATGTATTAATAAATGTAAATGCTGGCAATGTGAGAAAGCAGAGTGTTATTAAGAGTGAATGTAGGGGAGAGGATATGGCTCAAACAACTGAGTGTCTGCATCCCAAATGGGAGGTCCCGGGTTTGATTCCCAGTGTCTCCAAAAAACAAACAAGCAAACAAATGAAACAACCAACACAGGGGAGCCAATGTGGCTCAGTGGTTGAGCACTGGCTTACCATATACACGGTCCCAGGTTCAATCCCTGGCCTCAGTACTTCAAAAAAAAAAAAAAAAAAAAAGTGAATGTAGCCTTTCATAGATGTAGCAGCCTGGTGTAGATGGACCCAAGGGGCACAGAAGGAGATCATGGCTCATATCAGTGTTTTGCCTGATTAGATACTTGGTCTCTGACCCGGTCTCCATTTGGGCCTCAATGTAATCTATTACGTGATGGCTTCTTTCCCAAGGAATTCTGGAGACACTGGTTCAAAAGAGTCATTCAACAAAGAATCAGAAGCTATTTCATTCTCAAGGGCCATATGGTCAGCACTTTGGCACTGAGACCAAAAAGAGGACTTCAGGAAAAACCAGGGAGAATGCCAATGTCCATATTCAGCTACATGAGCAAGAGGCAATTTAATATTGGGTCAGTCACCACTTTAAGGGGTAGAGTCACTCTCAGGCAACATAGCAATGCAACCCCTTTGATATTAAACCTCAACACACATTATCAACTTAGTTATTACTGTTTTAATAGGCTTTTGACATATTCAGAATAGTGAGGAAAAATAACTGAGATGTTACCATCTAATATAACACTTCGAGTATGAGATACACAAACTATTGTTAACTAAATAAAAAACTCCTCAAATTGAATCAGATGTTTCAGGAGGAATTTAAATTTAATATTAAGAACAACTTTAATTTCAGTTTGGCCAGAGAGTTAAATACGTTCCCCAGAGTTGCTGACTATGTTGAAAAGCAGACATTGTGTCATATGTTGACAGTATTTGAAAAAGCCAGTAAATGAGTGATGAATCTAGAGCAAAAGGTATTCCAGAGAACTTGGAACAGGAGACAACAAAATCAGTTACAACCACCTGAGAATAGAAGAAATGGGGCAAATGCATGATAATGAAGGTGCAAAGCGAAGGGCTTCCTGGTGGTGAGTCCTATCATTGTAGACATAGATTGATAAGTATTCATCTCAGCAGGAGTAGTATAGGAAAAGGGCTAGAAAATGCCTATAAGTGACAGAGAAAATGGAATATGGGTGAGCTGTGGAAGTGTCCATGAGATAATAAAGGTGATTGATTAAACACTATCCCGAGTTTACATTAATGTATGTTACTTATATATATGTGGAACTCATTTTCCTGCTGATGAAAACTTTTAAACACCCTATAAAAATTCATATTTAATCATTTTGAGAAGTAGCTCATGTGTATTTTTCAAGAAAAATAAAAATCTGGCTAGATATATGCATAATCTTTCTGTTTCAAAGGTAAGAAAGAAAAGCAGGATAAAATTAGTGCAATCTTGACATTTCACATGCCTATTTTGAAAGACTATTGGAAGGGCTTACTTAAATATTTTGAAGTAAAAAAGACAAAATTTGAAAAGGATGCAGTGAAAAGTTAGGAAAGACAGGATAATATTAAGACACTACATTTGTGTAACACAGACTGTAGACTACTCTGCAAAATAGTTTAACATTCTCCCTAACTTATAAGATGATACAAGGTCAGTATGCATAATTATTGTCACTTTAAAGGTAAGTCAAAGGACAACAAAAGGGTAAAGTGTCTCGCCACCTGAAAGTGTCAGGCCAGACCAGTCTGTTGAACCTAAATATGACATATTCTCTTTTCTAAAGGCTGATGTTATAAAAAGGGAAATAAGGAAAGTTACATATAAAGAAAGGTTCAAAGAAAAATGCCAACTCACAAAATATGCTTGCAAATTCTAGAATTCATATTACCTTTGGTGAATATTTTAGAAGAAACTGAAACAAATAAAGGGAAAAGGCATAGTCAAGTTGTCTTATTAGCAATGCTTTCCTAACACACGCAGATCTTCCAGAAAAAGAGGGTTTGAATCTCACTAAGAGAAGTTTATGAGGGAAAGTCTCCCTTGCATTATCAGTCTCAGAGTTGTTAAAGATCTGGGAGCCGGTCAGCAAAACTATGAGAAGGGATGAGAAGCTATGGTCACAAAGACAGAGTTTATGAGATCGAGTGAAAGAGAAAAATAAAGGACAATGAATTCGTCCTTGGAGATAAAGATTCTCTGGGAAAGCAGAGATGTATATGAATGAAATAGGTTAATTCTACCAAATATATATTTCTGGTTTTATCTGTTTGACCAAGAAGGGGGAGAAATATAGAGATTTGTTTTTAAATATTTTCCTGTACTAATAAGGTGAAAGAATCCAAATTTGTAACCATGATGGTTTAGAGAATTCCATCTCCTCTGAACGATCTACCTACTGTCTAATTATGTCTGAATTTCCTCTCAAAGAGACCTGCAACATTTCAGTAAACCATCAAAATCAAATTTTTCCAGTATCACATAATCTTAAATTTTATAAAATCAGATTGAAAAGGAGCTTCAGAATTAATCTAAACAAGGCTTTATATGTCATATGAATGCCCGATACAACATCCTGATTGCCAGTGGTAGAGAATATATCATTCCCAAAGACCTGAAATACAATTTGTTGAGTCATCCATGGTGAAGCATAATCACCTAATACTAAGCCAAAAGCTACTCCTTGTGTCACCAATCCACTGGTCCTGCGAAAGCTCCCCCTGGAAATGCTGATTTCTCCCCAGACCTTGTTAAAATGTTCTTATCTTCTAGGAGGGTATTTTGAATTTTATAAAAAATATGATGCTATCTAATAGCTATTTGTGTCTCCCTTTTATCTTTAAGGATACAAAAATGACTTTCATTTTCACATGCTTTATTGAAGTTCAGATACACTACATGTATCATTTTCTCTGATCTCTCAGTTCAGAATCTTGTCAAAATTGATATGAGGTTTTCTAAAAATCATTTCTCTTAGTGAACTCAAACTAGCAACCACTTATTAGATTTTCCATTTAATAAACTATTTCCAACTTTTTCTAAAACTTCAGCCAGAACAATTTTCAAACTCAGCAAGTCACAGCTGTTGATATATAATTTCTTCTATTTCAAAAAGCAGGGGGTACCTTTGTGATTTCATCTTTTTTAGTACCTCTTTTGATATGCTTACAGATTACTAATAGTAGTTTACTGAACTTTCCCTCAATTACTTCAAGTCACTTGCATTTTAAAGATGTATCAACAATGCAACATAACCTCATTTACAGTAACCAGACATCTTATTCTATTTATTAACCATAAAATATACTTATTATGTCTGTCCTGATATAATTTTCCTTGACAGGCAGAAATGAGAGCAAATACTAATTGAACTATTCTGTTTTCTCATTGCTCTATTTCTACTGTAATAGGTACAACCAATGTTATCACACATAACAGCAGGCAGCCAGCCCTAACCCCAGCAACACACACACATGCACACACACACATAAGATATCATGACACAGCATAAATCTTCAGACTTAGAGGTGTTCATTGGAAAAAAGAAGTAGGGCTTATATAGACATTATGCTATGTTAAAAAGATAAAATTTCACTTAGTACACATCTGAATTAATGATCCAAATGATTGTTTAGGGACAGGAAGTCAAGAGTCAGGAGTCCACTGCCTACCCAGGTTGGCGTCACATCCTGACTACTTGGAGTCAAGCCCAGTGGTGAGCTGCCTGCCCTGGGCAGAAGTGGAAGCAGGGGCAGCCCCTGGAAGCCCTGGAATGGGGCTAGCAGTGCCAGCAGGTTCAAAGCCCAGAATTGCCTCCTCTAATGGAATATGAAACTTATAAAGTCAGAATGGAGGAAATCATCAAACTGCTTCTTAAGAAGCATGAGAGTGAAGTCACGTTAAGCAACCACTTCATTTTTTTAGAGCAGAACAAAGCTGGCATGAAAAAAATATAAAAATGTTATAAGAAAAAAAAAAAAACAGTTTAGACCAATCCCACATAAGCATATGGTTGTAAAATTGAAATAGAGTAAAAACAAATGAAATCCAACAGTGCTTTATGTAAATAATAAATAATAACCAAGTAGAATTTATTCCACCAATAGAATTTATCACATTAACAGATTTTTTTAAAACCATGCCATTTTCTTAATCCATACAAAATACAATTTGATCAAGTTCAATATCCATACATTTTAATAAAAATTTCTTACCAACCTAGAAATAGAACATACTTAACCTTCTATCAAAAATCTGAAATATGCCAAATCGCAATGCCTAGCTATTTAAAAAGGGATGCAAAATACTTTAATATGTTAGAAGCTAAAAAAATTAAGCTGTCTTAAAAAAGAAGCAGTGATAACACAAAATTCTGTGATTGAAATAAAGTTGGAAAATGAAAAAATTAAGGACACTGTAAACACTATATTAATTTGTTTTCAAAAATAGAGTTTTGATAGATAATATTATGACAATAATGAAAACCTTCATGGGACATAATATTTCTTACTTTGGAGGCTTTTAAAAAGCACAGAGAGCCATATACTCTGTATTCTAGGAAACATAATCCATAACTTGAGTCAAAAGTTCTCTTCTTTCTTTACATCTCCCCTTTTCTCCTTCTTTCTCCTCCCTGAAATTTGTCTAGTATATACTAAAAGGTGAAAGGCAAACTCCAGAGATCCACAGGTAAAGACCTTACCTTTCTATAGGCATTTGACACACAATTAAAATATTGTTAACTTAATAACCTCCTATGGCCTGTCAGGTGAGTTAGATGGGGAGCACTTGGAGATTCCTAAAATCAAATCTCAAATACTGGCTAATCTTCATTTAGTTCTGACGCAAACATTCACTCTATAGTAATCAATAATCTCTTGCAAATCTCTCTTTTTAAAAAGAAACAAACTAAAGAGTTAGAACAAAATCTTAGAGAATGATTCCATAAACAGTAAAGAATACCATTAAGCTTGTCTTAGAATTTTGATGGGAAAAAACAGATAATTTATATTCAACACATAGTAGACAGTTACTTTAACAGAATGCAATTAATGAAATTGTGTTTCATTACAAGCATGCTGCTACTTACTGGGCAAAATTGTGTCGAAATATAAGGTCAATACCAAATAAAGAAGAGCATCAAACACCAATATGAAAAGAGTTGTGATTATTAGATATGGGTTCTTTGAAGAATCCAAAAGGACATTAGAATTCTCATCATAGTCCAAATGTATAAGCTGGGGAAAAATAGATACATTGAATTTAATATTAATTATTACGTCTAATTTTTGCAAGACTCTTACAATACTAAAGATAAATAAGCTATAATTCCTGTCTTTACAGAGCTCAGGTCTACTGAAAGACACATCAGTGGATCCATCTGACCACAAAGAAACGTGGAAAGTACCACAGTGCATGGGGGCACCGAGTACTTAGCGACCCAGAGGCAGCAGCAGGTAAGTCCTCTAGGAGGAGGTAAAAACTCAAGGAAGGTGATATTTGAGATGGACCTTCTCTAGGATTTTGTCAAGCTTAGGATGGGAACAAAGGAAGCCATTCCAGGCAGGGGCCGCCATTTGAGAGTAAAAACCTGGAGGAGTGAAAATACCTCTATAGTTGGGAAAAAGCCAGAAAAATTTCTTACTGAACTTTAGTAAGGTGCAAAGAATTTATATGTAACATATCCTTTTGTTTAGCATTGTGCAGTGATGATGTCATGACAAGAATTAATTTTTCTGCAAGGAGGTTCAGTTTCATGTAAGAAGAAAATGATAAATTATAGAACTGGCTAATTTTAACAAATCAATTTCTACCTAATTCCTGGTTTTCAAATGTTTGTGTTAATATTAAGTGTTCACGCTTTCTGAGCATTAGATCAGACAAATGTATTGGGATAATCCATTAAAAGTAGAAACTGAACCACATCAATAATGAAGTGACTTTTAAAAATTAATTGTGCTTAGAAAAATTAAAAATTTTCCTTTCTTATGAGTTTATGTTTGTAACAGTGAGTGGGAATTTTTTTTTTAATTTTTTAATTTTATTTTTAAAAAGATACTTAGATTACATAAATATTACATTAAAAATATAGGGTTCCCATATGCCCCACTCCCCACACCTCCCACACCTCCCACACCCTCCCACATAAACATCCTTCATTAGCATGGCACATTCTTTGCAATTGATAAACGTATTCTCAGGCATTGCCACTGAGCATGGACTATAGTTCATACTGCAGACCACACTCTCTCCCACACAGTTCTGCATGTTATGGGACGATTTAAAATGGCCTTTATCTGTCGTTGCAGTGTCACTCAGGACAATTCCCTGGGAGTGGGAATTTTAATGCTTAGAAGACCTAACATGAATTATAAGAGGAAAACTGTTTTGACATTTTGTAACAAATGAAACAATTACATTGACTCTCACCTGGGCCATTCCAGCGGTGAAGGCAAAGGCGCTAAGAAGACATAAGTTCCATTCCAAAACTGCAGGAAGATGTCTGAACAATGCAGTGAATCCCAGGCTCCTCCAAAAGACAATAAGGAGCAAGATGACCAAACCAGTAAGGAAAGGTTTCTTTATCAACAGATTCATCAGGAACGCTAAAGTTATCTGAGAAAGGAGAAAATCGAACTGGTTTGTAATCCTCTGATAATCTTCAGTAGCATAAAATATATAAAAGCATATTTATCAGTTTTTCCAACCCTAGAACTGCCTTATGCACACATTGCAAAAAGAACAGAAGAGTTACAACCAGGATTATCGCTCGTGACAAAGGAATGGCAGGTTTCTATGGGAAAGACCCACATGAGGGAAAGACAGAGAAAGAATTTAAATTTACCAATTCACCAAAGACAGGCCATAGAATAAAAAGAGATCAAAGACCACCACGAAGCCAGTGAGCTTGGGTAGATTTTACTATCATAGCCATTAAAGTGGCCATAATAAAGACAAAGCCAGAGTACATCAGACCCCAGGGGAGCCTAGCACAGGAACAAAACATCAGGTCAGATTGCTGCTACTTTTTCACTTCATTCTTCAGTTACTCAGTAGATAATCTGTGAAGTGAAGCTTACTATGTATCAAGAATGAAAGGAATACAGTAGACTAATAAATCAGAAAGCTGCTGACCCTTGGAACTTTTTTTGGGGGTGGGGGGGGTAATAAGCAAGTAAACAGATAAAATAGGTACTCATTGCCAGATATGAAAGAAATAAACTGGGTGACATAATGAAAGTAATTGGGAGAGGTTTCCAGAGAGAGGTTTTCCAATAAATCATCTAGTAGAATATGTCTGTCCTCATGAAGAAGAGTCAGAAAATTTTTTCTCTAAAGAACTAAAAAGTAAGTATTTTAGGCTATATTTAGGCCGTAAAATAAATATTGCAGCCATAGGGTCTCGGCTGCAACTACTCTACCCTGCCACTGTAGCACAAAAACAATCACACAAACTATGTAAATAGATAGGTATGTCTATGTAAAAGTATGTTTTCCAATAAAACTTTATTTATGGGCACTGAAATTTGTATTTCATATATCTTTTCACGTGCCACTAAATATTATTGTTCTTTTTTCTCCAAGAATTCAAAAATGCAAAAGTCATTCTTAGTTTGCAGATCTTACATAAACAGCCAATGGGTCAGATTTGCCCCACAGGCTGTAATCTACCAACCCCTAATATAAATGATTAATAGAGGTAGATATAGATATGGGTGTAGATATAGATATCAATATAGGCTTAGGACATAGAGATTTAGAAAGAGAGATAAAGAGATAGATATGAAGATATATTTTTTCTTACTATTAGAGCCAAAAAATGGAAGAAAATTCTATTTTTTGTTTTTGGTGTGTGTGTATGTGTGTGTGTGTGTGTAAAGAGATTAAACTTTCCAATTACACAGTACTGGGTTCAAGTTTTATCTGCTTCACTGTAACTATGTGACCCTAAGAGGCAGTTACTTACTCTCTCTAAACTTTAGTTTCCTCTGCTGGAAATAATAACATGGGAATTAAATAAAATGATGTGTGTTATGGGTTTAATATGGTGACTGGTTTATAATGGTTCATGATGAATGGTTAGTTCCTTTTTCTCTAAAGTAGAAAATGCCATCATGTTCTGGGAAGTCTTATTTCTACAGCTTAATTGCAATGATTCCCTTTTCACGATACGATTTTGTTCATCTGAAATTGTTCAAATCTCAGTTCCATAAACTTCTCCTTAATTTCATTTAAATGCTAAATAGGATAGAAAGCCACAAAGTTTTCTTATGCAAACAAAAAAATCCCCTCATTGGATTTATTTTGCTTCTTTTAATTTTTTTTTTTAAATCACATTGGTTCCTTTTTTCTGACTTTGTATATTTCCTTTTTTTTAAAAAAAAAATATACTGACCAACTTTTTCTTCAGTATTAAGTTACACAATACAAAGAAGAATGCCTCAAAAAACTCCCATTCTAAACAAAACGAGCAATCTATCTCCTCCACTCCTACATTCATTTTGTTCAGCTCTTTTGTGGAGGTAGGATAGATTTAGTGTTACATTGGCAACACTAAAAATGAGTTTCTGACATTTAAAGCCTATATAGCATATACCTAGAGCTATTCCATCTATTTACATATTTTGTTTAACTCTGAGAAAAATATTAGCATTGTGTAAAAGGCAAACTCAAGATTCAAACCATTGCTTTCTGACTCCAGAACTCTTGCTTTTACCGCTACATTTCTCTAATACATCACTTGACTAAACTCATCAATCTACTGTCCTCTCAGGCTATAATACATCCCAAAGTTCTATCGATTGCCAACAGTTACTGACTGTTGACTTTTTCTTAAGCACCATGTAAAGAATATTATATACATTTTTTCTTTAACCCTCATGACCAATGAGAGATAGATATTATCAATGTTTTACAGAAAAGGAAACTGATGTTTAAAGAGATTAAGTAACTTGTGCAAGAATTAGCTCATAAGTGCTAACACGGAGACACAGGGCTTCCTCCCTGCCAAGACTGTTCTTAACCAGTCAGGTATACTGCCTCCACCAAGGAAAGTTCCATGCTTAATGCTTTTTCTGCTCAATGTCATAAAAAATCATGACTCATTCAACATGGGGTCAAAATCAATCGTCATTTTTAACAAACTATCTGAAACATATATTTCATTGGACCTCAGAAAACTCAGCTTCTTAAATATTTGAGTTCATCCACATATGTTCCCTAATGATGGAGAGTCATCATTTGTATTGGTTGATGCAACTATAGCATCAGGCTTTGTTTAATTCAAAGTATGAGGAGTATGGAAAGTTCCAGTTATCAAGCCTGGAGGTCTACATACCCCATTCACTTATTATAATGTAAGATTTTGTGGAAGCATCAGTTATAAAATGATACTTTACAGCTCTAAAGAGTCCAACCAGCTAAGTCTTTATGTTTATTCACCCTGCATGATGGCTTATAGCAATGTGATTTATTAGAATGCTGACTCTCGAAGTCCCATCATTGTCATCAATGCCATAATGTATTGCCTTTCTTGTGTAACATTGATTGAAAGACAGCATATGAATGCAGAAAAAGAACGCAGAAGAAAATGAAAAAATCAGTTGTAACTCCTCTTTGAGCAACAAAAGGCAATATTTTCATATTTATTCTAGTAACTGATATCAGCTGTTTCATCACTGAATGATTTGTTGTGATCTAAAATAAGATATCACTGAACAAGTGGTTATTATTAGGCTAATTATAATCTCATGCTTTCTTCCTAATTATAAATAGTCATCTGCATGCCACATTCAAAAAATATATATATATACCCTGCCTTGCAGTTTTTGTAATGCTCATTCCAGGTTTTGTCTTGATTCTTTAGAACATCATTCTTCACTTGACAAAATTCTACTCATGATTCAAGACTTACTGAAATGTCACTTCAATTAGTAAGTCTTCACTGGTATTTCTCAGCAGAGAATCTTCTGCTTTTTTGCTTGCCTACCATAAAATGTATAACTCTGTGAGAAACATAAAGCCATTCTAAGTACATATCTATATCCTCCATTACCCAGTATCCCTGGAGAAAAGTGACTGAGTTCTATTTATTTCCTGATCCCCAAAGCATAGCACAATGATTTGATTATAGTAGTTGTTCATTGTATTGAACCAAAATAATGGAGTTAACAAATGATAGAATAGGATAATCTATTTATCTCACCACCTATCAAATTTTAATTTACGATGAAATTAGGTTTCTTCAACTTAATACTCACTTCTAGGATAGCAGCATTAATGGCAGCTTGAAAAGCTACACAACCTTCCTCCCAGAACTTTGAACTTTCACATGTGATTTTTTCATCCATTACATGACAATGAGCTTCAGGAAAAGAAGAATAACACAACCATAATTATGGGATGGGGTAATCCTGGTGATAGGGAAAACAAAAGTACAAATGTTCCAAAATGGACTCAAAGTCCATAAAATATAGCGTATGATAAGAATTCTCAGTTGAGCTTTGTAGGAAACACCCAAGAATACATCAGAATTGGTTCCGAATTTTTAATTAAGTCCTATCTCTTTCCATTCATCAAGAATGTTTTGTTGAGCTTTGCTCTTCTATTGCTTGTGTCAAAAAAACACTATTTTTCAAAAATAATGTTTGGAAGTTATTGAACAAGAGCCCTTCCTTGAGGTCTTTTCTAAGAATAACATAAAAATAGCCAATATAATTTCTAAATAAACCAATTTACTTAAGAATATAGGTTTTACTTAGTAATGCTGAATGCCTTTCAAGTTCAAAAAGTATAAGTATAATCCATGGTTAGTAGCAATGCTTCAGTATGTGTCCATCAATATAACAAATATACCACACTAATGAAAGATGTTGTTAATGGGGGAAAGCATGGGGAGGAGAGGAGGTGGAGTATATGGGAATCTCTTATATTTTTGATGTAACATGTATGTAATTTAAAACTTCTTTAAAAGTAAAATAAAATTTTTTTAAAGCATAAGTATATCTTGTCTCATCAGAAACCAGAGGGGCCACAAAGCAATGGGATGACATATTCAAAGTGTGGAAAAAAAACTGCCAACCAAGAATTCTATATCCATCAATAAAATATGCCTTTTCAAAAATGAGGAAGAAATCAAGATATTCCCAGATTAAAAAAAAAAAAAAAAAAAAAGCTGAGGGTGTTTGTTATCACTAGACCTGCATTCCAGAAAAGCTAAAGGGGGTCCTTCAAGATGAAATGAAAGAACAGTGACACTATCTTGAAGCCATATGATGAAGTAAAGATCCACAATAAAATTAATTACATGGGTAAATTAAAATTCCAGGGAAGTGGATGTGGATCAAGCGATTGGGCTCCCGTCTACCATATGGGAGGCCCTCCTGGTGAGGGCCAGCTGGCCCACTCTCGCCGGATTGCTGAGAGCTGACAGCCCGCGCTAGGGCTGGGGGAAAGCTGACAGCTAGCGCCCACGCCCACGCCTGAAGAGAGCTGACCCAGCAAGACAACACGGCAAAGCGAGAAAAGCAGACAGAAAAAAGTGTGCCGCGAATCGACACAGAGAGCGGACAGCTAGCGCAAGCGGGGGGAGGGGGGTCAGGAATAAATAAAAATAAACAAATCTTTTTTAAAAATTCCATGATGATTGTATCTTTGGCTTTCACTCTACTTTTTATTTCTTATGTGATCTGAAACACAAATGCATAAAAATAGTCATAATTCTATGTTATTGGGTACACAAAATATAAAAATTAATTTGTGAGAAGAACAACATAAAAGGGTATAGGAACAGATCTTGTGAAATTTGAAATTAAATTAAATTGGCTTCAATTCAAGCTAGACTTAGGACGTTAGATGTAAACCTCATGATAACCACAAAGAAAATATCTCAAAGATATACAGAATAGAAAAGAGAAGAGAATCAAACTGTTTTACTACAAAAGATCAACTTAAAAGAAGTCAGCAATAGAAGAAATGAATGACATATATGTTATAAGATTTGGCAATGATTTCTTTAAAATGACCCCCAAAGCATGAGAAACAAAGAAAAAAAATAGATAAAATGAACTTCATCAAAATTTAAAAATTTTGTACATTAAAGGATATTATCAAAACAGTGAAAAGCTAATCTACAGAATGGGAGAAAATAGCTGCAAATCATATACCTGACAAGGGTTTAATATCCAGACTATATGAAAAACTGCTACAACTCAACAACAAAAAGACAGTTTGATTTAAAAAGGGACAAAGCATTTGAATAGACATTAAAGTTAAACATAGACCTACCATATGACCTGGAAATTCCATTTCCATATATATATATACACCCAAAAGAATTGCAAAAAGGGACTTGGACAGATATTTGTACACCAATTTTCATAACAGCATTATTAACAATAGCCAAAAGATGGAAACAACTCAAGTGCCCACAGATGAACGGACAAATAAAATCTGGTATATCCGTACAATGGAATATTATTTTGCCATTAGAAAGGAATGGATTTCTGATACATGCTACAACATAGATGAAACTTGAAGACATCATGCAAAGAGAAATAAGCCAGACACAAAAGGACAAATATCATATGAACCCACTTACATGAAATACCTAGAATATACAAATTTATAGAACCATAAATTAGATTAGTGGTTACCAGGTGCCAGGGAGATGGGGAAGATGGAGAGGTATTGCATAATGGGTACAAAGTATCTATTTGGGTGATGAATAAGTTTTGGTAGTAGATAGTGGTGATGGTAGCATAATATTATGAATGTAATTAATATTACTGAATTGTACACGTGAAAGTGGTTAAAAATGGGGAATTTTGTATTGTATATATGCTACCAAAATAAAAAATTTTAAAGTATATGTTGTGTATGTGTGGGCATGTGTTTGCATATTTAGTTAAATTCATTTCTGCTATCACAAATGCCCTCTTGTGGCTGATGAAGCAATAGCAAAAAAGAAAATAAAACAAAAACAATTTTCTAATAGGAAAGTTACCTGAATGGTCTCTGTGGTCCTTCGTCCTTCATGTTGGGGATTCTAAATCCCCCCCAAAATTTCAAATGATATGAGAACCTATCTTTAAAGATGACTTTCACTGCATCAATAGAATAGTTCAAATCCAATTCATCCATGCTTTCTTCATCATGCAGCCCCATGATTGTTCTTCTTGCCAAGTGCCAAAAGAGAATAGCTAATAAGATGATATGTTTATGGCCCAAAGAAAGCATGCTGTATTCAATTGCTTAAAAGTTATTTCTTCACTAAAGTCAGCTTTAGTGAAGTCTTGCCCAGTTTTTATTTGAAGTCTCCTTTACTCTCTAGGTTTCTTTTCTATTCCTTTCTTTTCTTCAAAATTTATCTTTTGAATAGCCCAGGTCATTTAACTTGTACAATTTCCCAAAATTTGGATTTGATGAGTGCATCTCAGGTGCAATTCAACATGCCCCTTTGCTCTTTGTGTTTCCTACAATCTGAGAGCTGTATCAAGAGCTTTATTAGACCCAGGTTCAATTTTGGCAAGACTACAAATGGTGATGTGTTGTTCCATTAGGAAACTCATAATTTCTGATGATCTCTCTTCTTCAGATGCTGATAACCATTGATGCTCACTGCCTAGATCCATTAATTCAATGGGAGTTCCAAAACGGTGATATTCTATTTCTGTCATTTCTTTTTCATTTACTAGTAGAAAATCCTTATGAAACAGTATTTTCCCTCATCAATTTGGTTATCCAATAGTACAGTTCATATAAGGTAAAAGCTGCTATTTCCCCTTTATTTAAAAATTTTCATAATAAGAATTGACTTCCTATCATCCTCAGATAAACAATTAGTTATATTTCTTCTTTTAATATTTTAGGAAAGTATGGGCTTAAATATATCTTATGACTTTCAAATTCATCACAATTGTTATCTTTATTGAAGCCCAACTTTTGCCAAGGTTGACTGTGCAAGTCTCTTTAAGTTGGCTGCTGAGTCCTGTTGTGATAACCTGTTGGTTCTCGATGGTTTCACAGCCATCTGGAATGACAAAGTACTCGCGACTCGTCCTGTAAATTTCCTGGCCCAGACCTCTCCATCTACCATCTTCCACACTGGGACCCCTGGTTTCAAGTACATAGGAGTGATAGAATTAGACTATTTCATAATTAGTCATTTGCTCTATCCCCCTTTATACACCCAACAGCCAATAGTGTCCTAATATACACTACCAATATATTTACTGAAAGCATTTTCAGTTGCTGTTCTCAAATTGGCCCTCTCTGTTTTCTGGTGGATATTTAAGGGGTTCTACTCATCCCAGGTTCGTCAGAGGCTCCATTGATTCCCTTTGCTTCCATCCACCCACCGAGAGAGTGGTCGGCCCCATGCAGGACTTGTGACTGTTAGTGCCTCTTCCCGAACCACTTATATTTTTGGTTTCAAGGAGATGCCCTAATGTTGTAAATACTGTCTGTGAGTTTTGGTATTACTATTTAGTTTTTCTTTCCATTTTTATGTGAGTATTTGAAATGATTTTTAAAAACACTACATTGTTATCACTGTTAAATGTTTCCAGAATCTTATCACAATCATAAATTTGAGTATCCCTGGACTATCTCATCTTGAGATGTATTATGAGAAGGATAGACCTTTTAACATAAAATTTCCTCAGTAGGATGCTAGTAAACAGAATAAGAAAACGTCCTTGATATTGGAAAGAAATGTACATTAATGTTCTTAGCAAACTCTCAACGCTTCAACATTTAACACATTTAGCAAGGCAATCTCAAAATGAATTTGTGTATTTTGTGAAGGGAATTACCATGGGCTGCCAGAGAACATACCTTTCATGTATGGGGCTGAAGCCACTTTGTTCATCATCTCTTGGGTTGTTTTGGATTCGGGTGCAAATACAATAACATAATCAGAATCATTAAAATTATCTACACATCCCAGATGTGTTGCAGGCATGTGAGAAAAGTCGTTAACTTGATGCAAATTGGAAGATAGGTATGCAAAGGGTAGAAGAAGTGAGAAAAACAATTCCTATATAGAAAAGTGAAGCAAATCAATAGGTGTTCAACACAGATTAATCATCCACAAACAATTTAAACAATTCTGTTATCCCACTTATATTCCATGCACTCTTTCCCAGGTTTTAATGTTTCAATTCTCTTTCAGCCTTCAATCTGAACATTTTGAAATGTGTACATTGTCGACAAAGAAAGAGTTGTAGCATCAGTTCCAGTTATAATTAAGATTCTAGGTTTATCAAATGAGCAAAAGGCTAAATTGTTTCATGGATGGCCCAATATTTTATAGCCATAATGAAATGAGTGACAATGATAAAGAAATATTAAGTAGTGTGAAATACATAACAAGTTTGCATCAACAGGGCAGGGTCATATTTTTATCTTCCGCTGCTTGCTTGTGAAAGAAAGAAGATAGTTCTAAGATATTACTCACAAAATGCTTAAAAAATAGTCTTTGTCACTATAACAAAATTCTAGAGTTGGAAATGCAACATTATGCATTTGCAGCCCAGTGAGATGAGCCCACTTTATAATTCAATTATAAATCTGAAAAATGTGGCCTTTAAAAGAGTTATATATCACATTCACCACATTTTAACTGTGTGGGTATATCAATATCTATACCCATATCTTTCTAGATAGATAAAATGTATGATTATTATATATAAAATAATAGTTTAGAAGTAAAACATCTATATAGAATAGAATATCAACTCATCTATTTATAGTTATATAACCTTGTTCCTTGAAGGAAGGGATTTTTGACTACTTTATTTGCTACCAACTTCCAAAATCTGAAACTGTAACTTGCACATTATGAATATTCAACACATATTTGTTGAATGCATAAACACATACATACACACACACACACACAATGTTCATTAGATTGATGCTAATTTACCAATATTTTAACTGTGGATAATTTATGAGTGAATTTATCTCCTTTTTAATTTTTTACTGAATTTTCTACATGAAGCACATGATCACTCTTAAAATAAGAAAAAAAATACTATTTTAGTAGAAGTGGAGATTCAAAATGCAGTTTACTTTTTCTGATGGTTTATATGCTCATCATTCCTTTCAAATTGACATTGTCTCCATTGTGCAGTTGTGTGGAAGTGGTACAGTTTGTCTTTTGAGTTTTTATTAAAAATTTTGGATTACTTTCTGAATTGATTCTGGATTAAATTCTGCCTCTTCCTTTGACTTTTGCTCTGAATTTGTGGACGATGCCTTCATGAAATTCAAATGAGCTCAGTTATTAAGAATTGTTTTCTGAGATATAAAGATGTGGCTTTATTTTGCAGGGAGTTTCTGAATATGAATTCTTTTGAAAATAATGACTCCAGAAAGATATGTAATATCTTAAAAGCAGTCTCATTTACATAATGGCAGAACTTAGAATTAAACAAAAATAGCCTGCTAGTTAAAAATTGAATATATGAGACATTAAGTAATGAAGACAAAGTATTTGTTCTGCCTGATAAAATACATTTTCCTCTTGTAAATATGAGAAAACATAGACTCTGAAACATACCAATAAAGTCTGTCTTTTCATCTTGCACTTTTAAAGAAAGTTCTTACAGAGAAGGGCCCATGTTTACTGACCCGTGCTTATGTGTCTTTTATTCATTTTGACCTGTGTAGTTAAAAAGAGGAAGTAAAGGAGGTAAATGTAAAGGTCTGAAAGAGAAAACATTGTACAATAAAAGCAAAAAATCATAACAGCTGTTTCCAATAGCATGTTTAGAGAAGAAGAAAGCCAAAAGGCTAAAAAAACATATCAAGGAATGTTCAAATTCATAGTATTGGAAGAAATAAAGATTAAAACAATTATGAGATATCACCTATCTCTCATTGGATTGACAACACTTGGTATTAAGTTTTCTAATGGCGATTAAGGAATTTTCATGCATTGCTGGAGGGAGTATAGACTTATCCTGGCATTTTGATGAGAAATTTATTACTAGTTAGCAATATTCCATCAACAATCAATTCTGCTCCTGGGTATGTGTTTCAAGGAAATTATCACATGGCTCCATGTTGGAATTTGTACAAGGATGCTTATAATAATGTAGAATAGAAGAGTACTATGTCTGTGTGTTAGAAAATACATTTTGATGGCTACAGGCCACAAAGTACTATGTAGAAACAGGAACAATGGATTGGTATCCACTCATCAACATGGAGAGGTTTTTTTTTTTTTTGTTGTTGTTGTTGTTTTAAAAGTACTGGGGCCCGGGACCTCGTATGTGGGAAGCTGGTGCTCAATCACTGAGCCACACTGGCTCCCCCAGGTTGGTTTTTTCATTTGTTTGCTTGTTGTTTGTTTTGGTTTGTTTGTTTTTAGGAGGCACTGGGAACCAAACCTGGGATCTCCCATGTGGGAAGCCGGCGCTCAATGGCTTGAGCCACATCCACTCCCCTGGAGAGATTTTTAAAAACATGGTGCTAATTTTAAAAAACTTAAGAATAGGTTGAGCATTATAGCATAATAAAATTAATGCCAATTACTTCTGCATGCAAACACATTTTGCAGGAACACAAATACAACAGATAGGTTGCCTTTGGGAGAGGGAAATGAGAATGGGGATAGGGTGGGAAATGAGAGTTAGAAATTAACGGAAATAAATAATAAAAATAAGATAGGAGCTTTGGTTGAACTAGTCATTTTGTCAGGCCATGAACTTGAGTATAATTAACTTGACCCTTTATAACTGATCCAAAAAAGTCAAAAGCCAAATGTCCAAACACATAAACAATAAGCCCAACAGCAACAAAACTCAAAGGCAAATAAATAGAAACTTTCACAGAAATATCAGAAGACTTCCTATTGTTCATTATGGCTGGAATAAAAGAGAGATTGCAGAGAAGGGAGTGTAGATTAATCAGTTTAATCCTTACAAAAAAAACACAACAAAAACCTTTTGGTTATATCCTACTATTCTCCCCATTTTATAGATGAGGATAATGTAGCAGAGAGAGGTGAAGTCATTTGCCAAACCCAGCTAATGGTGGCAGAGACAGGGATTTAACCTGGACAGTCAAGTTCTGGAGATCACTCCCTAAGCCAGTACACCACACTGCTGTAGAAATTTGACTAGGGAATATGTATATTCTCTCGCCAGTGCAAGATCAGAGATTCTGTCACCATCCAAGTAGGCCTTGAAGAGCTCCAGGAAAATTCCATTCGGGATATTTATTCACAGGCTTTGTTTTTGTGCACACATAATCAGGATTCCTAAAATGCTGGAACATGAAAAAATGGAGGTTATCCTCCAGATGCACAAAATATACATAATTTTAAAAGGGAAAACAACTTTATAAAAATAAATAGAAGAAAGTTTTAAAACCTTCTCTTTAATACCCATAATAAAATTCAAGAAACAAGAGAGAAAGGTATAAAGAAATGAAAAGCAAATAATGCAACTAAAATAAAAGTAAATGACATTAAATCTGCCCATGGTATAGAAAAAAATGTGATTCTTTCAAATTTCAAAAGAAAGTTACAACATATATAAATAACGGTAAGTTTAAAAATATGCAGAATAGAGAGAAAAAGAAAGACCAAAATAAAATATTTGGTGGACAGCAATCCAAAACAAAGAAAATTCAGATGCAAAATAATTCATAATAGAAGATACATAGAAGAAAATATGTTGTAAAAAAACACAATGGAAATTAATTTTTCAGAGTAGTGAGAATATTTATGTTTCCAAAAAGGCTTTCCATATACCAAATATAATGACCAAAAAATAACTCCATGATATATTTGAAATTAAAGGATTGAAAAAAGTCTGTAGGAATCAAGTTGAGGTGGGGGGACGGGGAGTTGAGTGAGGGTATAAACAGTTTAGATAGAACTAACATCAGCCTGACATCTTCAAAATGGAAGTGAAAGAAGGGTATTTTGCTCAATTTTCTCTGTAAAAATCTATCAAAATGGACAAAATAAGGAATAACACAGAAGAAATAGCCATTTGTAATAACATCAGAAAACTATTTTATCCCAAACCATGGACCCTTTGCCCCCCAAAAAAGTCAGCCAAATTATTAAAATTTACCTCAAATTATGGAAGATACATATAGGAGGCTTTCAACTTTCCTGACCACCATGTACATATTAATCTAAATTATTTGAGAAAACACTTAAAATCCACCCAATATTCCTGCACTTGAATTGGCCTATGTTGATAGGGGCTTGAGTGGACCAAAGCAGAAGCATGGGGTCTGATTCCACACCGTGAAATGCGAGGGGATGTAGGTGAAGAAGAGTCTGCATGGATACAATATATTTGTTTTTTTCACCTCCAAATTTAGGATATAGAAAAACGTGAAACACCTTTCCACCAATGGTAACAATAATCCAAATAACCCAAACAAAAATTAAATCATACATTTCCATGGCACTAGCAAAAAACAATAGTTTCAAGGAGGCTTTGATGAACTGAAGTCTATAAGAAAAACAAGCCCTTGGTGGGTGAGTAGATTGTCACCTTCGCAACTTCCATCCTGGGCACAAGTACTTAGTCTGAGTATGGGTATGCACAGGAGGTGGGTCTACCAGAAAGAAAGAGTATTTGTCAGGATAAGGAGAAAGCAGTCAAACCTTTCTGTGATAGTGTGGGCTGAATGTAAAAAGTGAAGTCTAAGAGTCCCAAATGCAAAGAAAAAATTAGTGCAGCAATTTCCCCTCACCCTATTCCCACCAAGGATTTTCTCAAGAAAGCTCCAGTGAAAGAGGACCTGAAAAAGAGAGAAACCCTGAAGTTTTGTGCATTCTCATGCTGCTTAGTTCTGAAACCCTACTGGAGTTGAATCCAAATGTGACCTAAACACATCTACCACTCCTGCCCAGTCTCCTCCCAGCTCAAGTACCTCAATATAAAAAAAAGCAGCAGGGCAGAGAGATTGGGACTAGGCCAACCACAGGTGAACTGATCTGTCACTTTAACTTCTGGAAGAAAGGGGTTGCATTCCTGGGAAAACCAAACAAAATAAAATACGATATTTCAGTCCTTATTATTCTTTTATTCAAAATGTCTAGAAGACATTTACTATAAAAGCAGGAAAATGTAACCCACAACCAAGAGAAACATAGTTTATAGAAGCAGAACCATAGATAACCCAGTTATTGCAATTAGACAACAGGATTTTCCGACAGCTGGTATAATATGTAAAGGAATTTATGGAAAAAGATGGATATGATAGGTGAAGAGCTGGGATTTTCAGAGGATAAAAATAAAAATCTACAAAAGAGTCTAAGGAAAAATCTGGAATAAAAAAATACATGATCTGAAATCCAAAATCTACTGGACATTCTTAACAGCAGATTAGACATTGCAGAAGAAAGATCAGTGATCTTGGAAACATCAATCAATATCTAAACTGAAGCTAACTAAGGGAAATGAAGAATAAATATAGAGCATCAATAATGTGTGTGCCAATAATAAGGAGTCTAACTTACATATAATGGGAGTCCTAGAAGAAGATAGAGAAAATTGGCAGAAAACAATATGTGAAGAATTAATAGTCATGAATTTTGATGACAATCAAGATCCAAGATCATCAGTGAATTCCAAATAAGATAAATACAAATAATAATAACAATAAACAAAACTACCTAGGCTCTTAATAGTCAAATTGGTGAAAACAAAAGATAAAAATAAAATAGTAAATGTAGCCCTCAAAAAGAGACATATTACCTACAGGGGAATAATGGGAAGCATGATGGCTGATTTCCCATCAGAAAAACACAAGCCAGAAGACAGTTCAATAATACACTTATGGTGATAAAAGAAAAAATAGCATTCTACCTAGAATTCTTCTATTATTTTTTTTTATTAGAGAAGTTGTGGGTTTTTTATCTAAAATTCTATATCCAGATAATATATTCCTCAAAAATGATGGTGAAATAAAGACACTTTTTTCAGCTGAGCAAATGCTGAGATAATTATCACCTGCAGACTCACACTAAAAGTAATGTTTGGGGAGCAGATGTAACTCTGTTTTGAGTGCCTGCTTCCCGTGTATAAGGTCCCACGTTCAATTGCCCACACCTCCTAAAAAAAAAAAAAAAAAAAAAGAGTAGAAGTAATGCTAAAGACAGTTCTTTAGGCTGAAGAGAAATGATACCAGATGGTAACTCAGGTTTGCCAAAAATTTTAAATATGCAGGGAGATGAATTTTCTTAATTTATTTGAGACACTTGACTGCTGAAAGCAAAAATGTGGTAATGCATCTTTAAGGTTTTAACATTTGTAAATAAACTACATAGAAAAAATAGGAAAAAAGTATGGGAGGAGATAAATGGCATTATATTGTTTTACTGTTCCTTCATCTTAAGCAAAGTGGTATAATATTTATTTAAGGGAAGCGGCTGTGGCTCAATCAGTGGGGCTCCCGTTTACCATATGGGAGGCCCCGGGTTTGGTTCCCGGGGCCTCCTGGTGAGGGCAGGCCCGCCCGCATGGCGTGGTTGGCTGACCCAGCGAGCACCAGCAGCAAGGGGGGGATAAATGAATGAATAAATAAAATAAAATCTTTAAAAAAAAAAAAAATTTTATTTAAGATAGATGGTCATAAGGTAAGGTTATAATTACAATCATTTGAGTAACTATTAAAATAAATGCATAAAATGATGAAGTATAGTTGGAAAGGCAATAGAGGAGATAAAATGGAATCCTAAGAAAAACTCAGTTTTTTTAAAAGAAAGTAGGAAAGGAGAGAGAAACAAAGGAAAAAAAGAACAGAGGAGACACATGGAGACATGGAGAACAAATAGTAGACTTAAACCCAACTATATCAATAATTACATAAGAATGTTTTCAAATAATAAAGTATTGAAAATTAAATAGAGCATGGGTTAATTAAACTATGATACATCCATATAATGAAATACTCAGTAGTGTTTAGTCAGATATTTATATTCTTCTAGAAAATGGTTACCAACATATATTACCAGCTTAAAAGAAGCAGCAAGGAGAACGGTGTGTTTCGAATGCTACCATCCATATGGGCTGGGGATGGCAGAAGGACATATATAAATATATGTTTACCGATGCACAGATATTTGAGGCAGAGTTTGGCTGTTCACCAAACCACTTCTTCCTCTTCCTAGGCACAATGCTTGACTATACTTCCCAACTTTCTTTGTAGTTGGGTGCGGCCACATGGTTGATTTCTGGCTAATGCACTGTGCCTAAAATAAATGAATGTCACTTCCAGTCCTAGCCATTAAAATGCCAGCACTCAATCCTGCATGCTATTTTTCTCTTCTTGCCAGCTGGAACAGAAGTAACCCCTAGAGCAACCTTGAGAGTCACCCGTTGAAGATGGTGGAGGAAGTGCTGTCCAACCAGAAGCACTCACACTGAACTGTTATATATAATGGAAGTTTGCTAAGCTACAGAGATTTGGGGATTTATCTGTTACAGAACCTATTACCTCATATAATGTTAATGAATAAAAATAGGCAACTCTTTTTTTACCTTTAAAAAGGCAAATGAATATGATTCAACCCAATATTTGGCAACAAGTAATAGTTGTTACCTCCACGAACAGGAATTGAGGGTCTATGGTACAGAGGAGAGAAGGAGGGAGGAAAGAAAATTCATATTTCTTATGTTTTTGATTTTCTTTTTTGCTGTGAGCATGTATTACATATTCAAACAGTGAAGAAAATAAAATTCTGAATATTTTGTCCTATGTATTTCAGTTCCTCATCCTTCGACCCCTAGGACAATTGCAAAAGTGTACTTTGTAAGTTGGAGCACAATTAATCTGATGTGCTGTCCAGGAGAGGGTGAGCAGAAGAAACTAGAGGAGAAGGACAATGGTGTCCTTGAATATGTGGTGGTAGAGATGCATAGAAATTAATGTGAGACCAGAATCACCTGGCCAACAGGGATTTTCCTACGGAACTCCCAAGAGATAAGAGGTTATAGAGCTCTTCTCATTTTTAACTGACTGCCAGCGTTGCAAAAGTGCTTTTTGTTGGGAAAACAATGGCATAAAAATATAGTTATTGTGGGGAGGGCTGTGGGTGAAGGAATATGAATGGTGGTGTCATAGACAAACTTGATTTTTGCCAAGTAGCTGGTCCAGTTTTACTGCTGATAGAAAACAGCACCTAAAATAATCTTCCATGTCCATTATGGCTAGTACTCACCCATACATATGTGTGGAAAGGTGGGAAGTGGGTAAAGGATAACCTGACAACAGATACATAAATCAGATGAATTTGTACTTGGAGGTCCTTCAACAAACTTCATTCTAAGTCTATTATTGGAGGCAATAGAGGCATAATTATCTCCAGACAGCTCTGCTATTGTCAGTGGAAGACAATTGCCTAAATGCCCCTCTTTTTATGGGCTCAACCTTGACTTTGAGGGGTAACCCACATAAAAGCCCAGGTTTTCAGGGAGGGAAAGCTAGCCTCCAGTCTCTACACACAGGCACACTAGTCAGCCAGGCTGTCAGTTCCCAATACATGCATGGGACAGTTCATCAGCAGCTCTTCATAGAATTGTCTGCAGAGAGTATTCTAATTCTAGTCTAGAGACTGCATAAGTGAGAATTCAGGGCCACATCTGTGTATAAGCCGTCATCTGATCTGCTTCAAACATCGTGAACAAAGCAGATTTCAGTATGGCACTTTCAATCTGGTAGTGGTTGTACAATGTAATCGTTTATATGGTCATTTTAGTGCAGCCCAAGAAACACTAATATGTCTTCCAGAAAGAGCCACATAATTGCATCACGAGAAGGTCTATATCACCATTGTTGCATTAGGCAGAATAACAAAAAATACAATTTGCTTGGTCTCTCCTGAAATTTCTGGAGTTTGAATGTCCACGAATGATCTCAAGTGATAAGATGTAACCTTAGCAGAATCCAACATTGTAGGAGAAGAAAGCGAGGCCCAGAAAATGTTCCAGGGCTTGGACTTTGGGACATGACTTGGAACACAAGGCCAGGTGGCTAATAAGCCCTGGATTTTCAGGGTGGTGCTGTCTTCCCTCAGTGCCATATTGAACAGGGATAGAGATCATAGTGATTTTATTTTCTCTTCTATGGATTCACCAATGAGGTTGTTCCTGGCTCTTAGATCCGTGGCCTGAAATGCTGATCTCATGCACAGGGCAAGAGGAAAGCCGCGACTATGCCAGCCCTTGCCTGTGTTCAGGAGCCAGCTCAACTGGGAAGAGTGGCATACTTTGTTCCTTTTCATGGGACAAAGAAGGACATAGACCTATGTTTAAAAATTGTTCAGGAAAGAACTCAGGAGGCACTGCCAGAGATAGTGTAAACCTGGTTTACTCCAGGGAAGACTGTGCTGCTGCTATTCAAGTCTGAAAAGCAAAGTATCATTGAAAAGGAATGTATAGGCAGAATAATGATCCCCCAAAGAGGACTACATCCTAATCCCAGTACTCATTACATGACATGGTAAAGAGGAATTAAGGTAGCTCAGGAAATTAAGTTTGCTAATCAGCTAAAATTTAAAATAGGGAGATTATCCTGATGGGCCCAATGTAATTGTATACCACTTAAAATGCATTCCATTTAGAACACTTCCATTCAAAAGCAGGAGGCATAACAAGAATATAAAGAACACAAAAACAAAAAAAGAAAAAAAAAAAAAAAGCAGGAGGCAGAAGAAGAGGTCAGCGTGATGCGAATGTTGTGAGAAGGACTTAATGTGCCATTGCTGGCTTTGAAGCTAGAAGACAAGCCAAGAAAAGAGGTCAGCCTCTAGAAGCTAGAAAAGGCAGAGAAACATTCTCCTCTAGAGATACCTGAAAGGAACACAGCTCTGCCAATGCCCTGGTTTTAGCCTGTTAGTCTCACGTCAGACTTCCGACCTCCAGAAGTGTGAGATGATAAATCTGTGCTGTTTAAGCCCCTGGGTTTGTGGTGATTTGTTACGGCAGCGTTAGGGACCTAATACAAGGACCAGCAGCTAAAGGGGAGTCTGGCAGCATGAGGACTGAGAGTGAGACAGGAAGAAATTCTACAGTAGGTCTAGGGTGGCGTTATTAGATGAAAAGACTTGCTGGTGGCTCCTTTATCATGGAACAAAGAGGGACATAGACCTATGTTTAAAAATCGTTCAGGAAAGAACAAAGTAGTGTGCCAGCTATGTGGCTGAGTTCCTGCTGACGATACTATCAGAACCGGCTGTGATAGCTTGGAGACCACGACTGACACCAGGCTGCAACCTTCCCAGTGAGGATATCAATGCCACAAATCGCAGAATTGGACAAGTTTAAATATATTGCCAAGTGCCTACACGTCTTTCTTTCTGTGAATTAATGTATATGCTAGAGAATATTTATGAATAAAGAACAATTAACATAATATAAATCTCGTGAATGTGTTTGTTTATGACTAATAAGACTGGTTTTTCCTCCACTGCACAACCTGATATAAATATCAGGAAAAAATACTGCCCACCATAGTAGTATAAAACATCTAGTTAGCTTAAATTGCTCTGAATAGGAAATTGTCTTATTTAGAAATAATAAATTGGTTATAAAAAGCCAGCTATTTCCTAGTCAGATAGAATTTTTATTATCTAGAGAATAAATATATTGTGCAACAAATTAAGTCAAAATTCTTATCTATTTAATATGAAAAACAAGGTCAATAAAAATATTGCCCTAAATTTTTTTAATGAAAATTTTCTTAAGCCAGTTAAAAGCAATTCAGAATTCAGGGAAAAAATGCATCCCCCAATGCTTACAATTCCAAAGGCAGTGAAACTGAAAACAAACAAAAAAGAGAAAAAGTCATTTAAATAACTTCAGAAATAGTTCAGACTTGCAAAGCAGCAACACAATTGCATTCCTTTCAATTTACCCAGTAGCAAACTGAATAATGTGCTATTTGTCCAAACATGCTTTAGTCATGGAAAATCTTGGTTCTCAAGCTGGTTATTTAGCCATACAACACAAAACAGTCAGATAATTTGAAAAATTAAAACTTACTCATAACTTACTGCTTTTAATGGTTTCCACCCCAATATTTGGCATTCTCTGTTTCCATAAACAAAACAAATACAATTTTGAGGTTAACTTACTCTCACGAAAGTGGGCACAAGAATCTAGAAACACAGCCTGTCAGTGTGTCTCTTCATGTCATGGAGAAGAATTCGCATTCCTTTGTGGTCACTACCACATCGTGCTTTTAATTTCATGTTTATTGTGAATAGTCCTATTTTAGACTGATTTCCGAAAAGGATTATGGTCTCAATTCAGCCAGGCTGCCAAAAGCTCTATGTTCACTTGATGACTCCTTTATGGTTTTCCATTTCTTTGTCTCCCAGCCAGTTCCTCAGCAGGGAGTTTGTAGTTGCAGATGGTTGGCTGGGCATATCAAAACATTATGATATCAAACCAAGGAAAATCTAGTCTTTTTCAATGGGCTTTCTAATAGAAGGCCCTATTGGGAGAGTTGAGCCTAAACATAATCTTTTAAACAAAGATAAATAAAGAACCAGAGAAGAGAAGAGCAGAGTGAACTGGAATAAAACTAAAGAGATTTTTAAACATGATATCTATTTTTTTAAAAAATCAGATCAGAAAGCAGTTTGAAATTTTAGTTCTTAAAACCTGGGTCTAGAAACTTGGCAAGTGAGCAATGTAATTTCAGGAAAACAAAATGAATTCTGAATTTTCATCTGCATCTTAGTTGCATTGCATATACACTAATTTCAGCATCTTTCTTGGAGTAGAAAATATAGGAGACTCTTTAGGGCAGCACCATATGAAAACACCTGCTCTTCATAGGCCTACAGTTCTGTTATTTCTGCAACAGGTCCCAGAAAACAAACAACTTTGCCTATAAGCAACCACTGGTTTTTAATAATCCTTTTCTAGTATTGTTCAAGCAACATTTTAAACAGGTAATAGTTGCTATTCCATCTTTTTTGAGCATCTTGTTAAAGTAGAAGGCAAGGTAGTTATAAAATTCCTTGTAATTCGTGGAGTTTGTTTTTGGTTGAAGAAAAAGGTGAAAAAGGACCAAGATCTTTCTACTTAAAGCCAGTAAATCTGTTGAATTCTTCTGCACTATAATTACTTCCTGCACACACAACTGAAGAGAAAACAATGCACTATGCCTGTTACTCTTAAATCAAACAGACTCTCCATCTGTGTTCCATTGCCAATGATAATTGCATGAAATTCCCTTACCTATTTCCCATTCCCTAAATATTTATTCAATCAGATTTACTCTTTTGCTAATTTTGTGAGGCCCAGAAATTTTTCAGCAAGCAGAATGAACTCCTCGTTAATCCAGGAGACAGTTATTTTTTTAAAGACTTCTGATTGTTTCTGTGTGTCTGTAAATGTCTTCTGTAGAAGATATAAAATTATCAGATTCAATAACATTGCCAACATTTTGTATACAGAGAATATGATTTAGGAGAATGTTTTTCAGTAACTTGTTTCCTTAGAAGGAACTTTGTTAGAAGGAACTAGGTTAAAGTTTGTAAACTCTGGCCCTGCTGGCCTCGTCCTTCACACATACCATACTTTTTAAATACCTGGAGACTCTAACAGAGCAAAGCCACCCTCACTGATTTTTTAAGCATTTTCTTGAAAAGGCATATGTATTTACTTTTGTAAATAAGCTTGCCAATTTAAAAACATAGTCCAATTTGGATAGAAGAAATGGAAATTCACTGATTTTATAGCATAGCATACTTATTTAGCAGCCACATATAACATTTATTATGTGCAAGACATACTTAAAAATTAACGCATTTAATACACAAAGCAATCCCATGAGTAAGTGCCATTATAATCACCCTCATTTTACAAAGAGGAAAGTGAAGCCCAGAGACTTTAAGTAACTTGTCCAAATTCACACAGCTGGCAAGTAGCAGAAGCTAGGTTAAAACCCAAACTATCTATCTCGAGAGGCTGAGAGCATAAATTATAAATTCTGCATTGCCTCGTGTGTATATGTCTCTGTTCGTTCAACTCCCATTTTAGGGGTACACATTTTCTAGTTCTCCTTGCCTTTTGCTTTGTGTATTTTGAAGAAATATTCTTTAGTGCCAGAAGCCGTCTAGTTTTCATGAGATGTACTTTGTACCAGGCAAAACATTCCTCACGGACACCTTGCTAGCTACCCATACAGGGTCTGTGTAAGCCATCCTCAATGCTGTACGTGCAATAGCAGAAAAATCCGACTTGGAGAGAGAACGAAGCAGCATAGCACCCGGTTACAAGAGAGAGAAACAGAATGAGTACATCTGATTGTTTCCCACAGGCTTTTCTATCTTGCTTTTCATCCTTCCTCAGGCCCAGCTGCACTGCCTGCATTTAGATTTCATCAGATATCTTTCAATAATTTATTTTTGTTTTTTAAAAACAGAATAAATAAATTCAACTTGGTCCTAGTTTATACTTTCTTTTTGCCTCAAAATGTCCTTTGTATAATCTATTCCTGCCCTCCATTTTAATTTTTATTTGCATTTGTCAGGTCTATTTTGAAAAACTTCTTTATCTGCCAACAGGATGTCTCTTGAAACAGTATAACTTTTATTTCCTTTCTTTCTACCTGCAAATACTACTTTCCATAAGGGAATACTAGACCCTATGATGACCAATCCATTTGGTCCAGTCATCTTACATTATAGTGTCTTTAAATGAAGCTTTCCTGTGGTTTTCTATTTCTCCATTTTTATACTGATCATGTTTTCTCTGTTCCTTTTTTCAGGTTCTCCATTTCACCACCTCTTATGTAGAATATTGAGTCAGTGTTTCATTCTACTGTGATTACCTTTCAACGTTATGGAAATTATCTGGCAACATTACAAATCAGCCTGTTTCTCTAGCCATCTTCCCTCCCACCAGTGCCATGTATATGCCTTCATCCCACCCTGACAGGATAAATCCTTCAGTATATTTTCACTTGAAGCCTCAGCTCTACCTCTTACTAGCTGTACAATGCTGGGCAAGTGACTTACTCAAAGCCTCCATTTTCTCATTTGTAAGATACAGAGGATACAAGAGTATCCTAGGGTCATTTTAGGATTAAATGACACCACATCTGTAAAGGATTTAGCACAATACCTAAGAGTGAAGATTCAATAAACACTATCAATTCTATTCTCTATAGCCTCTTCCAAACTTGTTATTATAGGCATTTTACATTTTTACTAATCAAATACAAAACAGTGACATTTTGATGGTAATGTATGTATTTTATTTTATTTATTTATTTATTTTTTATTTTTTTTTAAGATTTTATTTATTTATTCATTTATCCCCCCCTTGCTGCTTGTGCTCACTGGGTCAGCTAACCACGCCGTGCGGGCGAGCCTGCCTTCACCAGGAGGCCCCGGGAACCGAAACCGGGGCCTCCCATATGGTAAACGGGAGCCCTACTGATTGAGCCACAGCCACTTCCCAATGTATGTATTTTAAATACTTGTGATATTAAGCACATTTTAACACAATTTTTGACCGTTTGTAATTTTTTTCATTTGTAGGAAATCTGTCCATTTTCTCCCTCTGTAATTCTGTTACTCTATCATTTCTTATTTTCTTTTTCTTTTTGCATGTGTCCCTAATAAAACTGTATTAAATTATCCATTTAAAAATAATATATTACTGACTTCTTGCATCTGCTTTTCCTGAAAAAAATGCTGACAGAATTCTGATTCTCATTAATTTGTGGCAGTTTGTTTTACTCTCTAGGATAGTTCTAGATTCTCTTTTTCTTAATTAAAAAAAAAATTTTTTTTTAAAAGAAGTGTTAGATTACATAAATGTTACATCAAAAATATAGGGTATTCCCATATACCCCCTCCCCGTCCCACACTCTCTCCCACTAACAACATCTTTCATTAGTGTGGTACACTATTGACAATTGATGAACACATTGAATCATTGCAGATTTCAAAGTGAGTCGGGAGGTCATTCCAGAGGTTACACTTATGCACATCTCAACAGGATCTCATCGTCTGCCACAGTAAACAGTGCCTCAAACAACGGGCTCCTGAGGGCCCTAGAGACATCCAGATACTATAGGCAGAGCAGACAATCTCAGGAATTCAGCACCCTGTCAGTGGGTCTTACCTTGGAATATAGTTTCCCCAATGTAACAGAGTTAGACTCATTTATAATTTCCCCACACATGGCTCTTCTGCCCTTTTTATTTGAACCAGATTCTCTTTTTAACCTCAAGTCCATGAAATTTTACTATAATATGTTTAGATACAGGTTTTGTTTTTGTGTTTCATCCTGCTTTACAATTTATGGTCATTTGCAATCCACGAATATGTATCTATTTTAAGGCTTGGGAATTTTTCAGCTAATGCTTTGGTCAAATATTGCTTCCTCTCTGGTCTTTCTATTCTTTCTTTCTAGAAGTTTATAAGATACTCAAGATTTATTGTCCTTGCCTCTATCTTTTGCCTATCAGTTATCCTGAAATTGGAAAACAATCCATTTTCACATTACATATAAATTATCTTTCTGACATGCAATTTTTATTTTTATCACCCCTATTGCCAACCTGACAAGGTCTTAATTTCTTTGCAGGATTCACAGACTTTTTATCATCTGGTCCGTGCTTCTATCTCCAGCCTTCCCTTGCCTTATTTTCTTTCTCCAACTCTAGCATATTTACACTTGATTTTTTTTTCAATGAATGCACCAGGTTCTCACATACTTCTATTTGCTTTCCTGGAATTAACTCCTACTCTCAACTGCCCTCTCCCTAATGACTACAATCTCTACTTGTACAGGTCTCAGCTCTGACTCTCCTCTGTGGACTCTTCCTTGGCCTTATTACATAAGGGTTAGTAGCCCCTCCAGGTTCTCCCTTCGCACACCATGGTTAAGCTGTTGTAGAATGCACCTCACTCTTTTGTGTATGGATTATACTCATCTCTCTCCCATCATTGACTGTAAACTTCGGAAGGGTGTAAATTCTTCACCATTGTAAATACCACAGAACCTAGCACATGAGAGTTGCTCCATACATATGTTTTGAATTTTTTATGGAAAATGTTAAGTGAGAGATGGGAAGCAAAATACACGAGTAGCGTTTATTCTTTCTAGAATCTTGGCTATGAAAGAAAGGTAATTGGGTATATGGTAGCTAAAATGGGTTGTTGTGGTCAAGGATATTTTTAGATGGTATTTGGAAGGAGGAAGTAAAGAGGAAGATGCTGAAAATATAAGAGAAACCAAGTAAAAGATGGGGCAATGTTTGGTGGGGTAGGGAATAAGACAGGATTCCCAGAAGCATGGTCTTGAAAAGGAGAAGGGACACTTTTTTTCCCTCTGTGACAAGGAAAGAAGGAAATGAAAATGAGAACTGAGAGAATTTTTAACTGCGACAACATGAAGTAAAGATTTCACCCATGAGAGAGTCCAGGTGTTTTATGGGCTATAGGATGCATACTGAACAGACCAAAAGGTGTGTGAGACAACTGAGGATAGTGTTATAAGTTTTGAAATAGCTATCAAGAAGAATGGAAGATGTTTACTTTAAACCTGTTAGGAGCTCTCAAGTCACGATGAAAATCCTGCTGAGGTACATAGTGCTCCTCAAAATAAAAAGGCAATTTATGACGTTTGTTGTTGTATGGCTCAAAATACCATATTTTTAAATGCTGTTTATCATTAATTAAAATCATTTGGGAATCAGAAAAGGCATCAATGACTATTGAAACTGATAAATACTGAATTACTTGAAGACTTGTCAAGGAAATGCTTAAAATGAACAAGGAAAAAAAGTCATTGAACAAGCTGAATTATTCAGCTTCAGGACACCAGCTTCAGCACTCTCAGCTCAATTACAAAAATGAAAATGAAAAAAAAAAAAAAAAAAAGAGCTTGAAGTGACATATGATTTATTGAATTTGTTACTATTTCTTCTATTTCATTCTTTTCACTAAAGCTAATTCACCTAATGCATAAGTAAATATGATTTAATATTTGATACTTACATTCACCAGTTTTGAACTTATGAAACAGTCATTGGGTTTACACTGGTGTCTCTCATATTCTTTCCTTATTTAAGTCTAATTGTTAAGCCTATGACTCCCCAAACATTACTGTCGATTAGAATTACATGTCTTTATAAGTTACAGGTAGAGTTACAGAAGCTCATTGGATTTAAAAGAACTAAACATTAGTGCCATTGGATTTCTTTTCAGCTTTTGTTAAAAGTGGGGTAACATCTCAAAGCAGGATGCAAAAAGTCAGTTTTTTGTTTGTGTGTCAGTTTGTTTCAAGTTGGGTGCCCATCCCTTTGCATAGTGCCTGAACAAAGCCACTGGGAAAGCTCAGCTCCCTCCCTCTTATGGACCAAGGGATCCAGGGCCTTATTTCACAACATTTTGGGCCACTGATATTTTCTATATGTGTTTTTCAAACGGTTAATTGAATCATATAGTAGTATAATGAAAAACTTGGGTGGTCTTTTCCTCTTTTCCTGGGAAAGGAACTTCTGAATCTTTGGAATTTCCTGTGATGAGTGTCTTTTTCTTCTTGGTGGACCCAGGGCCATGCCTGATACTTACAGATGGGGCTAGACACACTGGCAGACTTAGGGTGGGTGGCTGGTCATGCCAGGAAGGTCAACCATGTGATTATGGGGTTAGGACTTTAGCCTTATCATATCAGCCCATATCAGCCCACATCAGCCCACGTCCCTGAGGTCTGGAAGTTCAAACACATGGACATCGATTCTATCAGTCATGTTACCTAATGAGACCCCATATAAACTCAGGATGCTAGAAGACCAGTAGAGCTTCCCTGATTGAGAAGATATATTGCTGTGCCAGGAGGGTAACACATTTGTCTCCAAGAGAAGAGAACATGGATTCTTGCATTTGAGACCCCTCAAGACCTTGTCCCATGTGTCTCATCTTATTTGTATCATTTTACCATAATAAAACTAAAATCATAAGTATACTGTTTTCACTGTGTTCTGTGAGTCATTCTAGTGAATTATTGTACCTGAGGGAAGTTATGGGAACCCCCAAATGTATAGCCAGTTAGTCAGAAGTACAGGTGGCCTGGGTCCTCAAACTTGAAACTGGTACCTGAAGGGGGATTTTGTAGAGGACTGCCCTTAACCTGTGGAGTCTGGCCTAACTCTGGGTAGTTAGAAGCAAAATTGAATTGAGTTACTGCAGTCTTTGTAGTTGCTGGTTGAAATTTATACCCACATAGTTGGTGTAAGAAGCTATTAGAAGTTATAGAAATATAATATATGTTATATTTTTCAGAAGACTTTTTTTTTTAAAGAAGGTTTAGATTTCATAAATGTTACATTAAAAAAAAATAGGGGATTCCCACATGCCCCACTCCCTCCCCATCCCACACTTTCCCACATTAACAACATCTTTCATTAGTGTGGTATATTTGTTACAAAATTGATGAACACATATTGAAGCATTGCTACCAACTATAGACTATAGTTTACATTATAGTTTACACTCTGCTTTGTACAATTTTATAGGTTATGAAAAAATGTATAATGGCCTGTATCCATCATTGCAATGTCATGCAGGACAATTCCAATGGCCCGAAAATGTCCCATGTTATTCCTGTTCTTCCTTCTCCCTCCCCTCAGAACCTCTGATGGCCACTGCCTTTATATCAATGATAAAATTTCTTCCATTGTGACAACCAGCAAGATGGTAGCAGAGTAAGGAGCTCCTAGAGTCCGTTCATGCCACAAGGCAGTTAGCAATCACCCAGAGCTATCTAAAGCACCTGACTGGGGGCTCCAGGAGACCAGAAGTGCATCCTGTAACATCCCTAAAAGAATAGAAGGAGGAGGAGATGCATCACCATCCCCAAATCCTCAAGACTGAGAAATGAACAAACATAAGGGGGAATGCAACTATTGACCAAAGTAGACTTATTATTCTAGTACTGGAAGAACTTGTAACATAGACATATAGTGGTCACAAGAGGTTATGAGGGGAGGGAGAGGAAAGAATAGTTTGTAACATGGGGCATTTTTGGGACATTGGCATTGTTCTGCATGATATTGCAATGATAGATACAGGCTATTATACATTTTGGCAAAATCTATATAATTGTACGGTACAAAGTGTAAACCATAGTGTAAACTATAGACCATGGTTGGTAGTAATGCTTCAATATTTGTTCATCAATTGTAACAAATGTACCACATTAATGAAAGATGTTATTAATAGGAGAAAATGTGAGAGGGAGGGGGTGGGGGTGGGAATCCCTTAAATTTTCCCTTAAATTTTCGATGTAACTTGGTAATCTAAAACTTCTTTGAAAATAGAGTTTAAAAAATCATGCATTGAAAAAGGAATGTGTGGTGAGCTAACGTTGAAACTCTGAAAAATTAAAAAAAAAATAAATACAGTGGGGAACTGAAATATTAAACAGCAACCACATGGAAGAAGAGAGAGGCAGTTCCCTAGCAATCTTATAGTTCAGGATGAGAATCAATATGATAGCCACTCCTTCTCCCCACCCAGGTGGGTTTTTAAATTTAAACTTAATAGAATTAAACAAAATTTAAAATTCAATTCCTTTAGCTTTTATGTGTAAAAAGTGTGGAAGTCAAGAAAAAAGCTGAACAAACTGAAAATTAACAACTTTTCCTGGAATCATCAGAGAAATGAGATCTCTGGGCAAACCACCACCCTGAAATCTAGAGCAATAGGAAAATACATAGAACTACAGTACAGCATTTCTGGAATTGATGCTACTGGAACCATAAACTGCTAAGAATATTTAAATGGCAATTTTGATGAACTGTAAGAAGCTAAGTGTGGACTAGCATACAATGAGAAACTCATGGGGACTGCAATCTTAGGGAGGCCACATACTTTCCTGGGTTTTATCTCCAGGAACCCCACCAGGTTATTATAGTGGAAATAAAAACCCTTCTTCTTTTCAGGCAGGAGGAGTAGAAAAAGAAGAAAAGTAACCATTCTGAGGTACAACCAGAGAATTCAGGTAACGAAAGCCTACTCTAAAGGAGAAAATACTTTACCATAGCTTTATCATACCTAGGGGTAAGGGCATTTACCCAACTCCGGTTTTCTCTAGTTCTTTATCCTTTGTGCCTCACCAAAGGCTGGGGAAGAAGGTAAGAAATACTGAAGGTCACAACCCAGGGACACAGGCCTACTAAAAGACATATTTAGTCACAAGACTATTGAGTGATGTCCCTCCCTTGTACCTGAACAGCATATCAACAGAGCTCCAGTATAATGACAATGGATTACAGCAGAAAAAACAGCAAGGCTCAGTCTCTAAAAAGATTTTCCAAAGAGAAATTCTTAGAGAAACTCAAACACTATGGTGGGAACAAATACTAGGAACCAGAGGAAACTACAGGTACAGCAAACAGTAAACAGTAAAAGCATAATGGAGAGGAACTAGATGCTTTCTCCCTAAAATAAAAAACATGATTATTTCCTCTCACCACTCCTATTCAAAATCATACTGGAAGTCCTGGCTAGTGCAATAAGACAAGAAACAAAATAAGATGAACAGATTGGAAAAGAAGAAATAAAACATTGCTCATAGATGACATAATTATCTATGCAGATATTAGTGATAGCTGGAAAATATGCTTATTAAATTTTTTTCATTTAAGCATTCTGGATTTTCTAATATCCTTCTGGAAAACTAATTTAACTGGTTTTCTATTAACCTAATCTTAGTTGTTCACTCTTTGTTCTTAGTTCCTAGAAGGACAATAATCAGACCTTCCCAGCTCTGCTTCCAGGAATGACAGGAGGAGGATAACATCTCAAAGCAAAACCACAGAATGGCACCAGGAACACCTTATGGCCCAGCAAATCTGTAACTTTCTTCAGGGACAAAGGCTGATATCCTTGAGCAGTCAGCTGAGAAGAGAGTCATGGAGACTGCACATGGGGGCTTGCACAACAATATCCACATAATATATAAACTTTAATCAATGAATCACTGAACTGGGACAACAAGCAAGAGTTTGGTATGCTTGAGATAACACAGGATTAAGAAATTTGAGAAGTGGTTGTGGCTCAAGGGAGGTCCTGGCTTCGGTTCCCAGAGCCTCCTAAAGAAGCGAGCTGATGCAATGCGCTGGCGCAACAAGATCACGCAACAAGAGATACAAGCTGGAAAACATAATGAGAGAAACAACAACGCAGGGAGTGTAGGTGGCTTACGCGATTAGGTGCCTCCCTCCCACATGGGAGGTCCTGGGTTCAGTTCCCAGTGCCTCCTAAAAGAGGAAGACGAGAACACAACGAACAGACACAGCAAATGCCAATGAGGGAATGGGGAGAAATAAAGAAAATAAGTCTTAAAAAAAAAAAAAACAAAAAAAAACAAATTTGCCCACATCTTCCTCTCAAGACTCTTAGTAAAAATCCAGCATCATCACCAACATGGCAGGAAAGCATCATGAGGTCATCACTTGATCCTTAACCCCTATCCCCTTTTCTTTGCCTATAAAAACCCTAGCTCACATTCTTACTTTGAACTGGTTTGGGAATGATTCCTCCAGTTCCTGGTTTGTGTATTCATAATAAATCACCTTCCTACTGAGAGATGTCTTTCTCCTTTGTGGCACCAGATCAGGCAGGCCCTTCTATTGGAAATAGACATGCTTACAGTAACATTAGCTCATTAATTGTAACAAATGTACCATGCTAATGTAAGATGTTAATAAAAGGGGAAACTGGTGGGGGTGAGGTATATGGGAACTCTTTGTACTATCTTCACAATTTTTCTATAAATCTAAAAATTGATATTTTAGCAGAGTTAAGGGAACAAACTTGGAATAGTGAGGTGCCCAGAAAGTACAACAATGGAAAACCATTACTTCCCTGGGGCCAAAGGTACAAGGGGAAGGAAATAGAGCTCCTACTACCCACTGAGAGCTCTAACTGTGGAGAAGGAGAACAAAGGAGAGTTATAGGGGGCTGCATCAACTGCTAAAGATCTGGTACAAAAGCAGGGAGAAAAGAGAAGAAAGACTCTATCTTCCTCTTCTACTCTCCCATCTCTTGTTGCTGCCTCCTATTAGATTGGCCAAACACAACTGGAAGCCAGCCAACAAAAAAGAGAATTGGCAATGTAGTCCACAGAGGTCAGCCTCACCAAGAAGGCATACGTTAGGAAAATGGAGAATAACCAGCATAAGGTATATCTACAATAGAGTTAGAAATGGTATTGACCACTCTCTTTTTCCTTTTTATTCCAAACCCTTCCTTTGATTTATTCTGATCTTCTTTTCTTTCTGTACTCATTCATCTGTTTTTGGATCCAACCCTAATAAAAATCTAAATTAATAGTTTCAAAAACAACCACATTGTAATTGTTTTTAGCAAACTATGTTCAGTTTATTAGTATTATGTCTGATATTGGTTATTCAATATTTTGTAAACATGTTTCTTTAAGACTTAAGAAAATTTATAATTTATAAAATAACAAGCAAATATTGCATTATATTATTATGTGAAATACTAAATGTTATATAAATTGTGATGTTATACATCTGAGCAAAACAAGAGGTGTTTTTTATAGTTTTATTTTATTTATTTCTCCCCACCCCTTCATTGTTTGCACTTGCTGTGTCTGTTGTCTTCCTTGTTTCTTTAGGTGGCAATGGGAACTGAACCCGGGACCTCTGATGTGGGAGGGAGGCGCCTAATCACTTGAGCCACTGCTGTTCCCTACTTTGTTGTATCTCTCATTATGCTTTTTCTTCTTGTGTCTCTTGTTGCTTCAGCTTGTTGTGTCAGCTTGCCACACCTACCATCACGCCAGCTCACTGTCTTCTTTAGGAGGTACCAGGAACCGAACCACAGACCTCCCATGTGGTAGGCAAGAGCTCAATCGCTTGAGCCACATCCACTTCCCAACAAGAGGTTTTATTGCTTGAGTTTTAGAAATAATTTAAGCAAATTCAACTCACACTATAATATGAATTTATTTTTTACATGGTAGTAAAGGTCATGAATAAACAGTAAACCATAGATTATTTATCACAGATTTATAAATATAACTCTCCAGATTTTATTAGAATATATGTAAAGATATACAGAAAAAATATTATTATAAAAAAAGCTTATAAACTTGATAAAATGATCAGAGTCTAAAAAAACAAATGACCAAAGAATCATATAATTAACACACAATAAAATGCAAACATCTAAAGCTGCAACTTCACCATAAGTTTAAATGCAAATTAAAACAATTTCAATATTATGACAGCAAGTATGCATATATATTTAATTAGAAAATTATACATACTATATGATGTCAACTATGTAAAAAGTGCATTAAGGGAAAGAAGACTTGAAAATGATAGCATGGTTTTTTTTTTTTTGGTATGGTAAAGTGATTGTGGCAGCTTTTAAATTCAATTTTATGCAACTCAATTTTAATATTTTCCTCCATTATACAAATTTTCTTCAGTAAGTATAAAACTTTTTATGTTTTATAACATATCTCTTAAAAAGAAGAAACAAGCAGCAGGAATACTGATTGGTCTTCAAAAAGTTTTCTGGTGATATTCAGAATAAAATAGCTATTTTTAAAGGAAAATGCTAAAATAATATGGAAAGTTGACAAAGATATTTTTTTAAAATTGATTAATACAAAAGATAGACATACATACACACGCAGGAAAATGAGCTTAAACTGCATCAAATATACAAGAAAATTATCAATCGGGTGATGAATGAAATCAGCAAGAGGCCACTATCATAAGAACATAATATAACATATTCAATTTTTTAAAAAATCTGATCAAATACTATTGTGACTCTCCTTGTTTTCCAAAGAAATATTTGAAATGCTCTTCAAACGCACATGCTTGCTACCTTGTGACTCCAAGGAAATCCTAACCCTGTGAATCTCAAAACAATTTCTGGGAAGGTTTCAGAGTAAGAATTTTATGTTGACTATAAAAGAAAATTCATAAAACTGATAATTGTGGACTGAGGTGAAGTAGTCACATAGCTATTGGCTGTTGAATATGCCCCTCATGTATTTCAGCAAGAGAATGTTTTAGTAAATGGTAAAATAGTCATATAGTTAAAATAATTTCCACAACACACCCAGGGCTAGGCTACTTGGGTACTTTTATTAATAAATTACATCTTCTTTATCACAGTTTTCTTTCTTCCCTAAGACTGAGGGGAAGAATAATTTTAAAATTTATTCATTTATTGGCTAAACATATAAAATATCCCTAATGTTGACATTATTTTTTAAATTATACTTACTGCTAATTATTACATATATGCCTGCATGATCTTAACAAAGAACTATTAGGCTTGAGGGTTTAAGGGTCCTCTGAATGAGGGAGGAGTTTCCATCTCATAGTTGTATCACCTTGATCGAAACTTTCCGGTTCCTCCTCCTTAGACAGCTCTAAGAACACCTAAGCAGGTCACAGAGGAAAGGGAAAAAATATTTATAAAGATGTTGATAGTCTTCCAATGAAAATAGAGAAAAAAATGCATGTTTCTTGCATGCAAATTTTATAGAGTGGTTCAGAATTGTAAAAATCGACTTACTTTTTCCAGTGTGCTTTGAGACAGGCTGTATTCTTCCAGGTTAAAGTTATGTTTTACTGAGGAAAACAGCTAATATTTATTAGATGCTTACAATTTTTCAACAAGAATTTTTTCAAAGTCAAACAAAAAAATATAAAAATGCAAATAATACAAATGGAATATAAAGCTAGAATAAACAAATGCTTGGTAAAAGAATGAAATAATGATAAGTCATAAAGAGTGTAAAGGCAAATTAAGTTAATCTTGATATTATAAGAGTTATCTCATATTGTGTTTCATTAAGATGTGTTTTGTTATTTGCTGTGTGTCCTGGGGGAGATAAATAAATTCCTCAAGTAATTATATAACTGATTGATGTATTCTCACTCATGGAGAAGATTCCAGTCACATCTATCCTCTTTAAAAGGGCCCAATCCTTCCATGTAATGGAAGGTGACAGCCAGTTCACCTTCTGCGCCAGTTCTCTGCTGGACTTCCCCATCAGGAAATTTGCATGAGACTTCTCAGCAGATTCACTTATTCCTGCGTTCAGTAGTTCACCATTTATACACTGAGGATCCCCTATGTGCTAGGCACCCTCCAGTGTCAGGGTTAGATCAATAAAACAGGAGGGAAAAAAACACTTAAATACTTGTCTTTATGCAGTTTGCATTCTAGTATGAGAAATATGGATATTAAATTAAAAAGCACTTAAATATATAACCAAGTAAATAGTGGCAGTTGCTCTGGAGAAAAATAAAGCAATAAAGGAAACAGGGAGTGCTGGGGCATTCTTTTGTACAGGATGGTCAGGGAAAGCGATAATAATAAGACAATAATGGAGAAGAAAGCTGAAAGGAGTAAGGAAGTAGCCTGTATATTTAGAATTCCAGGAAAAAGGATTCACAAGGGCAGAGTCCTGAGTCAGGAACATGTAAGTCTAGCAGCATTTAGGAGGAGCTAGAAGGCCTGTGTGTCTACAGGGGGAAAAGCAAACCAGATTTATATCTCAAACACTGTGAAACAGGCGCTGCTCTGGGCATTTTACAAATTCACTCATTTAATTCTTCTAACAATCCTGCCAAGTGGACATTGATATTTTCCCTCATTCTAGAGAGGAGCCAACTAGATATGAAGAGATTAACTTTACCCAACATCTCTTAGCTAGTAAGTAGGAAAGCTGGGATGGGAACCCCAGAGTCTGAGCTCTTCACCATTCTGCTGTGTTGAGATACATGTGATAGTCTCCTGATGGGAATGATCCAGTTGAAAGGGGAATGGGCAATTTTAAACATCAAGTGGAGTTATGTCCAATGCAGGGAGTGGACTTAGCGAGAGACACAGTTCATTCATCATAATGGGAAAGAAGGTCAACTATAATGGCACAGATGCAGGGAGGCTCATAGAAGGATGGAAGATTTCTGTTGTTTTTATTTTATCAGTAAAATATAAACCAAGGGAATCAGCTAAGAGCAGAAACCAGGAAGAAGATAGACCCATAAGGAAAGAGGAGGAGTAAGGTAGTAATTTAGAGACGGGGTGTAAGTGGGATATGTAGAAAAGGCAAAGCAGGCAACATTATGGGGCTTTTTGAGGTTAGGGTCATGGATTCACAGTAAGACCATCAGCACAATTGCAGGTTTTTGGCGGTTTCTGTACCTGCACTGGAGAAAATCCTCCTTGTAAAAAGTTAGATTAACCAAGGTTGGGGCTAAATCCCACCATTATCTACCTTTAGGATTCTTAACACCATACCTACAAGGTCTATTTTTTAAAACTTATTAAACAATTAACTACCATTAATTTATTATCTAAATATGAACTGGTCCTTCAAAAGTTTTATTTTAATATGGCCATTCTTACCTGCCTCCAATTTTTGAAAGGCCTGAGACAGAGGGTGAACATCCGCCAAGGGCAGTTTATAGACCAAGAAGGAAGAATACCTGGGAATAGGAAAATGTCATATTTGATTCTGAGTTTCAAGGGGATAAAATGGCTATCGAATAAAATATTGATATTATTAGCAATTTTTTCTTTTAAAATTAAAAGTGATGCAAATTAATATATGGCTAAAATGTGAATTAATTCAAGTCATTTTTTCAATGGACAACTTTTAAAATGACTTTTGGTAATTGGCTGCTGGAGATAGTTCTCCTAGTAATGATCCAGCATAGTTATTTTTATGCTCAGTTTATACAAATCCTTTGCTTGCTGACCACAGATATTCTGAATTTTTCTTTTTGATTAGTCCTGAGTAGGTTGGGAACCAATCCCAAACTAAAATTTCATCCTCGTCACCAGAAAGCTAACTCAGAAAGAGAAGCAGGCGGTTGGGAGAAAGAGATATAATTAGGTAAGATTAAAAGGCTTTAACTAAAAACTTTACAGAAGAAGAGCCAGGATTCATTTTTGGCATCTTGTTTCTATGCACTACTTCTAGCTGTACGAACTTGTACCCCATTCTCAGCTCATTCCCAAAGGGGAGACTGATATCCCCAAGTGGCCCTAAGGCTTCTCAGACCTCTGTGACCAGCTCTCCTAAGACTAGCCTCTGTTCTTCCTTCCTACCTGTATGGAAACCACTTCTCTGATTTGTGACACCAATTGTCTGAGAATAAGACTGAGCTAAATGGCCTAGTATATACCTTCAATAATCCTGTGCTAAAATAAAAGTAGCAGTTTTCACATTTTATTTCTTTGGTAAGCTCAACCCTCCAAAGAATTTCAAATTCAGTTGCCTCTCCATCTCATTGTCCTCCCCCCAATAACACATGGACCTACACAAATACATGCACCAAACACACACACACACACACAATTCTATTCTCCATTTTGAGGCATAAAAACACCATTAAAGGGAGATTTATTAATTATCTCAATTGCTTCTTGTTTTCTATGAGAGGGATCTACCCTAAATATTCATATATTTTTTTATCCCCATAATCAGCCTCCTGGGCAGCTCCCATCTCTTTTATAGTCTGAAAGACTCAACAAGTCAATTTTTGTGATCCCTAACTTTTATCATGAAGTCAAATTACCTTGAAATTCTCACAGAGCAAAAAAGGAGCCACTGAGTGGATAAAGCCTACATTTTTCATGATTTTCAAAAGTTCCTTTCACCTTTGCTGCCGTGCAGCCTGTGGGAAAAGCTTCAGAATCTCGGTGTGCACCAAAGTTACTTGAGAAGGTTCCTTCACTTTTAGTTCTAGAATGTAATCCTTGGCAAACTTGTTTTTCAGGTGTTGAATAGAGCCAATACATCTGTGGACAAGACGGAGAACATGTTGAAAAAATAGTTCCCCTTAATTTCTTGATGTTATTCTAAATTTCAAATATAGGGAAACGCTGTCACTGATGTTTCCAATAGAATTCATGCCAACGGCTCGCAGTGATCTTACACTTTCAATGGGGGTACTCCTTTTGAGGGACTAAGTGCAGGCTCTGGACAGAAACTTACCTAAGCCTTCCGGACACCATGATGGCCACGCGGTCACACAAGGCCTCGGCCTCTGCCATGTAATGTGTGATCAGGAGGGCGCCCCTCTCAGTGTTTTTAATGGCTGTCTGAATTGCCTGCCTGAAGTGAATCAAGAGATTACTGGCATTTTTTAAAAGTGCAAGAAAAAAAGAAGCAAGATGGAGAGAAAAACTTCTAGAAAGGACACAGTGTATGATCCTATTCAGATCCCAATTCAAACAAATCAGGGACGTGTGAATACTGCCTAGGTGTTTGGTAATATTAAAGAATTGCTTCTGATATTATAGGTGTCTTTATGATTTTGTGGTTAAGCTAAAAAATACTTCATATCTTTGGAGAGATATACTAAATATTTCTAAATAAAAGATATGTTTTCTTGGATTTGTTTCAAAATAATTGGAGGATGGAGAAAGGAAGTGGGAAGTGGAATAGATGAAACAAGATAGCCCTTATCTTGATAATGTTTGAAACTGCATGATGGGTATAATAGGTTCATAAATGATTCTCTCTACATTTGTATAAAGTTTCTATAATAAAGCTTTAAAATAAATTGGAAAAATACTGGACAGTCATAAATATTACATTGGATTGGAGAATTTTTATTAATCTAAAGGGAAAGACCTAGAAAGGGAAACTTATGAAGAATTAAAAAAAAAAAAAAACTATGAGAAAAACTGGATAATGAATAGAGCAGGAAAAAAGGAAAAAAATGGAAATGGGGAAGTTGGGTCGATGAGTCAATGCCCTTAATGGTCTCTAAACAAAGTAAGATTTTAGAAAAAGGAAATATTTATTGCATCCGAGTAGTCAAAAGACAAAATTAACACACACTTCAAATTACAAGACTTAAACGTCCAATAAAATACTTTGAGGGTTTTCTTTTTACCTGAATAGTACATGAATATGATGCAACATTAGAGAATTTATTTGTTAAAAAAAAATATTTGTTTTCCTAATAATGTGGATTACTTCCTAATTACTAAATTAAGAACCTGTGGATTTGAGAGTAGGTTTTTCAAAATCAGTTTAATAATATAACTTTACATAACATTGATTATCTTGGCTCTGATGGTTAAGATAATTCTCACCACATTTGTTGCTGCCCAGTAGGATCTACGCCTGTAGACGGTTCATCCAGAAGCAGGATAGGTGAATTTCCCAGCATGCTCAGCACAAAACACAACTGAAATGCAGAGAAACACCTCTGTTTGCTGGACCCCATATCAGACCTCAGAATAACATCACATGCCATACACACCTTCCTAGCAGATCCTGCTGTTAATTTCTGTACTGGAACCTTCAGCTGCTCATGCAGTTTGAAAACATCCACTAGCCTGAAGGCAAAAAGGATGGAAAAAAGTATCAGGTTGAAAGAAGATTTTGAAATATATAAGCACATAGAAGAGTAATGGCATTGGGGAAAAGCATGAACTATTAATCTCAAAACTTTAATAATAAAAATTATCAGCTCATTTGGAACATGAAAGAATTTTCACCTCATAAAAAGTTTTTAAGAAAAATTAATATTCTGAACTAGAAATGATGATTTGGGGGCCTTATTCATTTTCAATTATTTATATGATTATTTTTGAAAAGATCCCTTCTTCAGGGATGCAGGAAAAGAGGTATTGTTCTCCTATCTCTGTTCTACCACTGACAATCTGAAAAGTTGTCATTGTTATCTCCATTCTTTATTAGTGAATCCATGAGAAGTCCATCCTCCCTGCCTCTTGTCACAAAGGAACCACGATGACTTCTGTACCGTGCAATGGCGGCCTGGGCGGCTGCTCTCCTCAGCCCCTTCACTGCGGCAAACACCTCCAGGTGCTCCCGTACAGTCAGGCTGGGCCACAGCGCGTTCTCCTGGGGACAGTACCCCAGGAACTTGACTGTGTCCTCTTCCTGGTGACCCAAAACTGAACTGTATCCTTTCAATTCCACCTCAAAAAATAATAATAAAATTATTTTAGGAACACATGTAGCATTTTCTCCAATCCTGCAAATTATCAAAGAAACTGATGTACAGTAAAAGGCCTAAATTTTTGAGCATCAAAAAAAATTATAGAAAGCACTTTATATTTTTTTATAGAAAACAATTTAATTAAAATAAAAGCATAGTTTTATAAAGATATATTCGATTTTATCAGGAAACATCCATTCTGGGAATGGAAATGTTGCTTCGTTTTTTGCTACCTCTCCAGCTGTCAGCCTTGTGATGCCAGATATCATTCTGATAGATGAACTTTTACCAGCACCATTGGGTCCTAGCAATCCCAAAATTTCACCTGAAAGAAAGATTCACTGACTATTAATAGTGAAATTTAAATGTTTATTAATATAAGCCTGTTTCTTTAATAAAACCTCTGAGATATTTGCAGCCCTCAGTGTCATTCTAAAATATATAAAATATATGCAGTCCATGTCATCAAAACACATCCTTTAACTCCTCTATGAAATATTAGTGGAAAGCTTGTGGATTAAATGTCAAAATACCAGTCTTTCTTTTCTGGGAATTTGTTTCAGTTTGAAATAAACCATGTCTTAGAAGAGTAGAGGATGCCAGATTGTTTTCTAACAATGGCAGATGTGCTGAGTGTGTGCATAAATGATTCTTAAATGTGGAAAGCCAGAAACATTTTCTCCACCCCAGATACCACGTGTGTCCAAGACACCATCATCTTTAATCATTATTGCTATAAAAGCCTCCTAATCCTTCCCAAAATTCATGAACAGCCAGTATAATATTTATTAAATATAAATAAAATGATGTCACAAGCCTACTAAAAACCTTCAAGTGGTTTTCCACTAACTTAGTATAAAATCCAAATTCCTTGTTGTGTTTTAAACACTGTACCCAATCTGCAACCTACTTTTTGGCCTCCTCCCTTCCATCTGCAGATGCATCCTCTGACCTCCTGTTTGTACCTCAACCACTCCAAATGCATCCCTCTGTCTGAGCCCTTCCCTGTACTCTCATCTCTTAATGCTCACATAACTGGCACCTTCTTGTCACTCAGATTTTGGCTTAAATTCGCTCCTCAAGCAAGGCTTTCCCTGACCACCTAACTGAATGCAGACCCAAGTCGCTTCATTTCACCTATTTTAATGCTCCACATAGAACTTATCCAATATCTGATATTTTTCTTGAGAAGTTATTTTTGTTTATGGCCTCCCTCCTAGGATGTAAATCCATGAGGGCAGGGATTTGCCTATTTCCTTCTTAATTGTTTTTCTGGCAAACAAAAAAATATAGGTTAAATGAACGAATGTTCTGGCAGTACAAAGGTGCCTATAACATAATAGATGCTTGGTCTATATTTCTAAAAATAATGGTGAATTTTAAATTGCTTAATCCAAACCTTTTCTAACACAGAAAGAAATATTTCTTGCTGCTATTGTCTTCTTCCTCTTTGTACAGCAACATTTATTCTTTCTTGCATATTCTTTGTGTAGACAGCTGGCAATTATGACTGGTCTCTGGAACAGATAACAGCATGATTTTACGTTTAAGTTTCAGAGACTTTATATTCCTATGTCTTTTCTGCTGGACCTTTTCCTGTCCTATGTCACAAACTAAACCATGTTTTGCCTTGAGCATAATCCATATTGCTTGCTTCAAATTTAATTTGCATTCAGTAATGTAGACAATATTACATGCTTCTATGGAAGCTGGCTCATTGCTTTACCAGAACAAAAGTGGCTAAGCTCATGGAAATGTCACAACTTCTAAGTCAAGACTCTAAAATCTTAATCTCTATTTAATATTTTATAACAAACCTCACTTAAATTCTTCAACTCACAAGGGCTTATTTGGCTTTGAAATTTTAGCTCTACTTAGCAAAACCCATTTTCCTCAAAAGAAAAATAAAACCATCAGGTTTTAGATTATTCACAGAGCTTCTCTGAAACTCCAAGAAGTATCTGCTTATATTTAAGTATTAGAAAAATGCACCAAACTCCAAATTTTCTGAATAAAAGCCAGCAGCTCCACCTCTCTTCTTGACAATTCTTAAATATTTCAACTAACATCCGTTTTATCACTTGTTTTTCTACCTCATCAATGTTTGAGGTGGTTAGGGCAGTTGCTGCTCTTCTTCTTTCTTCTTGAACATCTTCATCTTCATCTACAGGTTCTTCTGGATTTGGTCGACCATCTCTAATTTGGGGGGAAATTCTGTGGAGAAAATAAATAAGATCTATAACATGTTTTCCAGTTCTCAAGGATGTATCAAAAAATATCTTCCCTGCAATTTTACCATTGCCCTTTCTTTCAATCAACTGATGATGACCCTGTCAATACTGCTTCAACATTGCCAAAAACTCCTATCCCACTGGCCAGAATCCCTTTCTTAGCAGTTACCATCTTTCCAGTTAGCATCTTTGACTCTTTCAAATTTGTTGGAAATTACTGTTGCTTCCTCTCTAAAAATCAGGTCACCTGCATTTTCTTTGGTCACACCAAGTCCATCTTAATCACATTCAGATATTCATATCAGCATCAATTACTGCTCACTCTTTCTAGAGTTTCTTTACTCACAAAACACTCTGAATTATGTCACTAAATCTTCTATCCCATCTCTTCCATTCAAAAATCTTACAAAGGAGAATGACATATTTGGGTACTCATTAAACATTTGAGGGACTGGAAGCTACCTTCAGCTCCTTTGGCTGATTAGTGGCAAAACTCTGCTGGGGAGTCCTATCTCATGGCAAGGAAGTCAGTGATCCAGTGACAACAATGGTAATCATAGTGCTGTTTCAGTGCACGTATGAATCCCTCTTAACAGATCAATTGTGCAGCCACTTTCTGGGAATATTGAAACAGATATTAAGTACAAAATTTGATTATTTTAATCTAACCTGAAAACAGGGTCCTTTCTCGTTGTTTTCTTTCCACACTTTATTTCCAACCATCTTAGAATAAAAATGAATATCATAGCCTGAAAGTAAGGCTAGGGACAACAACAACAAAATTATATTTAAACATAATTTCAAAAACATTATTTAAACATTTTAGTTAAATTGACAGTCTTTGGTCCTCAGGCATAACAGATGTGACTCATTCTTATAAATCAGGGGAGAGATATTTCTGGCTATATGATCACAACACAGTCCAGTGGAACCTGCTTCCTCTTTCTTCTCACAACCCACATCTAGTCTCTCAGCAAATTTTGTAATCTCTTCAAAATTACCCATAATCTAACTACTTTTCATCTCAACTTGTGCTAGTCCCACCTAGGTCCAAGCCATTATCATTTATCATCTGGACTCTTGGAATACCTTCCTACCTGCTCTCCCTCTTCTACCCTCACCCAAAACATTTATTCTCAACACAATAACCACAGTGATTCCTTTAATATTTAAGTCCAATCATATCACTGCTTAAAACCCTCCAACAGCTTCTCAATCAAAGAGTCAGAGCCCTCAAGGGCCACAAAAAGCACTGTGTGCTTCTCCCTACCCCCACTTGACCTCCTTCCCTCAGTGACCTCTTCTTCTACCACTCTTGCCCTTGGTCACTCTGCTACAACCAAACTGGCCTCCTGGCTGGTCCTGAAACAAGCCAGGCTCATGCTTCCTGCCTTCTAGTAGAATCCTGTTCCTCAAGCTTCCTTCCTTCAGATCTTTAGTCTCAGCAAGCCCTTCCCTAATCACCCATCTGACACAGTATATATTATTTATTTATTTTAGTCTCCTACTACCAGAATATACCCTCCATGAGGACAGGAATTTTTGTCTGTATTTGTTCCTGTGCCTACAGATTCCTGACACATGGCATCCATAGATGGAAGCTTTCCTAAGCCAAAATTTACTGATTTAATCATTTCCCCTTTCATTTTTGCTATTTTGCATTTGCCTTTTTATCCACAATTCAAAGAGTTTAAGCTATATTGTATCTGCATTTTTGGATACAAGATATCTCAGATTTGTATGAGGGGTAGTAGACAGTATCAACAAACATAAAAAGTAATTTTAAATTGAAATCTGGACTTAACTCTACAGTCTATTCATATACAAAAACAGTACGCCTAGGATTTAGAATCATTATGTCTGAATATAATTGTTTTATCTAAGAGTATATTAAAGACACTGTCAAAGCTGGCACATTCCAGACAAGATCACATAGTTATAGTATATGATAACTATCCAAAAAGCATGTGACTAGGTAGAAAGTCCTTCTCACTATTAGGCAAACTAGAAGATCAACTTCGTTCAGGTCAGGATTTGGGTCTTGAAATATGTTGAAGGGCCTATAGGCTCTCTGCAAAAAGAAAACAATAGCTAAGATTTACATTTAAATAATGTGAAATTTCCCACAATGTATATTTCCCTCATTAAGCTGATTCCCCTCTGTGCCACTGGGAATAAGTAATTACCTACAAAGGAGAGGAAGGGTTTCCTACTCAACATTTATTGTCTCTCATTGAACAGGTACCTTATAACCTAACTTTTTATAACTTTTTCTTTTCCAAACATTGTTTTCTTTAATCTCTTGCTTTTAAGAGATTAAAATGTTGAACAGGTACCTTATAACTTTTTCTCTTCCAAACATTGGTTTGTTTTTTAAATCTCTTGCTTTTAAGAAATTAAAGGCTGCTGAAAGTCTACTGATAGCATAAGATGGAGGTTCTGGCACTGTGGAAAAACTCCAGAGGTTAACAATATTTATCCAAAGTGCCCCATATAAGCCCTTTCCATGTCCTTTCCTATTCCAGTGGTGACTGTTTTCCTGCAATAATTAGTCCCATGATTTTATTCTTTCTTCATCAATCATTGCATTAAGGAAGTAACATATTCCCCCTAAAAAACATGTGAAAATCTAGATTAATATATTTTACCTGCAGGTTTACTTATACTTTGGGAGAAAATGTTTTAAACAAAGGAATGAGTCTCCAATTGAGAATTCCAGGTATTGTTCAGTCAGTGGAAAGCTATTCTTGTAGATGGAAGGCTTTCCCAGTTCCCTCAGAATGCAAGCCACTAGGGAAGCCCTGTCTACTTCCTTTAAAGCCAGTGAGGGCTCCAGCGGGTGTGTTCCAGACTGACCTGCCATACTCCAGCCTCCTGAAAGGCTTCTCTGCACTTGAATCACATTCTGCTTCTTAACCCAGTTTCTCCTGGTCCTTCCTGCCTCAATGCTTTTGCCTTCCTCTGCAGAACATGCTTACCTCCAGCCGTAATCTTCCACTACTTAATTCTTACTCATCCTTTACCTCTCTATTTAAATATCACTTCCTCCAGAAAAACTCTCTGACTTATCTAGGCACACCAGCTAGGCTTTGGGTGTGCTTTTGTCCTTTGTAATGCTTAAGTCCCTTGCCTTTACTTGCTTGAGTTGAGTCTGTCTTTGCCTCCACTAAGTTCTGTGAAAGGAAGGGCTGTGCCATCTTGTCTATCAGGAGTTCCCAATTACTAATACAGTGCCCCACACATAGTAGCGTTTAATGTGTCTTGTTGAATGGTATGGTACAAAATGTATAGGGCAAAGCTTTCTTAACAGCTTTAGTGAGGTATGATTTTAAGTGTACAATGCAATGATTTTCTAATAAGTTTATGGAGTCATGCAACCATCACCACAATTCAATTTTAGAACATTTCTGTCACCAAAGAGATCCTTCATGCCCATTTGCTGTCACTCCTCATCCCCAGCCTCAAGAAACCACTAGTCTACTTTCTGTCTCTATAAATTTAGGCAAAGTATGTTAATGAGCTGTATAGTCAAATTATTGGCAGTTGGTAACATTTCTTACCTCTATCAAAAATAATAGAAATCCACCCATAGTAGACATGGGAGCTAATACCATGCAGGTAATCATGACAGATTCGTCGAAATCATGCATTAAAATGAGGTCAACTGTGAAGACTGAGATCTATAAGGCAAGTCCAGATATACTGCATGTCAGACAAACTCAGCCCATTGTTATCTGACAAACATACCTGGGTGTTCTCAACATGTATATCAGAATTTTCTCATTTGCAGATACCCTCTTATTGCCATCACAAATTCTCCTTTCAGAGGGAAAAGAAGCAGGAGGGAAGCTTTTGTTATTGTGAAGATATACGCTCTTTAGCTCTCCAATAGAACATTCTTAATAGATAAAACGTCTTGGGACTGCTATGAAAATTAAATGATCAAGTAAACTTCCTGGCATTATTATGAGAAAGTCAAGATAACAGGATAAAGAGAAGAATTACCTTTTTATAGCTAAGGTAACAATATCGCTAATGCAAAAAAATACATATGCAATGGAAAGTTACATGGACAGTTATAGAAAAAGAATCCATATTACCTCTCATCTAGACTACTGTAAAGCTTTCTCATCATCCTCCCTGCTCCATTTCTTCTCCATTCCAAACAGGTGATATTTATAAGATTGTGCATTTTGATCATAATAGACTCATTTTCTTTCAGAATACTGGTTAATGGGGGTAGAGTGTAAATATAATTTAAATTTTTTTTCTGTTCATGTATTAATCATAATATAAATAATAATTTCTAAATTTGCTGAATATTTCTAGACATTAGGAATTTAGCATGTCTTATTTTGTCTTATTTACTGTAATGCTCACAACTCTATAATGTAGCTGCTATTATTATTTAAGATTCAGAGAAATTAAATATTATTCTTAAATCCACAGTGAGTGGCAAAGCTGTAATTAAAAATTATGTGTGTGTGATTCCTAAGTTTTATGCCAGAAAACTATACTATTTTGAAAGATTATTACATAGGGAAATGATGCATCAATACTAAATGAATGTACAATTTTGGAGGAATATGTAATGTATATATAAGAAGCAGTTGGGAGTAGAACAAAATAACAATCAAATTCTGTAAGAGCACAATAAGCATTTTATAGCAAATCCAAAGGACTCTTCTTGTTTTACAATTTCCACAATCTCTCTGCAAAGGCTTTGCACAATTGTCCACTTGTACATATTTCTCTTCTCTTTGTTTCCAAGACATCACTCTTTGCTATTTTTTTACCATCTCCTTATTTCTGATAACTGTAATTCTTGAAGTCCACTTAACTGACTTTCTCATTTTACTAGGTCTCCAAACTTCTGTCTTCTATGCCTCCTTTATCCCCCCTTTCTTATCCACTGAAACAAGAGAGGATTCCAAACAGCTATACTTATACCTCCACCAGTGAGCAAAATACACTGAAAAGTTGCTTCCTTATCAGTCAGGGGTCTGAGATACACATGAAGTACCACGTCCTTGGGTGTATGGGAGTCCATCACACGCTAGAAACAAATTAACTATTATCTATGCCTTCACTCAATGAGTGAGAAGAAACACTTCCTGGTCTGCCTTTCCAAGTGTGCCCCAGATCACAATAGGATAACTGCACGACCATCAACATACAATGCATTCTGACATTTGATCCTGTTGAGGATTAAAGAAATGACTACAACCCAAAGACTAGCAGGATTTAAGTTTATTTTAGCTGCATGATAAAAAAGATCAATTAGCACAATAAATATCCTCAATACATATTTGGAATGAAATGATGTTATTTATATCAAGCATAATGCAAAGGTTATTACAAACCGCTTACAGTCTTTGTGACGATATGTATTTTGGAAATCTGTTAACCTCCTAAAAATCAAAATCAGCATGAGCTTGAATAAGTCTTGTCCATCACACTACTATCATGTATTTTTTGACATGAAGAATGACATAAGGTCTGAGACCACACTTTCATCCCTGAGTCTATCATTATTTATTGTGTGACCTTGAACAGGCCACTTAATTTTCTTCTTTTATGAAATGAGGTGAATTATACTAAATGACCTTGAAATTTTTCCCACTCTGACATTCTAGCATTCTTTGCAATAATATAAAAATGAAACAGATAAATACACTGAAATAGATAAATAAAAGAAAGGAAATAGGAAAAATAATCAGAAATTATAAACATATGTTATACTAAATTCTGTGGTATAATTTTAAAGTACTACTAATTTCTCCCATTTCTAAAGGCAAAAGTAACTATATTTAATTAATGTTACAATGAAACTTAGAAAAGAACAGAATTCCATTTCTCTATTTGTATGTATGTTATATATACTTACCATATAGAAGCAAAACGACCAAAAGCCACTATTTTTTCTCCTCTTGCCAAAAACAAACGATATCACATATGTCATGAAAACAAGAGAAGCTGCATAACCAAAGGTCATGACAACCTGAAGAATATACAAATAATATAAAAGTCAAAAAAGAAAATGTTAGCTGAAGGAAAATGAAATTACAAATATTTTATTGCTCATGCACTTTGCATGGTTTTACTTCTAGCTTATAAGAACATTAAAATGAAAATGTGCTGATTATATAAAGTATTGATGCTAAATTTTATTATTAATTACATTATAAAATATGGTCTATGTAGTGTGTTACTTACCACAGCAAACACAATTCGGCTTGTAATATGAGCTTGTTTCAAATTTTCTAGGAAGAAAACTAAATGCATTGAAAAGAGAATAAAAGCGTAGAGGCTAAGATCCACCAGTGCCTGCCCACACCAGTAAGCAGAAGGGTAGACACCCGAAATCCATAGCTGGAACCGAGCTTTGTTCTGATTAAAAAATAAATAAATAAATAAATAAATAAATAAAAGCACAGACATGCATCAATTCCATTGAAATCCAAATACAAACACATTGGAAGATTTTTCAAAAATGAATCTAATCTTCTAATATTTAAAAACAATTATGCAAATACCATTTAGGAACATGAGGTCTATAGGACCAGTCCCACATATACAGTCATTTTTAAATTTTTCATTGTTTTATTTGATACACTTGAGTCACACCACCATTTCAGCCTACGTATAATGAATAGAATAGTAGGCCTCATTTTGATCAAGGGATGAAGCTCCTTCAAAAGAAATATTATTTTGTGATCTGAAAGAAATAGTAAATTCTCCTTTTGTTCAAATATCCTCTCAGGGAGCTACTGGCTTAAAATGTTGAAGTCTGACATTTCTAAATGAGATTTAACTGTTTTATCTGGAAAATGGGCACAATCAAATACAAATTCAACATAAAATCACAATTTCCACAGTGGAAACGAAACTCAAGTCTTAAAATTAGTCCTCAGTTTCGACATCAATGATTTCCTTTTTGTATTTATAAAGTGATATAGTTGAAAGTTTTATAATATTCCTTTTTTTTTTTTTAGGTTTTCATTAATTTGAGTCTATGCAAAATTACTGTACTTTTCCTGTGATTTTGAGGTAAAAAGTATTTTGTTTTTAAAAGTAAATTTTCTGACGTGTTAGAAATAGTGTAGAACTATATTATCTAAAATAAACATGTTTAAATATTTTTCTCACAGAAAAATACTTTGATCAGATAACACTCAAAATACAACTACTGAAGTTCCCATAATTTCTTTGCATTTACCCTTTTTCCTTACTTTGTAATCGTTGACACTACTCATGGCAAGGTAAGGAGCAATGCTGCATATAATCAAATACAAGAAAATGGAGCCTTCTGGCAGTCCAGTCAAGAACATTACATAATACTGAAAAAGAAAAGGTACTTTAAACTAGTGCATATTTTTAAAAATAAAATAAATACCACAATCATGAAGAACAATGTGTTTTTGAAATAGTGAAAAATCAAAATCAGAGGGTACATCTAGTCCATTCATATCTATGAGTGGAGGTGAGAAGTCTGATAATTTGACATAAGATTTCAACTCCTAAAATTAAAAGAAGTCAAAAAATAACTCCTGAATTTTGATCCCAGATTAACAGATTATTCGGGCTCTGAGCAACCTTTCTCAGCAAATCTAGTGATGGATATGTGATGACTTCGGCAGCTGGATAGGTATGTTCTGAAGTGCAGAGATGAAAAAGAAACTCAGGTGCCAATGAACCCATCTTCAAGGAGGTAAGCTTGAAATTGGTACCCACAATCAGCATCTGTCTGAAATCGGGCCTATATCCTGCCTCCTGGATATAGTCCATATCAAAGTAATTCTGCAGTTCCCCAGCATTTATGGCACTCAAGGCTATTTCTAGTCTCTCCAAAAAAACCGTTGAGAGAAGATTGGTGTGTGTCCCTGGGGCTGCCCAAAGAACAGCCATGGGTGCCTGAGTAGACTTTGATCCTGAGCAAAGAGGCAACGGCTTGGGTATACACAGCACCAAGAGGGAATAACACCTGTCTCTGTTTCTGCTACTTGCTAGTTCTTGCTTTCCCTCTTGCTGCGTACCAGAGAGATCCTTCAGAAACCACCACACTGGAACTCACCTATGTGTTCCTCTCACATAGTTGTGGTTTTAACTTGCAGATTTGCGTATCTGTCACTGACCTCTCCAATACATCCCATCCCCATGTTTCCATTGTCTGCAGGCTATCTGTACATGTGGGTGCCACCAGCACCACTAGTGCAGTGAGGCCAAAAACTGAACTCAATACCTTTGTCACAAAACTGGCTTCCCTTTTTGACTGCTCCTTTGCTAATCCCCCCTATTGCTCTTCCAATCTCCTGGCCTGAAGCAGTTGGAGTTAGTTTTTAGAGATCCTCTTGGTATCAGTCAGGGCCTAGCCAGAAAACCACAACCACTTCAGTGCTTAAAATACAAGTGAATCATGAAATCGGTTCCATGGGGAATGAAAGGGCAAAGAACCCAACAAGGACAATAAGATGGGGAGCTACTATCACTCTTGGACTAGAAGGACAAAGGAAGGAGACAATGGAACTAGAACCCAGTACAGGGTCTTTTTGATCTCCTGTCTCCCACCAGTGCTTCCTATTGTCTAAACCTAGCCTGAAACCAGCTGTCACAGAATCCTGAACATGCAGCCTGTGTGAATCAGAACCTTCTGCACACAGATAGTGTAACCATTGGTAGGCAAAGGCATGAAACAGAAAGCAAATGGGCCTAGTATTGGCACATTCTCCTTCATATTTAAGAGTCAATCTGGAGCAGATGTAGCTCAAGTGGTTGAGTGCTTGCTTCCCATGTACAAGGTCCTGGGTTCATTCCCTGGTACCTCCTAAAAAACATATTCAATCTACTGCCCATTTAGTCTATGGAGGATCTACTAACAAATTATATTAGATTTATGAAATCCTAAACCTGGGTTATTAAAGTATCTGATTTCCAACTAAGTGTTCTCTCTCTCTCTCTCTCTCTCTCTCTCTCTCTCTCTCTCTAATACACTTCTTCAATCAGTATGTATAATTTTGCAGAAGAGTCCCTAGGAGAATATGACATACTACCGAAAAGTATTCTCCCATGTGAATTCTCTGACAATAAATTACTAGGAAAAAATTATATTTTGCTAGATATAATTTGCTTAAAATGTTAAGACAAAAAAATTTTTAAGATTAACAATAAATTATTAATACTTAAAAGCTAAAGAGGGAAAACATAGGTTACCTGACAAATTCCTGATTGTTCATATAAGCAAATTCAATACTCACAAAAGGCAATGGGCCTCTCGCAATTCGAATATGTTCTGTATGATTAAACATTCTAAGTAGCCCATTGCTGATAATATTCATAAGGATAGGAAAACAATGAAGTCTCTTGGTATTGCACACAACTGAAAATTTGTAATCCTTAAAATAAAACAAACAAAATATATAACATTAATCATAAATCCTTAAAGAACAATCGCAAGTTTCTAATATACATAAGATCCCAACAATGCCACATTTTAGCAAATGAGACTAATGAGTTCTAATTATGGTTAAGGTGCAATTTTAATAACCTTGACCCTTGACAGCTTGCCATTGGTCATACTATTTTATCCAAGTTGTAATATGTTAAGATAGCAGACTAAGGACACTTACAGAGATTTCATGTGGCTATTATAGTATTAATGTATTTTCTCAACATATCAATTCATTTTTTGCATAATTAGCCACTTAATAAGATTCTAAAAATTCGTAATTATATTGATTGATAATTATAAGTTCTAAAATTTTTATTGAATTTGAATAATGCAATTAAATTTTCACATGTGAAAACTATGTAATTCAAAACAAAGTTAAGATAGAAAATATTTTACAAAACTTATTTAAACTTCACAGTTTATTCAATGAGCCAAAATGTTTTCCTGAGTCAAGTTGCTATATAGTAGCTGGGTTGACTTCCTGCAGTTTTTTAAATAGTTAAAATGTAGTACTCTCTTGATGTTTTTTTTCTTATAAGCTCTAACAAGAGACAAACACACCTTTTGATGACCAGAAACTATGATAGCTCCATTGTACGAGAGGTCGTCAGTGCCATTTCTATTTTCAAAGTCATCTACTTCCAAAACTATATTTTGATGTTTCAGTGAGCATATAAAATCTTCAATATTTGATTCTAGTATGAAGTTAACAGAAGGACATATAACAGCAATGAAATATGGGTCAAATTCTTAAAAGAACCCCCATACATAATTTAAAGTAAGTATTTGTACAATAGTACATGAAGGCATGTCTCTTTGAATTTCACAATAATAATATTGACCCTTGACACAGAAATCATTCTACCATTTTCAATTTAGCAAAACTTATGCAGTAACTAATTAACTTTATAGTTCTGCTTAATACAAGTCACTATGTGGCTCATTAAAACAAGATAATTCTATTTTATGACTTTGGTAAAAATACATTTGAACTCAATAATGAATGGAAGTATAATAAGTATGTGAGGAAACTCAATAATTAGTGGAGATATAAAAATTACATGGGGAGTGCTTCATATTGTCCAGCCTAAAACAGTAGATGAGAATACTCTCCTTTCTCCCTTAATCCTTTGAAATGATAGGAAAGTAAATGTGTGTGTGTGTGACAGAACACATTTTTACATATATATTGCATACATATATTACATAAATACACATTAATAAGTGGAAAATGAAAAGGCGCCATCAGCAAACCAAAGTTTTTGATGTGTGCCAAAAGAATAAAGCAGATGCAATTGTTTGACAGAGAAACAAGAGCTGAGAAAAGCTCACAGCCTAGAGCACACAGGAGCAAAAACTACAAAGATAAAGCTAATTTCTGAGGCATCGCAAACTCAGAGTGGACAAATGCAAGGGCCCAGATGGCCAGGGTCATTAACTGGGTCCCAATTACCCCTGGAACAAGGTGACCGGTCAGGTCCCTCTACCTGTTCCACAGGAATCAAGCAGCAGTTGCAGCTGCTCCCAGGGTAAAAGTCCCTAAATTTACCTTCTAAGAGAAGTGAAGAGCTACCTCAGGAGGACAATATCTGGTGAAAACAGCAGGGTAGGATCTGATGTAACTTCAGACAATTAAAAAGATAGGATAGGAAGGAGAAAGGAAAAAGAGGGACTTTTATTTTTGCCTATTTGGCCTCTGAAATGGGAGTTTATCCTAGACAGACTCAAAGTGGGCTGTGGGGTTAGAAACACAGGGCCAAGTTCCTGACAATTAGGACCCACCCCCCTCTGGGACAGAGGGGCACATATAGAAAGTAAGCTTTCCATGTACACTGGAGCAGCCTCAGCTCTCGCTCCATCTCCACAGCCATTTGAGGTAGAACACCCAGGCAAACGGGGACTCTCAAATTTAAAGACAAACATGCTACCAATTATCATATTTTGAGAAAAGAGGAACAAGATGGTATACAATTCTCAAATTTAATTAACAATTTACCTAACAATTGAGCATAGAGAAAAAATAATCTTTAAGTTAACACAAGTATACTGTTCTCAGGATGACTGGAGAGTATGGGCAAAAAAAACCCAGCCTAATAGGTAAAGAAACAAGTCAAAATCTTGGAAATTAAATATACAATTAACAAGACTTTCAGTTTGAAGTGTAAGTGAGGCTTACTTTCTAAAATCCAAATGGGAAACCACGAGGAAAATGAGAAACAGAAATTGTTTAAAGAGGAGACATCTAAAACCCTGAATCACAAATGTATATGAAGAAGGACATCCAAGTAAAACGATAGGTCACCTACTCTGATATTATTTTTAACAATTTAGTCAGAAACATAAAAGCTTCTTTATCAAAGTTACATTAGTGGTTAGCCAAACCAGCTGCCAGTTATTTGGGATAAGATCACAGGTATAAAACTGTCATAAGGAATCATCCTGGATTCTTGGGGAGTAGGTATGTCATCTTTACATTTCAGTCAGTGTGTATCATCTTTATGACATAGGTTAAGCTAACAGAGAGATCTTAAAATAGAGTGGTTCAGCCAATATAGACATTTATTTCTCCCTCGTGTAATAGCTTAGGGTAGGCAAGTAGACTGCAAGATTGTATAATAATACAGGTTCCTTCTATCTTGTTCCACCAATGCCTACTATCTCCAAAAATCAGAGCAAATTTTACGCGCAGATTCTCATAAGTGTTTTCTATAAGTAAAGTTCAAATACACATTTTCTTCTATTAAAATTTTCTCTCCTCACCCCCCAGCATGTGCTATTTAACAATAAACATAATTAATTTCTGGAATTAAAATTTTGTTTATCAGTTCACCTGTGTTATTGATGATCAATAGGCTAGTTCGGGAGTCTCTGGGGGGTTGTCCATGAGAGAGGAAGTACAATTCAGGTTTAAATTCCCAATCGCTCTTTTGATATAATATAACATAAAATATATTTTCCAAAATCAAAGGGAACACTGCAATTCCAAGCACCAATAATCTAACAATAAAGAAAAATTGCCATATGAGTGAATAACAATTTTATTTTTCCAGTCTGTCATTCAGAAATACTTGTCGAGTGCCAATTCTATTCTACTCTATACCAGTCGTGATCCAGGTGCTACGATTATAAAAGGCATGTATTAGCATGCTACAGCAGTAAAAGGCATTGACATATAAATACGAGGATATCAAACTATTAAAACTAAACACACAAGCAAATGCTAAAACACAGGTGTTCTCATTGTCAGTAGACTAAAAGGCTGCATGCAGCCTCCAGCACAAATGTTGGGCATTGTGCTCAAGATGTGAAATTCTCTTCTGGCTTAAATCTCTTTTGAAACCCATAGTCTAACCAAATCAAAGTACTCTGATACTCACAGGGCCAGAAGTGCTTTCTTGCCACGTTTTAACTTCAAGAAACGGAGCCATGCCATTGCACAGACCTGCAGTCTCCAGAGGGCCATGTCACTTGAGGTCTTCTGCATTTCAGGTAGAGAAGAATGAACTGACTCCACTTCATCTAGGCTTCCTGCATCTCTTAAAATCTCTTCTTGTTCAAAATCTATATGCACACACACACACGTTATTTTTTACTTTATTTTTAGAGATGTTTTAGATTTACATTTATGGAAAATTACAACAAAAGTATAGGGAATTCCCATATAACACTCCCCACACCCACCCACATAGTTTCCCCCCTATTATTGACATCTTAATGTGGTACATTTTTTACAGTTGATGAACCAATATTGAAGTATTGCTACTAACCATTATGATTTACACTTTGTGCTGTACAGATCCACAGGCCTTGACAAATGCTTAATGTCATGTGTCTGTCGTTGCGGTATTATACAGAAGAATCTCACTGCCTCAAATATGCCCTGTTCCACCCATTCATCCCCCCTCCCTTCTAAACCCTTGGCAACTACTATATTTATATCAGCACACACACATTATTAATGCCATCCTGGGGACACAATAGTTTTCTCTGTTTAGGAACATGAACATTTTTTTACTCCTACAAGTCAACAACAAAAAGACAAACAAAGGACTTATACAGACATTCTCAAAGAAGATATTCAAATGGCCAATAAGCTATTGAAAAGAAGCTCAGCATCACTGCCATCAGGGAAATGCAAATCAAAGCCACAATGAAGTACCACTTCACAACCACTAGGTTAGTTGTTATTGAAAAATGGAAGGGAAAAAAAAAAAAAACAAGTGTTGAGCGCATGAGAAGAAATAAGAATCCTCCCTCATTGCTGGTGGAAATGTAAAATGGTACAGCCACTGTGGAAAAAAGTTTGGTGATCCCTCAGAAAGTTAAACACATGACCAAGCATTTCCACTTCTAGGTATATGCCCCAAAACATTGATAGTAGGGACTTGGCAGATATTTGTACACCGATGCTCATAACAGCATTATTCACAATAGCCATAAGGTGGAAACAACCCAAATGTCCATCAACAGAAGAAGAGATAATAAAATATGGTACATGCATACAATAAAATATTATTTGGCCATAAAAAGGAATGAATTTCTGATGCATGCTATAACATGGATGAACCCTGAAGACATCGTGTTGAATGAAATAAGCCAGACACAAAAGGCCAAATATTATATGATCTCATTTATATGAAATAATCAGAATATGTAAATTCATAAAGTCAGAAAGTAGAATATTGGTAACCAGGAGTCTAGTAGGGGTGGGGAAAGAAGTGTTAATGCTTAATGGATATAGAGTTTCTGTTTGGGATGATGAAAATGTTTTGCTAAAGGATAGTGGGAATAATAGAACAATATTGTGAATGTAATTAATATTGAAATGTACACATGTAAGTGGTTAAAATGAAAAATTTTGCTTTTATATATGTTACCACAATAAAAGTCTTTGGAAAATTGTTTTAGAATATTTATGGTTACAATGAGAACAATATAAGAAAAATTAGATTTATGATATCCTTATTTAATAAATTCAGTGTTAAAATGTACTGTATTCATATCAAAAGAAGAAGGGTGATCATATTATGCCCAGTCTACAAAAAGGCATAGAAAGCCCCTTATGTAAAAATAAGCTGAGGGATTTCAAGAAATATTTTCCAAAGGGATAGCTTATCATTAATGCCTAAATGTTTATTATTGAAGGATCAATAATTTGGTAGTATGGGTGAAAGATCACCAAGATTGGAATCATCAAACCTGTACCTCAACCACATTATTATGGCTTATAAGTGATATGATTTGGGACAAATCACTTAACTGCTCTTGGGTCTGTTGTCTCATCTGTAAAATGGCATAGATGACACCTGTGAGAAGGTAATGCACTATATCCATACACTAATCAAAGTGTCTGACACAAGGACTCCATAAATGACATCTCATCATTATCACCTGTTAAAATGCACAGGCCATAGTTTCAAACTTTCTCTTCATTAATTCTAGCGAAATTTTGCTTATTGACAAGCTAAAGAAAATTTATAAGAAATTTCTGCTTAGACCTCATGGCCCTGGTTGAGAGTCTTCCATAGCTTCACAGTACCCTAGAAGCAGTAAGCATCTGAGATGTAAGGAGAAACTTGATAAAATAAGATGCAATCATTTCCAAAGAGAAATGCTGTAGACTCCAAGAAAGGACCTGTGTTCAGCCCTCATAATGATGTTAGGAAACAAAGAGAGCCCTTCCCAAATAGCAGAGTCAAAGTTGGAATTAATTTCACTCCTTAATCTGAATCACACACAAGAAATTATAAATACCAAATTGATACATGATCATTTGGGAATTTTTCTATGAATTATACAAATGGAATTACCTTGTTCGATAGTTGATTTTCCCTCTAGTTTCATGAAGACTTCATTCAGAGATGATATGGAAATATCATAACTCATCACACCCAGGCTAGAACACTTATCAAGATCACTGAAAAGGTCTAAGACAACAGACAATAATAGATACAGTTGAAAACCACACCAGTAACTAAATCTGGTAAATTGAATTGGGCCCTTTGCTTTTTATTAGTAAAATAGCACTTATTTAAAAGATAATACAGAATATTATTCAGAAAAATTATGTATTTGGAATATCACTCAGATTTTGGCCTAATCTCCAAAATATCTTTCAAATCCATCCACTTCCATCCATCTTTTTACTGGTACCACTGCATTCCAATCACTATCATCTTTTACCTGTACCTCTGAAATGGCCACATGGCTCGTTTCTCAGTGCCCATTCTTGTTCCCTACATCCAGAGTGACCTTTTATATCCAGAGAATACAAATATAAGATCACACCAACCCCCTACTTAATGACTTTCAATAGTTTCTCAATGCAGTTAAAATAAAAATCAGTGTGTACCATGGCCTCTGCGGCTCCATATGAGCATGTCTCTTTATCCCTACAGCTTTCCCTATCTCTGCTCTCCACTCTCCTCCTTTACTCATTGCACTCCAGACACCCCAATTTCCCTCTATTTAGAACGCTTTTGACCATTTTCTTCTTGTGGCCTTCTGTAACTACCCTATCTAAACCTCAACCCGACACCAGTCATCACTCTAAATTACATGGACTTATTTATTATTTTATAGTACAATTGTACCACAATTTTGTTTACTGTGCATGTCAACTTCTCCCCATCCAATGGAGTGTAGGCTTCATGAGGGTAAAGACTCATTTGTCTTATTTAATGCTGTTATCTCTAATGCCTTGAGCAGTGCCTTTTATATAAAAGGTGCCCAGAAAGCATTTATTGTGATTCTTTTCTATGGGTATACTGGGATGAGGATACAAGCTTCTAGGAGAAGCCTCTCCCTTGCCACTTTCTATATCTGGCAGGGTGATAGCTCAGTAACATTTCTAAGAGGAACTAGATGGGTAAGCCCATGCAGCACTGTGTTTCTTCATGGCCTACAGGGGCCTGGAAGTTCCCTTATGTCCTGGAGAGGAAGATGCATGGGCTAAGTACATCACTAGACATGTAGACGCCTAGTGTCTGTGTAAAAGGCTGCCAGGGACTCTGGCTAAGTGACACATTCCAGTGGTAACAGCACATAACTATCTCTCCTCCCCAACTTAAAAAGGAGGTGGGCCAGTTATGTCTCATTTGAGCATTAGTCAAAGAAGCAGAATAACATAGGATAGTCCATGGACCTAAAGTGCCATCTTCCATGTTACTACAAAGGTCATAGAGAGCTGCCATTTTTGATGGTGGGAATCAAATCTGAATTCCTGAGCATTTGCCTAATGAGACTGAGTCATACAAAAGAGGCTGTTTAATTCAAGCCTGAAGGGAGTTAAATCTTTAATAAACTTAATGTTTAAATTAAAAGGCTGTTTAGAGCAGAAGAGATGCTAACATGTTTCTTCATTTGTAAAACAGGGAAATCATAGCACCACCTCAAAGGATAGTTATGAGGACTAAATGAGTTGATATAAATGAATCTATTAGAACAGTGCCTGGCACATAGTAATCATTTACAAAGAACAATTATAACTCAATGCCTAGGTTTGTACCACTACACAGCAAGCTGAGGACCCATGTTGAACACTTCTGTAGGATAAACAAACTATGTCTTTCTCTGCAAAATAAATACATACACAATTTTATTAAAATAGAAAAAGAAACCTGTAGAAGACTCCATTGATGGCCCACCTACATGTCTTCTGCACTCACCTCTACACAGCAAACCTATTTATTAAGAACACCCTCGTAAGGGTTATTGCACGGCCTCATACATATAATGAGCTCATGTTCAAAGCAATCTCGAAGGGTCAGAAAATGAATGCTTCTGGAAGCATCCCTCAGCCAATGACAGATAGGGAATCGTGAGTAAATACCCTAGCTTCCTCATCTCTCTGGCATAATCTGAGCCCACTTATTCATTCATTTGTGTACTTTCTCCAGTGTGATTAACCTCAATTGTCTACTGCAGTAACCCAGTCGATAATGCACACTTCCTTGACTTACTTCCCTTCCCTGTTTCATGACCTCATTTTCCTGCAGGAGCTTCAGGTATCAACTACCAAATATATTAATTGCACTCAGTCTTCACTTCAAATATGCTTCTTGGGGAAACCAACCTAAGACAAAATCCAAATCCATTAGGTAATGAAACCTATAATATTAATGTAAATACCAAATTTCATTCCACTGTGATCATATTTAAGTTACCTGGAAATGTATTTGTACTTTCCAAAGGTAAATTATATACAAGCTTTTCTTCATTTTCTGTTTTCAATTTAGCATCGGGGACATGATGATTAATGAAGGATGTTATTTTTTCTGGATCACATATTTCATTTCTGCACAAACTAATATTTAAAAGAGAAGACAAATGATTTGCATTCTCTCCACTGCTACCACCAATGAACAGATTTTATTGAATATCTTGCCTTTGAGTACTACTTTACTTGGCTTTATGAAACAAACAACATGATAACAGTAATAATAATAATGATGTCATCAGATTGAAAAATCTTATGATCTATATGTAAAAGATGTATAAAATCAGAACAACTACAAAATATACAAACAAACTCATAAAATTATTCCTACTATATACCAGGTATGAGGATATATGAGAACTATATACCAACTTTGAGAACAGAGGGAGCTGAGAACAGGCAATTTTTATACCAGACTATGAAAAGATCAAAAATAGTGGGTAGTAGGAAAATTTGGCCCACATCCATGTTTTATTGGGCCATACGGTTTAATAATTTTAAAAAATAATTTTAGCCTGGGCAAACACTTTATTGGTAGACACAGTCCTCTCCATGCTCTACCACCAGATTTACTCCCTATTAATACTGGCTTCTGAAATTATTTGCCATTGTGCCCTTAGAAAGAATGAAAATATTTTAGAGGATTGAATGGATCATATGAGGAAATTAGAGAGTGAAAAGAAGGAAGAAGTTTAGGCAGCACAGAGAAACAACCTGAAAAAGCAGTACATGAAGGAATTCTGCTGTAAACAGTCAGGCTTGGTTTATAATGGTAAAATTTCACCTATCGTTAGCATTAATAAAATTACAAGGAGGCAGGAAAACAGGAAAACCATTCAGGAAACACTGATCAATCCAGTATGGCAGAGATGAATCATAAGGCCAGTTCTCCTTCATGTAACTCACACACTGTCTACTTTTAAAATATACCATTATTTAAAAACATGTATCTAGTCTAGCCCCAAAGTCTGTACCTTAAGTGATATCCAAGACCCCATTTTCTTTTCAAAAAGAGAGAAGAACCTGCACACGTCACTCTCCCATTGGACATGATCACTTTTCTATCTGAGTAAAGAGAAGCAAGAGAAAGGATATTAGGAGTCATATCTACTCTCTTTAGAAAATCTAGATGAGGAGACAAAGCTCAGATTTCCAGGTGGGCAGTATACTATGAGATGTTACTATATCTAATGTTCATCTTAAAATTAATGAATCCAAATGAATTCATGAACTCCAGTCTATTTCTGTGTTCTTCAATTCTTCCTGAAAAAAAATTACATGGTACATTCTCTATTCTGGATGCCAACAAATGGGTAAATATTTTCAACCTAATATATATTAAAGGAGAGTTGTATGCTTAAATTAATTGATAGCTGATCTGAAAAAAAAGAAAATCACAACATTTATTGTGCAAACATCCTAGCAAATGTACAACCAGAGAAGAACCCCATAGTAGGACTAGAAGAGCAGGTCTCTTGCCCTGGGAATAAATATCACTTCTCACTTTCCCAAATTCTCGGTTGGAATACTGAAATGAAGCCAACCATTACCAGCCAGGATGTCAGCCTCATCCATGAACTTGGTACTGAAGAGAATCACGCAGTCTGCTTTACGTTCCATCAGGAAGTTCCATACTCTGTGCCTTGCAAAAGGATCCAATCCAGCAGTTGGTTCATCTAACAGCAAAAGCTACAGAGGATGAAGATATATAAAATATGTCTCTCTTCCACGTGAATTTTCTCCATATGATAGCACAAAAAACAACAATAACCAAATCAAACAAAACAAAACTATGCAAACATTTATCTTCATTATATTTCTAAACATAGTCGTTTCTCTGTAAACCTAATGTCAGCTAATAATTACAATGAAAGATCTACTTCTTTTAGTGGTCAAAGAAGAGCTTGACTTTCTATGGATATTCAATCTGCATTTTTCCCATGTATAATCTCACTTACCTGAGGGTTTCCTAAAATGGCAATCCCAAAGGTCAGCATTCTTTTCTGTCCTTCACTTAAATTTTGAGCAAGATTATCCTGAATGTTTTGCATGTCCAATTCCAATAAAATTCTTTGTACCTATCCAAGAAGATATACAAAGCTTGAAATCCAAAATGATTTATACTATGCAAATTAAACTTCCCATTAAACAGTAGATAATTTTTCTAGGAACTTCTTGGCTAAATTTTATTCAAAGGAATTCTGTGGTCATGATTTAACTTAGTAAATGGTTGGCAGTTCAGTTAATCCAAGCATGTCCATTTACCTCTTGTTCTACTTCCTGTGACTGGATCCCTCTTAGTTTAGCAAACAGCCTGAGGTTTTCCTTGACAGTAAGTATATCAACTTGAACATTGAATTGAGGACAAACACCAGTGATCTTTTGGATTTCTTCCAAGTCTTGCATTTCAGAAAGACTTCTATTATAGATGCTAACTGATCCTAAGAATAAAAGTTAAAATAATTTAACATTAGATGGAATATATATTTTATTAATGCTTAAAGATGTTATTCAAGAAAATATTATCATATCTTCACAAATATCTAATATTCTGACTTCATAACTTTTTCATAAAATTTGGGAAATTTGAAATATGTTCTAAATCACATAGTTCTGAGAAACAACTTTAACAAACATTATTTTATTTTAAGCAATCAAATTTAAAATTTAAAATGAGAGGCATAGACCTGAATTCATTCTATTATCAGACATCTTACCTTTGAGAAATTTATTTTGCTCACCTTCTGTTGGAACAGACAATCCATTAAGGATGTTTAGCAGTGAAGATTTGCCAGCTCCACTGTGACCCAGAATTGCTGTGATTTGACCTTCATATATGTCAAAGATCAAGCCTGCTTTTAGAATAAAATATTAAAATTATTAATAGGAGGGCATTAGACAAGGACTGATACTAACAATGGAACAAGAAAATGTATTTAGTTGTGTACTTTAGTTGTATATATATATATATATATATATATATATATTTATATATATATAGTATTCAGTATTCTCCTAACTGCCAAAATAACATGCTTATTGTAGAATATTTTAAAAAGTTAATTCAATACCTTAAGAAGATAAAATAACATAATTCCAAATATTAACATTGTAATGCACTTACCTCCAGTGTATACACACATGCATATTTGAATATGCAAATATATTCCTACAAAACTTGATCATACTTTGTTATTTTAGCCTGACTTTTAAAATATTAAATTATAAACATTTCCAATGTCATAAATTACCTTCTAAAGTATATTCAACCAACAAATTATATTCCTTCTTTTGCCCATTTTTCTATTCTTTCACTATAAATTTCTTACAGTTACATGTCAATAGAAGTAATTTTTAGCTAAGAATCTTTTGAGTTCTTTTTTTCTTTCCTTCCTTGCAAAAATGAAAACCAAATATTATCATAAAAAATTGTTGGACAGAGTAAGGTAAAATTTTTAAGAATCTTATGGTACATTATATCTGATCATTATATCTGTATCAGGTCCTTTCACTTAAATTATATGACCTATATTTCAAATATTATTAAAATTAATAGCTAAGCTAAAATTACAGTTCCTCCATTTCTATCTGGATGATCTCAGATAAACTAAACGATTTAAAGTTTGTTTTTCTCATCTATAAAATGTGCTAGTAATAATAATTAGATATAAAGAGAAAATTCTTCCTATTGTAATCCAATCCAATTAAAGTCCTCATTTATAATTTGACTAACAGCTTCTAAACATCACTTGGAAGAATGAATTTTAATAATTAAGAAAAAATTAAAGATTAAGAAATTGGTCTTGGCCTACCAGATATTAAAATACATTGGAGAACTATTGTAATTAAAATAATGTTACTGATACAGTAATACCAGTAGAGTAAATGTAATAATTAAAATAATATGTTACTGGTACAGGACAAAGTAATCAATGGACTAGAATAGAAGCCTTAAATTGGCCAAAGTAAACCTAAGAAATGAGGAATCATAAAATGCACTTTCAAATTCATCAAAAAGATGAATTATTTAAGAAACAAAATTGAGACAACTAGACAATTCATTTTAAAATTTTATTATTGTTGTTTTTTAATGGAAAATACATAGGGTTTTCAAGAGTAAGAGGAAAGCAACCCTACTGATCTAGAAATTGACTTTATTCTTTGGAAAATTGAAATATAAGCCTCAGTTTCCTCATTTGTATAATGGGGGCCATATTAATATGTATTTCACAGGATTAAATGAAAAGGTCCACACAAATCATTTAGCATAGTTCCCAGAACAAAGTACTCAATAAACTTTGTGTTTATTGTTATTATCATTATTATTATTATTTATGTATTGATGATGGGTGTGTAACTTAGGAGGGGAATGATTTGAACTGTGAATCAAGAATCTTGAAATACAGTTCATTTAAATGAATAATTCAGTGGCTGAATAATTCTGCTTCTAGAAATTTATACTCAGAAAATAATTAATAGCCTTTACAAGGATTGAACAAGAATGTTCAAATATTTTTTATACAGTGTATAATTGGAAATAAATTTAATTTCATACACTGGTGTGTTAGGGAAGTAAATCATGGTTATCCATGCAATGGAATGTTATTTATCCATTTAAAAATAGGGATGTTGCTGAGGGATTTCAAAAGTACCTTCCCAAAGGTGTCCCAAAGTTGTCACAGGTACTAGCTGCATGGAGAGAAGGCTGAAAGAGTGCTACACTAGATTTCCCACTTTTACTTAACAAAAGAACAACTCCATTTTGTGCTCTTTCGCATATACTTTTTATGTATTGATGCTCAGTGTTTTAAAAAATGTTTAAGGTATTATTATTTATAAAAATGGAAAATAATCCTTGAAGTTCGTGATTATTGATTACAGAAAATGTGGTTTAAATGTCATCTGGGAAATGAAATTATAAATTTAAAAATCCTTAGTTAAAATTAAAGGAAAAAACCTGCATGTCTAGATGGTATTTGATGAAAAAAACCTGGACGGAGAATAAACTTACTGATACAAGTTCAAGCAATTCTCAAAATAAAGACTTAATCTCAAAGAAAGAAGATTCACTTACAGGATATTGCATTTGTTAGAAAATAAACACAGTGGACAGAGAGTTCAACCTTTGGGAGGGTTACTAGTTCTTGTTTAACTTTTAAGGCTTTGTCTCTTGTAAAAATCATTGATTATTCCTAAAAAATCATTGTTAATAAAAGCAAGCCATCCTCAATGAAATGTAAGCCACAAACTTTGATGCTTGCTTGCATGTTTGTTAAAGTAAACTGTATTTGTTAGAATATTTAGTATCAAAATATGTTTGTTCATTCAAAATTATGAGCAGTTTGTCACAGGATATTGACTTACAAAATTGAATTCATTGTCAATGACTATACATCTTGTTTTAGCTAATCTCACCAACAGATGCAAACTATGTAAATTCCCTTGCTAGCATAAAAATTTATCAGACTTCTTCCTTCATAGTGTAAATAAAATAAAACAGTGCTTATAGCAGATTTAATTTTTAAAAAACAGTGAAATCACCTTATTTTTTATCTTAAAAAACAAAGTATATGATCCCATCATAAATTAATAGATCCATGAAATATGTAGAAGAAATTATACATCATCTTAATTATGATTAACGATTAACTTCCAAGTGATTGAGTTACATTGTTTACATTCCTTCTTTCTTTTCTTTTCTTTTTGCCTGTCTATATATTCCATTTTTTTCATGTTGAATTGTTCCCATTTTTTAATAAAAAAATTAATGAAACAATGAAATGTTTCTATTTACCTTTCAATGCTTCCACTTTTCCAGACCTCCCTTTATATTCTTTTCTAACATTTCTGATTCTGAAATAACAAAAGTAGTGCTTGCTCAGCTGACACAGAAGTAAATATGGTACAGATCATGAACAATCCTAGTTGGAATGATACATGTAGTCAACCACTTTATATGAAAAAAGGGATGCTGCAGCCAGTGCCCTCTGGTCTCAGATTAGGGCGTAATCAACCTACCCAGAAAGACTAAGACTAATTTTCAACTGGTCAATCCCCCTGGGATGGAAAATAAAAAAGTATCTCTAGAAATATTTCTTCTATTAGATTTTCTTAGAAAAGTAGACTGCTGTATAACTATTATCACATTTTTTTCTCTAGTCATAGAATACCTCGTGCTCTTTACCCTATTTGAGATTAGTGCATTTACTTGAGCTCTTTAACCATTGCTTCCCCTTCAAGCTTTGTTCATCAGACACTCTGTTACCTTCATCTTCTATAGTTTCTTCTCTGGTAGCTTCTCTTTGGCCTCTAAGTCTGTGTTAGATACAATCAAACTTTTCTCCTCTCTTTATCTTATGAAATTCTCAAAATAGCAGTGTAAACCTGTTGTCTCTACTCCCTCACCTCTCACTTTCTCCTCAATCAATTACACTCTAGCTTCCTAACCTACCACTCTACTGGACCTCTTCTTACTGAAATTATTAGTGAACTTCTACTTACCAAATACAGCAAACGTGTTTCCATCCTTACCTGACTATGGGTCACTATTGATGACTTCTTCCTTTTTGAAAGTTTTTACTTTCAAGGTGACATTCCACTTTATTGGGTTTTCTTCCTATTTTTCTAAATGCCCCTTCTCTGTTTCCTTGTGAGTTCTTCTTCTTCCAACAGACATTTAAATCTTGGTGGAATCACAGGGTTCCCTGAAGTTTTTGGGTTTTCTCATTTTATACCCCCTCAATGTGTTGTCTCATTGGTTCTCACCTTTCAACATCAACCACTTTCCTACTATGGTGTGAAACTGAGGACAGGTATCCAAAAATGGAGCCAAAAGCTTTAGTGAAAAGTCTTTGCATCAGATGACTTTCCTAACCTTGTTTTTCAGTGACCCCAGGCCTCTACCTTAGTGAAGAATCCAGACCAAAAGACAGAGCTGCACAGTGCCAATGTTGCACAGATTAGACATGGAAAATTGGGAATGGTGTTGGGGCAAAGACAATTCACTTGTTTTTGTTTTGTTTTCATTTTTGTTTTTGTTTTGAGAAGTACTGGTTTTTTGGACTGTTGTTAATATTTTCTTAAGCAGATTGGATATGAAAAGTCTTATAATTTCAATAATAATATTATTTTATTTTTGTGCCCCTAATTAGTAAAGAGTGATTGAGGACATTGGAATTTTGTTTTTTTGGGGGGAAATTTATTCTTCATTTGGTCATTCTCTTTTGAATAGATGTGTTCCATGGAGCTGCTATCCTCTTATCTAGGAGGATGAACCTTTTGCCCCCCTCAGAAAGCTTATTAGAAAAATAATCATAATTAGAAGGATGAAGTTTAAGTAGATGGGTTAGGACCTATGTTCTTTGACTTGAAAATAAATATTTCTCTTCCTAAATGTGATTTCCATTTTTATTCATTTTCCTTTGTCTCCTGATATCGCAAAAGTAGTTAGAGGTTAAAAACACAGGCTGTGGAGCCAGACTGTCTGGATTCCAAAACCAATTCTCCGGTTAACTAGATATACAACCTTGGGCAAGGTACTTAACCTTTCAGTACTTCAGCTTCCTCATTTGTAAAATAGGGAAAATAAAGGTATCTGCTTCATACGTTGTTGGGTTTTTTTGTTTGTTTGTTGGTTTAGTTTGGTTTGGTTTTGAGAATTAAATGCATGCCTGGTACATAGCAAGCACCACATGGGTATCTGTTGAATAAGTAAATGATTAATATTTAAAGCTCTGATTCTTTAACTTTAGTGCACATTAGAAAAATCTTCAGGGATTTTTACAACTCACAGATTCTTGGGTTCAATCCCATACCAACCGAATTAGAATCACAAGGGTAGTCTGAGAACAGAAATATTTTAAGAGCTCTTCACGTGACCCTGTTACATACAAAATCCCATAGGAGCCCTACAAAGTCGCTGTTACCCTCATTTCATAGAGGACACTGAGGATAAGAGAAATGTATTCAATTTTTCCAAGATTACACATAAACTGAGAAGAAAGTGTGGCATTAGAACCTAAGAATTTCTGACTCCAAATTTCTTACTTCTTCTACCATACCATATATGACAAAAGAAATTATAGATTCAGGTTCAGATGATTAAAAGAGTAAGTATAAAAGAGAGGTGGGGAATCAGAGACAGAAGCAGGGAGGGAGACAGATGGAGGATGACAAGGTGACATTATATAGAATTAATCAAAGAGAATTTTCCTTGCAAGAAGCAGTTAGTTGAAGTTAGTGGTGACAGCAGTAGAACAGTCCAAAGTGACATTCAGAAAAGCAAATTTCATGTCTTTAAATATTTTGCCTAAGCCTTGCCCTGTTGCTGTTTGTTAAAAATTTTTTAGCCTTGCACTATATTAATATAACTGCATGTGTCATTACCTGATGGCTTCTTTTCCTTGAAATTCTGGAGCTATTGGTTCAAAATAATCACCACAGGGATGCTCAATATCTATTTCATTCTCAATGACCTTATTATCAGTTCTTTGGTGTTGGAAACAAGATGATGAGTTCAGGAAAAATAATGGAGAATATCGGTGCTCATTTCCATCTTATTAATCAAGAGGCAATAAAATATTGGGTCAATAAAAATAAACCAATGAAGGCTTGATCAGAATAGTGTAAAATACTCTGAATTTTTAAGTATCATAGAGAAATTATTTTCTTTCTAGCTTAATATTATAGAGAAGAAAAGTTGACAATAAAGCAAATAGTGAAAATTCAAACAATAATAACATGCTATTGAAAAACTTAAAAATATAATAGAACTTTCAACAAAGTATAAATCACAGGTTTGAATAAATTGATTGTTTATAAAAATGCATAAAACCAAATATTTGGGAAAACATAAGGCACATAAAAATATTTCTATGTGGCATATAAAAATAATAGTGAAGATGTTTGTAAACTTAAGATATCCTTTGACCACAATAATACAACTGAACATAATATTGAAATCTATACATTATGTTAATGATAAGTATATGGAGAAATTGTATTTGTTCAGGATAAATATGTGGTTATTTTTCCAAATTTTAAAAAATAAAGTATTTGTTATTAATGGTTTTCAGATATAAATCAGAATTAATAGAAAGACAGAAATATGCAAATAACTGCATAGAAACATAGGTGACAACCTTAAATGCAGTCAAAGAGGAAAGAACACAAACTAAACCGATAAGTAAATCAGAAGAATTTGCAGGGGAAAAATGTTCTGATTCTAGTATATGTAAGGAATTCTGGGCTTATGTGAAATTTTTGGTTTTTTTTGCAAGAAAAAGAAAATCTAACTGGGTCATATATTTCTCTAAATATGCATAATATATGAAAAAAATTTTGATGCTGAGAACATCCTCTCTAATTTTCATTTATGGTATTTCTTTAAAGGATGGACATTTCTTTTCTGAAATGGTCCTTCCAGAAATGATGAAAGGGAAAAAGACAGATTATGTCACAAATGAGGTCTTTTCTAACTGTGTTTGGTTTACAACTTGCCCCACATTTTTGTAAGTAAGAGGTACAAATATTGATTAGGAGGCACTTCCATAGTACAGTGACCATACTGTAGCCAAAACCAGCTTAGGAACAAATTTATTTCACCTTGTACTGATATAAATTCTAAGAATTATTCTTTCAAAACACTTTTAGGGATCCTTGGAAAAAGTAACACAATTTAATTATTATACAATTATTATGTGTGCTATCATTACTATGATCATTATAATACATATTATTATATAGAAGTCAGAGGAATAAATATTTTTATATAAAAAGTCCTTCCAGATCATGTTAAAACTACAAAATAAAGAACTCATTCAGCCTGTGGTGGGAAATATTTGTTATTCTTCACTTATTAAAATTTATTTATTTAACATTTTAAAAAGTCTTCAGTGTAATTAGTACTTATAGAGGTCAGAGAAAAATGTACTACTACTTACAGGGTAATATTCTGTCAAAGTATAATGCCAATATCAAGTACAAAAAAGCATCAAAAGTCAATATGAAAAAAGTTGCTATCATCATATATGAGTCTCCTGAAGGGTCAGGAAAAATTATGCCATTCATCTTATAATCCAGGTGTATAATCTGCAATTTAAGAAAAATAAAAAAATAGGCAATAAATAAAAAATAATTCAGGGTAGCAGCAAGAATTATTTGACTAACGAGCTTTTTCAACAAACCCTAATAATGAAGTTACCATTCAAAATATTTCTATTTTACAGAGATCAAAGAATATTAGAAGATAATACCCATTAAAAATACAATGGTCTAAGAATAAGACTTTAAATTATAATGCACTTGCTTATTTCATGAAGTCATTGCGATATTGCAAAGTATACGCTCTACACAAAAAATAAAATATACATTTTAGAAAAAAATATGAGGAATCCTTTGAAATATTTTATTAGCATAATAATAAGAGAACTTACCTCCTTTTCAGTATTACTGCAAATAAAATTCTGTATTTTTAATTTTACAATATAATAATAGTTACACTTTCATGGAGCTACCTTCTAGGTACTATTTTAAGTGCTTTTCACATTATCTCTTTAATCTCCCTTATAACCCTATGCTACAGGCCTTTTTATTTTTATTCAGTGGCTAAGTGAGAATCTGAATACAGGAAGTCCAGCTTCCAAAGCCAGGTTTTCACTAAATACCCTATGCTACCTCTCAATCTATGTTAAAATGCTAATATTTTATATAATTCAGTGGTGTTAGTTACATTCATAATGATGTGCCACCATCATCACCATCCATTACCAAACTTCTCCAACACCCCAAATATTCATATTTGAATATGGTTAAAAGAGGAAATTTTGGGGTTATAGATGTTACTAGAATAAAAATTAAAAAAAAAAAATAACATGGGACTGTTCTATGCAGTCTAATGTAAGCCTTGGAGTATAATTAATAATATAATTATAATTTTTTAAATGTTAAAATTTACATAAGAAAGTTTGGTTTATTACAGGAATGAAAGGCTGGGTCAACATTTGAAAATCTATTAATATAATTTAGCATTGAAAAGATTAAATGGGAAAATCATGTGATGAACCTAGTAGATGCAGAAAAGACATTTCATAAAATTTAATATTTATACATGGTAAAGAATAATATGATTATATATGTAGAAATTCCAAGGCCATATGCAAAAGATCAGTTGCATCTCTTTATGTGAACAACAAACATTTAGAAAATAAGAATTTCAACACAGATGCTCTTGATAATAGTATAAAAATATCCAACACTTTGGGAAAAAATAAAGCAAAAATTTAAGAACTCAGCACTGAAAACTAAAACAATTATAAAGTAAATTGAAGAAAACCTAAATGAACGCAAAGATATATTATGTTCTTGGCAAAAACTAAAAAGGTGTCAATTCCCTCTAAACGGAAAACTTCAACTGTGTCAAAATCTTAACAGCTTTGCCCTTGCACACACATATGTGTTACTTGATAAGGTAATTCTAAAATTTACATCAATACAAAAGTTTTAGAGTAGACAAAGCTCTCTTGAAAAAGAAAATAAAGTGATAAAACTGTCTCTACCAAATATCAAAACATTATAAAGCAAAACAATAAAGATAATGTACTATTGGTGCAAGGATAGACATATGGGTTAATACAAGATTGGTTGAGTTAGGATAAAAGAACTACTGCAGTTCATTCAGGGAAAGGAGGTTGTTTTAAAAAAAATAGAGCTAAAATAATTATATATTTGTATAGAAAATTAATATTGACCTCTATTTACACACAAACAAAAATTATTTTGAAATGAATTTGTATCTAAATGCAAAAGGTGAAACAATCAAGCTTTTAACATAAAATGTAATAAACTTGGAGTAGGGAAGATTTTCTAAACAGACACAAAAGCATACTACATAAAAGAAAAAACTGACAAATTGGACTTTATCAAAATTAAGAAACTGTTCATCCAAACCACAAGTAATAAAGCCAGCAACAAATAACTGAGAAATGTCTTATATCCAGCATATATAAAGAGTACCTACAAAGCAATAAACAAAAAATAGGCAACTTAATAAAAAAACTGGAGAAATGAGTTAGATTGCCAGTTTACAAAAGAAAACCCAAAAAGTATGAAAAGGAACATTCAACATATGAAAAGGTACAGAGCTTCATCAGTAATCAGGGAAATTCAAATTAAAACATCATGATATATCACTATTTATTCATCAGAATGGCCATAACTTGAAAGACTGACAATACCAAATGTTGGTAAAGATGTGGAGCAACTGGAATTCTCAAACACTGTTGGTGAAAATGTAAATTGGGACAGTCACTTTAGAAAAATGTTGGGCAGTAGCTATTAAGATTAGCATGTGTTGGGAAGCGGCTGTGGCTCAATCAGTAGGGCTCCCGTTTGCCATGTGGGGGGCCCCGGGTTCGGTTCCCGGGGCCTCCTGGTGAGGGCAAGCCCACCCGCACGGCGTGGTTAGCTAACCCAGCGAGCACGGGCAGCAAGGGGGGGATAAATGAATAAATAAATAAAATCTTTAAAAAAAAAAAAAAAAAAAGATTAGCATGTGTATATGCTAGATCCCAATATTCAATTCCTAGATGTATAACAAAAAGAATTGATTGTCCATATTCACTGGGAGACATGTATAAGAATATTTATAGCAACATTATTAATAATAGCTAAAAACTAGAAACTATTGTTATCCATCAATAAGAAAATTGATAGTATATTCAAACAATAGAATACTATATAACAATACTCTATTAGTTACACATAAAATATGGATGATAATTAAAAATATAATGTTGGATGAAAAAGCCAGTTTTTCAAGAATACATTTTATACAATATAATACATAAAGTTCAAAAACAGGCAAAATTAAACAATTATATTTAAGGATGCATACTTAGGTGGTTCTCTGTTACTCTGATTACTCTGATTTACTTTAAAATTATTTGCTAAACTATTTATGTTTTGGGTTTTTTCATATTTGATTCATAGTTCACAAAATAAAACATTTTTTAAAACAAGTTTGCACAACAGAATGCTTTACCATGTGAACTAAAATGAAAGGTAAATGTGTGTGTGTGTATTAGAAGGAACTATGTAAAAGACAAAATACATCTATGAGGTAGAAATCTGGAAACTTTTTCAATTTCCTTGTGAGATGAAAATTTTTCTACAGTGTAATGATTTTTTAAATTTATCTTTACATAGAAGGATTGCTTAGAATAAAAGTTCTTATTTTGAAAGTTTGTTGATGATAAAAGGCCATGAAATATCACATTTTAAAAAGATTTAATAAACCAATTAACTGTGCTCTTACCTGAGCCAATCCAGCAGTGAAGGCAAAGGGGCTACCAATACTCAAAATCCACTCCAAAGTTGAAGAAAGTTGTCTATACAGTGCAGTCAATCCCACACACCCCCAAAAGAGAGTGAAGAGGAGCACAACCAAACTGGTGAGGACAGTTTTCTGTAACAACACGCTCATCAGGAATACTAAAGTTATCTGGAAGAGAGGCCGTTTAGCTGATATTTAGTTCACTGAGAATCATTGGTAGCACAGTAAACTAAGGGCCTTTGTATCATAATGTTATCATAATAACATTTTTCTGTCTTTTTGAGACATCATTTTGTTAATTCAGACATTTATGCAAAAGAGAAGTCCGATTTTCTTTGAGTTACATTATTTTCTCACACCCATAGAGACTTTCTCAAACAAACACAGAAAAAAATGGACATAAAAGAAGTAACTATATGAGCGATATTTACTACACACAGCTAAGACCTAAAATGGGAAAAGTGATCATAAATGTATGAACTTACCAAAGACAGGCCGTACAGGAAAAAGAGTGTGAATATGACCACGAAGCCCGTCATGACTATCACTTGGGCAGATGTTATGACGATTGCAATGAGTATGGAAATGATGCAGATGAAGGCAGCATAGATTAAACCCCAAGAAAGCCTACATAAAGACAAAAAGGCATTTAAATGATTTATAACTTTACTATAAAATATTTAAAATACACTCAAATATCTAAAGACTAATACAGTGATGATCCTGGTACGTGACATCTACATTAATAACTATAACTAAAACCGTTGAAGCCACCTGAGTACCCCTTCCCTGGTCACAATTTTCCTTCCTCTTCCCACAAAGGTAACCACTTACGGAAATTTGCTATTTATATCCCATTTTGGTTATCTTGATTACATAAGCATGCAGAGATGACAGTCACGATACTGAACCCTGGTACAGCACAGACACCAACCAACCAAAAAAGATGTCACTTCCCATTATGTGACTGGAAACAACTGCATTGGTCTACTGGTGCTTCCTGGCTGGGTGTCAGCTCTGTATCCATGTCTTGTATAAATAGTATAACATTGTACATATAATATTATACTGTATGTTTTCTTCTGCAATTTGCCTTTATCAACCAACATAACATTTCTCTATGTGAATATATCATAATGTTCTCTTTCCCCAAGACAGGATGTTTCAAATTTTTTTTCTTTTTTTTTTTTTGCTATTACAATGTTGCTAAGAACATTCTTATATAAATCTTTTTGGGGAAATTTGTCAGAATTTCTCTAGGGTGGAATTGCTGAATTAAAGGGGGTAAGCATTTTGCACCTTATTAGTTATTTCCATACTATTTTAATTGTAGAATTAAAAAGGAACTTAACATTTGCTAATCAACCCAGTAAATTTGGGAGGATTTGTGGCAGACAATAATTTCACTATTTTGAGGATCTCAGGAGGCAGCCCTTCCACTCTCTTTAGTAGTGACAAATTAAAATCTCCTAACTCCACTAAGCCCATTCCATTCTCAATATTCCCATTCATGATTTCTTTACTTAAATTGATATGACTTCTTTTACACCCTTAAGTATTCAAATTGTTTTACTGTAGATATGACGACATTCATAGGCTCCTCAGCCCAGAGTTCTTTGTCCTATGTAAAAGAAATGTCTAATTAAATAAGAAGTCAACAGCTGAGGAATATGGTAAAAATATTAAACCAGGACTTTGCATTAATATGTCCCAGTAGAACATGCCTATGCTGAAGTTACTTAGTGCTTGTTTTTTAACTTCTTTTTAAATTTCATGTTATTGCAATGATTTAGCCTGTGTTAGAAACGTCTACATTTTTGAAAAAAAAAGCATACCACATTCTGCAGAACCCATTTCCTGAGTACAAACATAACTACTTTGTTTGGGAAAGGAAAAACTATAGCGTAGGAGAACTACAAATGAATGAAGAAAAAGGAACTGGTTGCCAGAGTGGGGTAGGGGGTGTAGGGAGTTGTTAATAAACCTATGGAAATCCATATGCTAAAAACAAAGAAATTTAGATATCACGTTTAAATAATACTGATTATATTTCATAATTATTATGTTAGTTTAAAAAGGTTGTCATAAAATGTCTTTCTAATAGACACCCTGCATTTAATAGAAATGTTTCAGAATCTTTCTCCTTTTTAGTTTTAAGGATACATATATGTGAGTGTGTGTGTGTGTGTGTGTATAGTATACGTGTGTGTGTTCAATTTTCTAAGTTTTATGTTACATATATGCTAGGAATCATTTATTTTTATGCTCAATACCCAAATGCCTAATACCTTTCTGATTTTAATATAGGGTTGACTCCTATGACCTCAGAGATGCCATCCCAAGGGACACATCCCAGACTGAGTCAAGGCCTCTGACATGGGTCACCTCTCTATTCCCTCCTACAAGATTCAGTGGGTAGATCCTTTTCTCTGTATTCCCAAAGTTCCACTGCAAATAACTCTTCTCCTCTGCCGCTGCCCCCATCTTCCTTTTTTTTTTTCAATCCCAAGACACAGATCCCTCTTTTTCTATTTCACACTTCATATTTATAGGAATTAAAACTCTCCATTTATATTATAGAAAAGTAAAAATTTCCTAAATCATAATTTCATTTCAGGAAACACATGGCTTTCAAAGGATTGCTAAAGAGTTTTTTACCCATTCCAAATAATTCAACATCCTAGAATATTTTTTTGATATAGGAAATATACAGAGAACCATCTTCCAGGGTTCAATATCAAAAAATGTTATGTTTCTTTTGGGGTAAAACAAGCAGATTCTTTTTCCTTTTCCTCGACAGTACAGATTTTGCAACTGATTATATTGTAAAATTATCTGCTTTAGTCACTCTCTTATTTTCTTAGGTCCTTGTTCTTACTCCTCAATTACTTGTTTTTATTATAATACAAATGTACACACACATTTAAAAATCTTTGAAATAATTTGTGCAATGGACAAGATAAAAACATTTCAAAAGATGGAGTCCTTCTTATATGCCAGCCTACGTGCTGCACGTGCTATGTACATTATATGTTATCTTATAAATAAAATGTAATATCTTCATATTTTATTTAGTTGCTTCAAAAAATATACATCACTGGTGGCCAAGGCTCTGAACACAAATTAGCCTTTATAGGATTATACTTTTTTTTAATGTTAGGAAGCTACAAGAAATCAAATGATATCTGTGGGCAGAACTGTTGGAGAGCTACAATCAGAGGACCTGGATTTGAGGCCCAGCTCTGGTACTGACCATCTGACTGACCTTGACAACTTCCTTATTCTCTTTGACCTTCATTTTGCTTGTTTTCAAACTGGATGATATCACCTCTATCCCACAGTTAGCGTAACACAATCAAGGCCACAGAAAAAGTACTCTGGAAATTATAATCACTATTTTGTATGGCAAAATTTAACAAAGACTAACTTAAAAAAAAAAAAAAAACAGAACAAAAGGAAAAGTAGTGCATCAAATTTAAATCATGATGTTCTGAAACAAGAACATTTTTTACTTCTTTATTTTCCTGTTTATTAATAAACTCTACATGAGTTAAACACTCACCAGAATGCTGAATCTTGTAGGCCCATCATTTTCATCACGTCCTTAAGCCTTTTTCTCTCTTTTGTAACATTGAGTGATACAAAATATATAAATGGGGAGAAATAAAGCAAGCAATAGAAAATAAACATCTCATACATAAATGCGCCTTTAGAAATAAAAGGTAATGTCTTCATATTTGTCCCAGTAACTGACATCAACTCCTCCATCACAGAGTGATTTGTTGTGACCTGAAGAAGAGTTTAAACAAACAAAATAATTATTTAAAGTACAGAAACTCATGAAATACGAGTAAGTGCTGTGGATTGTACCAATATTGATTTCCTGGTTTTAATATTGTACTATAGTTATGATTACCATTTGGGACAACTTCATTGTTTTGGCAACTTCCTGTGAATCTATAATTATATCAAAGTAAAGAGTTTCTTAAAAATAAGCAACAAGTTCCTTTGTCTAAATCGAATTACAGCATTTGTATACCTGCTTTATTAAATAGACATGAAAATCTGAATATATATCATCTTTCATCAAAATGTTCATGCCTCGGGAATCAGTTTACATTAATTATTAGAACCGAGTAAGCACTTACTTCTATAATAGCAGAATCAATGGCAGTTTGTAAGGTCACGAATCCTTTTTCCCAGTATTGGGCCAACAAACATGAAATCCAGCCATATCCCTGCCGGCAATGAGCTATAAGCACAAACCACAGCCATCATTATGGGATGAAGGCAGTTGGAGAATATGAAACATTAATCCATGGATAAAACAATCCAGAGGGGCTCCATTAGTCAAAAGTTTTAAATACATAGAAAAAAGGAAGCTAATGAAAAGTTTTACCAGGGCAAACCACAGCATGCGCAGAAAATCTTGGAAAATGTAAAGATATAAACAAGGAACACTCTGCTCCAGCACTCCTTGCTGTGCCTCAAAACAGCAAAGGCTTCCAGCACTAGATTTTTTTTTACACTGGAATGCTCTCCCGCTAGATAGATATATGGCTCACTCCTCTTTTCATTCTGATCTCTTCTAAAATATCTACAATCAGTCCTCTTTCCAGTCTCCATCTTCTAACTCTTCTTTTTGTTACATTGTTGCTTTTATCACCACCTTATAGCATAAATATGTATTTATTGATTGATTTCCATTCTTTCTCTGACCTTTTCCCCTGGCCGTGGCTAAAATAGTTCATGAAAGCAGGCTCTGTCCTTTGTTCACTTCTATCTCCAGGGCCAAGAACAGTGCAAGACATAGAGTAGGCACTCAGTGAACCAATTCTACGACTCACATCAGTTCTACTTCCTATGGGCTCTCAAATCCATCCACCTCTCTCCCTCTCAGCTATCTCCATGCTGTGCTAAACACATAATCTCACTAGCTGGTTTCACTACATTCTTTCTGGCTCCTCTGCAATCCATTCCCCAGGCTGTGTCAGAAGTGCTTCCTTTGGCCTGGAAATCTAATCATGTCTCTGCTTTGATAAAAGCACCTCAGTGACTATCCATTCCTCTAGGTTTACAACAGTCCCCAAGAGCTATCCTTTGAGTCACTTCAGCTTCATTCTGCCTCCACTTTCTTTTCCATGTTCTCTGCTTAGCTGTACTTCTCTTTGTTCAAATGTACTAACAGATGCCATTTCTCATCCCAGGGCCTTCACACTTGATTTTCTTCTATCTGAAACACAGTCTCCCTAGCAGTTCATAGCTACTATTCCTTCTGGTCTTTAGTTTAAACATCACTTTCCCAGGTAGGACTTTCTTGATCCCACAGCTTATTAGGACCTGTTGGTCTAAGTCACTGCAGCACCCTTCCTGACACTTTTCTTTAATTGCCTATCTTTCCTTCTAAACTGGAATATCACCAGAGACTGGGACCCATCAGTCTTGATCACCCCTGCATCCGTTGCACCTGTACATGCTGAGCTCAACAACTATACGGGGGATGAGTCTACGATTCGTTGAGAGTTACACGCTCTTGGGTATATATGATTGTCCTTGGGATAAGTTCAGCAATAAAATATGCTTTATTACTTTTCTTAGTTGCCATTGAAAGCATTTCTGTGACCCATCCCCACCTGTTCTGTTTATTGAAAACATGAAAAATGTTATAAATATGGTTCATATGAAAAGTCACCTAAGATATCTTCTTCCATCATAAATGGAATGGCATATCCCTGAAAAAACTTCAACTTATATGAGAAATTATCATTAAAGACGATTCCCACACTGTCTGGAAAATTGTCTAGAATTATTTTATCCATTGATTTTTGATCTGGAACTCCAGTGACTTCTCTTCCTGTGAATTACAAGGTAAAAACATACATAGAAGATTACTACAGGGGTGCATCAAAACTGAATGTTATATCCAACTATGCCATCATCTATTTGTCCATTGAATTAAACTAAGAATCATTTTCCATTGAAATCAAATGTGTTCTAAAAGGCAAGCAGGGAATTTTTATTTCAATATTTCAGATTCTAAAATCAGGAGAAATGCATGAGAATTTAGTGTCTTTTAATAAGGACAGGTATAAGGGCAAGTTTTAGGTACAGAAAAACATTGTACAAGGATAAATATGCATAAGAGAATTGGTGAACAAACTTCAGAGGTAATTGTTGCAGTTACCATTTAGTCAGAGTATGCCATATTTCAGGTTTACTGAATTAAAGTCTCCTCATGTGACTCTATTGCTAACAGCCAGCATTTTCACCTGTTAGAAATCAAGGATCAAAGAGTAGATAGCCAGACTGCACCCAACTTGGCCATAAATGAAACAATACATTTTGGTTGCTTCAGTTACATAGAGACCTCATTTAATTTTTAAACGATGTTTAAAAATTACAGTATATGCAGAATACTCAGAAAAGATTATCTCCATCCTTACATTTCATAGTTCTAAAGTTGTCATTCAATAATCATGCCCTAGTTTCTATTTAGAACTTTTTCCTAAGTTACAAATCTTAATCATTACATTTCCATGTTAAAAATCCCACTCACAGAGGGGAGCAGGTGTAGCCTCAGATGGTTGAGCGCCTGCTTCCCATGTACAAGGTCTTGGGTTCAATCTCCAGTGCCTCCTGAAAAAAAAAAAAAATCCCACTCCTACTAATGGCTATATCCCTCTTAGAAACTATTCTGAAGATATGAAATTGTAAATCTATTGTTTAACAATATTCCATTAGAAATGTGGGCCTCCCTGGAATTGCCCTTTATCAGTTTAAAAGTCTAACTGCTGGGGAGAGAGAAAAAAATAATTTATATTTTGTCTTGATACCTAAATAATTAATCAAATGTACCACTATAACTTCAAACTAAACATGTATACATCTTATAAAGAACTATAATAATATCATTAATTCTTATTTGTCGTTAGTATACCTACCTTTCAAAAACAGAGCAAAGGCTGTTTTATTCATTATCTGCTGGGTTATATTAGAAATTGGTGCATATACAACTTTTATAGAAGAGCTATTAAATTTATCAGCTCTTCCAAGATCATGAGGAGGCATTTCGGTAACCTTGATATTTTCTCTGAAATATGATATGCCGAGATACAGCCCTAGAAGTATTGGGAGACCCCATTCCTATAAAACATAAAAAAGAGAACCAATTTAGATTGTGTGTCCTTAAACAACTCCGTCAACAGTAAATAACTGTTGAAGACAAACTTGCAATATCACCATATAATTGGCTTCTCTTTACTCTCTGCCCTTTAAGGCAAAGGAAACCAATGAAAGATAAATACTGAGATAGTAGCCACATGTGTTATTCTTTAATACTAGAACTAAAATTTTGCATTAAAAATTGTGAACTACTGCAGGAGCCATCATATAAACAGGATGATGTTTTATAAATGCATGGGCAGCAGATTTTAGAATCTATATAAAAGCAAGGAGGGATTTTTTTTTCAATGTTTCAGATTCCAGATTCAAGAGAAATGCAATGGTAGGTATCAGGGCAAGATTTAGTATACAAAACATTTTATAACAGGATAAATATGCATAAGAGAATTGGAGTACAAAAAAACAGGTAATTGTTATAGTTACTATATACTCAGAGGATTACAGATTTCAGTTTACTGAAGCAAAGACACCTCACATGAGTTTATGGCAACAAATCACAATGAATTTTCTGGTTATAATATCCTTGTATTGGAAACCAAAGAAAATGAAAAGGAACGGAGTAGACAGGACTATCTAGTGGTTCAGCAATATCAATGATCTTTCTTGGCAAATGTTAAATTATATCCTTATCCCCCTCCTAAATTAAGTGGGGTCATATATTGAGCTCTGGCCAGTGAAATGTGGACAGATGTGATATGAACCACTTCCAGACCTGGTTTGTGGAACTTTGCACAACCTGCTATATTCTCTCTGTCTCAGTCTCTCTATTTCGTTATCTTCTGAATGGATGCAGAGGAACCAGTGGCGATCTCAAGGTCCTAGGAGATAGCAGAGTACCTAAATGAAGAAGCCTGGGCCCCTGAATGACAGAGTAGAGAAGGTTCCTTCACCTACTCACACCCCCCCCCACTTCTACTGCCAAACCTGTTCAGACTGTGATGAGTGATCAACCTTTCTCTGCTAATTTACTGACATTTGGAGTTATTACTAGTAGTTAGTCCTCTTGCCTAATGCAAACTGACAATCAATGGTGTTCTTTGGTCATAATTCTTGCAAGTAATTTTTGTGTAGAAAATTCATGACCTTGAAAATAAGTTTCTAATATTGAAATTCATCAAGTTCTTCTAGGCAACATTTTGATTATCCCTATAAGGTGTGGTAGTAGCTCTAACAGTTGCTATAACTTATTGCATAATCACATTTTTACTTACTCTCCTTTAAAACTCAATCAGTAGTATTTCTAGTCCTTACAATTGTACATTACTTTTTAAGAACTGCTGTGAGTCTTTCAGTGCAACAAATATGATTAGATACAACCTCAAAATCAATAAATCAAGTCTGCTTCTTAAAATATAAGAGAACCATTAGATAAAATAAAATAACAGTGTTAATAGGGGAAAGATGCAAACTTTCCAACATACCACCAAGCTCTCTCTTTTCATTCTCCATTTCTTAAGAAAATTCTTATACAGAAGGGCTTGAGTTTGCTGGCATACACTTTTCTCTTTCTTTTTCATTTTGCCTGCCCATTTTATGAAAAAGGAGAGGTTAAATATAGTAAAGCACAAACTAAAAAAAATGATGTAATCAGAAAAAAACTTAGTCATGTATTTCAGTTAAGAACTATAAAAAAAGGATTTAAAATATTAGTTCAATCATCTATGGATGTAAATTTTTACCTTAAACATATACATTTTAAGCTATCTAGAGGAGGGTGTGATGGTGGGGAGGTACAGTGACTGTTACCACAATTTTACCAAAACATAGAGTAATGCAACAGAAAAGCTATAGTTAGAATTCAGAACCTGCAAGATACTTCACATTTTTTAATCTTTTATAACAGGTATTCAATTATATGAATTGAGTAGTTAAATTCTATCTCATCTTGATTAATAGTAACTTCTTCTTTGTATTTATATAGAATTCCTGGAGCTAATCAAACTAACCCAAAATTTTATTACTTAAATTTATCTGAATAAAAATTATGTCTATGTGATATAATATCAATGAAATATTCTCTTGTACATTTACCTTCCAAATTGAATGAAAAACTTTTATTAAAAGATTCAGGCCACAAGATAACAATTCCAAGTCAAACTACTGTAACTTGAGTCTGAGAAAAGAATAAAAATATTTTTCTGAATGTTCTACAAAGTAAGTTTTTGAAAATAAAAGTCATACAGGAAAGCAACTTTTCCCAAATATTTAAAAGTAAACAGAAACAATTTTTTTCATTTTTTGTATTCTTGAAATTAAATTCTTTGAGATCTGCATATGAACATATTCAGACAATTCCCCCTCTGTTAATAGAGAAGCAATAAAAATTAGTTGGAAAAAAATTAAATCATTAGCTCACATAAGTATTTGGAAATATCTGAAAAATTTTTATTTTTAGCAGTGCCACCCACATATTTAGCAAAGTACACACACAAAAAACAGAGCTCTACTTACTGTCAGCAAAATTAGAAAGTACTCTGGAAATACTGTTAAAGTTTTTTGGTCTAAAGGCAACAATTATAACTTCTGTATTACCACTTCTTCATTTGTACCATTAAGTGGGTGTCTACTTCCAATGGTTCTTACTCAGGCTGGCTCCTGGAAAAGGTGTGGTCATTCTGATGTGCACATGATGAGCTTGTTTTATTTCTCGTGTCTTTTTCCCCTTAAACAATTATTCTGCAGGGAAATGACCGTTCAGTGGTTGATTACTCATTTCACAGGGAATGAAATGGATCCTGTTTGTTCACTTGGCCTTTCAACTGCAGAGATAAGGGGAAAATCGTCACACAAGGAAAATTGGACTAGCCTATCAGACCCAGTGAGACCAAAGTGCGAGAAAAAGCAACAAAAAAGTAAACAATATCCAACCAAACAAAGCAGTTATATTTTTAAGAGAAATCTGTAAGTTATTTTTTCACTACTGATGTTTAAACACAACTGCCAATTATATATTTTATTTAACTAATTTAAAATATATGGGGAGAACATAGTGGAGATGAATTTTGCCTAATAGCTCAAAGCAATCTATAGTCTGTCTTGGAGAAACACCTAAGTTGGACAAATGAAGAATTTCAATGAAATTTCCTTTTTCTCACTCTGTTCATAGTGGAAGCAGGATTTCATAAGATGTATGAGCAAAATAAAAGCATGTGAATTACTTAGGAATAGAAAACATACAAAAGGATTAAGCTGATGTTTAGTGCATGAAGACTAGAAAAAAAAATGAAATATATTTAACTCGCATTGCACAGTTTATCTCCTTCTCTAGAGTTGCAAACATTTCTTGTCCTGCCAAAGAGAATGGCAAAACAGGAAACCAAAGTCCACGAATTGGGAAATCTCAAATATTTGAAATGGCTCCCAATCCACAGATGTTAATAATCATAAAGCTGAGAGATGCTCTGGAGAAAAGGGGGAAACTTTTTAAAACCATTTAATGTCATGATATTATATATATACATTTCTCTCCTTGGTTGTTAATTCTATTTTTCAAACTAGCCAACTGTGAAATATTTTATGCCTCATACATTAAAACATTAGCAAGAAAAGAAGTAGTAAAGATGCCCTAAACGTCTCATGATTGGGGGAAGGGAGGTATTAAAAAGTACAAATACCATTAAAATTTTATATCATAAATAGGTTAATGGAAATCTAAGTTCCTTTTTAATCACTTGGAATGTAGTTCATGTTTTTATTAACTTTGTTGTTACAGTGTTTTATATTCTATATACACCGTCTTAGGAACATTTTCACTCTTTCTTACAATTGCTTAGTAGAAAAATTCACTGCTACAATATCAATAATTTTTAGAATATTTGTTTCATTTCTTTCTATTGTTTCTTGTGTACCTTGGTGCTCATCTTTCTTGACTTCTTTAGTCTGGTCCATTTTTCATTTTCTTGTGCTATTTTCCTTATTTCAAACTGAAAATTCCCCCACAAATTGTGACCTAATAAGGTGAAGAAGTACCCAGCCTCCAACTTAGAAACTCATTTAAATGGTGGATAAAATATATCCAAAATAGAAGTTCAGACATATAACCAGAAAAAATAAAAAAGAAGAGGATAGAAAGTGAGAAACAATGGAAGAAATGAAGAAAAAAAGGAAGGCACATCCCCACATGTTAAAAATGAAAACAGCAATTAAAGCCAGAGTTGTGTAGTATTTCTTCTGAAACCACATCAGTCCATAGAGGTATTGGAATAAGACACAGGCCCCGGGTGTCTTTATGTCCTGGTGACACCAGAGACATTGTGCCCAGAGATTTGGGAGGCTGGAATTAATATTTCTGCATGAATCCAGAAGCTTTTCCGCACTCTTCAGTGCTAGAAATAGAGACTAGATAACTTCATCTTCTGCAACAAGGAAGCACAAATTTTCTCTTCCCTATTTTCTGGGTTAAAAAATATATATCAATGGAAAATTAAAACCTCAAGCATATGTCAGGTATAGGAGACAGGAGCAGGATCTGAATTTATTCTCCCAGCATAGTGCAGAGATAGTACCATAGTATCATGTCGAGGAAAAATGTCACAGCAGTTTGTTTATGTGCTGTGGAGCCAAACTGCTTAAGTTCAGATGCTGGCTCTGTCATTTACAAGACATGTGACCTTTTATTAAATTTATTTAATCTTTTCCCCCTCAGTTTTCTTACCCACAAAAATGGGGATAATAACAGTGCCCATATATAGGGTTATAGTGTGGGTTAAATTCAGTAATATAAATAGAGTACATAGTATAGAACCTGGAAAATAGTAAAAGCTCAAATATTGTTATTTGTTGTTGCTGCTACTACTACTGGTGCTTACAAAGAAAACACAAACCATTCCACAGGGACATGCCCAGAATTCAGGACAAAACACACTCATGGAAGGTGGGAGCATCCTCTCAGAAGCCAGGCTCAAAATCAAAAGCCCACCATGAAAGAGAATCAGTAGACCCAACAAACAGGGCAATTAGCACCCCAAGAACTGAATATCCTAGAAATTATGTCAGAGATTACATAATAAATAAAGTATAAAAGAAATAATGTTAGTTAAAGCAGGAGACAATGAAATGAAAGGTTAAAAGGAAAGAAATCAATTACAATTCATAGAAATTTAAGGGGAGTAATAACAGGATTAAAAACTTAATGGAAAAGTTTTACAGAAAATTGGGCACTGTCAGAGAGAAGCCTGATAAACCAGAAGTACATCTGAAGAAATCATATGCAATGCAATGCAAAGACAGAGCAAGATAGAAAATATTGAAGAGGTTAAAAGACATGAAAGAATGAGGATATCCAGCACATGTCAAGTAAAATATTCCATAATAAAATAAAGAGAATAAATAAGAGGAAATATTCAAAGATAAAATGGATGGGTGTTTTCCATAACTGAAAAGCCCTCAGATTAGAAAAACAATGTCCTGGAGAGAGGTTTTGTTTGTATGTTTGTTTGTTTGTTTGTTTAACAACTAAATTTTTTGCAGTGAGTTTTCGGAACACTACAGAGAGAGAGAGAGAGAGAGAGAGAGAGAGAGAGAGAGGAATATTAAAAACAACCAAAATAGAAAAGGCATATTACAAAGGTTCAACAGCCAAAAGACATCATAAAACGATGGAATAATGTTTTAGAGGAACAAAGGGAACAAAGAGAAAATTAACTGTCAACCTCAAATTCTATAACCAGCTAGATGTGCATGAAAAAAGATATTTTCAAACATATTTTACCATCCACACATGCTGACTGAAAGACTACTAAAAGATGTACTACAATTTAAAAAAAGAAAGAAAAAATTAATTTCAAAGAAAGCAAATTGAACTCAGAAAGAGTTGAATTTCAGAAGCATTTGGTGCATGAGTTGACAAAACTATTTATTGATTGTAAATAATAATTTCATGGGAGAAGAGGCAGAACTTTCCACCATTGTTCCACTTTCCACTATAGACTTCTTTAGTCTCTGCTGATGAAATCTTAGCTGTCACTGTGATTTTCTAGGGCTTTAATTGCTAGTCAAAAATAGGAGCAGAAATTGACAGGAGAGTGGAGAGTGTCAGGGGTTTTCATATGCATACCACGCTATTTTTCCCTCAGAGTTTGTTGTGGGGGTCCAAAGTTATTTAGATTACTTTTCTGTTCATTTACTTGTCAATAATAGATTGGATCGGTTTTGAGAAATCCCTCTTTCAATCTAAAGCATATCTTGTGAGCTATAATCTGAAAGATAATGTAGGCAAGGGGCGGGGGTGGGCAACTGACAGTAATGTTCTTGAGTAGCATAGGATGAGGTGTCTTTATATGGGAATGTTCACACTAGTAAGAAAGCCAGTGTTTGTGTAAAATGTGTGGGGTTTTGAAAGCTTGAAAACACTCTCTTTTAATTGTTTGCATTTTCACAATCAAATTGGATGCAAGGTCTCCTGAGAAAAAGGAGAGGGGAGATATTAGAGGTCTGAGAAGAGAGGTGGGAATAAGTCATCCAATTCAGTAAGAGTGAGTAAACTAGGGAGAGTTAGTAGAGTTGTAGGCAGACTTAAGACTCCACTTGAGTGTACTGGTGGTACATTTAAACTGATACTATTTATTACATTTATGTGTACTTTCCACCCATGTTGATCTCCCAAATGCAGGCACAAAGGAGGTGGAGAGTTGGATATAACCAAGGTTAGAGTTTTCTTTGTTTGTTAGTTTTTGTTTTTCTTTGGTTAGAGTTTAGGCAATGATAATAAAGGAAAAGAAAGAGGGCAAAACACTGATAGTTTTGGTGAGGGAGTGGCTACTGGCTAAGTCTCTCCCTTGAAAGACTGAGGAGTCCTAGGTGCCTCATCTTTCTTGTCTATTTGATTTGGTCCCTTGGTTCCCAGATTATGCTTTTATGTGCATGGCACAAAGTTGATACCCTGTGTCTAGTAAGGTGTTGAGCTTTGTGGGGCTTGGTTGTCTAAGAATATATCAAAGCTTTATTGCGGGAAGATAGAATATGCATCCATAAGTCATTTCTTAATAAAGAAACACTATAGGCAAACTACAACTTAGCAGTTTGGCAGAATATTTTAACTAACCACAAGTTTTCCGGAATTTTAACTGCACCAGCAATTTTGTCATCTGTTACTTCTTTTTTTTTTTGTATGTTTCCTCTTTAAAAAAGTGTATATTTTGCTTATGCGCTTTATGAAGAACATGTAGAGACTTCCATTTGTGTCCAGAGTGATTAGGATCAAATATCAGGATTATACCACCATTAACTTGGAAGAGAATCTCAGGACCAAGAGTTTGTGAACCTCTTTATAGAGATATCCCAGCTGCTGGCAATCCCAGTAGCGATTCAGATCTCTGGGAGAGGACCTGAGAGGTCTGTGGCCCTGCTCCAGCTCACTATTCTCCCAAGGATGGAGTCATTTGATAAAGCAGGTGCAGCTGCTAGAGGCCCCTGTAAATCTGCCAAGCTGTCCCCAGAAAAGGGGAAATTGTTGTGAGCTGAGCAAGCACTTCCAAATGTGGCTATTACAGAATTATAATTAGTGTTATTTTTAAGATCTCTGCTGTTTCTGGAATTGTTTCTTTGGAAAATTTCCTTGATTATTCTACTTAGGATCCATATTCCTGGAGTCTAATTCTCCTCATCTGGCCAGTTATTTTTCTTTTATTCGTCCATATTATAAAGAGAGTTCTAGACTGAACTCTACAGTTAGTTCTTATGGACTCTCTTGGAAACTGATTAGGGCAATGTTACTTTTTCTTTCTCTCTCTCTTATTTTTTGACAAGTGTGCATAATGTTCAGAAAGGCTTGAGAGAGAGAGCTCCTGTAGAGATTAAGGTTAGGTAGCAGACATTTTCATATATGCAAGCTTAGACTTGACAACCTTTTCTTTAGTATTTGAAAAATTCTCTAATTCCACTGGAAAACCAGAAAAGGTCTCGATAGAAATGTTAAAAGAGTTCTCTGAAGGCAAAAAAAACCATGGAATTAGATAGTCAGAAAATCAAAAGTTAGGTAATACACAGCCCAAAACAGATGAGGAAATGCTTTGAAAGTAAAAACAATTCCAATGATAGTCCAGTTTCAGTTCAACAAATTCAGAAACTATGCATAAGTCAAAGGTTTTAAAGAGATCAAATGACTCACCTGGGATCACATAATTAACTAGTGGCAAAGCCAGGATTCAAACCATGTGCCCTGTTGTCTCCTCAGAATATACTTGTAAAGAGCTACCTTCACATAAATGGGATGTCACTTAAGCATGTTTCTCTGTGATTGTCAACAAAATAAACAAACACATAGGAAAGTATGTAATGACAGAATGGAGAACTGGACAGTCATTATCTATGCAACTTTCTGTTTTCCCTCAATATCTTTCCTTGCTGCATCTCCCTGGAATATTTATTTCTATACTATTTCAGTTAATCAAACCCATATGGATAAAGATAAAGAACTAACATTTATCCCGTGCCCACTATGTGACAAGTTTATTTACTTAATTCTCTCATCAATTCTTGAAATTACTCTAGAGGACAGGCATTACATTCTTCTTAGAAATTAAGAAAATGAGGTTCAGAGAGCTTATATAGTTAAACAAAAGTCACAAAGCTGCTAAATCTTGCAGAGGGTTTTTATTTCAAAATCCCATGCTGATATACTTCCTAAGGGGATATGGTCTGAGTTTGAAAAAATATGAGTTTAAAAAAAAGACAGCTATATGTACACATATATACACACATCATGCATATATTTATACTTTATATATATACATATCCCTCCTTCTACACTTTTGCTTTCAGCAGATAAACTTACTGTGTTACTGAAAAATCAGAGACCAATTAGCAGAAGCTTCCTTCTATACATCCCTACTTCATCCAGGGTAAACTGGGTCAATCCTTTCTAAACTCAATTCTACCGCACAATCCCTCTATCTGATACCATTATCTAATCTGAAATCTGGCACTCTTGATTATTCCTCTTTATTTTATTCTCACCACTTTATATAGTTTCTTCCCTTCTCCCTTCTTTTTCCAAATATGCCAAAGTAATTACATATAGGGAAAATTTTGTTACTGATCTCTGCTGCTTTCCTTAAACTACCTTATTTACTTATAAACCAGCTCGTCTTCTCACTTCACAGTTAAATCCCCACGTGTGTGATTTGTAGTTAATGACTCAGGTTTTACATTTAATAGCTATTGTACAGTTTTCCTTGCTCTTGAATCCATTCCATTGAAGTTAAACTCTCAAAGCTTGCCAATGTTTTTTGAATTACATCAGTAGCTTCAACAACTTTCATTTTTTTCCCCCTCCTCTGCAGCATGTGACACTGTTAAGAACAATTGCTAGGAACTCAGCAACGCAATGTGTTTTCTCTGTTTCTAAAAATCCTCGACTTATATATGTCCCTTAGAAAGTTTTAATATTTCCTTTAATAAACATATCCACTCTCTCAGCTTCATCCCGGAACTGTTTCCAGCCATCACCTCTCTCTAATCAAGTTTAACATTTCTAAACACAAATTTATAATTTATCTTTCTTATCTAGTTAACTTGATCTCCTTTTTTCTTTCATTAGACATCTGGTTGAACATTTTAACGTTTCCTATTGTAGCTCTCCCCCTTTTTTCAAATCAAAATCCCATTAATTATCAAAGCTCTATTGGCATTTAGGGACGGATACATGATTATGACATAGATCGTTGTTCTCCCTAAAAATGGACATTGCTTTTGTCTTGTTGGATTAATTCTTCTAATCTGTAGAAATGAAATGATAATCTGTAGAAATTAAATTAAACTGTAGGTCTGGTAATAAAGGAATTGTTAGATTCAATTTTTATGATTACACTAAAAAGCTAACTTTTTGATACTTCCTCTCTTGCAGGTCAGCCTATTTCAAGGTCTTTAATGTACATATTCAATACTTAGTTTACTTTATATATAAAGAAATATAATTCAGAATCTTTAGAAAAGTAATTTTATTCTATAAAGTCCTTTTTCTTACTCTCTTGACCCACAATATGGATTGTACAATTTATATTTTTATTGATCTTTTCAAAAGACCAGCATTAGTTTTATTCATTAAATCTACTATTTTTATTTTCATTCCTTGATTTTTACTTTTATAATTATTATTTCCTCTATCTTCCTTTTATTATGAAATTTTTCAAACATGTAAAACCATAGAAGGATGTAATAAAAACCCATATAAATGCTCCTTAAATAAAAAAAAAGTTAACATTATTGCCATATTTCCTTCAGTTACTTTATGGGGTAAAAAATATTATGCATTTATTTATTTATTTTTTAATTATTTTATTTATTTATTTTTTTCACCAGAGACTCTTATGCATGCATTTAAAGCGGACTTTTTTACCTCTTCCTAACCCCATAGCTGTTCCTCCGCCCCAAGGCATCTCTTCCCACTCTGTTTACATCCCTGGTTTTAGTTCTTCTGGGAATATACCTAAGTAGCTGGATTGCCGGATCATATGTTAATTTTACACTTAGTTTCCTGAGGAACTGCCAAATTGTCTTCCACAGTGGCTCCACCATTTTACAATCCCACCAAAAGGGAATGAGTGTTTCTATTTCTCTACATTCTCTCGAACTCTCCAACACTTGTAGTTTTCTGGGTTTTTTTAAATAGTGGTCATTCAAGTAGGTGTGAAATGATATATCATGGTTTTGATTTGCATTTTCTCAAATAGCTAGTGATGTTGAACATCTTCTCATGTGCTTTTTAGACATTTGTATTTCCTCTCTTGAAAAATGTCTATTCAAATCATTTGCCCATTTTTTAATTGGGCTGTTTGTCTTTTTATTGTTGAGTTGTAGAATTTCTTTATATATTCTGGATATTAAATCCTTATCGGATATGTGGTTTCCAAATATTTTCTCCCATTGCCTTTTCACTTTCTTGACAAAGTTCTTTGAAGCACAAAAGTTTTTAATTAAGAGAAGGTCCCATTTTTTTTTCTTCATTACTTGTGCTTTGGGTGTAAAGCCTACCACAAGATCTTGAAGATGCTTCCCTATATTTTCTTCTGGGAGTTTTATGGTACTGGCTCTTATATTTAGATCATTGATCCTTTTTTATTTAATTTTTGTTAGCCAGGGGTCCTCTTTAATTTTTCTGGAGATGGATATCCAGTTATCCCAATACCATTTGTTGAAGAAACTATTCTGTCCCAGTTTAATGGAGTTGACAGTCTTGTCAAATATCAATTGGTCATAAATGTGAGGATCTATTTCTGGGCTCTCAAGTCAACCCTATTGGTCAATATGCTTATCATTATGCCAATACACTGCTGTTTTGACTAATGTAGCTTGGTAATATGCTTTAGAGTCAAGTAGTGTGAGTCCTCCAACTTTGTTCTTCTTTTTCAAGGTGTTTTTGGATATTTGGGACCCTTTACCCTTCCAAATAAACTTGATAATTGGATTTTCCATTTCTTCAAAAAAAGGCTGTTGGGATTTTTTTATTGGGATAGTGGAATCTGTAAAACAATTTGGGTAGAATTGAAATCTTGATATTTAGTCATCAATCCATGAACATGAGATAGCCTTCCATTTATTTAGGTCTTCTTTGATTTCTATAGCAGTGTTTTGTAGTTTTCTGTGTATAAATCTTTACATCCTTGGTTAAATTTATTCCTAAACATTTTATTCTTTTAGTTGCTATTGTAAATGGAATTTTTTTCTTGATTTCCTCCTCAGATTGATCATTATTAGTGTATAGAAACACTACTGATTTTTGCATGTTGAGCTTGTATTCCACCACATTGCTGTACTTGTTTATCAGTCTAGTAGCTTTGTTTTTGATTTTTCAGGACTTTCTATATATAGGATCATGTTATCTGTAAATAGTGAAAGTTTTACTTCTTCCTTTCCATTTGGATGACTTTTATTTCTTTTTCTTACCTAACTGCTCTAGCAAGAACTTCTAGGTGATTGTTGAAAAATAATGGTGACAGTGGGCATCCTTTCAGCCTGTAGCACTCCCTTTTGTATTTCTTGTAGGGCAGGTCTCTTGTTAATAAACTCTCTCTGTTTCTGTTTGTGACTAGTTTTAACTCTCCCCACATTTTTGGACAGTTTTGCAAAATAAAAAATTCTTGGCTGGAAGTTTTTCTCTTTCAGTACCTTCAGTATATAATACCACTGCTTTCTTACCTCCATGGTTTCTGTTGGGAAATCAGCACTTAATCTTATTGCCTTTCCCTTGTAAGTGATGAATCACTTTTCTCCTGCTGCTTTCAGAATTGCTCTTTATCTTTGGCATTTTAGATTCTGATTAGTATGTGTCTCAGAGTTGGTCTATTAGTTTTTATTCTCTTTGGAGTACATTGTGCTTCATGAATATGTATATTTATGTCTTTCATAGGAGTTGGGAAGTTTTGGGCCATTATTTCCTCAAATATTCTATGTGCCCCCTTTCTATTCTCTTCTCCTTCTTGGAAACCCATAAGACATCTGTTTGTGTGCTTTGTGCTGCCATTCAATTACCTGAGATCCTGCTCAATTTTTTCCATTCTTTTCTCTATATGTTTGTCTGTAAGATTTCAAGTGTCCTATCTTCAGGTTAGCTGATTCTTTCTTCTCTCTCTTCAGATCTGCTGTTGTATGCCTCTAGTGTATTTTTTATCTCTTCTGTTGTGCCTTTCATTCCCATAAGTTCTGTTATGTTTCTTTTAATCCTTTAAAATTCTTCTTTATGCTCACCTAGAGCATTCTTTATATCCTTTATATCTGCATTTTCCTTCATTTCTTTGAACTGATTTAAGAGATTTGTTTGAATATCTTTGATTAGTTGTTCCAAACTCTGTGTCTCCTCTGAATGTTTAATTTGCTGCTTTAACTGGGCCATATATATTTTCCTGTTTGTTAGTATGGCTTATAATTTTTTTATGTCTAAGCATCTGATTAGCTTGATGAGTTTAACTTGAAGGTCAGTTTCTATCTCTTGCCTAGGATTTTATTGTTGATTGGTTTTGTGTTACAGCTTTTTTGTTTTTTAACACTTGGTTCAACTTCGTCTAGAACTTTAGAATTACCCATGTTTAACTGATCAGATTTATTCAGCAATTCTTCATCTGATTCTTGTCCTAGGTATATGGTACAATTTTTAAGATTGCTGTTTGTGCAATCGTTTCACCCCAGGAGAAAGCTTCCTTTCCTCTGTTCTGTTAGTTTTTGTTTTGCATATATAGGTTTTTGTTTGTTTTACTCTCCATTAATTGCCTCTACTTGCTTTTGCCTGGAGAGCAGATTCTGGTAGAGGGTTATCCCAGAGAGGACTTTCCCAAGTCAGTAATTCCCAGCCCAAACAGGGCCAGGGACCCATGAGGGGGATTCAGACCAGTTCCAAAAGGTCTTGGGGAAAGAGTCAAGAACGATGTCCAAAAGCTTTTTTGTCAGCTTCCCAAAGCTGTGCTTTCCTGACCTGCCCAGCAGATGGCACTCTTCAGAAAACTGTTCCCTGCAGCCCTAAGGAGGCAGAGTGTCTTTAAACTGGTTTCATCCTTGTTGGGAGTGGGGTTGAAACAAAGGCTGCAGTGGTCCCTGGCCAGGACAGGCTAAAACAGCAGTTCAGAGTCAGAATCCAGCTATCTAAATTTGCCAATCAAAAGCCATAATCAGTTCTCAGCCCTCGTCCCCATCCCTATTCTTGTGGAGGACATCTTCCACATTCCACTCCACAGCAACTAGCCAGGGACCAGACCTCAGGTGGCTTGCCTTTAGAGTCAGGGATGGATGCTGCCCATGGTGGTAGAGCAAGTTACTCATAGTTTTTTACTGTAGTCTCTCAGACTGTTCATCACATTCTTTCCTGGGTGTTGTACAGTTATCCCCTGGTCTCTGGAGTCCCAGAAGAATTGTTTCAGACAGTTTCTGCTTGTCCACTAATTGTTCTCAGAGGAAGAGTGAGTCCTGGAGCTTCCTACTCTGCCATTTTCCCAGAAGCTCTCAAAATGACACTTTTAACTAATCTTAATGATTACTGCCAGTAGAAATTATCACTGAAATTCTCAAGTAATTATTTATATGGGAAAAATAAACTGATTTTTCTCAAATAAGTATCACGAGTTTTACTATTTGAAGAAAAGAAAAAACACATTGGAGAATGCAGTTTTACCTTTATTAACAGAAATGATATCCAACATCTTTTCCATAGATTTTATTTTAACCCCTTTGCCAATTCTCCTTCCAATTATTTATTTACCTGGAAGCAAATAAATAAAGTTTACTTACATGACAGTAGAGGATTTCCTGTCAATTTGAGAATGCCTAAAGAGCTTCAGCTTTTGTGGCTCCCCAAAGAGACCAAAAGAAGGATTTCAAATTGATTATCTAAAATCCAGCTCCAGGCTCTTGTCCACCATTCAATTATTGTTTTTTCTAATCTCTGCTGTTCTGCTTTCTTCAGTTTGATGAATGTCTATGACTGTCTTCTGGCTCACCCCTCATTTTTTGTTCTTTGGTTTGACATCCTGAACCCTGTTGCCTACTCACTGTTTCCAAAAAGAACTAGCACATGGGTGACCCTTTAGCTCAAGAGAGTTCAGTCTAGTTTCCCCTACTGCCTTGCTGGCTCCAACTCAGGCTCTGCTTCTGGCACTTCAGCAAACTCACTCCACCATTTGTGGAACTAGGAAGGCACCACTGCAACACAGACCTCTGCTGCTTTCTGGTGGTCAAGGCATTTTAGCCATTTTTAAATAGGCACCTGCAGTATATACCAGGCAGCTTCCTCTTGGCAGGATTAGAAACTGTGCATCTCATGGTCACGGACATTTTAAAAAGAAAAAAAAAAAAAAGATTGGACTTTAACTGTAAAGTTAGATACAGAATGTTTTTTAATAAACCCTGCCATTTTCACATTTTCATTGTGAGACTGATTCTCTCCCTGTACTCTGGAACTTTAATTTAAATTATAAATTGTTACTGTAAATTCTTTTGGCCTTCAACTAGACCAAAAAGACCAAGAAAATCCCAGTGGCTTTCTAAACAATTCAGTTCTCATTTTTACTCAGTGCTCTTCTGTATCCTCTATTGTATGGTTAAATCCTTGAGGGCCAAGATAAGATACTAGGTTTGCATCTTACAAATAACAAGCCATGATGGTTTTAATAACAGTAGAATTAAGGTGGCTGTTTTTTTTTTAAGGTATTACCTTGAAATTCAAAATGCAAGCAAAGCTATACAGACATGTGGATCTGCTACACTGTCCTGATGGACAGTTATGCTCATTTTGGTTATCCACTTCTAATACTTATAATGTGGATTTGTAAACTGATTCCTACCCACCTCCCCAAAATGAACAATCCCAAATTGGGAACTACATTTTTAAAATGACTTAAGAATAGCAGATAACTTCATATGCAAGAGGTGGGCGTGTCATAAAATATTCAAAAGATAATGCAAGATTAACTGAAAACAACACTGAAAATAGAGAAGCATCCAAAAAATGCATTCAAAGGCCTTCAGAATAAGTTTGCAGATAAAGGCACACCTAAAATTCTAAGAGAATATGTTTATTTTAAAAATTAGAATTTAAAAGATGTCTTTAGTACCTTAATCTGAGTGAACTTAGAACAAGGAAGCCATCCTCCTTCCACACACATTGAGTATGTATGGAAAAACCACAGAAAATTGTTAAAGATAACTTTTCCTCTGACACCTTTGCATAAATGAATTGAACGTTTTTTTTTAATCTGTACATTAAACCACTGTTCTCAATCAAGAGGTGATTTGCTCCCCAGGGCACATTTGACAATTTCTGGAGACATTTTTGATCGTCACAACTGGGATCTTGTGGGAGGGGGCTAGGGATCCTACAAAACATCCTGCAATGCATAGGACAGCCTCACACAACAAAGAATTATCTGGCACAAAATGTCAATAGTGCTATGGTTAAGAAACCTTGAATTAAACAATCACAAATCATCTTCATCAAAATAGATTTCTAAGGAGAAGCCCAGAATATTTTGGATGGTAAAGAGGGGATGGTAAAAGGTTATTTATTATTCTGCAGAAAAGTATTATTTGCATTGGATTTTTTTTTTTTTTTTAAGTTAGGCCAGTAAAAATAATTTATTTGGGAAATGGGGGAAAGAACAGAGCTTGCTGAGAAATGGGAGAGAAAGATGGAAATACACACCAAGATTTGGTGTGGGCCCCTCCAGGCAGAAAGAGCCTGCATTGGATTTTGATATACTCCTTTTTCAACACCAAGATTTCTCCAATCATTGAACATTTAATTAATGGCCTCACCAACAGAGTGGAATGGTGTAATGTTCTATGAGATGTCCATCTGATCCAAGCATTTTTGGAATACAATGTAAAACATTTCCAATTCTCTAACTGGAATGGAAAAGAAGGCATCTGTCAAATCAGTGACTGAATATCAGATATCTGAAGCTGTGTAAACCTGCTCTTGCAAAATTAGCACATCTGGCTAAACAGTTTGCAGTGGTTCAAAGCTATCCTTCAGAATCTGTCTGATTTTTGCAGGGATAAGACTGATATATTAAAATGGAGATAAGATGAAGATCACCCTCCTTTCATCTTTAGGTCTTTAAGTGTGGCACTAATTTCTTCCATTCCCTTCCCTTCCCATCCCACCCTCACCCCAGGAAGAAATTGTTTTTGTTTTTACCATCTTGGCCTCAGGAGGAAGTTTTAGAGGCCTCCATTTGGCTTATCCTTCTATGATAGTTCTTACCCCACAGGCCAAGGAAACAATATGGAAGTTGTGCCAACTCATAAGCATATCTATTCCAATTAGAAATCCAAGGACTGGAGACATGACCACCAGGTGAGCTCACTATAAACTGCATCTAATACAGGATTTCATTTATTACTTAGCACTCATATTCTTCCACTCTGACAGAGGGACCATGGTGATGTTTGGGTCTCTGGGCCTCAGTTTAACTTTGATTCTGTTTCCAATTTCTTCTAAATGTTTGGGCATTCTTCTTTTTCCAGTCTATAGTTACCCAAGTTAATGGCCATATATCCCTTTCAGGGAGGACTGAGGGGATGAATACCATGTATACTTGTCATGGTATTGCAGGGTCTACCCTCCTAGGGACCCAACTTCTCTTTCTTTACATGGGTTGTGGGTAAGATCCAGAAACTGGGCAAATTATCATTACCTTTTTTGGGGGAGGGTGGGGACTCTCCTCAGCCTCCTGAACATCCACCCTTGATTTATTTTGATTGTAAAGACTGAGTACTCTTCTTGTTGATTTACCATTTATTTAGCCCTTAGGGCCACGTGTTCTAGTAACCATCTCCATAATTTTCTACAGGTCACACCTCCTCTTCCCCACAATTTAACTGCTCATTACAATATTTATGTCCAATAATTATGGCTTCTGATTGTTAAATGCTACTGCTTAGCTTCTATTATACAGGGTTTTATCATTCCCACTGCTCTCTGTGAGCCCAGTTCTGTAATGGCATTGCCTACTATCAGCTCATAGGACAGCCATAACTAACTTTATAGTGATGCTCAGGTGGTCCCTCTCACAAGTACATTCCTAATTGCTTTGAATTTAGTCCTCTGTTGTTTTCCAGGACCCCAAAATACTCATCCCTCTTTCTATTATGTAACACAGCTATTTGGCATTTATATCTGACAATAGGATGGGCCACTGCTTTTTCCTTGCTTCTAAAAGCTATCCTAACAGCATGTTCACACGATTCCCGGGGTTTCTGCCAAATCAATAAACTCTTCCTTATCCAACACTACGTTCTGCACCACTTGGATCAAAAACTCTCATAATCCACACATAGTTTCCTAGCTCCTATTGGAAGATGGGACTAGGTCCTGAAGTTCTTGTGTGATATGGCCCCTTTCTTCTTCCAGCAGGCCCAGCAGAACTTTGGCCAAGTTATTTTGTGATTTAACTCTTGTTATTGGCCTAATGGCCATGAAAGGAAGTGGGAACAGATTCTGAGGTAGAAACTGTATTAGTTTTCTAGGACTGCAGTAGCAAATTACCACTCAATACATGGCTTAGAACAACAGAAATTTATTCTCTCACAGTTCTAGAGGCTAGAAGTCCAAAATCAAGGTGTTGGCTGTGCCATGCTCCTTCTGAAGCTCTAGGGAAGAATCCTTCCTTGCCTCTTCCTAGTTTCTGGGGACTCCTAGCAACACATGGCATTCCTTAGCTGGTAGCTTAATCACTCCAATCTGTGCTTCCATCTTTATATGGCTTTCTTCACTGTGTGTATATCTGTGTGTTTTTTTTGTTTTGTTTTGTTTTATGGTGTGAGGTCATGGTCTACCTTCATTCTTTTGCATATGGATATACAGTTTTCCCAGCACCATTTGTTGAAGTAATCATTATTTCCTGATTGAGTGGACTTGGCACCCGTCAAAATTCAATTGGCCATAGATGTGAGAGTTTATTTCTGAACTCTCAATTCAATTCCATTGGTTTATGTGTCTGTCCTTGTGCCAGTACCATGTTGTTTTGATTCCTGTCACTCTATAACAAGTTTTAAAAACAGGAAGTGTGAGTCCTCCAACTTAGTTCTTCTTTTAAAAGATAGTTTGGGATACTTGGGGCCCCTTCCTTTCCACATAAATTAGATGATTGGCTTTTCCATTTCTCCAAAGGCTGTTGGAATTTTTATTGGGATTACATTGACTCTGTAAATCACTTCGGTAAAATTGACATCACAACAATATTTGGTTTTCCAATCCATGATCATGGAATGTCCTTCTATTTATTGAGGTCTTCTTTGATTTCTTTTAGCAATGTTTTGTAATTTCCCATATATAAGTCCTTTACATCCTTCGTTAAATTTATTTCTAGATATTTGATTGTTTCATTTGCTATTGAAAATTGAATTTTTTTCTTGGTTTTCTATTCAGAAATAGAAATAGTGCTCATCACTATTATTCATCACTAGTGTACAGAAACACTACTGACTTTTGCATATTGATCTTGTACCCTGCCATTTTGCTAAATTCATTTATTATCACTAGTATCTTTGTTGTAGATTTTTAGGACCTGTTATATGTAGGATCATGCTGTCTGCAAATAGGGAAAGTTTTGCTTCTTCCTTTTTAAATTTGGTGCCTTTTTTTTCTTACCTAATTGGTTTCAACAGAACTTCCAGTACAATGTTGAATAACAGTGGTGGGCAGTGATATCAGAGGGAAAGCTTTCCATCTTTCACTGTTGAGTATGATCTTAGCTTGGTCTTCTCATATATGTTCCCTATCATTTTGAGGAAATTTCTTCCAATTCCTAGTTTTCTGAGTGTTTTGTTTTGTTTTTTTTTATCAAGAAGAAATGTTAGAGTTTGTAAAATACCTTTTCTGCACCAATTGAGATTATCATATGTGTTTCCCCCTCCTTTGTCATATCAATGTAGTGTATTACATAAAATGATTTTCTTTTGTTGAACCATCCTTGCATGCCTAGGATAAACCATACTTTATCACTTTATCATGGTATATAAATATTTTAATAGGCTGTGAATTTGATTTGCTAATATTTTGTAGAGGATTTCTGTATCACATAAAGGATTTAGTCTGTAATTTTCTTTTCTTGCAGTATTTTTACCTGGCTTTGGTATTAGGGTGATGTTGGCCTTATAGAATGAGTTAAGGAATATTCCCTCCTCTTCAATTTTTGGAAGAGTTTGAGCAGAATTGGTGTTACTTTTTCTGGTGGTGGTTGGTGAAATTCACCAGTGAAGCCATCTGCCCTGGATTATATTGGGAGTGGGGGGTGGAGTTTGATTACTGATTCAATATCTTTTGTTGTAATTGGTCGTTGAGATATTCTATTTCTCCTAAAGTCAGTGTACACTGTTTGTGTGTTTCTGGAACTTGTCCATTTCACCTAGGTTATCTAATTTGGCCGAGGTGGATTGGAGTGATGTATCCCAGAATAACATGTTCTTAAACTTAATCCATTTGTGTGGGTATGAACTATTATAAATAGGACATTTTGAAGAGGTTATTTCAGTTTAAGGTGTGGTCCAGCTAAATCGGATGGGTCTTAATCCTATTACTGAAGGCCTTATAGGGAAAAAGAAAGCCAGAAAAAGCAGCCAAAAGATGAATGTCAACAGAACCTGGAAAAGAAGGAAGAAGCCAGGAGAGACTGCCATGTGACAGAAAAGTCAAGGAAGAGCCAATGATTGCTGACAGCCAGCCCCAGAATGCCACTGTCTTCTGGGAGAAAGCATCACCTTGCTGACACAATTTTGGACTTTTCCTAGCCTCAAAACAGTGAGGAAATAAATTCCCATCATTTAAGTGAACCTATATTATGATATTTATGTTTAGCATCCAGGAACTAAAACATTGGCATACAGTTTTCCATAGCATCCTTTTATGATCCTTTGTATTTCTGTGGAGAATTAATAATGAACCCCCTGCTTTCATTTCTGATTTTAATTATTTGCTTCCTCTCTCTTTTTTTCATAAGTCTGGTAAAGGGTTGTCAATTTTATTGTTCTTTTCAAAGAATCAACTTTTCATTTTGTTATTTCTAATTTTATCCTCTATTTATATCTGTTCTAATCTTTATTATTTTCTTCCTTCTACTACCTTTGGGTTTAGTTTGCTATTCTTTTTCTAGTTCCTCCATGTGTACAGTTAGATATCTAAATGCTCTGATAAGCATTTAGAGCAGGCATTCTTAACTGTTTTTGTTCCACAAACCCTTTTGCCAATCAGGTAAAACCATGGGCCCCTTACTAAGTCCACACTATACTGTATATTATTTAATAAATATATCACACCTGCACTAACATGTCCCCACAAGAATGTTTTTTTGAATTTCAATTCAAACTCACAGACTGCTGTTAAAAACTCCTGATTTAGAGCTATACATGCCCCTCTAATCACTCCCTTCACTATGTTCCATAAGATTTTTATGTGATGTGTTCTTATTTCCATTCATTTTAAGGTATTTCCCTTATCATTTCTTCTTTGACCCATTGATTACTTAAGAGTGTGTTATTTAACTTCCATATATTTGTGGATTTTCTAGTTCTCCATCTGTTATTGATTTCTAGCTTCATTCCATTGTGGTCAGAGAAGATGCTTTGAATAATTTCAATCTTCTTAAATTTACTGAGACTTGTTTTGTGACTTAACATGTAGTCTATCCTGGATAATATTCCATGTACACTTGAGAAGTATGTATATTCTGCTGTTTTGGGGTACAGAGTTCTATATATGTCTATTAAGTCTAGTATATTTATAAAATTGCTCAAGTTCTCTGCTTCTTTATTAATCTTCTGTCTAGCTGTTTTATCCATTGATTAAAGTAGTGTATTGAGGTCTCCAAATATAATTGTAGAAATGTCTATTTCTCCCTTCAGTTTTGCCTGTTTGCCTCATGTCTTTTGTGGCACTGTGGTTAGGTGCTTAAATTTTTATGATTGTTATTTCTTCCAAGTGGATTGCCCCTTTTATTAATATATAGTGTCTTTCTTTGTCTCTTATAATAGTTCTTGACTTAAAGTCTATGTTATCTGATAAAATAGCTACCCCAGCTCTCTTCTGGTTACTATTTGCATGGGATATTTTTTCATGTAAGTAATGCATATTTATTGAAAATTTTCTTCAATGACAATGGTCTAGTAAAGACCCCAAATTACAAAACATAATGGTAGTTAATACTTTTAAAAATAAAGTGACATTCTGTTTTACAGATTTATGCTAGTTTCCTTCAAATCTCAGTCTTGTCTTTTTCATAAAAAGGAGATAATGGAATCTGCGTTATTCTTTATAAGAGTAAAAAACTGTATTCCATTGACAAAAAAACATAGTTTTTCTCCCAAATAGCACAAATCTTTAAAGTGACTTTTTCCCAACAATAAATATAGAAAATAGCCATTAGTAAGTGTATTACCTTCTTCAGGGTTATTTGTTTGTTTAAAAAGTATATCTTTCTCCTTATGTCAGAAGACCCCAGACATTTCTCCAAGTCTTTGGTGCATTCAGCTGCTTGGCATGAAGTTCTCACTCGGGCCTACCTGCCAAGTCCCTCCTGCTGGGGCCCCTGGCCAAGAGACACATCGAGATGTCCCACAAGCCTCTGCCGCATCACAGGAGGGGAGGCTGGTTTAGAATGACTCTAACAAACTCGCAGATGAAAACAGACCCCTTTTGAACAGGTGTCCACATGTGGAGATGTCACCAGCTCTCCTGCCCACCAAAGCCAGACCAGAATGCTCTTCAGCCCTCGCAGTCAGCAGCCTGAAGTTCACACGAAAGGTCCTCTGGTGGGTGGGCCTGCTGTATGAGTTTCACCCTGGGTTTCCTCCACTTCGGTCTGCTCTTGGCCTTGTTGATTTGTAGTACAAAGAAAGCCAGGGCTACCATGGCACCCAGGAAGGTAAAGAAGGGGATGGTCTGGTCCACCTCCTGGTTGCAGCAGCAGGATATTAACCCTCCAGGATGTCCCAAGGACCACTTTCTCCAGGAGACAAAGGCCTTACTTAGCAGCAATTTGTTCTAAAACTGGGTAACACCAGTTTTCCAGATTGATGGAATGTAACTTTTAATATTTCCAAAGATTATAACTTTTAATATTTCCAAAGATTATTGGGAGCTCTCATTCAAAGGCTGTGGCTTGGCCCAAGACAAGTGTGGACAAGCTGGCAGAGCCTGTGGTTTCAAATCCCCCATGTGGGCCTCAAGAACTTTCGAGTACCAGTAAAGATGGGGTTCCTTTCCATCCTCTCTGAAATGACAGAGCCCATGCCAATGGGAGGACATTGAAGTCTTCCAGAGTGACTGTGGTTGGGAGGGGTCACCCCATATGATGTGTACTGAAGGAGAGTGTCCAGAAGTCCAAAGCAGTCCTTCTGTCAGTGACTGTCATCCAAGCAATTGGAGTCTCCTTACAGTAATGTGGCCTCCACCCTCAGCTGGAATCTGATAAAGCCCTCAAATCGGGACATTTGAACAACTGCTGTTTCCTGCTTTAAAATATCCAGGTTTTGGTCCTTAGAAGTCTGTCTTATCATTATGCCATCTTCTGGAAATTTAGCAATGCTGCATCCTGACACATAATACATTTCATGGTTTGCCAAAATGAAATCTCCTTCATACTGGCAATTGCTCAGGTCCATATTCCCAGACAGACTGAAGTTCATTTAGAGCTGGGGATAGTAGCTCCTCCCATATCTGGCATCCACCACTGTCTTGTGTTTTCATTATAAAACTTTACTTTTCTCACAGTGGACATGTCATACTAGTAATGGAAAACAATGAGTGAGAGGCTGCTGTCTGTCTGTGTCCCTCCTTAGCCTGGCAATCTCTTCGGGGAAGTACTCTTCTTCACTGTCCACCATTAGCAGAATTCCACACTGATTAGCATCAAAGCATGTGTAGGAAGAGCCAAGCATGTCAACAAAGTAGCCCATGCTTCTCAGATACTGGTACATGTCCCTGAAGTTGGTGTGGATGTGTTCGCCATTCCAATCCAAATGGCTATTTTTCATGCTTAAAATATCCCTAGGGAAATAGCTAGGTGGAGAATGGAGATTGTGGTAATGATCCCAGAGAACTCCCTTACTTCGAGGAGGAATAGGAATTATGGTCACCTTAACTGGGGGCTTCACTGCTGAAGTCTGCGCTGCAACATTTTTTTTTTACTCCATCTCTGCTGAGGAGACAACAGTGTTCATGATGTGCCCCTGGGAGATGGCTTCCCATGAAGCCACCTTCTTGGTTATAGAGATGGAAAGAGCCAGGTGGCCTGACCAAGGCCATAACCCTGAGGAGTAAGAGAAAGCAACTGCAATGTTGTCTCCATTCTGTGACAAATAGGGCTGCCACACAGGCTTCTCTACAATTCTTCCTGTGATTCCCATGCCATTGAGTACCATGACATTAACAACTGTCAGCATCCCTCCGTAGTAGGGCTGGGAGCAGTAGGGCCAAATGTAGGGACACTCAGTCAGATCTATGTAGCTGGAGCTGAAACTGTCCTGTGGCTTGTAGGCTGATGATCTGATAGGCTCTCAGGAGATTGAGCATGCCACGGCCTTGAAACCAGGAAGCCTGCAGGTAGACACAATCAGGGCCTGCTTCATGCTGGCAGGGTTCACCAGTGCACACTTCTGGACCATGCTTACAAGCAAGGTGCCAGTACCCACTACCACCAGAGAAGTGACGCTGGTCCCAGAGAGAACCTGGCACCCCTCTTTCATACTGGAACCCCTCACTCCAGCACCACATGAAACAATGCCAGGTTTCACACAACCATAACCTCCTGGCACCTCCCAGGTTGTCACCCATCAGAAGAAAAGCAGGGGATGTTATCTTCACAGTCAATGCCTCCTACTCCAAGCACATTCATTTGATCAGCAGGGTTATTCAGAGTGTCATAAAGAGGCCTGTTGTTGCCAATAGCAGAAACCATAATGACACTGCTGTTTATACTCATACCTTGTCAACAAAGGGATGGTACATGAAGTTGGGATCACTGATGCTGCAGTTTATCAAGTCAGTATTCTTTAGGGTGGCTTAGTTGAAGGTGTCCCAAAAGCAAGACATATATGATACCTGATTATTGGTAAAGACCCTGAGAATACGGATTTCTGCATCCGGAGCAAATACATAGCATTCTATAATACTGGCTATCATGCCTGCTACAAATGTACGGTGACCCAACCCGTTATCCAGTGTTCTCTCATTGGTTCAGTTGGTTCTCTCCTTCACGTTTTTGAAGTGGGGATGCTTCTTGCTCAGCCCAGTGTCAAACACAGCAACCCTCGTGTTAACACCTGTATATCCCATCTGCTAAAGCATGTCTGCCTGCACTGTCTTGGCGATCTGCCGTGAAATGGCTCTCAGCAACCAAAGATTCAAGTGTCTTCCCGTAGTGTGCCAGAATCCAGAGATCAGGGAGAGGCTTGCTCTTCAAAGGGGGCATGAGGATTGCCATTCTCGCTCCATCTGGTTTCATTACAGGGCACTATGGGATCGGATTAAGCATACTTGAGGGAATGTAAGACTTTCCTAAGAGGGAGAGGGTCACTCATTTGATGTTTGATCTTCAAGCTTCAGCAGCCCAGTTTTCTATTTTTCTTTCATCCGAATCACCTCAAAATCACTAGGATAGTCACTGGATGGATTGCTTCAAGGAATAATTTTCCAGTTGTCTGTTTCACTGCTCTTCAGAGCACTTGAAATTAACAAAATTCTAGCTTTGGCTATAAAGTACCCAGTGAAAGCCATGATATATTCATATTCCACAACTGTGGAAGAGAATTCCAGCTTCAAAGCCAGGTTGGAACAGCCAGGGCACAGTGTCTTTTCAAAAGATTTCTTTTCCAATCTGTTACCCAGATGTCTCTTCTCACAGAGCAAAACCACTAGCAGAGGTAGCCAGTTGTTGACAAGCTTCATGTTCTTAAGTGAATGTGGTCATGAAATCACGTAAATTCAAATCGTACTTTTTGCTTCCTTGATTATCAGTTAATTTACTGATCAGCCATCTTACAGTCTTGTACAACATAAATAAAAGTTAAATATCCTGGCCTTTTGTGGTTTGGCCTGAAAGGCTTTCATTTCTTTCTTCACTTCTTCTTCATTTTGGATATAAGGCTTTGCTCACTCTGGCCAAGACTACTGAGTCCTAAATTCCATTTGTACTATGGAACCAAAGTCCAACAGGGGATGATCAACCTTTCTGTAAGTCAATCTGCAGCTGCCCTCTGCAGCTGCCCTAAGCTCGCGCCTGGGGGTGGATAACAGAGGCTCCGTGGAAACTGGGCTCTCCATTTGGGGCTGTTTACTCCCAACTCTTTGGCATAGGATATTTTTATCCACCCTTTCATTTTCAACCTATTTGTGTCTTTGAGAGTAAGGTGAATCTCTTGTAAACAATATATAGTAGGATCATGACTTTTTATCCATTCTGCCAATCTGTGTTTTTTAATTGGGGCATTTAATCCATTAACATTCAGTGTTATTACAGATAAGGCAGGATTTACGCCAGCTATTTTTTTGTTTGTTTGTTTATACGTCATATTTTTTGTTATCTATTTTCCTTTACTGCAGACTCCTTTCATGTTGACATTTTGTGATGTATTTAACTGATACCTTTCTCATTTCTGTTTCTGTATATTTTTAAAATACTTTCTTTGTGGTTACTCTGGGTTTTGTATTAAATAACCTAAATATATAACCTACTAGTTTGAAAAGATAACAACTTCACTTCAATAGCATATGCATTCTCTACAGTCATAGTCTTGCATTTTCCTTCTACTTCTTTATATTTTGCATGTCTGTTACAAGGAAATATGATTATTTCTTATTCAATTGTATTCTCTTATAGGAAATAAAAAGTAGAGTTATATACTGAGGATACAGTACTATCAAGTTTTGCATTTATCCATGAACTTACCTTTACTGAGGATCTTCACTTCTTCATATTGCTCCAAGCCACTCCCGTCCTTTCCTTTCAATCTTTTTTTTTTTTTTTTTTTTGATAAACTATCTTAGCTTTCATTTACCTGTAAATGTTTTAAACTCCCCCCATTTCAGAAGGACAGGTTTGCCAGATAAAAAAAAAATTTGGATGGCAGTTTTTCTCTTTCAATACCTTAAATATGTCATACTACTGCCTTCTTGTCTCCATGTTTTCTCATGAGAAATTGGCACTTAGTTTTATTGACAATCTCTTGGATGTGACGAATCACTTTTCTCTTGCTGTTTTCAGAATTCTCTCTTTATATTTGGCATATGACATTTTTATTTGTATTTGTCTTGGAATAAGTCTATAAGGGTTTATCCTGTTTGGTGTTCTTTGAACTTCTTAGACATATATACTTATGTCTTTCATAAGAGTTGGAATTTTTCAGCCATTATTTCCTCAAATATTCTTTCTGCCCTTTTCTCTCTTCTCTTCTCCTTCTGGCATTCTCATGATTCCTCATGCTATCCCACAGTCCATAAGGCTCTGCTCCCTTTTTTAAATTTTCTTTTCTTTTTGTTCTGACTGTGCAATTTCTATTGTCCTGTCTTCTAGTTTGTTGATTCTTCTGCCTGTTCAAGTCTATTATATGCCTCTATTGTATTTTTAACAACTTTATTTCAAATTCACACACACACAAAAAGAACAGAAAAAGGCAGCTCAACAAGTAATGGAAACATTACCCCTAAAAAGCTCTTTTTCAGGCAATTTTATCTCATCTAACTCAAACTACTAACTCAATTGTTCCTCTAGTGTTCAGAAAGATGCACAGATGAACACAAATTAGTGAAATGACATAGTCAGTCTCCTTATTAATGAAAAAAATGAAGAGAAAAAAATGCTTAATCATATTTATATCTCACAAAACCAAACCTCATATTCTTTTTTACCTTTAGAATATAGCACCAATTTTGTTTGCTTTTGCTACAAAAACATTACAATGTTGTTGTTAACTATAGTCCATAAATTACATAATTTTTCCTTGTATCATTACATTCTTAACACCTTGTAGAAGAACACTCCTGTATTTATATTAACTACAATCTTCATCTACTTCCAAAATTATTGTTATACATTCCCAAAATTATCCTCCAGCTGTCCTCCAACTAACATTAGTTGTCCTAGACTACTCATTTCAGCCACAATCACATCCATAAATCAAGAGTTTATTACATTCATTATGTGTTACCATTAAGTCCAGCCATTACCACATATTTACATTTGACCTTATTAAGCATGCTACATACATTCAGCATCTTCTTCCCCTTCTCATGTCACATTCCATCTCCCACTAACCTACACTTCATAGTCCAACTCCAGGGTCTACTCATTGTATTTAGTTCATATCAGTGAGACCATACAATATTAGTCCTTTTATGTCTGGCTTATTTCACTCAACATAATATCCTCAAGGTTCCTCCATGATGTCATGTGCTTCCCCAATTGATTTCTTCTTACAGCTGATAATATTCCATTGTATAAATATTCCTCATCTTGTTTATCCATTCATCAGTTGACAGACACTTAGGTTGTTTCTACCTTTTATCATTTGTGGATAATGCTGCTATGAACATCAAGGTGCAATTATCTGGTAGCATCCTTGCTTTCAGTTCTTCTGAATATATTCCTCGTAGCACGGTTGCTGGATCATATGGCGGTTCTATATTTAGTTTCCTCAGGAACTGCCAGATCATCTTCCACAGAGGTTACACCATTTTACAGTCCCACCAACAATTAAGGAGTGTTCCTATTTTTCCACATTCTCTACAGCACTTGAAGTTTTCTGTTCTTTTAATAATGACCATTCTGTATGGTGTGAAGTGGTATCTCCTTGTTTTTTTTTTAAGATTGATTTATTTATCCCTGCCCCCACCCCATTGCTTCTGAGCTCGCTGTCTGCTCTCTGTGTCCATTTGCTTTGTGTTGTTCTGTGTCTGCTTGTCTTCTCTTTAGGTGGCACCAGGAACCAATCCTGGGACCTTTCGGAGTGGGAGAGAGGTGCTTAATCTTTTGTGCCACCTCAGCTCCCTGGTCTGCTGCGTTTCTTGTCTCTTCTCTGTGTCTCTTTTTGTTGCATCATCTTGCTGTGCCAGCTCTCTGTGCGGACCAGCTCACTGTTCAGGCCAGCTTGCCTTCACCAAGAAGCACTGGGAATCAAACATGGACCTCCTATATGGTAAATGGGAGCCAAATCGCTTGAGCCACATCCATTCCCGTCTCATTGTAGTTTTGATTTGTATTTCCCTAATAGCTAGTGATGTAAAACATCTTTTCATGTGTCTTTTGGCCATTTGTATTTCCACTTTGGAAAAATGTTTGTTCAATTCTTTGGCCCATTTTTTAATTGGGTTGCTTGTCATTTTGTCATTAAGTTGTATGATCTCTTTATATAACGTGGAGATCAACTCTTTATCAAATGTATGGTTTCTGAAGAATTTTTTTCATTCAATAGGCTGCCTTTTTACTTTCTTGACAAAGTCTTTTGAAGAAGAGAAGTATTTTATTTTGAGGCAGTCCCATTTATCTATTTTTTTCTTTTGTTGCTAATGCTTTGGATGTAAAATTCAAAAAACCACTACTAAACACAAGATCTTGAAGATGTTTCCTTACATTTCTTCTAGGGGTTTTATGGTTCTAGTTTTTCTAGTCAGGTCTTTAATCCATTTTGAATTACTTTTTGTATAAGGTGTGAGATAATGGTCCTCTTTCTTTCATTTAGATATGGATATTCAGTTTTCCCAGCACCATTTGTTGAATAGGCTATTCTGACCCAGCTAAGTGGGTTTGACAGCCTTGTCAAAAATCACTTGACCATAGATGTGAGGGGCTATTTCTGAACTCTTAATTTGATTCCATTGGTCAGTCTATCTTTATGCCAGTACAATGCTGTTTCCACTACTGTAACTAGATAATATGTTTTTTGTTGTTGTTTTTTTCCTTGAGGTACCAGGGCTGGGGATTGAACTCAGGACCTCTCATGTGGGAAGCCAGCACTCAACCACCAAGCCACATTGGCTTCCCTGAGTTAGCCCCTTCATATGTTTCCTTATTGCTTTTTTTTTTTTTTTTTTTTTTTTTTTTTTTTTGGTATTGTTTTATTTTGAGAAGAAACTAGGAACCAAACCTGGTTTGCTTGAGCCACATCTGCTCACCGATAATATATTTTAAAGTCTGGAAGTGTGAGTCCTCCAACTTGTGTTTGAAGATATTTTCGACTCTTCGGGGGCCCTTACCTTCCCAGATAAATTTATAATTAGCTTTTCCAATTCTACAAAGAAGGGTATTGCAATTTTTATCAGGATTGTGTTATAGCTGTAGATAATTTTGGGTAGAACTGACATCTTAATGATATTTAGTCTTCCAACCCATGACCATGGAGTAGCCTTCCATTTTAGAACATCATTTGTTTCTTTTAACGATGTTTTATAGTTTTCTGAATACAGGTCTTTAGAAATTTGGTTAAATTTAATCTTATATATTTGATTATTTCAGTCACTATTACAAATGGAATTTTTTCTTACTTCCTTATCAGATTGCTCATTACTAGTGTATAGAAACAGTATTGATTTTTTACATATTAATCTTGTATTCCTGCCACTTTGCTGAAATCATCTATAAGTTCTAATCATTTTGTTGTGGATTTTGGGGGATTTTCTAAATATAGGATCATATCATCAGTAAATAGAGTTTTACTTCTTCCTTTCCTATTTGGGTGTCTTTTGTTTTTCTTGCCTAATTGCTCTAGCTAGAACTTCTAGGATGATATTGAATAACAGTGGGGAGAGTGGGCATCCTTGTCATATTCCCAATGTCAGTAGAAAAACTTTCAGTCTTTCACCATTAAGTACAATGTTAGTTGTGATTTTTTCATATATGCACTTTAGCATATTGAGAAACTTTCCCTCTATTCTTATCTTTCAGAGTGCTTTTATCAAGAAAGTTGTATTTTGTCAAATACCTTTTCTGCATCAATTGAAATGATCACGTGATTTTTCTTCTTCAATTTATTCACGAGGTGTATTACACTAATTTTCTTATATTGAACCACCCTTGCATACCTGGTATAAGGTCCACTTGAACACGATGTACAATTTTGTTATATGTTTTTTGATTCGGTTAGCAAGTATTTTGTTGAGGATTTTTGCATCTATATTCACTAGAGAAATTGGTCTGTAATTTTCTTTATTCATAGTATCTTTATCTCATTTTGGTATTAGGGTGATGTTAGCTTCATTGAATGAGTTTGGTAGCATCCCTTCCTGTTCAATTTTTTTTTTTTTTTTTTTTTTGGAGAGTTTGAGTAAAATTGGTATTAGATTTTCATTAAATGAATGGTAAATGATTGATAGAATTCACCTGTGAAGCCATCTGGTCCTGGACTTTTCATTTTGGGGGAGGTTTTTGATGACTGTTTCCATTTCTTTACTCGTGCTTGGTTTGTTGAGATCTTCTATTTCTTCTAGGGTTAATGTGGCTTCTTCATGTGTTTCCAGAAATTTGTCCTTTCATCAATGTTGTCTAGTTTGTTGGGCATACAGTTGTTCATAGTACCCTCTTAAGATCTTTTATTTCTGCTGGGTCAGTGGTAATGTTACCTTTTTCATTTCTGGTTCTATCTATTTGCATCTTCTCTCTTTTTTTCTTTGTTAATCTAGCTAAGGGTTTATTGATTTTGTTAATCTTCTCAAAGAACTTTTAGTTCTTTTGATTTTCCTGTTTTTTTTTTTTTTTTTTACCCTCCATTTCTACTCTAATCTTTGTTATTTCTTTCCTTCGGATTTCTAATTTCTCCACTTGTGCAGTTAGGTCCATGATTTTAGTCCTCTTTTTTAATCTAAGCATTAAGGACTATAAATTTCCCTCTCAGCACTGCCTTTGCTGTATCCCATAAATTTTGGTATGCTATGTTCTTGTTTTCATTTGTCTTAAGGTAGTTACTAATTTTTATTGCAATTTCTTCTGTAACCCACTGATTGCTTGCATGTATTGTTTAATCACCACATATTTGTGAATTTTCCCTTTTTCTGCCTATTTATTTCCAACTTAATTCCATTATGATCAGAGAAAGTATTTTGTATAATTTCAATGTTTTTAAATGTATGGAGATCTGACTATGTCTCAACATATGGTCCTTCCTGGAGAAAGTTCTATGAGCACTTTAGAATAATGTACATCCTGCTGCTTTGGGACAATGCTCTAGAAATATCAATTAGATCTAGTTCATTTATCATATTATTCAAGCTGTTTCCATATTTATTCTCTGTCCAGATGTTCTATCTAATGCTGAGAATGGAGTGTTGAATTCTCCAATTATTATTTTAGAGCCATTTATTTCTCCTTTCAATTTTGCCAGTGTGTGTCTCATGTATTTTTGGGCACCTATGTTAGGTGCGTAAATATTTATTATTATTTCTTTTTGGTGAACTGTCCATTTTATTAATAGTGGCCTACTTGATCTCTTATAACAATTTTGCATTTAAAATCTGTTTTATCTGACATTCGTATCACTACATCCTCTCTCTTTTTATTGCTATTAGTGTGGAATATCTTTTTCCAACCTTTCACTTTCAGCCTGATTGTGTCTTTGCATCTAAGGTAAGACTCTTGTAGATGAAAAATAGATGGCTCATGGTTTTTGTTTTTTAAATCCATTCCATCAGTCTTTATCTTTTAATTGGAGAGTTTAACCCATTAACATTAAATGTTACTAATATAAAGGCATTATTTACTTCGCCCATTTGATCCTTTGGTGCTCTGTTGTCATATCTTACTATTGTCTGTTTTTTAACACTTCCAATTTCTCTTACTTATATTCTTCATTTCTACACTCTTCTCCAGGGCTCTCTCCCTTGTTTTCCCCTTTCAGTCTGTAACACACCCTTTAGTATCTCTTATAGATTTAGTCTCTTGGTAACATACGCTCTCAGTTTTTGTTTGTCTGTAAAGACTTTAAATTCATCTTCATTTTTGAAGGATCATTTTGCCAGATAAGGAATTCGTGGCTGGCATTTTTTTTTCTCTTTCAGTACCTTAAATATATCATACCACTGCTTTCTTGCCTCCATGGTTTCTGAATAAAGATCTGCTCTTAGCCTTATTAAGTCTCCTTTGCAAATAATGCATTGCTTTTCTCTTGCTGCTCTCAAAATCCTCTCTTTATCTTTGGCCTCCAACAATTTGAATAATAGATATTTTGGAGTAGGTCTATTAGGATTTATTCTTTTGGGGGTAAATTAGGGATTAACAATGGGTCCGTGAGTTTGAATTGAAATTCAAAAGAACATTATTCTTGTGGGAATGTGTTGGTGTGGGTGTGATATATTTATTAAATAATACACAGTATAGTGTGGACTTAGAAAGGGGTCCATGGTTTTTGCCTAACTGGCAAAGGGGTCCATGGAACAAAAAAGCTTAAGAATGCCTGCGGGTACATTGTCTTTCTTGAATTTTGATATTCATGTCTTTCATAAGGGTGGGAAATTTTTCAGTCATTCCTCAAATATTCTTTCTTCTCCTTTTCCATTCTCTTCTCCTTCTGGGAAACCTATAATGCATATGTTTGTGCATTTCACGTTGTCATTCAGTTCCCTGAGACCCTGTTAAGTTTTTTGCATTCTTTTTTGTGTCTCTTCTATCAAGTTCAAATGTTGTTTTCGAATTCCCTTATTCATTCTTCTAAATATTTCAAATCTGTTATATGCCTTTAACATGTTTTTATTTTCATCCATTGTGTCTTTCATTCCCATAAGTTACTTTTTCGCAGACTTTCAAATTGTTCTTTATGTTTACACAGTGTCTTAATATCCTTTATTTCTTTAGTAATATTTTCCTTCATCTCCTTAAATTGATTAAGGTTTGTCTGAACATCATTTATTAGTTGTCTTAAACCTGAGTCTCATATATATATATATTTGGTTTGTTCCTTTGAATAGGGCCATATCTTCCTGCTTCTTAGTATAGGTTGTTATCTTTTGTTAATATCTAGACATGTGCTTATGTTAATGATTTTGCTCTGTTGGTAAATTTCTCTCTCTTGCCTAGTGGTTTTACTTAATAGCTCTTTTTAAAAAAAATTTTCTGAAACTTTAATATTGCTCTGTTTAAGTAGTCAAAACTGGGACAGGGAGCTGCTAATGGGGCCCAACCCAGTCTGGTAAAGAATCGAGACAAGCCTGTCTTGTTTCACTTTTCTGGCTGGCCAGCAAATGGCACTCCTCAGCAAATCTTTCCATGGAGATTAATCCTTCAAGTTCCAATTATCTTCTGAGCAAGCAAATTATGGTAGTTACATTTGCTGAAGAGAAACCACAGTCAGCCCTCCACTGCACTCTCCCTCTTCCCTGGGAGGAATCTGTCCTTTCTTCTCTCCATTGACTGCTAAGTGACAGGTTTTACCAAGGCTATTTACCTTGGGGATCGGGATGGGTGGCATTCCCAGCCACAGGGGTATCAACTCATGGTTTTCCTTTTGGCCTTTCCATCTCTCCATCCCCAGTCCCTCCTGGATGATGCATGAGGCACTTTCCTGGCCAGCAGGGGTCCCCAAAGTGGCTCCCTCAGATGACGTCTACATCTTCTCTATTTTGCAAGACAGCTTTGCCCTGCCTGCGCTACTTTGCTATCTAAGATCTCCCTCTCATCAGTCTTTTCCCTTTTATTGTATTTTTAGTTTGTGTTTTTCAACCCCATACATTGTTATATTCCTTTATAAGTTTTCTAATTCTATTTGTTCACACATTGTCTTAATATGCTTTAACTCTATACTCATATCTAGTTTACTCCTATACATATTTTCCTTCAATTCTTTGGATTTATTTAGGAGATTTGTTTGAACATCCTTGATTAGTTGTTCCAATGTCTGTGTTTCCTCTGAAGTTTTTGTTTGTTTCCTTTAATGAGCCATATCTTCCTGTTTCTTAGTGGCTTGCATTTTTTGTGGATGTCTGAGCATTTGATTATTTTGATGTTCTAATTCTGAAAATACATTTCTCCCCCTTGCCTATGCCTTTATTGTAGATTGGCTTTGTGTTAAGGTTCTTCTTCAATGCTTGATCCAGCTTATACTGAACCTTAAGAGCAGCCTGTGTTTGTTTAGATTTTCTCAGGTCTTCTTCCCATCACTTGCCCTGAACATGCGGTTTAACTTTTAAGATTACACTATTATGGCAACTGTTTCACCTCCAGATTTTCTTTCTTCTCTTCTTTCTCTGGGAGTCCTGGGCTGTTTGCTTTTGTGCAAAGTTTTGCAAATTTTCCTCCCCAGTGGCTATTATTCGCTCAACTGCTGTACCATGCTTAGTGCCACCTTTTCCCCCCAGATTTCAGTTCTGGGTGGGATCCACCCTGCCTTACAGCAGTTCAGTTTTCCCCTTTACCCATGTAGCTTTTCTGCCTCTGGTAACGTCCATGTTAGGGTATCCAGTCCCAGGGAGCCAAAGGGGGACAGTGTTCAAATATGCCTTTTTCATTATGGTGCACCAGGGATTAGAGATTGGATTGGGTATGTGCACCCTTTGTCAACAATTCTGCCATAGGTTGTTTCCTGGAGGCCATTCTGTATGTGATGGTAACAAACATTATGAATTTAATTAACACCATCAAAATGTATACTTGAAAACAGTTAAAATGAGAAATTTTACCACAATACAATTCTTTTTAAAAATCCAATTACTTCTTACCACATGCACTTTTCACCTCCTTGATTCAAATCATCATGATTGCTTTCCTAATCAATGCAAAAGCCTCCTAACAGGTCTCTTTTCTCCTTCACTTGTATCCCATTTATTTTCAACAGAGCAGCTAAACTGATTGTTTACTTATGTCAGATGATTTCTCTCCTCTGCTCAAAACCCTCTAATGACTTCTGATCTCACTCAAGGTCCATACAATGTCAATAAGGACTCCTTTGAGATTTCTGACCCTATCTTCTACTAATGTCTCCTTGATCAGTTCACTCAAGCCTCAATGGTCTTGTTGTTTTCAATGTCACACCACTCTTGCCTCAGGGCCTTTTACTTGCTTTTCCCTCTGCCTGAGATCTGAGATCACCTGCTCAGTGTAGTCTCACTTATTTAATACTGCAATAACCACTAAACATTCCTGACTCTCTCTTTTTTTCACCATCTAATATATTATATATTTTACTTAGGTAAGGAGTTTGCCTCATTCTACCATAATAAAAGCTCAGTGAGAGCAAGAATTTTTAAAATCTATTTTAATAATTTATCCCTAGTGCTTAGAACAATGTTTGATTCCAACAGGCATGGCATAAAATATTTATGAATAAATGAAGGATATGGAAAAGCAATCTTTGTTTGAACCTTAAAGAATCTGGATGCTATCAACATTAGTTAAAAGAACAGCTAATAACTTGCTATGAAGAAGGTAAATTCTAAAGTGTGCATATCTCATAGTTACAGTCACCCCTTTTCATTAACCAGACAAATAAAGGCTGTATTTTCACATACTTGAAGACCAGAATTTCCATTTTTCACTTTGTAGGAAGATTTGTTCTCTTGGAGAACAAAAGAGCAGAATGACTTACTTTTACTCTTGACTACTTTTAAAATTTGAACTTATTACAAAATTGAAATATAATGATAATAACTTGGAAAATTAAGAAATACAATTTAGGGATTCTCATCAATTTGTAAAGTTTGACCACGAATAATTTTGATCTCATTCAATCACAAACTTGACTTCACATACTGTTGCTGTGTGACTGTTTGAATGTAGTCAACAGAAAACAAACATCAAAATATATAATCATCCCATAAGAATGTATATAATTTGACCAATGAAATAACTAGCCAACACATAAAATAATTATTACTTAATATCTTTTCTAACAGTTTTGTGACAAATATATTAATAAATAACATAATTAGATAAGTTGATCTAAAACAATTATACCATAATACTGTGGTTAATGACACATAAGAACACAAAACATAAAGGAAAGTAAAGTTGCAACCCAAGTGAGATATTTATTTAGCTAGTCTTCAATTATGAAGATTAGGCTATAGTCATACCACAGGACATGGAAAATCCTATTATGAGTTTAGATGAAACCTGTATTAGTCAGCCAAAGGGGTGCTGATACAAAGTACCAGAAATCTGTTGGGTTTTATTTGGGGCAAAAGCTTACAGCTACCAGGCCCTAAAGAGTCCAACTCAAGGTACCATAAGAGAAATACTTTCTCACCCAAAGTCATTTGTCATGTGCTGAGCAAGATGGCAGGCAATGTCTGCGAGGGTTCAGCCTTTCTCTTCCTCCTACAGCTCTGTGATCCCAGCTTCTTCCAATCTCAGCTGTAGGCTGGGATAGGTCTCATCTCTCTCCCTGGGGCTAGTTTCTTTCTGGGCTCAGCTGCTCTGTTCTCTCTATAAGGTCAGCTGTAGATTATCAGGCTCATCTCTCTTCCCCAGGCCTCTGCCATGCCTATGGAGCTGTCTCTATTCCTCTATGTTCTTCTCCTGTGTGTTTACTTCCTGGGGCTCTAGCATCAAAACTCTAACTCTCTCCTCTGCCATATTATTTTCTCTGTTCTACTGATGTGACCGAATCAAAACCCTAATTTTAATTTAATCAAGTAAAAGTGAAACCTCTGAATTTAATACAATCTAATATGCCCAGAGGAACATAGCAATATCTATTTTTGGAATTCATAAACAATACCAAACTGCCACAAAACCTAATAATAAAACGTAGTGAAAAATACTGGATTGCAAAAACCTGAAACTTAGGTTGGGTTAGTCACAATTGAGACCTCAAAAAATCAAAGTTGGAACATAAAAGAAGGACCATTCTGTCTTAGTTTGCCAGGGCTGCTCTAACAAAGTAACACAGAAAAGATGGCTTAAACAACAGAAATTGACTGACAGTTCTGGAGGAAAAATTTGAATTGAGATGACAGCAGGACCAAGCCTCCTCTGAGGTCTGCAGAGTTCTGGTGAGGGCTGACAATCCATGATGATCCTTGGCTTTCAGCATAACTCAATTTCTGTCTCTATTACATGGCTGTCTCTCTATCTATATGTATATAGTATTTAATTTAGTATCAGTATTAGAAAATCTTTGGCAAGTCCCAATCATTAATCAAGTAGTCTAATTAATAACCATTTCTTGGTCTCAAGCCATCAAAGGCATAAATTTTAGGTGGCCTGAGATGTTAATTTTCTTCCATTTTATTTGTAAATTTGTAACCCTTGCAAGGTATATATGCAGAGAAGGTGAAAATAATTACTTCAAATAATTATACTGATACTCTTTTGGAATCCTGTATTTATGTAAGTGTGGTGGCAAGCTGTAAAATCACCATGTGAAAAATACATAAAAAAAAAAATACATAAAGATGTATGTATTTTTAAGATGTGAAAACTCTGGAGAAGTTAATTTACTTAATTTTAATAAGGTGACTTACTACATTTGTAAGAGATGTTTAGGGTCTTAGGAAAAAATTGTTCATTATATTTCAAATTTTGCTCATTTGAGAATATCAAATTTAGGAAAAATTTAATCTGTAAAATTTAATAAGATGTAAGTGAAGTGAACGTGGTTGTTTTATATTTACACAAAATAATTTTAAGACAAAAAAGAGCTATATGAATACCTAGCTCAAATTTAAAATCTGAATGTGAATTAAAACACAAGTAACTATCAATGTTACTTCTGTATTTGAAAACTCTTCTCAGATATTTTTTAAAAGATCTACTAACAATTTTAGTGCCAACTTTTTTCCTTCAGTTTTAATATGAGGAACTCATAATTCATTTATCAATACTGAATAACAATGAATTAATTCCAGGATACAAAATGAAAGGTTTGTCTTATACTTTTAGTTTTTATAGCTCTATATTAATAATATAACCATATTACTTATTTTATCTTCAGGGACACCATTCACAATTATTTACATATAAGATGTTACAAATAAAAAATAAGTAAACTTTTATCTTATTGTAAGAATAATTGATATAAAAATCATTCACCTAAGCATAAATTCTTTCAATTTATGTAATGTTATTTCTGGGAAGAAAATGAAAAATACAATATTAGCAAGCAATATTAAAATACATTAAGGATAAAGATTTCTACTTTTCACAATGCAATGCCTATTTATATATTACATGAAAATATAGTATGATGGTTTAATAAATTCAGAGTAAGGTCAGAATGAAATGTTGAATGACCAGAAGAACAATATAAACAATGAAAATACTTACCCTACTTAACTGTGCTCTTATAAAACATTGGTATTATTGCTGGCAAAGCATTTGTCATAATATAGTTAGTTATATAAATATCTGTCTTCCTCCCACCACACTCTAAGAACCAAAATTGACAGACATCCTTGTATCCAAAGAGCCCATAGGACTTGAAAAATAGTCATATTATGTCTGATGAATTGAATTATTCTAAAAATGTTTTAATGATTATTAAAAGCAAAATACTGATTTAAAATAGTTTGTACCAATTTAAAGAAAAAAACGTTTTTAAAGAACACCTATAGTTTTTCACTAAGAACAAACTGGAAAACGAATAAAGAGCCCACAAAGTGAAATGTAAAGTATACTCATCATAATGTTTTTCATTGTTGCCAACTGCAACTTCTCAGTAACCATAGTTACTCGGTAAAGTTCAGCCTTTACTGTACTTTTAAAATGTGATCACAGATTGAAAATATAAGCTTAGATGATGCTGTTTAATATATATTTTCCAACTTTTGCCTAATATATATTTAAATTTATTTGTTTTGATATAGAAAAAGAATTTTTAAGTCAGCAACTCAAGACATTTTAAAAGAAAATAATATATGCTCAAAAAACATGAACACACACTGTAAAGATAAATTTCAGATTTAACTTTCTCTTTCCTTTTCCTCCTTTTTCACTTACCCTTACTTGCCTAAATATTAGTTAAATTATACCTTTTGTTACTATGAAAAAGGAACCAGAACATTCCTATGGTAAATTTAATTCATGACTGAAATATACTGAAGTATAGAAAAACCAAAAAAAAAGAATTCAAATGTCTTTCTAGAAACAATCATAAATGTTTTCCTTATTACAGAATAGTGCTAAAAGTTCATTAAGCTTTCTCTACATTAAAGAGAATTAAGCATATTTTACTTTTAAGTCTTAACTCTCAAAAAAGAGCTTGTTTATTTATATCTAATCATATTCCAAAGTGAATCTCAGGTGAATTCCTAAGTAAAGTTATGCACTAATAAACTTAAAATTCTGTAAAGAAGAGGGATAGTGAAAAAAATAAAATTTACCAATAAAAACAATTACACAACAAATAGCCTATTCCATGAATAAAATAAAATGTGCCCTTATAATGGAGATGACCAAAAAATGTATATGTTCCATGAGGGGTGGGAGAGGAGGTATGGCTTAATTCTTCCACTTTTATGGATGCCTGCTATTCAAGTCAGAAAGAGTCAAAGAATCAAACTATTAAATAAGATTTTAGACATAGTCTTCCTTTAACTACAATAATTAAAACATTTATGGATTTTACTATAAGCAGAAGAAATGTAATTTCATTTATCTAAGTTACCTACATCTAAAATCACCCAATAAAACAAGGTCTCATTTTTCTTACTATGATTAATGAGTGCCACCTAGTGGCTGTTTACTTCCCCCACACCTCTATCTACAAAGAGATTATCTAGTGTTTATGCTTTAGGATTTTAGGATGCCAACTTCCATTAAAATTTTCTTTCAGAAATTAAAAAGAAGAAATTTTCATATTACTTTATGTCTCTTTTCTATGTTCTAAGTGTTAGTTTTTAAATTCAGATTGTACATTACATATACAATACATTGAAAGATAGTATAAATTAAAAAAAATAAATAAATAAAGATAACTGTCCTAAATAAAATTATTCCATTATGTATCTCTAAATTATCAATTCTGAAGCACTGTTTTTGAAAGGTGAAAAAGAAAATACTCGGCTTGATAGAGGTATTACAGTTCAATATACTTCAGATACAAACATGCAGATTCAATAATTTATATAGAAGCTTTATTTGAAGAAAAGCAAAACATACAACCACAGCATTTCAATTAAAAAGCTTAGTAAATTTAGTGAAAAAAGCATTTCTTTCTCAAATGCTTTCATGGTTCTCCAGTTACCACTAAAATAAACTTTTAAAATCAAACTTAAAATAAAGTGAAGACGACGTAAGTTCAGTAAGAAGATTTAAGGAAAACAAGTTCAAAATACTACTCTGTCTTCCTGCGTTCTTTCCCACCAAAGTGTGCTGTTTAAAGTTCCACAACTATTATCCTCTTCTTGTTGTTCCTTAGTTAGTTCTACAAAAACCTAAATGAAAGGAAATAAATCAAATACAGCATTCTGTACCTCAAGAGAACTTTTAATTAAATTAGAGTATAAAGCTATATCAAAATACATTAATCATTCAAGTATCAAGAGAGATTTACTGATATTAATACTATTCAAACAAAATAGGTACTCTCCATTAATCACAAGCAAAAATGAGTTTTATTTTAGAGGAATAGGCTATTTGTTTTTTATTAATGTATGTAAGTAGTGCTGTCTTAATACAAAAAATATGCACAAATATTTAGAAAATGTAATTTCAAATATGCTAATAAAATACCATCATCATCATCCACTTTCTTTACCAAGCTGAAAAAATTTAGCTATCCAAAATAATCAGGCAGAAAACCTGAAGTTGTTTAAAATTATACAAAGTTCAGAAATATACTATAACACCGTCTCTGGTTCACAGTCTCCCTCCCTCTCTAATATAAATCTAAACAATTTGATATTAGACACTTTCTTCTATAAAATAAATTTATAAAATTTAACTTTTAGTACCTGTTCCAATGTTGCCTGAGAAAAGCTGTATTCTTCGACGGCAAAAGTATGTTTAGCTATTAAAATATGAAAGCAATATTTTATTTACCATATTTTTAAAAAATAAAATGGCATTTACTATAAGGTGGCTAACGATTTCTATTAAAAATATTTTAAACTAATTTAAATTTGAAGCTTCCAAAACATGTCGTTTTCCTTTCTACTTGCTCTTTTTCTCTTCCCCACCCCCACAATCCCCTAGAGCAGGGGGATTCTTAACCTTTTTTGTTCCACGGACCCCTCTGCCAGTCAGGTGAAAACCACAGACTCCTTACTTACTATACTGTGTATTATTTAATAAATATATCACACCTGTACCAACACGTCCCCATAAGAATGTTTTTTTTTTTTATTTCAAGTTCACCGAGCCCTTGTGAAGAACCCCTGCCCTAGAGCCTTAATATTATATGTTTAATGTAACTTGTTTTATTTCACCTTTTCCAAGCAACTTCTCCTTTCCCTCCTCTACCTTCTTCCTCATTATTCCTTTCTTCAATGTTTTCTTTTGATCCTTGCTCTAGAGATCTCCCATTCCCTAACTCTAATATATTCTGTTCTTGACTTCTTGAACTAGATTCTGGATATTGATCATATCTCCATATACTTTTATATATTTATCAGGTCATTTTACAATATAATCCAATAGCAAATTTCTGGTTTTTCTATTCATTCCTTTAATTCTCTACAAGTAGTTCAGGGGTTCTCTTTGATCATAAAAGAATCACCAGAAAGGCAAAAACATTATCTGATTATGTAAATGCACAAATAACAGGCACAAAAATAACTAATTTAATTAGTGCTTTTAGGCAGAAAGAATAGTAACATAGCTGTGAATGGGGACATCTGGGGTATCAGGGAATCTCTTTGTATTCAGCATTCACTTAAAGAACAATCCTAAACATTCTATAATTATTTTGGAATTTATTAATGATAAACCTTTACATAAACAAATACAGGTTGTTTCTAAGTTTATAAATGCCATACAATGACCCTGTGAATGAGCAAATGCCCCATATGAGAGCTTACCTCTTTCTGTGGCCACCAGCATATCTTTAACTTACCCATCACTTATTTTTAAAATGCCAAGACTCAATAAGTTTCTTTGAAACTGTTGAGGATGCCCTCCTTTCTGCACTATGATTTACTGTCTTCTCTCTATTGTTTTCAATGGAGTGTTGATACTACTGCTATTTCTGTGGCCCAGTATGAAGTGAGGATTCAAGAAACACAATGCTCCCACTACTGGACTGAATTAGGTGAGTAATTAAGTTTAACTTTTTCATAGATGCAATGTGATAAACTGTAGTAATGTCCACTGGAGACTGTAAAGGATTACGCTACAATTAATTGATCTACAAAATCCCCATGGTATTAGTATTTAGTTATAGCTTAGATTAAATGGATAAAAAGGCTATCTTCTTATCTACCATGATTTGTAAGTTCTAAGTTCTAAATTTTTAAATAAAATTCTTTCATAATCTGAGAACTACCTTTCACTGTTTTTCAAATACTACTTACCTTCTTCCAGCTTAGAAAAAGATTGTGAAAGGGACTGCACATCTTCCTTAGGAATTTTAAAAGCCAAAATAGAAGAAAAACTGAAAATAGAGGTAAGATAAAATACAGGAAAATTGAAAAATTCACACATAACTACTGTATTCTAAAGCTAAACTTCAAAATTAAATTTTATTTTGATATTTATTGGACAAAAATTGTTTGAAATCATAAAATATTTTCATGCACAATAAAATAACTACCATTACTACCAAAGGGGAACTTTCAAAAGCTTAAATACTATCAAATATTGAAAGATAAAACAGATAGATATATAATTTCAGACTAGTCCAATGTTTATAATACATTAGACTACAGTAGCCCAATATTTGTAATAATACATATAATCTAATGTAAGATATATATATATATAGCCTATGTGTGAAGAAAGGATTTTTCCCTCTACTCTTAACACAATAATCAATTTTTATAATTATTGCTCTACAAAGAAATACTACTGAATTTTTAAAATCTTTACCTTTCCTGACGGCTTGCATTTGGGAAAATATACTGAATTTCTCTTTGAAGTCGATCTACTTCTAGGTTTTCTATCCAGTCCTTCAATTTAATTTCCAAAAAGTACCCTTTCCCAAATTTGCTCTTTAGATGTTGTACTGTCCCAATACATCTGTAATAATTTTTAAAGAAACTCAGATATAAAATGACTTGACCGTTTCAAAGAACGATTTCTCACTTAAATCTCTACCATTTTCTTAAATAAACTTTTCGTTTTGGAATAACTTCAGATTTATAGAAAAGTTACAAAGATAATACAGAGATCCTCAAATACCCCTCATACAGTTTCAGTTTCCCTAATGTTATTATTTTACATTACTGAGCTATATTTATCAAATTTAAGAAACCACATTGGTACATTACTACCAACTAGCTCCAGACTTTATTTGGATTTCATCAGTTTTTTCACAAATGTCCTTTTTCTGTTTCAGGATCTATCCAAGATACCATATTGCAGTTAGTTGTCATGTCTCCTTAGTCTCCACTGGTCTGTGACAGTTTCTCACTGAGTCTTTCCTTGTTTTTAATAACTTTGACAGTTTTGAGGAATAATGGTCAGGTGTTTTCTAGAATGTTCCTCAATTTGGTTTAGTCTGATGTTTTCCCTCATGGTTAGATTAGGGTTATGGGTTTCTGGGAGAATACCACAGAGCTGAAACACCTCCTTATTCGTTGTATTAGGGGATACATTATATAACACATGGCACCTCTTGGTTAAGGCAGTGTTTGTCATATTTCTCTACTGTAAAGTAACAATGTTCCCTTTTCCATATTCTATTCTTAAGAAGTAACTCCCTAAATCCAGAAAATACTTGGGGGGTAGGGGATTAAGCCCCTCTTCCTGGAGGGGGTATTATCTCCATATATTATTTGGAGTCCTGTAAGAAAGACTTGCCTCCCTTCCCCATTTATTTCCTCAATTATTTATTTATATGGATGAAACTCATGTATTTATTTTATATTTTGGGTTATAATCCAATACTACATCTAACATGAATTTTTAAAATATAACAAATACCATGCCAGGAAATCCCAAAGTGTTGAATAATTAAGCTAACTCCAAATGCAAAGGAGTCAGCCATATTTTGGAAATAACATATTTCCAAGAAATTCTAAAGAAAAGCTAGACTGATTCTAAAATTAAAACAAAGAAACAAATTTTTAAACATTTAAATCAATATGTATTGCCATACGTTTTTTAAATGATCGCATTCAAAATCCACCCTCCAAATGTGTTAATAAGCAATGTAGTCGGAGAAAGACCTTGATCAAAAGGGGGAAATATTAAATAAATTCGAGTTTTTATGGCTAAGAGATTTCAAAGTGAGTCGGGAGGTCATTCTGGAAGTTATGCATTTGCAGGTCTCAGCCAGATTTCACAAACTAACAAAATAAACAAAGCCTCAAACAAAAGTGCTCCTGAGGGCCCTAGGGATGTGCGGGCACCATAGGCAAAGCCATGCAACCATATGAAATCAACATCTCCTCCATGGGCTCTCTCTGGGCATATATGGAAAGCTATCTCCCCAATATAACATAGTTATACTCATTATAAATTTATAAATCCCCTAATCATGATTCTTCTACTTCTTTTATTTGAATCTATAATTTTCAGTTTACCTGTTAAGTATATTTCTCAGAGACTTAAAGCCTTCAGATTGTTCCTATGCTGGTGGAACCCTGAAACCCAGCAGATATGTGGTCAACTCCTATTCTCCAATGCTTCAGGCCTGCTCTGAACAACTAACAAAATTGTGATGATGGACCAGCCCCATTCCAAAAGCAAGGAGTATCTTCAACTGCAAACAAAACAATTCCATTCTTCTGCCCCATAATATCTACATCCCTTCTCAGCATGAAACAGTCAGAATGAACATCATCTCAAATCCCTCAAGACCGAGGAATAACAAAAATAAGGGGGAAGTATAACTGCTGACTAAAGCAGATTTATTGTTATTGTAGTTATTATCTGTGCTAATTAATTTGAAACATTGATATAAAAAATAAAATTTTAAATATTAAAAAATAAGTAAATATAATATTACTGTAATCTTTGGAAAGCAAAGATCAAATTTACAGGTAATAAAGAACTTAACTAAACATTGGTGTTGCTATTTTAAAATACGTTTAAATGGAACCGAAAGAATACTGAATTCCCATCCTGAGGAGTTCTGCTACATTCTCTAATAGGACAGCAAGAACCCCTGAGTGCAAGGGCAGTGCTTAGTAAAGGAAGACAGACTATTACGCCAGGCCCACGATATTGATTACTGTACTTATGAAACTTTTCTTGTAAAATTGAAACTTAGCCTAGTATTATGTACTTTCTAGGAGTTACCTCCTGAAAGCCTCTTTGTTGCTCAAAGGTGGCCTCTCTCTAAGTCAAACTCAGCATATAAATGCACTACCTTCCCCCCAGAGTGGGACGTGATTCCCGGGGATAAGCCTCCCTGGCACTGAGGGATTATTACCAGTGCCAACTAGCAATGCATCTGGGAAAAAAACCTTGACCAAATGGGGGAAATGGTAAATACAAGTGAGTTTTTATGGCTAAGAGATTTCAAAGTGAGTTGGGAGGTCATTTCAGAAGTTATGCTATGCCAGTCTCAGCAGGATCTCACTGATTGCCACAGTAAACAGTGTCTCAAATAGTGGGGCTCCTGAGGGCTCTAGAGACATCCAGAAACTATAAGCAGGGCAGACAGCTCAGGAATTCAGCATCCTGTCAGTGGGCCTTACTTTGGAATTTATGCGCCACTATGTAACAAAATTAGACTCATTTATAGTTTCCCTACACATGTGTTTCCCTACACATGGCTTCTCTGTGCCTTTTATTTGAACATTTATAATTAGCACTATACTTGATATCTATATATCCCAGACACTTACATCTTTGGTTCATCCATGTGCCAGCTGAGCCCTGAAATTCAGCAGAGTTGCAACACCTACTCTCCAGTTCATTGGACTGACCCAGGACAACTAACAGGGAGATAATGATGGACAACACCCATCCCAAGGAACAGAGAGTGTCTGCAGCTGTAAGCAAGATAGTTCCATCCATCTGTCCCATGGGATTTAAGCGCCCTCTCAGTTAGAAGCAGAGTGGGCATCACCATCCCCAAATCCTCAAGACTAGGGAATGAACAATGGACTAAAGTAGACTTCTTATTATTCTACTATAGACTTCTTATTATTTTAGCAATGAAAGAACTCTTATCATTGATATAAAGGCAGTAGCCACCAGAGGTTCTGCGGCATGGGAGAGGGAAAAATAGGTGTAATATGGGGGCATTTTTGGGACACTGGAGTTGTCCTGCATAACACTGCAGTGATGGATACAGGTCTCTGTATATTTTGTCATAACCTACAAAACTGTGCAGGACAGAGTGTAAACTATAATATAAACTGTATTCCATGGTTAGTAGCAATGCTTCAATATGTATTCATCAATTGTAACAAATGTACCACACTAATGAGGGATGATGTTGATGTGGGAAAGTGTGGGAGGAGGAGGGAGTGGGGCATATGAGAATCCCTTACATCTTTTATGTAACATTCGTGTAATCTAAAGCTTCTTTAAAAAATTTAATTAATTTTTTTTAATTTAAAAAAAGCATTTAAGTGAGATAAAGGTTATAATTTATATATTTGTGCACATTTTACCTGCTGTTTTTTTTTCATATATTCTAAAGAATCAATTGTATTACATTTGTGATTATATCTTAATTGTAAAAAGAAGTGAAATTTTAATTAAATGTTTAAGAAAAATCAATACTTCATTTTGATGTCTAGCTATATACACTTAAAGAGTGAGCATCAATTACAATACATGCAATGGTTATTATCCTTCACACCCCAAATTCCAGGAGACAGTAAAATACCCAAATAAGTTTCAATGAAAATTGTTTGAAAAGTGAAACCGAAAATCTTGAAAAATACACAAGCTCATCAAGGCAATGACTGTTACAGTGGAGAACTGATAAATCACAAAGCAATAGAGCAGAAGCCAGTAAATTATAACCCCTGAGCCACCCAGCCCACCTCATTTTTGTAAATAAAGTTTTATGGGAACACACACACATACACACACAAAATCCACCCTCTTTCCTTAAAGGGAATGTTGTCTAGGCATCTACCTTAACTGTCCAGACACCATGATAGCCACTCGGTCACAGACAGCCTCTGCCTCTTCCATATAATGAGTGGTCAGAATAGCAGCTCGTTTTTTGTTTTTAAATGCAGTTTGAATTGCTCGCCTATAAAACATAAATAAAATTAAAAGATAAGAGGAAAATATCTGTATTTTAATGCAAATACTTAGATTTTTGAAACCCCATTATTTGGTTAATTTGGTTAAAACTTACCAAATATCAACTGCTGTGGCTAATATATCCTTGCACGACTGTGATTTTTATATTCTAATTTCTTTTTCTTATTTTTGAAAGTTTGTCAAATGGAAAAAAGTAATTCCATGATTTCACATGTTTCTATGAGCTAAAAGTATACCAACCAATGAATTATAAGGGTTGATTCCTTTTCATGTTACAAAAGAAAATAGTCATAGAGTCATATGACTGAAGGAAGACTGAGTGCTCATCTAAAACTAAACCTTTTGAACATGGAAATTGAAGCCTGAAGAGTTGGTCAACTAATCAGCACTTGAACTGCTAGAAAGATTTCCAACATAAATTCAAGGCAATATTATTAGGAGAAAGATAATTTGTATGTTAAATGACTAGGGGAAAAAAAACTTTAAAAACTATTTAGATAATAGTATGCTTTATTCTAGAAACTAAACACATACCCATTTTTGTTCTGGAATATATAAAATATTATTATTAACTCATGAAAAATTAAATTTAAAATACAACTATTTGCTTACTTTAATTAAAACTTACCAAATGATGTTTAAAAAGTTTAAAATCTCTAAAAATCTAAATATTTAATTCTTCCACTCCTACATTATCATTTTCAAAGAGTTTTAAATAAATATTATATATAAAACTAATGACATTATTTTTTTATTCTAAAGCATGATATAATGTAATGTGTCTCAAGCTTCTTCAATGCATACTCACCACATGTGCTGTTTGGCTTTAGGATCCATACCTGTAGATGGTTCATCTAGCAGAGTAATCTGAGGATTTCCCAGCATACTTAGAGCAAAACACAACTGCATGGAAAGAAAATAGGGAAATAAAAAACACAAAAAGCTAAATAAAAAACACTAGAAGAAATTCTATCAAGTTAGTATCAAGTGCTCTCAATAAAATTATTTATTTAATAATTATTATTAAAAATTATTAATTTAATGAAAGTATCTTTCATTAAATGAATATTTAATGAACGTACCTTTCGCTTGATTCCTGCAGGTAGTTTCTTTATAGTTTTCTGAAGATGTTCTTTCAAATCAAGTGCATTTGTGATTCTGCAAAATGGACAAAACAAAATGAGCATATTACTATGTATATAAATGTTCATATAAACTGCTTGTGACCACTGACATTGTTTTTTCTGTAACAGTTACTCAGTTGAAGCATACTATAATTACGTAAGAACAAAACGCTATAATTTACATTTTAAACAAATTACTATCTTAATGAGCAAAAACTTCAATTTATATTAAAAACTGTTTCATGACATTCATGTGAATAGGTACATTCATTCTGTAATTAGAAACAAAAAAAATGCCTGTTTTTCATAGCTATAATAAATTTTTAATGAATATATGAAAAAAATAAATGGCCACTTTCAATGAAAATTATAATCCGTGGAAATGCCTAAAAAGCAATTTTTTAAAATGTGAAAGTTAACCTTTCCCCCAAGTAACAAATGGGTGCTAGAGACAATTATTTTTACCGGTTTATGACTTCTTTCATATCACTTGTGCTCATTCCTTTCACGGCTCCATAAATTTCAAAATGTTCCTGCAGTGTAATATCTGGCCACAGTGGGTTTATCTGAGGACAGTATCCCATACACTTAATGGAATCATTATCTTCAGTCAGGTCTGAAGAATAATCTCCTAGAAATACCTGGAAACACAAACTTATTTTTAGTAACTATTTTTGCTTAATTTACTTTTGTGAAAGAAGTGGTAAGTGGATTAATTCAATCCTCTTCCTAGAGTCAGAGTAATATCAGGTCAAAATTTTACATCTTTTTGATGAAATGAGGACATACATAACTAAATCAGACCTTAGTGACACTGGCCAGAAAGGGTGATTAGGAATGCAGGATTGGGTGAAGAAGGCAAGCTGCAATTTTAATTAGAACAATAAGAGGGCCTCATTGGAAGTTGATATTTGAGCCAAGGAGATATGTGAAATTAGTCATTTGGTTATTATTTGGGCAGGCAGAGACAACAAAGGGAACAGCTAGGATAAAAACCCAAAGAAGAGAGTATGTTTGACATTTTCCAGGACAGCAATGTCTGGTTTGGAGTAAACAATGGGGAGCGCGCAGGAAATGGGATCAGAGTAGTTTTGTGAAGTTTCTACAAGGTTGTAAGTGACATGCTTATTATCAAAGACTAATAGACAGTAGGGTCAAGACTAGCTCCCATATCTCTTAAAGTTAATAACAATTGTCTTCCATTACAGTAGTAGACAAATAGCTCATACATGTAATAATTATAAAAGCAGAAATACTGTGCATGTTTATGTCTGCATGTATATCTGAAATTCTCACTATGTACATTATTTTGACAGATAACCAAAAAGACTGTAGCAGTTTGGCAGTTTGATGTAATTATGAATTCCAAAAATGGATATTGGATCATTCTTGTGGGCTGGTCTGCTAATCTGGGCATGACTGAGTTATTATGATTGGGGCATTGACCGGGCCACGTCAGTGGGGCATTGAGCCCCACCCCTTGGTGGGGAATCAAATATAAAAGGCATGGCAAAGAAGAGAGTTGGAGCAGTTTTGATGTTGGAGTTCTGGTGAGGAAGGAGAGAAGGCCCCGGGATAGAGATGAGCCATTCGCCTGAGAGTTCACAGCTGGTCTTGTGGAGAGAAGCAAAACCTAGAGAGCCTCATAGTCTACAGCTGACCTTGTGGAGGAAACGATGGAGCTAAGCTCGGAGAGAAACGCAGCCCCAGGAACAGAGGAACCCAAGAATCCTGAACCCTGGCAAACGTCAGCAGCTGTCTTGCTCCAACATGTAGCAACAGACTTTGGTAAGGGAAGAAGCTTATGCTTTATGGCCCAGTAACTGTAAGCTTCTACCCCCAAAAATATCCTTTATAAAGACCAACCAATTTCTGGTATTTTGCATCAGCACCCCTTTGGCTAATACAAAGACCAAAATTTATCTGATCAAGCTATATTAAAAAAGTAATACTAAAAACATATAAAATTTGAGCTAAAATTCCTAATCTATCATTAGTAAATGTACTTTGATTAAAAATGTAAATCATAATGAACATATCCCACACCTTTATATATCATACCTGGCCTGAAGTTGGTTCAATATCACCAACCAGAATATTAATAATCGTGCTTTTGCCTGCACCATTTGGACCTAACAGTCCCAGTATCTCTCCTAAAGGAATTGAAAGAGAAAATCATCATATGCAAATCAAACTAAAATTGGAAATTACTTTTCTGGAAAAATTGTTTAAGGAAAATTAATTAAATACCAGCCTTTTTTCACAGAGAAAGAGACATATTTAGTTGCCACTTTCTTTACTTTTCTTGTAAGAAGAAAATCTTTCTTGTCATCATATTCTTTATGCAAATTGTTTACCATAATAGCTGGTTTCTAATAAGAGAAAGAGGATTTAAGAAGAGAGCTATAAATCACACACCTATCATGAGATGACAGGCTGCAAATACTTCATGTCCATATTATAAGAACAATATTTGCTAATAAGAGGTATTATACAAATAAACGTACATTTAGACTGAAATAATGGCTTATTCAGAAGAAGGGACAGAAATATTTCTCAAAGAAAATATTTTGTCTGAAAAATCATATGCAAAGAAAAATATTTTTTCAAATTAATTACTATGCACTGGGAACTGACCATTTCAGATTTAATATAACTGCCATAAAAACTAAATTACCTCCTCACAACACTGGCAATTCATCAGCTCTTTGACCTTCAGTCTTTCAGCTTTGACATCTACATCTTCATCTTCATTGTTTGGTGGTTCTGGAAACTTCCTAAGTTTGGACTTTGTTGGAAGGGTCCTAAATATATAAATGAAGTATAATTTCAAATAACTAAAATAGTAAGAAGTGCTGGCACTACATAAAGAAAATATTGAGAAAATATACCAACGTAGGATCTGTGGTTAGCTATGAAAAACGGAATTGCAAATGTTACTTTTCAGTCACAGATAAATGTTTACCAATGAATACTTGGTGAATAAATGGATAAATACATTATCTAAATTCATTCAGTTATTTAACAGTATTACTTTATGACCAGTATGACTCAGGCCCTATTCGACATAGTGATATAAATATGAAAAAAAACGGATGATGCACTCAAAGAATATAGCCTGGTTATAAATGGCATTGCCCAGGAAGAGAAGATGTAGAGGGCTGAGGTCAGAGCCCACAGGAACACCATTTTTAAGAGTAAACAGATTAAAAAGTGTTAGTAAAGGAGAAGAAGTAAAAATTAGGTAAGGAGGCAAATAGGAGAGGACATGCAGGAAAACAAAGGAATAAGAGAAAAGTATAAGGAAGAAGAAGTCAACCATATTACAGATTAGTTAAATTGAGCCTATGTGATATGGCAAAAAGGTGGTCCTAAGTTATTTTACTAAAAGTAGTATCATTGGAGAGGTAAGATGTCTGCATGTATATCTGAAATTCTCACTATGTCCATTATTTTGAAAGATAACCAAAAAAAGATCATAGGAAACCAGACTGGAGGGAATTAAGGAGTAAATGGGAAGTGATAGAAGCTTTCTGACCACGAAAAAAAGGAGAGATGTGGGATATGAGCCAGAAATGGTTTCATGTTCAAATGAGATTTATGAGAACTGATGACTATTATTTTATTATATGGGAAGAACATGACTCACCGCCCCCCTGACCCAATAAGCTATTGAGATCCAGAGGGAAAGATATATAGAGAAAGGAAAATTGATTGCGCAGCATCTTTAAGTGAAGAATGAGTGAAGACTTGGATAAAAGGAGAATCATCTCTTCTGGTACTGGGAAAGAGCAAAAAATAATGGAAGGTGTGGATTAATCTGTAGAAAATTATAATTTAAAATTAAGGGTTTCTGTTTTCTGAGATAGGTGGCAACATCATCTACTGAGAAGTAGAAAATGAGATGAGATAAATTTGGGAATCTGAAGAATACAAAGAAGGCTCAGTATAACAACTCAATAGAAAGATAGAAAGGTGCTGACTAGGAAAATGTGATAAAGTTACCAAACATTGTTTTAAAAAAGCTGAGCTAAAATGGGATATATGTGTAGTATCATTAATAATCTGCACTTTTGTGTGATTTTTCTCCATCATATGATTAGAGTCACCCATAATTATGTTTGCTTAATAGAATGTAGAATTATCAATCTGCACTTTTACGTGATTTTTCTCCAGATTCACCCAAAATTATGTTTGTTTGTTTGCTTGTTTTCAGGAAGAGAAATACTAAATTTTAAGAATAAAGACACTCATTAACCAATGAATTAGGACATAGTTTGCATCAAATACTTTTTCTTTTAGGAAGGGGATACAACACTGCTACTCAAGAAAAAGATCAAAGACATAACATTTTACAACCCAGAAGTATTTTTTTTGTACACTTATTATGCCTTGATTCCACAGGTAATAGGTTTCAGCAACTCAGGCTCCCTTACATTTGTTTTCACAAAGTGTGCTTCTCTAGGTGGAGCAGGCTAGCATTTCAGTTGAACCCAGGTACCTTTCTCTTTGGTTTCCTTCTTTTTCTCATGATTTTCTTTGATGCATTTCAGGAAGCTATCTCAGCTCTCAATATGTATATTAATTCTGTTGGTAAGAATCTTAACTTATTTTAATTCTATTGGTAATAATCTTAACTTATTTGGTTATAATACCACACAGTATCCTGGGAAACATTGCAGACTCTTCTGGTTTTGCTGTGATACATTTGTGAGCATTCCTTTTTGAACAGTGCCCATTCCCTTGACATCTACAAATCACCTTTCTTGTAGATTCATTTGTATTTTAGTAAAATAACTTTTAAGACCAACTCCATGTTTCCTAAAAGGCCCCTCCACTTTCCCTTTGTTGTTTGTAATTTTGGCAAATTACTGCAAGATGGCAGTTCCAGCCAAAGCCATAAGTACAGTTTTTAGTGGAAAAGTCAAAGAGATATAGAAGTTCAACATGTGGAAAGAGGGTTAAAGTGATGAGTCACATAGGCAAGGCTGGACAGAGAAGAAAGTAAAAACAAGTATTAGCTGATATATTTCAAAGGATAGGGAATACTCAAGGGTAGGAAACCATAGGAGGAAAGTGGAATAGGACAAAATGTGAGAGATGGAAAGATAAAAAGTTACTGGTAGAAGTTTAAGATTTTACAGATGAAGTGAAAAGAAGTGATGGCATGGTTCATGCAAATAAACCGTTGAAGTGGAGTAGAGGTGCAAGTCACTGGCTTAGAGAAAATCAGAAACTGAGGGATTAGCGTGTTAGGAAAGATATCTATATGGATGCTGAAATCTCTCTAAGATGGCCACAGGCATAAGGATGACGAAGGAGGAGAACCAAATTCTAAAGTAATCAACCGATACGGAATATCCAGTGGTAAATAAATAACCTTTATAAATTTCTATACTTCCAGTTTTCTATAATATTCAGCAAATAAAAACATAAATACATAAAATATATGAGAAATATAAAAAAGAAATTCAGAACCAATTTAGTGCAAATGGCTAGAATTCAATAAATAACTCTTTTTTAGATTTAAATAGACCTGTCAAAGGAAAATGCACTGGGAGACAATATTTGTAAATCATATATCTGATACAGAACTTGCATCCAGAATATATAAAGACCACTTACTACTCAATAACATAAAAAGAACAGCCCAACTTAAAAAATGGGTAAAAGATTTGAATAGAAATTTCTCAAAATAAGATAATGATTAAAAAGTACATGAAAACATAATAAAAATCGTTAGTGTTTAGGGAATGCAAATCAAAACCACAATGAAATACCACTTCACACCCACTACAATGACTAAAAAAAAGATAAAAGATAACAAGCACTGGCAAGGATGTGGAAAAAAAGAATCCTCATACATTATTAGTGGGAATGCAAAATAGTACAGCCACTTTTGAAAACAGTCTGCCAGTTCCTCAAAAGATTAACCATAGAGTTACCATTAAGATTCAGCAAGACCATTTGTAAATATTCACTCAAGAGAAATGAAAACATATACCCACACAAACTTGTACACAAATGTTCACAGCAACATTATTCATATTAGCCAACAAGTGAAAACAATCCAAATGTCCATCATTTGATGAAATACCAAAATGTGGTATTTATTCATATAATGGAATATTACTCAGCAATAGAAAAGGAATGGATTACTGCTACATGCTACAACATGGATAAACCTTAAAAACATATTAAGTAAAAGACAGCAGACAAAAAATGACTGTATTTGAATGATATGACCCCATTTATATGAAATGTCCAGAATATACAAATCAGACAGAAAGTAGATTAGTGGCTGCCTAGGGCTGAGGGACAGAGGAGGGAAGATGGGGAAGAGACTGTTAATGGGTACAAAGTTTTTTGGGACGAAGTGAGAGAAATATTATAAAATTAATTATAGTGGTGATTGCACAACTCTGTAAATATACTAAAAGAATAAAACTTAAAAAAAAATTAAACTGACCTGAAAAACGGATCCTTTCTTATTGATCTGCCTCCATATTTTTTCTCATAGTATTGTAAGAGGAAAATCCACAGTACACACTGCAAATAAGGCTAAAACAAGAATATGTAAGTTATTACTGAATTTTTTAAACCTATATCAACAGAACCAAACCCACATACATCTGGTTCCTTACCATCACCAAAAAAGTTAATCATAATTTTCCTTTTGCTTGCTTGCCATATGGTAAAGAGAATTAAGAATAAATTTAAAACAAATTAAGGGAGAATTAATTTTAGTAAAATAATCTTTCACATATTTTTTCTATCTTTGTAAACTGCATTTGTTGTCAGCTTCATAAAACATAATCAAAGAAAACAATCTTTGTTTTTGCTTCTAAGCAAGCCAAAATTGTAATTTAAAAGAATTAATAAGGAAGCAGATGTGGCTCAAGCAACTGAGCTCCCACTGACCACACGGGGAGTCCCGGGTTCAGTTCCCGATGCATCTTGGAGAAGATGAGCAAGACCACAAGCTGGCACGACAGGTAGGCACGGCAAGCTGAAGTAACAAGATGAGGCAACAAGGAGACACAAAGAAGAAAGACAGTGAGAGCACAACAAAGCAGGGAGCTGAGGTGGCTCAAGCAATTGAGTTCCTCTCTCCCGCATGGGAGGTCCCAGGTTCAGTTCCTGGTGCCCCCTAAAGAGAAGGTGAGCAGACACAGAGAGCACACAGTGAATGGACACAGAGAGTAGACAGTGAGTGCAAAACAACGGTATGTGTGTATGGGGGGGGTATAAATAAATAAGAAAAAAATCTTTTCAAAAAAAAAGGAATTAATAGCATGTTGATGAGCCAAGTATCTTAAAGTGGACATATTCAGTATATGAAAGATTACCACTGACATACAAATGAGGTAGCATTAACTAACACACTTGACTTTTTATGCATCTTAGTTATTATGATAGGCTAAAACTAAAAAGACAGTGTTAAAACCATACAACCAAACTATTCTTCAGATAACATGCTAACACAAAAAACACTTTTTGTTATTCCTTACCGATATAACAGCTACCAAAAGCCTATCCCATGGATTATTGGTATCCTCATTTTTTTGTATATTCTTCCAAGAAATCTAAGATAAAAATTTTTGAAAATTTATATGCTGCAATGTGTAGAAAGAAATTTCATTTTGTTCAGCAAATATATTCTGTAAAATAAATTAGCTATTAATATTAGTAGCTATGTTTTGTATTTAGATTAAAATCTACCCCACCCCAAAACATTTCTATCAGGTATAAATTAAACATATTAAACTGTAGTTAAAAAAAGGGTACAGGGATTAGTGAGTATAATTAATTACCAATCCTCCAAAGCCAAGAATTCATTGCTTAATTGTTTTTTCTAACCACACAGAAATTTGTTTTAATTATCCAGTTTTAATAAAATGAATCTCAAGCACACAAAAGCAAATATTGATTGAAGCCATATTATACTTCTAATTATGTACATCATTCTGGGCATCAAAGAACATGTAATAGAAATAGTTCTTCTTTGAGAAATTTACAGTTTAAAGACATACTTGAAAAGACCCCAAAGTAACCTAAAATTGCTGTATTAATAATATCTATATCAAGTAACAGTTGTTAACCTGATACTTTCAGTACAAGAACTAAGATCTCAAAGATCAGATAGTACAATATTAAAATACCTAACAGACCTACCTTTATGAAACTAATCAGGCAACCCAAAAGTGGATAGATTGGAATGGCTATGCAAAAGATATAGTGAAGAACAGTTGTAACCATGTATCCCATAAAGTAAGTTATTTCAGTGATTGCAATACAAGCCAAGGCTGTCTACAGAAAAAAAAAAAAAAAAAAACAAGTAAAAAAGTGTTTAGAAATTTCCATCCAAACTTACCTGTAATTCGTGCCTCACATTTAGCTATGTTGCCAATCCTCTAATAAAACATGGAACCAGAGGTGATATTTAGCCTGATAATGTCAGTGCACTGGTACCAGTTGTTTTTAAGTGGCAACTTTACCATGCCAGTTGTTAAATGCTTTCATTATCACCTTTGCATTGAGTAGATGATGGAAAAGATGAAAAGATGCTGACAGCTATCTATCTCAATTCTGCACTTATAAAAGACATATTTTTTTTGTGTAGAATCATGAAAGAGTTCATGACTTTCTGTTAAGCTACTATGAAAAGTTAGGTTGAAATAATATAAAATGTGACTTACCACAGAAAAGATAAATGACCAAAATTCTTTGGTATTTAAAACTTTTTTAAAAGTGAAAGAAGCAATATAGGTAAAAAGAATAACTGATGGAACATAACCAATAAGGCAAAAAACCTGTAAAAGAGAAATGTATATGCTTCGTGTGAAAATAGGAATAGCTAGCAATACATAAAATATTAAATAGCAGTCATATTAAAATTTTAAGGGATAATTACTCTTTAAATTTTATAGCTAAACAAATCATTCAAATATGGAAATTGTCATTACTCAAGGACTTATATACATTTCTCCTATATCAATAAAAACCATGCTTTATTGTTAATGCAATCCTGAGTAAGTCATTTGAATCAAACGCTATTTGTAGTTCATCTATGATAAGTAAAATGTTATTTTATTATAAAAAGCAATTATATGTGGTTACAACTTCATCTCTCTTAATCAAGTATTAGCTACCATGTAATATACAGCACTTAATATATTTTGCAAAGTTCTAAGAAAAACATTTATTAATTTATAAGACAGAATTTAATATATAAGGTCATTATGGTCTCTGTGAAAAGTGTTTGCTTTCAGCAACTCCAATTCCACCACGCTCTGTTTTCTTCTTTTTCTAAAAAAAACATTCACATTAAAGGATCTGTTATCAGTCATTCACATGTACATGAATGCAAATAAGATTCTCCCTTCATATTTTATGCCATATTTTAAATTATGGAATAAAAGATTTTGGTTTTTTGTGAAATTATTTTCAGGCATAAGAACAGGGAAGACATATAAAGGAGGGACTGTTGAAGCAATCCTGATTACACACAAGTAGATGGTCTACATTAAAGACCACCTGCATTTTAAGGAATAATTGTATAATGGTAGTTAGAGTAATTTTTAAAAGTCACTTACAGTAATATAAATTGCATTGATATAGTTATCATATACAATAATTAAACAGGCACAGCCTCTATTTTCTTTTTAAAAATTACTATCAAAATTACTCAACTAACCAATTGTCACGTTTATAGACACTTAGATTTTAAAATATTTTACTTATAAATAGCTTGAATACAAATGATGGTAACTTACCACAGAAAGGAACTTCACTGCATAAAAATATAATCCATAATGAAATGCAAATAGGCTTCCTAGCATCAAAACAAGAACAATAAAAAATAAGGGAATATCAACAATAGCTTGTCCAATCCAATATGCAGATGGCAGAAGACCTGAAAGTTTAAGTTGAGTATAAGCTTTGATCTAAAAGAAAAGGAAGAAAGGGAAAAAGAATTTATTGTAATTTTAAACATTTTACAAACAGAAAACTCTGGCAAGTTATTTTAGAACTCTTGATTTTACATAAACAAAACAAAAAGATCATATGCCAGGTATATAGTTAATAAAATACCTCCTTACAGCTAAATATAAATTCAACCTAGCTTTTAATTTGGCTCCCTATTTCTGACATATAATACTTTCAATGCAATTTTTAAGAATCGGAATAAACAGTATTGTTAATTCACATGAAACTAAAATAAAACGAAAGATATGATAGGGGTTATAGATGTACAAAGAGTGATCCAATATTAGAGCAGCCAAAACACTGTTGTTTTTGAAAATCTGTTGAAATAGATGGAAATATATGTTTTAAACAGCAAAAGGATTCTCAATTTTAAAAATTAAACTTTCATGACAACACTAATAAACTGCCAAGTACCCAGTGGATTTACATAGGGCTTTCAGCTTAAGTGTAAAAATTTGGATAGATAATGTAGCTGAAAGCATGTTATATACTCTTGATATCTTGAGTAGTACATAAATTATTACTACCATAAGCAAATAGCATTTTAACCTATACTGACAAGTTTTATTAAATATCTCATGCTCTCATTATTTAATTTGAAAATTTAAAAATCTTTTATAAATCCAAATACCTAACAACCTCATTAACTTGAATTTTAAGGATACAGTAGACCTTTCACCTATAAAAAAAATCTATTTCTAATAATTAAAGATATTTTACAAAAGATCTGGCCACAAAGTGAGGTAGGGAGAGATGGAATATAAAGATTAGTCAAAAAGAAAAGGGGAAATGAGAAAAACTGGACCTTTATGTTCAATGACATCAGATATATGCAAATTCTTTATAAGTATAAAAACATAAACCAAGTCAAATACAATTATTTTCAATAATTCATGCTTTTGTAACTCTTACATTGCTAGTAGAAATGTAAAATGGCATAGCCACTCTGGAAAACATTTTAGCAGCTTGTGTACCCAGAGAAATGTAAACTTATGTTTACACAAAAACCCTTACATGAATGTTCATAGCAGCTTTATTCAGAACTGTCCAAAACTGGAAACAATCCAGATGTCCTTTAATAAGCAAATGGCTTAACAAACTGGGTATAGCTATACCTTGGGCTACTACTCAGCAATACAAAGGAATACACTATCTATATAAAACTGGATGAATCTCCAGGAAATTATGTTGAGGGAAAAAAGTCAACGCCGAAGGAAATATACTGCAATTCATTTTCACATTCTCAAAATATCAAAATTATAGAAATGGCAAACAGATTAGGGGCTGCCAGGAGTGACGGGCAGAAGTAGGGACGGTGGGCATGTGGCTAGAAAATGGCAACAAGAGCGATCGTTTTGATGATGTAACTGGTCTGTATCTTAACTGTATAAATGTCAATATCCAGGCTGTGATAACTGTACTATGGTTTTGCAAGATGTAGTCACTGAGGGAAACTGGATAAAGGGCACAGTTGAGCTATTATTTCTTACAACTTAATATGAATCTACAATTATCTCAAAATAAAAGTTTAATTATAAAAATTTAAAGTTAAAATGACCAAAAAATGAAAACAATACAATTGTCCAGTAAGTTTTATCTTTGAGTGGTAGGGTTATGAATACTTTTTATTTTCTTTTTTATACCTTTCTATATTTTCTGAATTGCTACAATGAATATGTACATTTATTACACAAAAATTGAACATCATTTAAATATTATCCCCCAAGACTCATATATTACTTTTATACTACAAATTTATCAAAGATTTAAGCATCTGCTCTGAGGCTAATCCTCATTATTCATCACACTGTGTGAATTAATTTAGACAACTTTTCTCCCAATCAACTAAGCTCAGTCATGGAGAGAATGAAAATTTTGATTAGACGAGTAAGAGATACACAACCTCAGCAGAGTGGAACAGTGAAAGGCTTTGAACAGCCAGAAGACTCTAGAAGATCACCAACTTCCTGGTGGACATTGAAAGAGAAAGGTACAGAAAAGGTGGTGAAAGAATACCAAAAACATTCTACATACATAGCAATTTTTCCTAGGCCCTGGTGATGACAAGCATTTTCCATCTAACAAAATTAAGAGCCTTGTATATTCAATACCCTCTAATAAAGGTTAAAGGAAAGAGGTAGTTTGTTATACCAAATAAAAATAGGAAGATCAGAGAAAGTTCCCAAATCCACCACTTAAACAAGGTGAGTCAACCTGAGCAAGTTATATGAACACAAACATCCCCAATTTCCTTACCTGCAAAATAAGTAACATAAAATTTACCTCACAATGTTATGAGGATTAAGAAAGTAATTTTTAAAGCACATGGCAAGGATTCAAGTAACAAATGTTAGTTATTATCATTACTATAACAATAAACTATAATTTATTTTATATTCCATTGATTTACTCTTGAAATAATATTTATACATAAGTCTTACACTCATGCAAAAAGGTTATTATTTGGTATGAGATTTCTTATTACCAAACTATACCTGTATTTTTTTTCTTAGTCATTACCTTATGATTCTCTGCATTTTCCATGGCAAAGTAAGGTGGCATTGCAGTGACAATGATTCCAAGCAAAGCTGCTTGAAAATACAGCTCAATTCTAAAAACTATATCAGTAACTTCCTAAAATACAACCAAAGAATAAGAAATGGAAATGAGAATCACTTTATATCATCTTAGTACTTTCTAAAAGATGATCAAAACCTCTGAAGGAACATATAAAGGATATCTATCTTAGGCATAGTCTACTTGAAAGAATGGGTGGTAGAGTTATTAGCAGGCAGTGGGCTACAGTGCCAACTTTGCCACTTATTAAAGAGCTACATGATTCTGAGGAAATCATCATATTTCCATTTTCTTATTTACAATACAGGATAATGTAGTATATAAATTAAGTTTCATCATTAAAAAATAATAATGCATGTGAAAAGCAGTTAGCATGTCCACCAGTGATCCCAAACAATGATCATGATCATCTAAGAACAACTTTTAGTGTTCTTTACTGGATGCTGAACTAGGAGTTAGCTGGGATCTTAGGACAGTCCTTTCACAATTGGGAAAAGCTCAGCTTCCCATGAACCAGGAGATTCTTATCTCACAGGGGGGAATTCAACACCCACAGGTTCCAACATCCCTGGATGTCCCAAGGATCTAGGTGCAGGCAGCTAACTTTCCCAAACAACCCAATAAACAGCTGACATCTCAAATGCAGACTCCCTGGGACCAAGCATACTATATTATCTCTCACCCCCACCCCCCACAAAAGCCAATTTTCTCATCCTTGCTCTGTAAGAGGATATACCCATGGGGAAGGAAGGGTACCCTGCACTAGAGAAGAACCTACATGTTGTCTAGAAGATACCCTGGGCCTGGCACACCCTTCCATGGCATGACATGCAAACAGAATGCATCCTGTCTTATTGACTCAGGACTTGTGAGATTTACCCTTCAACAACAAAGCTAATTTCTTAATTCATGCCATGTGACATTGCAGACTCTGTCCCAAACTCTGGTACGTGACAGTGGAAAACCCAGATAGAACCCACAGATATGTAAACTAAGTAGTAAAAGAAGTGGAGATTAATGAAACTATTGTCAGATTCAATCACACGGAATTTGATGAAGGAAGAAAAAAGCATTATAAGGACTATATGGGTAGTTAACTTAAAAAACTCCCCATTTCTTTCTCTTTGGTTTTTAAAAATGCTATGTACGGTGTGTCAGTGTATGATGGAAAATCCAAGTTGCAAGATCCTTCGTGAAAATTATGGATACATACATTTGTAGTAATATCATAAAAACATAAGGAAATTATAAGTTATGAATTGTTATTTCTATGGAGGAAGAAATGAAACAAGTGTGGAAAGGGGTATTCTGGGGGCTTCAACTATATCTTTAAAGTTCTATTAAATAAAAATAGGTATGATAATATATTAACATTTGAACATATTTGTTCATTTTCTGCATGTTTGAAATATTTCACAATAAAAAAATCCCGTGGGATTTTCAACAACTTTGATGATTTCAATATCATCTATGTGCTGCTGACAATTTTTTACATCCTGTCCAGTGATCTGTCCACCAGGCAAAAGCCACAAGGATAACCAACAGTTCAGTAAGCTCAAAACTAAAACAGTATCTCATTCCACCGAAACAAAATAAAAATCTCTCTTCTACCTGTATTCTCAAAATTGGTGAATGATACACTTATGCAATTCATTATCCAAAACTATTAAAACAAGACTCCTTCATTTTTCTCACCTCAGAAGTGCAGCAGTTACGCCAGTTTTTTTTTTTTTTTTTTATTGTGGGTAAAAATCAAAATTTTCACAATACATGCCAAATTTGTAAAATGATATATAAATATATATGCATATATGTGCATTTGCTTACATAAATGCTATTTATATATATATATATATATATATATATTTTTTTTTTTTTTTAAAGGTGCTTAGATTACCTAGATATTACACAGTAATTACAGGAATTCCCATGTTCCCCACCTCCCACACCTCCCACAACATCCCACACAAACATCCTTCATCAGTGTGGCACATCTTCTGCAATGGATATACACATCCTGGGGCCTTGCCACGAAGCATAGACCACAGCTCACATCGTAGACCATACTCTCTCCCACACAGTTCTGCATGGTATATGCTGATGTAAAATGGCCTACATCTGTCGCCGAAACGCCACTCAATTTAGTTTTTTAACATCTTTTTCCCCAGTATCACTACTGTGGCTGTTGCTACATTATCTCAGACATTCATCTCCTCTTCTCTGAACTATTTATTAAAAGAATCTCTGATATAATCACCTTACTTTCCTCCTCTCCACCCAAAATACCCCCTACAGAAATCATTCTCCATTCTCATGCCAATGATCTTTCTAAAATGCAAATTTCATGTTATTTTGTACCCCATGTCTAAGCAGAACTATAAGAATACAGTTAATCCTCTATGTGATTTCCATTTATGGCAAAAATGTTACAGCAAACCAAAAGAGTTTTGGGCATGAATTACAGAGCCATGATCTTCTAGAAAAATGGAACATGTATATTTCAGGGAAGAAATCTTTCACTTCCTAGAGAAAATAGAAACTATGACATGTAGATGTACCTTCATCCACACCTATGTCCACTCCTCATCACAGTAAAGTAGGTGTTTTGCCTTCAACAATTCTTGCCTTCTCAGATCTAATTCTTTTCCTCCATTTTGAACCTTTCTTTCTGCTTCCATCAGAATGTAAATGAACAAGAGATATAAATGGAAGGAGGAAGAGAGGGAGGTGAGAATAGGAAGGGACGAATTTTGGGAGGAGGGTGGGAAAGTTCCTTGACAACTCCACCTATTGCTCATCATCCCCAATCCCTTAGAGCTAAAACTCTTTAATTTGTTCATCTCACATTCATATCTTAACCCTCCATAATCTGGATGTCACTCCAATCTCTCCACAGTTACAGCCAGGGTCACCAATGATTTCCTTGTTGATAAAGCCAATGGACACAGGTCTGTCCTTCTCTTACTTCCTCACTCATTTGACACTGACACTCCACCTATCTGTATCTGTACCAAGTTCTGATTGACTTCTACATTGTTGCATCTTTCAAATCTATTCACTTCTCACCATACCCACTACTAGTACCTTAGTTCAAACTACAACCATCCCTCCTTTGAATTACTTCAACAGCCTCCAAGATGTCTTCCTGTCTCTAGTCTTGCCCCTCCACTACGTTCCCCACAATACAACTCAAGTGATGGTTTAGTAAGTCCCCATAATCTATGTCAGAATATACTGTAAATTCCTAAATATAGTGTAAATATCCAAAGATATAAAAATATATAATAAGCACACGAAAAGATTCTCAACAGCATTAGCCATTAGGGAAATGCAAATCAAAATGGCAATGAGATACTTCTTCATATCCACTAGGATGACTATGCTAAGAAAAAAAAAGACAGATAATAACAGTGTTAGAGAGGATATGGAGAAATTGAAACCCTCATTCACTGGTTGTGGGAATGGAAAATGGTGCAGCTACTTTGGAAAACAGTTTGACAACTCCTCAAAAGGCAACTCTAGTCCTAGGTACTCACTCATAAAGAAATTAAAATACACGCCCCCATAAAAACTTGTGCACAAATGTTCATAGCAGCATTATTTGTAATAGCCAAAAACTGGAAACAACCCAAATATCCTTTAACTGATGAATGGATAAATGAAATTTGGTATATCCATTCAATGCAATATTTTTCCACCATAACAAGAAGGCCAAGTCCAGATGCATGTTATAACATGGATGAGTCTTTAAAATGGCATGCTAAGTAAAAGAAGCTAGATAAAAGAGACCACATAGTGTATGATTCCATTTACTATATAATAGATAAATCCATAGACACAGAAAGTAGATTAGTGGTTGTCTAGGTCTGAGGGAAAGGGAGAGGAAATGGGTATTGATTGCTAATGTTACAAGGTGTTTTGGGGGGTATGATGAAAATATTTTAAAATTGTTGTACAAAGGGTTGTACAAAACTCTATGAACACACTAAACCCCAGGGGGTTGCACATTTTAAATGAGTGTGTAATATGGTATATCTCAATAAAGCTGTTTAACAAATATGACAATATAAAATATCAGAAAATATTGTTACAGACAGATATTTGCCCATTTATTTTTCAATATATGAAAAACCAGTCATAAGGATTGGGAGAAAAATGTTGAATATATTGATATTTACAATCCAACAGTCCTACCCAGAGGAAAAATGGTATACTCTGTGTAACTTCTAAAGGTTCTTTCAGCCCTCCAGTATAACCAAATATTCATTTTTAAGTCACCTTAATTTTTCTTCAGTGATTAATATAAGAATCCTAAACCCACATATAAACCATCACCACTCAAGTTTTAAAAATACTAGGAGATGTCCTAAGATGAGCTTTTACAGATTTCATTTGTTAGTACTGATTGGATTTTACGTATATTTAAGTGCAAATATATGTATCTGTATGTTTGATGTTATATCTTTATCTATAGCTATATCTATCTATCTATATATCTGTATCTACATATATTTTTTAGCTTACTTGAAAGAATGGGGTATTCCAAATCTGGATGCTTTCAGTCACATTTAAATGATAAAGATAGTAGTTACTAATGATATTCATCAACACAGGTAAAGAATAAACCATAGTACTGTTGAAAACAGCCGTAAAAACATAGTCCTACAATAAGAAGATAAAAAGAGACTTAATACATACTATGTATAAATATAAGCAGCTATATTATTGCTGTGTACTAAGCTTTTCACACCAGCTGAGCTGATTCTCACCAACAATACTAACTGCTGGTACAACAAATCATGGAAATAATACTTAATGATAGATAATAACAATCTGATTGGGAATGTTCAGATACTTTGCTATTTTAGACAAAAATATAACCTAAAAATAAAATTAAATTCCTGTAGTCTTACATACTGATGAAATTTCAGGTCATAAAATATAACATAAATATATACAGCTAACTATTTCCAAAAATAAATTCTAATTTCCAACTAATGAGGCCAAATCAGCAATTAATTTTAGATGAAACGTTTTAATCTTTCGTAACACACAAGTGGGTATTCATGAACATATACTACTCTTACCTTTTCTGAATGCATCACATTTAAAGCTGCACTATGGGGAGCAGCAGATACATAATCAGTGTCATTAAACATTGTCACCAATATGTTCTGGTTTGTGAAAAAGCTAATAAGATCACTGATATCCGAGTCTAGTATGAAAAAACAAGCAAATAATAAAGAATCAGTTTAAATGAGAAACAGACATAGGCTTTTTAATAACACTGGAAGGATCACTCTTTTTTTTTAGAGAAATATATTATCTTTATTAGATAAAATGTCATTAAGAACATTGGCTCCAGAACTGGCCAGCCTGGATTCAAATTCCCATTGTACCACTCACACAATGTGTCCTTCAAGTAAGTTACTTAGGTGCTCTGGACCTTAGTTTCCTCTTTTGTAAATTGGGTATAATAAATGTGGTTATAATGATCAAATGATTCAATATAGGTACAGGGCTTAGAATTGAACTTGACACATAGCAATTATGTAAATTATAGCTGCTTCTGTTACTATTACCACATTGAAAGTTTACCTATATAAATAATACTCACATGAAATTTAGTAAAATAGAATAAAAATCCATCTGGCCTTTAAAGTAGCTCCTCCCATTGCCATCATGTCTAAGTCAGAATCTCCTAAAGAGCCCAGACAGCTGCTGAAGCTCTTCATTAAGCGGCTGAGCTTTGACAATAACCGATGAAATTCGGAGAAGCCATTCTAAGCAATGAAGAGCATGCACAGACTGGTAATGAGAGATCCAAATACCAAGCACTCCAGAGGCTTTGGTTTTGTCACATATACCACCATAGAGGATGCAGCCATGAATGTCAGGCCACACAAGGTGGATGGAAGAGTAGAGGAACCAAAGAGGGCTGCCTCAAGAGAAGACTCTTCAAGACCAGGTGCCCATTTCACTGTGAAAAAGAACTTTGTTGGTGGTGTTAAAGAGGACATAAAGAACATTACCTAAGAGATTGTTTTGAGCAATATGGGAAAATTGAAGTCACTGAAATCATGAGTGACCAAAGCAATGGCAAGAAGAGAGGCTTTGCTTTTATAATCTTTGATGACCATGACTCTGTGGATAAGATTGTCATTCAGAAATATCATAATGTGAATGGCTACAACTGTGAAGTAAGGAAAGCCTGTCTAAGCAAGAGATGTCTAGTCCTTCAACCAGCCAAAGAGGTCAAAGTGCTTCTGGAAACATTGCTGGTAGTTGTGGAGGTAGTTTCAGTGGGAATGACAACTTTGGTCATAGACTAAACTTCAGTAATTGTAGTGGCTGTGCTGGAAGCTAAAGTGGTGGTAGATATGGCAGCAGTGGGGATGGCTATAATGGATTTGGTAATGATGGAAGCAACTTTGGAAGTGTAGGGAGCACAATGATATTGGTAATTACAACAATAAGTCTTCAAATTTTGGACCCATGAAGGGAGGAAAGTTTGAATACAGAAGCTCTGGCTCGTATGGTGGTGGAGGCCAATACCAGAAAACCAAGGTGGCCGTGGCACTTCCAGCAGCAGCAGCAGGAGCTATGGCAGTAGTAGAAGGTTTTAATTACTACCAGGAAACAATTCTTAGCAGAAGAGGAGAACCAGAGATATGATAGGGAAGCCAAGGTTACAAAAGATTTGTGAACTCAGCCAAGCACAGTACTGACAGGGTCTAGAAGCTACAAAGAAGACATATTTTAGACAATACTCAAGTTTATGGGCAAAAAGCTCAAGGACTGTGTTTGTGACTAATTGTATTAATAGGTTATTTTCATTTCTGTTCTGGGGAACGTCTAAAGCATTCCAATAAAGAGTAATTTTTGTTTTGTTTTGTTTTGCACCCATGCTATTGATTGCTAAATGTAATTGTCTAATCATGACACTGAATCCTTCAAGGAGTGTTTAAACAAGGGTTGTTCAATATTTCTATGTAGCATATATAACTGATAAAAGTTATATGTTATAGCTCTAGATAGGGTTTGTTCAACTTCCAAAACATATTTTGTTCATCATGGACTTTGAAATAAAATACTGTTGAAAATAATTAGGCTGCTATAATTTTTTGATTATAACATAGCAGCAACAATAAGAATAATTTTTAAAACTATCATTTACACTTAAACCAAAATTTCATTTATGTAATATATTATTTAGTATCAAGTGTTTCATTAAATTTTGATTTCATGCAGAACATGCCTTTACCCTAAATATATTTCTAAAATTCAATCCTCTGACCCATCTGCACCCCTTCCCCATGTCCCAACCAACACACATTCACAGACCTTCACACATTCTCACCAGTAGAATTTTGAAGAAGCAGACTTGTCTTGTATTTATGAGGTTTATCTCCAGGTTTTAGGCAATATAAGTCTGGATCAAGTTTGATGGGAACCACAGCATTTTTAAAAGAATGATGCACCAAAAACATAAAAATCTGAACTGCGAAAAAAATTAAAAGCAGAAGCAACCTGAAAGGGAAAGAATTAATACAGCTCAAGGTACATTAGTATATAAATCTATTGCAAATATTCTGAGAAAGGCTAAAGAAAGCTAAATTGAGAAAATGTCACTTTGATCCTAGTTCTACTAGCTATAATGTTTTTTTTATATTTTGGTCTCTTCATTTTATAAATAGGGATTAATCTCATTTTTCCTGCTGTTTACAGAAAGTGGCCATAGGAATTAACTAAGAGGTACAAAAATATGAAAAATATAAATGCAAAATAAAGTTTAATATATAATCACAGCAATTAAAAATTTTACAAATGGAGACTATGTGTCTCTCCCTCATTTTATAGAAGAAACAATAAATGGTAGTTTAAAAAAGTAAGGTTCTAAAAGTATTTGATGTATTTTTTCTCTGAAATTGTGAAATTATAGTTTCAATTCTAAAAACCACATAGATTATTTACATATGTCTACATTTTAAAAATTAAGATGGTAACTCAAATTTGTAACCTTAAAAAAACAACTCATCAGGCAGAAGAGTGATTATACTTACACTGATCTCACTGATTTACTTTCACGTTTCAAGTTAAGAAAATGAAACTTCGCTATTGTATATATCTGCTGTTTCCAAAGGCTCATAGTACTTAGTAGAGAAGCCTTGGTTTCAGAAAGAATAAGTAAGCTCTGCTCCATGTCATCAAAAGATTTTGAATCCATTTCTTCCTCCGGTGGCTGCTGAGTAAATATACTATAATCTGTTTGACCAAAAAAAAAAAAAAAAAAAAAAAAGAGAGAGAGAATTGTGATATATTCATTAAAAAGAAGAAAACCTTTCTGAAGCATGTAAGCATGTGAAATTTCAAAAATCACTCCTCTGGTGGATATGGGGCAAATGAAACACATATACTTCATACTTTGGCAGTATCTACTAAAGCTGAACATATACATATGTTATGACCAGGGAATTCCATATTAGGTGTAAACACAACAGAAATATGGACACAGGTTCACCAAAACATATGTACAAGAATGTTCTTAGCCATTAGCCCTATCCAGAAAAGCCATAAACTAGAAATAACCCAAATTGTGCATGAATAAATAAGTCTTGAAATTCTCCTACAATAGAATAGTATGAATCAATGAAAGTAATCAAACTACTGTACAACTACACATAACAATATGGTTGAATCTCACAAACATAATATTGAATAAAAGAAGTCAGACAAAAAAGAGACATAATGGTATGATGCCATTAGCCAAAAAAAAAAAAAAGACAAAACTAATCAAAGGGTATAAAAATCAGGATATGGTATTTTTATGTCAGTGCTTCAATTTAAAAGAGATGAAAAATAGTAAGTGTTTAAAATTGGCTTCTATATGATGAAAGTCGCAAGGATGGACTTCTTAGATTTAAGGAAAAAACTACCTTGAAAATTATTCTCAATTATAAAAAATGAGTAAACATTAAAAATTTTAAAAGTGGAATGGGATAATGCAAAAAATAATACTTAAATATAATCTGGTTGTCTTGGTATGTTACTGCCTTTGCAGTTCCCATTATCTGGAAAGCTCTTTCTTAAATTCATCACCATCTGTCTATTCCTTGTCACCCAGGTTTCAGTTCAAATGTCATCTCAACAAAGTCCTCCCTGACCATACAATCTAGGTTACCTGCCTCTCAAGATCATCCCATTATTTCCTTCATAATTCTTATCACTGTCAGAAAATGTCTCGGGTTATTTATTTATTGACCTGTTTATTTCTGCCCTACCTTCCCTAAAATAATATAAACTTCACATGTTTATAATTATTTGTCCTGTTCATCATTTATCTGGTCCATTAACTAAAATGGTTTATTGTTTTTTTTTTTTTACCTGCTTGGTCAAGTTCTGCTTCAACTTCTAGCTTTAAGAATACATCTTCCAAAGTCGTCATGGAAACACCGTAAGAAATAACACCCAAATTAGAATGAGTGTCTAGAGCAGAAAACAAACCTAAAAGAACAAAAAATGTTGTATAGTTAATCATACTATTATGAATTATTCTAAAATATCTTTTTAAAGAGTACATACTAAATTTACCCTGCCAACACAGCAGATTTCAAACTTTTTGGTCCTCTGATCTTGTTAACAGTTAAACATTGCTGGACTCAAAACTTTTGTTTATGGGGATATATCTATTAGATATTTTCTGTATTATAAATTATTATTATTATTATTTTTTGTATTATAAATTAAAACTAAGAAACATTTAACAGTATTTGAAATTAAAACAGAATACATTACTATATAAGAAATTGAAACTGAGAAATATATATAAGAGAATACAGCAAAATTATTCATTTATTTTAATATAACAAAAATAAACCTATTATATGTTAACATAATTATTTTATTGAAAAAACTATACTTTTCAAAAAAATCAATAAGAATAGGTATTGTTTTATATTTTCACAAATTTCTTTAATGTCTGTCTTAATAGAGAACATGAATTTGCATATTTGCTTCTCCATTCAATCTGTTGTGATAGTAGTCTCTGGAAAACTCAACTATATACTTGTAAGAGACTGAAGGTCAAATAGGCAAATAATATCTTCGTATTATTATGTAAAAGTGTTAAATTCATGAACTCTGGAAAAGTTCTGGGACTTATCCCTAGGATTTCCCAGAACACTGAAAACCAGTGAGAATTTATCAAAGACATATGAGAGGCAACAAAGTATGGTGGTGAAGACTATGAGTTCTAGGGTTCTGGAACCAGTCTGTCTTAGTTCAAAACTCAGCTCCACCACTTTCTACAGTGTTACCTTGAACAAGTTATCTAATCCTTCTATAGCACAGTTTCCTCATTTATAAAATGGAAGCAATAATAGTATTTACCTTGCATAGTTTAAATATTGGGATGACCAAATAAACTAATAATTGTAGGCAAAGACCAGTAGCTGACACCTAATAAACACTAGATAAGTGTTATTAAATTAAAGACTAGGGGGTAAGTAGGTAGACAAAATGATAGGCAGGATACATTAAGTTGGCATATATATTTCAATCCAGTTGATTAACAGTTGATTAACAAATTCGCTTATTTTCTAAAAGAAACCTATTAACCTAATATAGAAACTTTTATCTAATTATGAGAAAAATACTATGAGAATTCTGTACAACATATCTACATCAATAATATTCCTTGGGCTATTAAGCGATTCCTAAACAGATGAAGGAAACTTAGTTTGAAATCCTCATTATAAAGTATAAAATAATGCTTTCATTAAATTAACACAGGGTTTTACCATATAATTCACTATGGAATCATGAAACTGAAAAAGAACTTGAAAACATATACAAACAACAATATATATGCCTTATTCCCAGGAGGTCTAGAAGCAAACTTAGAGCAATTTATTTCCTTCTTGGTAACAAGCGAACAATTATTTTTATGTTTTTCTTATATTTTCATGAGCATTTAAGTTAGCATATTAGCTACAGTTTCTTGCATGTTGTTTGCAAAAAAAAAAAGAGCAACACATTAGCTTGTAGTATTTATGGTTTTCAAAGGAAAATAAAGCAGAAACGGAATATTAACTCTGGTCACCTGGGAGCATGAAAACATTATATACAGAAAATAAGTCAAAGAGTAAATCAAGAAAACATTCCCAATGCAAGATCCTAGTTCAACAACCAAGAAATTTATAGTAGGTAATACCTGAAAATTTGTCCATGTCCTTGAAAGGCAAGCTATACACAAGTTGTTGGTCATTCTGTTGTAATAAAGTACCTCCAGGTATATGTTGTTTAACCAGTGAAGAAAGAGATTCCGTGGCACAATATCTGTCTATGTACATGCTAGGAAAACCACACATCATCATTTTTTATGATTACTCAGTAAAGAACCAAAAAAGTAATTTCTGAATGTTTTAAATTAAATTTAGCATCATAAAAGATGGTTAAAGCATACTATGACAAACCCGAAAAATAACAGCAGTTGATCAAGAATATAATAAAGAATGAAGATAATAAAGAATGAATGATACCTCAGGCGGTAGCCAATTCCCCATTTACTTTTGAGAAAAATTGAGGAACCAACACATTTCAACATTCCTTGTGATATGACAGCTTTCCTATCTGCAAACAGATTTACATTTCAATTTTTAAATTTATAACAGCATTAACAATTAACACTTATATTTTATGGATTAACATATGAGAGATACTCATGTATTACATCATTAAATCATCACAACAACCCTATGAGGAAGGTATTATGATCATCCATTTTTTAGAAGAGGATACTGAGGCAATAAGAAAACACATAGCTTTCCCATGATTCACATGGCAACTAAGTGACAAAGCCATGATTTGTACACAGGCAATTTGATTCTAGAGTCCGCTGTCCTTACACTTCTCCAAATACCTCAGACTCTTCCTAAAAGACTTACTAATTTAAGGGCTTTCCTAATTTCCTTTATAACCAAATGTAAAAACAACCACCAAAAGGCAAGAGAAATGACAAGAAAGAAAAACACAACAAAATGTTAGGTGGTTGTGTGTGGTTTTTTAAAAACAAAGATAATGCTAAAGAGATGAATGATTTGCTCGATTTATTAGATTATAAGTAGTAAAAAAGTCGCTATAGCATTTCAAACTTTTGAATCTTGCCACAGCTATTAAAAATCATGTGATGATATAAACCTGTGTTTTTATGTGTGTATGTGTATAAAATTTAGCAGAAAAGAGTTAACATAGCTGGCCTGAGACTGCTATCCTTAGAATCTGCTATCCTTGTCCTACTTGCAAGGGTGGCCCTTGACTAGTATCTGGGGAACTTAGATTTCAGGAGGGATCCCACTATTCGCTGGTAAGATTAGCTCATTGTGCTTTCACTGTATAAACAATGTGGTTTATGCTGAACACCTGCTTTTCTTCTGGGAATCTAGAATCTTGACATATGCTAGACAGAGACCAACACCCAATAAAATCCTTGGGCACTGAGTCTCTAATGAGCTTCACTACCAGACAACATTTTAGATATTTTGTCACAACTCACTGTTGGAGGAATTATGTGCATCCTGTGTGACCCCACTGGGAAAGGACTCTTGGAAGCTTGCACCTGATTCCCCCAGACTTCACCTCATATGGCTTTTCTCTTTACTGATTTTGCTTTGTATTCTTTTACTGTAATAAATCATAGCTGTGAGTATGACTATATGTAGAATCCTCATGAGTCCTCCTAGCAAATCACTGAAATTAGGAATGTATGGGGGATGCCTAATACAAAAATATATACTTTAAAAAATTTTAAAACCTTTTCTTGTGAAGAACATACACCTTTAAATATAATAGCTTCTCTACTTCTCAGGATTTAGCATATCTATGTCCATCTCCCTTTTGGCCACCAGGACCTTTTCCTTCAAAAATAAAGCAAAAACCTCACCAGCAAGAATGTCAGCTTCATCCATAAAATGAGTGCTAATCACTGTCACTCGAGTGGCTTTTCTGTACTTTAGAAGATTCCAAACAATATGACGAGAACACGGGTCCATTCCAGCTGTTGGTTCATCTAGCAATAGTATCTATGTGCAAAGGGGTGCAGAGGATCAGGGAATCCTCAGGAAAATTAAAATATTTAAAACTTATTTGGATATTGAAATTTTTCTCATTTCCAGCTATTATTTCCAACCAGAAATATATCAGATCTGAGATTTTCATTCATCTTCGAGTTAGCATAAATTTAAAAAATTATCAGTTTGGCACGTTAATACTTACCTAGGTTAATTTTAAAAGACTAATGTCATATATGAGACAAAAATGTAATAACAACTAGACAGAAACAGAACATGAAGTATACTGTTATTATCTCATCAATTAAATTTTGTAGATGTAACAATTGCTTGTTGGAGAAGTATATCTTATATTAGTTCATGGGAAGCAATTTAAGAGGAAGATTAACATAAAGCCAGAATCCTGACTCATCCCCAAGCTGCAGCAACAAAGAAGAATGTGGTGGATAGTGGAGATCAATGAGGCTCCTACCTGGCAGTTTTCTAGTATTGTGCAAAGCAGTGCACCAGCTGTTTGTACCAGCTGTTTCTATTTCTAGGATAGAGAACAGCACAAAGCAAACACATGCAAAATCAAAGCAGCAGGAAAGTGACAAACTGAACTATTCATTTGGTTTTGTTCTATTTTTTTATGAACATTTCTAATATATAGAAAAGTACAGAGAATAATAGAACAATACTGTTAAAGTCACCATTCAAATTCAACAAATGTAACTTTTGGCCATATTTTCTTCAGATCCTGTTTTGAAGAAATAAAACATTTCAGATATAACTCAAGACCCTCCTTTCCATTCCTTTTCTTAGAAGTAACTATAATAAAGATATTATATGTATTTCTGATTTCAGTTTCAAAACTTTATTGCTAGAACTATATCCATACTAATAAATAGTACTTTAAATATTTTAAAAATTTACATAAATGTATCATATATATCTTTTGTGGCAGTTTGATATTGTTTATGAATTCTAAAAATAGATACTGAATTATGTTTGTGAACTGATCTGTTCCTCTGGGCATATTAGATTGTATTGGATTCAGAAGTTTCACTTTTACTTGATTAAATTACGATTAAGGCTTTGATTGGGCTATGTCAGCAGGATGTCGAGTCCCTGCCCCCTTGGTGGGCGGGGACTCACATAGAAAACTACACAACAGAAGAGTTAGCTGGAGTTTTTGGATGCCGGAGCCCCGGGAAGTAAACACACAGGAGAAAAACAGAGGAGAGACGGTTCCATAGACACGGCAGAGGCCCTGGGAAGAGAGCGAGCCTGATGAGCCTGATAGTCTACAGCTGACCTTATGGAGAGACCAGAGCAGCTGAGCCCAGAGAGAAATGAGCCCTCCAAGAGAGATAGACTTATCCCAGCCTACAGCTGATACTGGAAGAAGCTGGGACCATAGAGCCTTAGAGGAAGAGGAAGCCTGAACCCTTGCAGATGTCAGTAGCCATTTTACTCCAACACATGGCAACAGACTTTGGTGAGGGAAGTAACTTATGTTTATAAGGCCTTGTGACTGTAAGCTTCTACCCCAAATAAATAACCTTTATAAAAGCCAACAGATTTCTGGTATTTTGCATCAATACTCCTTTGGCTGACTAATACACCTTTCTACAAACCGCTTTTTTTATTCAACATAATTTAATATTAACCCATCAGCAAAACTAACATTTACTTACCTTAGGATTTCCAAGAACAGCAATTCCTAAAGACAGTTTTCTTTTCTGACCACCACTTAACTTTTTAGCTTGGTTATCTTTGATGGCCTGCATGTCTAAATCCAGTAAAACTTTCTGTACCTGTAAAAGTAAAGTGTGAACAAGGTTATTTTTTAAATTATACCACTTACATAATTATCAATATTAGTTTTTAAATATTCCAATTTTAATACCAACTTGAAAATTTTTTCAACTATAGAATTTTGACATATTCACATATAATTCTGAAAGTAACAGATAATATACTTCTTAAGGGATAGGTCTGTTTTACTTTCATGCCTTTCTTACTTTTAAGAAGGGATCAGTGTGAAGGTTCTGTGGGACAAGAGGGAGAAGGGGAGGAAGGAGGAAGCAGGAAGCAGGGAAAGGGGAGAAGGAAGGAAGGAAGGAGGGGAGGAAGGAAGGACCTATTTTGAGAGTCCTTTATGGTTGAGATGAAACAAGAATATTTTATGTGTGCTAAAATATTTACTCCAAATTCCATCTAATTCTTTAGAATGAATTTCTGTTTACTGCCTCAGAACAGATTTTATATTTAGATTTTTCAAGCATATTTTTATTAGACTAGTTATTACATAGGGTTATTAATTTACAGAGAATAAAAGTCAAGATTTCTATATGAATAACATACTTCTTGTATTATATTGTTGGCTGGTATTCCTTTGATTGAAGCCAAAATTGATAAATTTTCTTCCACTGTCAAAACATCGAAGTGTATATCTAACTGTGGACAAATGCCAATCATTTTTCTTGCTTCAAACATTTCATCTATTTCTGAGACTCTGTGTCCATATATAGATGCAACTCCTAAAAAACAAAACACATAAATTTATATTAAATATATTAAGTATTAAAAACTGTGTATGCTTTAACTTACTCTAATAATTTATATATGGTTGTATTAGACATATAAGGCAAGAGAAAGATATAAATTTGGAAGATATGGAACAACCTCATTTCTATATTATTGGTGATTCCAATCTCATTTTCCTTTATTTCCAGGTTTTATTACAGAGTAGAAAAGAGCAAGGAACTAGAAGCGTAACACTAAATAAAATTATCATTATTTTTGTTTATATTCCAATAACAATTTTCCTTCCTATCCAAGCATTATGAAACAGTGGAAAGAACATGGAACTAAAAGTTTTTGCCTAACTAGCTGTGTGATCCTAGGCAAATCACTTAATCTTTCTGAATTCCAGCTTTTCTCTTCCAAAAACTGAATATTAATATATCCCAGTTAATTTAAGAACTATTAAATCAATGTGCTAATATATGGATAATAGTAAAAAAAATAATTCATTCTTATTAAAAAATAAGATATTACCATCAAGTAGTCAGATAATTAGGGATAAAAAACAAAATCAAACTATTTAAACTACATTTTAAAGGTTAAAAGCAGATTGAGTACATGGAAATTTTCCCCCTTTTAAAAGTAAACTATTAATTATACTGTCACTCTATTTGCTTATTGTGGAAATATGGAGTTCCTATATTGAATTCTCACCTATAGGACAACCACATGTCAAAATCATAATTGTGAAGTAATGCTCTTAAAATTTTATCTTATGAGAGGGTATTCACATTTATCATTCTTTCCTTTTTGAACTACTGTGGCATATTTGTAAATTTGCACCTACTTTTTCACCCTAAAAGTCTATAGGTCTCATTCCATTTCAAATTAGTTACTGATTTATTCTTCCTTGAAAATGAGGAATAAAAACATATATATATATGTTTATATATATAAACATATGATGAAAATACATTAAAAATTAGATTCTTTTTACTTTATTAAATATGATGGAATCATTTTTATTTTCTATGGAAAAACAACACAATTGTTTTTAAAACAATTATAAAGAGAAAACATCTTTTAGACACAGAAGTTGGTCCCAATTACTGATAAAAATCATTTAGTTTACATTTAAAGAATAAATAAATACATTGTGATACCCAGGTTAATAACACTAATAAAACAGAGTTGTTGTGGTTTTGTTTTGTTTTTTTTTTAAGTTAGAAAGCTCTTACCTTCAGAAGGCGGGCATAATCCACAAAGAATATTCATCAACGTACTCTTTCCTGTTCCACTGTGGCCAAGTAATGCAGTAATCTGACCCTCATATATGTCAAATGACAAATCTAGTTTAGGAAAGAAGATGACTCAAATGTGACTATTTAGCTTTGCAAGATAATTCTTCATACTTGTGTAATTATGAAGGCAATAAATTTAAAGGCAAATTTTAAATTTACAATAACATTTTATAAATGTTTATAACATTATAAACATTATAATATAACAATATATACAATTGTTATAACAATATATATATAACAATAACATTTTATAAAATAACATTTTATAGCAGGTTAAATAACTTCTTTGTTATAGCCAAATGGTATGAACAATAAGAAAAGTAAATAAAAACAAACTTTTATTTATTTGTTACACTACCACTTAGATTTAGGGGGCAAACAAAATTTTTGGGTAATACTTTTAGGAATTCTCATGAGAACTGAAACATATAAACAAAGAAACAAAAATTTATTCCCAAAGCTATTTATAGGCATGTTAAATACGGTGGCAAAAAACTAGGAACAATCCTGGAATGGCTAATGCATGCATAGATGGTTCAAATGAAATAAAAGAAAAGTGGAAAAAACAAGAAATATCACTGGATGGATGTATCAATGGTCAATGATAGAAGGAAAGGGAATCTTAAATAAAGTCACATAACTGACAGCACCAAATAATATCACCAATTATTCATGTACCATGTGTAGCATTCAATCAAAAATAGGCATGATAAGGCAAGATAAGACCAAAAACAAATAGAAAAGATGGGCAGTAGAAATAGTCCTATAGGAGATGCAGATATTGACACTGTTAGAGAAATATTTTAAAATACCTGCACTATCATGTTCCTGAAAATAAATGACAAAGTTGAGACTGATAGCAAAGAACCAAAAAAGAATCAAACACAACACAAAAACTGGAAAGATATGTGCAGTTAAGATTTCAATAGATAGTTTATCAGAAGATTAGACAACTCTAAAGTATCAGTGAATGAGAAGAAAAATCAGAAGAAAATTCTAGACTAAAGTGTAGAGAGACAAATGCATAAAAAATTCAAAAAAAGAATAGAAGACAAGTGGAGTAAAAAGAAAAACTGCAACAACATGTAGTAATAATCTTAGATGGAGAGGAAAGAGAAAATGGGGCAGAAGCTATATTAAAAGACGAATAGATGAGAATTTTCTAAAGCAAAAGAAAGATATCAAGCCACAGATTCAAGAAGATAGAGAAACAGAAGAAATGTAACAAACACACAGGAAGGCCTGTTGCAGTAAAATTGCTGAAAGTCAAAAACAAACAGAAAAATCTTTAAAAGTCAGGGTAAAGGTAAATACCAACAACAGAGTAGTAATAAAACTGACAATCCTCTTCTCAACCATAAAACCATCACCACTATCAAGATAATGAACATATCCATGACCCACAAAAAGCTCCCAGTTGCCCTTTTTATAATTCCTTCCCCTGACCCGTTCCCACCTGCCTCCACCTATCTCCAGTCAACCATTGATCTTTCTTTCGCTGTAGATTAGTTTGCCTTTTTAATAATCTTATATAAATGGAAGCATACAGTATGTACTCTTAATTCTGGCTTCTTTCATCTAATGTAATTATTTCGAGATTCATCTCTGTTATAACGTGTATTAAGTCCATTTCTTTTTAGTCCTAAATAGGATTCCATTGTATGAATATACTACAGTTGGTTTGTCTATCCATCTCTTAATAGACATTTGAGTTGTTTCAGGTTATTAGTTATTACAAATAAAGTTGCATAAGCATTCCTGTATAAGTTGCTTTCATTTCTCTTGGGAAAATACCTAAAAGTAGAATGTTTGGATCACTGAGTAGGTGTAATTTAACTTTTAAACAAACAGCCCAACTATTTTCCAATGAAGTTGTATCATTTTGCATTCCCCCAGCTGTGTATGAAAGTTCCAATTCTTCTATATCTTCACCAACACTTTTTAATTTTATTCATTCTAATGGGTACGTGGTGATTTCTCACTGTAATTTTAATTTGCAGTTCCCTAACAAGTAACGATGTTAGGCATATTTTCATGTGTTTATTTGCTATTCTTGAATCTTCTTTGGTAAAGAGTCTGTTAAAATATTCTGCCCATTTTTTAATTAGGTTGTTTTCTTATTATTGAGTTTAGAGAAACTTTTTACATATTCTGGATACAAATCTTTTATCAAATATACAATTTACAAATATTTCATATTTCAAATCCAGTTCTGTGGCTTGTCTTTTCATTACTTTAACAATGTCTTACAGAAAGCAGAAGTTTATTATTTTAATTTTTATAAAGTCTAATTTTCAACTGGTTATTTTACAGTTTGTGATTTTGGTGTCATTGCTAAGAAGCTTTTGCCTAACCCAATATTGCAATGGATTTCTCCTAAGTTTTCTTTTTGAAATGCTATAGTTTTAGGATTAACATTTAGATATATAATCCATTTTCAGTTAGTTTTTGTATATGGTGCCCAGTATACAACCAAGTTCACTTTTTTCTTTTGTTTGCATACGTATATCTAATTGTTTCAACAATATGTTAAAAAAAATCTATCCTTTGGAAATGAATAGAAGTGGTCAAAGCATATCATGGTGTTTGTAACTAGCACAGCTATTTAGGGTATGACAGTGGTTGAAATGAAAAGTCTAAGGTCATGTATATTACCAGAAGGAAAGCTAAAAACTGTAACATGGGCTGTGTAAGATAGTAAAATCTCATGTAAAACACAAATATGGGTGATATTACATATATAAGACTGGTTTTACAAAATATAAATACAAATACACTTGAGAGAAGAAAAAGAAGAGTAGCTATGTATGGAAGAAGCAAAGAGAGACCGAGAGGTGATGTGTTTTATTTATTATTGAATAATTAAAGTGCTCTAAGAATAAGTAAAGTGATAAATGCACAAATATGTGATTACATCTAATACCTCTGATTGTACACTTTGGATGGTTTTATGCTTTATTAATATGTATCAATAAAATTGATTTTGAAAAGTAATTATCACAAGACCGTTCTAAAGTCCCACTGAACTGATACCAATAAATTAACATATACTCTGATCAATGAAAAAAAAAGTCTATCCTTTCTCTAATAAATCATGTCCATACCTTTACCAAAATCAGTTATCGGTTTGGGTCTACTTCTACATTCTCTTTTCTGTTTCATTAATCGAATTTTCTGTTTTATGGGGAAAAAAATGCAACGTTTTGGTTACTGTACCTTTTATAATAAGTCTTGAAACAAAGTAATGGTAGTCCTCAAAATATGTTCTTTGTCAGAGTTTTTCTGGCTATCCTAGGTCATGTCCATTTTCATAGGAATTTTAGATTCAAGTTTGCAAAATCTATAAAAAGCCTGATGGGTTTGAATCTATAGAACAATTTGAGCAGAACTGACATCTAAACAAACACTGAATCTTCTGACCCATTTATTTATGTCATCTTTAATTTCTCTTAGCATAGTGTTGTACTTTTCAGAGTCCAGGTCTTTTACATCTTTTGTCATATTTTTGATGTTACTGTAAATGCTATTTTTATTTCAATTTCCAATTATGTGTTGGTACTGTACAGAAATAACATTGATTTTTCTGTATCTTGCACCCTGACACCTTGCTAATCTCACCTGTTAGTTCCACTAGCTTTTTTGTACATGTCAGTTTTCTCCATGGATGATCATGTCGACTGCAAATAAACAGTTTTGCTGCTTCCTTTCCAGTCTAGATGCCTTTTATTTCCTTCTCTTGCCTGTCTGCACTGGCTAGACCCCCTGGTTGCATAATTTCCATTGGAGGCAATAACCTCCAGTGCTGAATAAAAGTGGAGAGAGTGTCTCTTTATCTAATGCCCAATCTGAGGGAGAAAACAATCAGCTGTTAACTATAAAGCATGTTTGCTGTACGTTTCTCATAGATGACCTCTCTTTCATCACATAAATGCCCTAGTATTCCTCCTTTGCTGAGAGTTTTAGCATTTAGGATGGGATGTTAGATTTTGTCATATATATTTTTTTTGTCTAGTGAAATGATCAAAAAAGGTTTTTCCCTTTTAGTTTGTGTGACAGTGTGAGTTTGGTGAATCCCCCCAAAATGATTATGTTTTTGAATTAATTCATTCCTGGCAGTGTGAGACACTTTGATTGCATTAGATTCCTTAAGGGACCTTGATTAGATCATTTGATTAGATTGCTTTTGATTGGACTACATCAGTGAGGCGTAACTCAGATTGGGTTTCCACACTCTTATTGAAGGCTTATATAAATGGAGACACAGAACAAAAGAAGACACACAGAAAAGGGAGCTATGCCATTTTGACCTTGCCATGTGAAAGGGAGGACTCAAGTATCCCTAGCAGCTGAGGCACAGAGCCCCAAGAGGCTGGGCCCACGGAGCAGCTCAAGGCTGAAGAGACTAGCCATATGCCTGATCACCCACAGCTGAGCTCCTGGAGACAGTGAGCCTTGAGGGAAAGGCAGGGACCTCAGCAAAGATTAGCTACCATCTTGTGGCAGGACACCGGGATTGCCAGTAGCTGACTTTTATGAGAAAGCATCTCTGTTTATGACTTGATCTGGACATTTCATGGCCTTGGAACTGTAAGATTTTCCTCCCAAATAAATCCTCTTTATAAAAGCCAAAGCATTTCTGGTACTTTGCACTGGCAGCCCTACGGCAAACTAGGACAGTTTGTTAAAACGGTGAATTACATTGATTTACTTTTGAATGTGAAAACAACGCTGCACTCCTGTATTAAACCTCACTTGGTATTAATGTATTATCCTTTTCATGTACTTTTGGATTCAATTTGCCAAAATTTTGTTTTGAATTTTTCTATCTATGTTCTTGTGGAATATTAGTCTATATTTTCATTTTCATTTCATCTAGTATTAAAGGAAGACGCTCTTGTGTATTAGTACCCAATATCCCATGAATCTTGAGGTTTTTCAATCTGGCTTATGGACACAAGGCATTATTATCAGCTCTTTGTGAGCATCAGACACTGTCACTTTTAATTATTTTGGTGGTTCTTTCCCCAGTTTGGGTAGGTTCCTCATATGCATGCGCTGAGCACTATTCAGAAAAATACTGGAGGGGGACCCTATACAGACCTCCAGAGTTCTTTCTCAATGCACTTGTCTCTTCTCTGATATTAAATCCTGTAAACTCTAACTATCTTGGATTCTTAATACAACCCAAAAGTACTGAATGGATTCATGAAATGAACTTCATTCAAACTGAGAACTTGTGCTCATCAAAATGCACTACTAAGAGAGTGAAAAGACAAACCTTAGATTGGGATAAGATTTTTAAGTACATTTAACAAGAAAGGTCTTGTATTCAAAATGTTCAAAATTCTACAAACCAAAGAAAACAATCAGAATATTTAACTTTTAAAATGGCCAAAATACTTCAATAGGTACTTAAAAAAAAAAAAAAAAAAACATACAAATGTCAATAATCATGTGAAAAAGCGATCAATAGCTTTAGTTATTACATGAAGGCAAATTCAAACTATATTACCATGCAATTATAACCCTTACAGCATAGCTAAAGTTCAAAGCACTGCCAAAAATCAAAGACTGATGAGGTTGTGGAGCAACTAGAACTATCATATATTGTTGGTAAGGAGGGAAAAGGGGTATACACTTTAGAAAACTGTATCACAGTATCTACTAGAGCTAAACATATGTATGTAATATGACCTAGCAATTCCACTCATAATTTTATACCCAAGAGAAATTAAAACATGTTAACAAAACATTAAAAAAAAAATTTTTTTTATTAACTTTATTTCAAATTAACAAAAATAGAGCAGAAAAAAAGCAGATCAACAAGTTACGGAAATATTACTCCTAAAAAGTATTTTGTTCAGGCACTGTCAACTCATGTAATTCAAACTGTTAACTCAGTGTTTCTCCAGTGTTCAGAAAGAGGCACAGATGAACACAGATTAGTTAAATGACATAGTCAAGGTCTCCTTATTAATGAAAAAAAAAATGGAGAGAAAAAAAATGCTTGATTGTATTCATATCTCACAAAACCAAACCCCATACTCTTTTTTTGACCTTTAGAATTAATATAGGATCGACTTTGCTTTTATTTCAAAAACATTACAATGTTATTAACTATAACCCATAAATTACATTAGTTATATTTTCCCATGTATCACCACATTCTTATCACCCTGTAGTAGAACATTCCTATATTTACATTATTAACCAAAATCCTAATCTACTTTCAAAACCACTGTGATACAGTCTCAATATTATCCTCCAGCTGTCCTCTAACTAACATTAATCTTCCTAGACTACTGGTTTCAGCCACAATCCTCCCATAAATCAACAATGTTTGTTATATTCATTATAATGTGTTACCATCAAGTCTAGTTGTTACTACATATTTATATTTGATCTTATTAAACATTCTACATACATACAGCATCTTCTACCCGTTCTTATCCCAAATTACATCTCCAACCAACCTACACTTCATAGTCCAACTCTATAAATCCACTCATTTTATTTAGTTCATATCAGTGAGACCATACAATTTGTCCTTTTGTGTCTGGCTTATTTCACTCAACATAATATCCTCAAAGTTCTTCCATGTTATCATGTGCTTCCCCAATTGAGTTCTTCTTACAGCTGAGTAATATTCCATTGTATGAATATACCACATCTTGTTTATTCATTCGTCAGATGATGGACACTTAAGTTTCTTCCATCTATCAGCAATTGTGAATAATGCCAATATGAACACCAGTGTGCAATTATCTGTTTGTGTACTCACTTTCAATTCTTCTGAATATATTTGTATTAGATAGCCAAAGGGATGCTGATGCAAAATACCAGCAATCGGTTGTTTTTTTATAAAGGGTATTTATTTGGGGTAGAAGCTTACAGTTACCAGGCCATAAAGCATAAGTTTCTTCTGTCACCAGTCAGTTGCCACATGTTAGAGCAAGACAGCTGCCGACGTTTGCCAGGGTTCAGGCTTCTTGGGTTTCTCTCTAGGTTTAGCGCCTCTGTTTCCTCCACAAGGTCAGCTGTAGACTATGAGGTTCTCTAGGTTTTGCCTCTCTCCACAAGGCCAGCTGTGAACTGTCAGGCGAATGGCTTGTCTCTTTTCCTGGGGCCTTCTCTCCTTCCTCACAACCAAGCTCCTCCCCGGGCTCCAGCATTAAAACTCCACATCAGAAATCCAATATCAAAACTCCAACTCTGTCCTTTGCCATGTCTTTTATTTTTGAGACCCCACCCATCAAGATGCAAGGCTCAACGCCCTACTGACATGGCCTAATCAAAGCCGTAATCATAACTAATCACGCCCAGAAGAACAGTCCAGTTTACAAGCATAATCCATGTCTATTTTTGGAATTCATAACTATATCAAACTGCCACAATATTCCTAGTAGCAGGATTGCTGGATCATATGGCAGCTCTACATTTTTTTCCTCAGGAACCACCAGATTGTCTTCTACAGAGGTTGCACCATTTTACGGTCCCATCAACAATGAAGGAGTGTTCCTGTTGTTTCACATCTTCTACAGCACCTGAAGTTTTCTGTTAATTATGGCCATTCTGTATGGTGTGAGATGATATCTCATTGTAGTTTTAATCTGCATTTCCCTAATAACTAGTGATGCTGAATATCTTTTCATGTATCATTTGCCCATTTGTATTTCCACTTTGGAAAAAAGTCTGTTCAATTATTTTGCCCATTTTTTCCCTTTATTTTGAAAGGAGCTTTAGATTACATGAATGTCACATCAAAAATATAGGGGATTCCCATATACCTCACTCCCTCCCCTTTCCACACTTTCCTCCAATAACAACATCTTTCATTAGCGTACATTTGTTACAATTGATGAACACATATTGAAGCACTGCTACTAAGCATCGTTTGCATTATGGTTTATACTTTAAATTGCACAATTTTATAGGATTTGACAAAACATATAATGGCTGTATCCATTATTGCAAAATCATGCAGAACAATTCCAATGTCTCAAAAATGCCCCATGTTACACCTATTCTTCCCTCTCCCTCCCCTTGGAACCTCTGGTGACCACTGTCTTTATATCAATGTTACAAGTTCTTCCATTACTAGAATAATATTAAGCCTACTATAGTCCACAGTTACATTACCCCCTATGTTTGCTCATTCCTCTAACTTGAGGATTTGGGGATGTTGATGCCCATGCTGCTTCTGACTGCGAGGGGGCTTAGATCCAATGAGGAAGATGTACGGAACTGTATTGTCTGCAGTTGCAGATACTCTCTGCTTCTTCATCATCCTTTTGTGAGTTGTGCTGGGTGAGTCTGATGAACTGGAGAGTAGGTGTTGGCTGAAACTCTGCTGAGATTCAGAGCTCACCCAGCATATGAACAGCCAGAAGATTTATGTCCCTGGGACATATATTTAATAGGTATAATGCTAATTATAGGTTCAAATAAATGGGGTTGAAGAACCATGGGGAGGAAAATTATAAATGAGTCTAACTCTGATACACTGGGGGAGTTGGGTTTTTCATAAATTCCAAGGTAAGGCCCACTGACAGAGTGCCGATTTCCTGGGGTTGTCTGCCCTAACTACATCATCTAGAGGTCTCTAGAGCCTCATGGACCACCCCTACTTGAGTAACTATTTCCTGCGGCAGACAAGTGAGATCCTCCTGAGACGTTCATAAGTGTAACCTCTGGAATGACCTCCCAACTGACTCTGAAATCTCTTAGCCATAAAAACTCATTTGCATTTAATATTTCCCCCTTTTGGTCTGGGTCTATCTCCAAATCCATCATCTTCCAACTCAGGAACACTGTATATCCTTCTATTTATTTGTTTCTTTTAGCAATGTTTTATAGTTTTCTGATTCATGTCCTTTATGTCTTGGTTAAATTTATTCCTAAATATTTGATTCTGTTAGTTGCTATTGTAAATGGAATTTTTTTTCTGATTTCCTCCTCAGATTGTTCATTAGTAGTCACTATTGATTTTTGTGTACTAATCTTGTATCCTGTCACATTGCTGAACTCGTCGATAGATTCTAATAGTTACGTTGTGGATTTTTCAGGATTTTCTAAGTAAAGAATCATATCATCGGCGAATAAAGAGAGTTTTACTTCTTCCTTTCCTATTTGGGTGCCTTTTTTTTCTTGCCTAATTGCTCTGGCAAGAACTTCAAGCACAATATTGAATAACAGTGAGGAGAGGGGGCATCCTTTGTTCCTGATCTCAGTGGAAAAACGTTCAGTCTTTTACCATTAAGTACAATGTTAGTTGTGGTTTTTCATATATGCACTTTATCATATTGAGAAACTTTCCTTCTATTTGTATCTTTCAGGGTGTTTTTTTATCAAGAAAGGGTGTTGTATTGTGTCAAATGCCTTTTCTGCATCAGTTGAAATGATCATATGATTTTTCTTCTTCAATTTATTAATGAGGTGTATTACACTGATTTTATTATGTTGAACGACCCTTGCACTACCCTTGTATAAAGCCCACTTGATCATAATGTATAATTTTTATGTGCTTTTGGTTTGGTTAGCAAGATTTTCTTGAGGAGTTTTGTATATATTATTCATTAAAGAAATGGATAACTTTCTTTTTTTATAATATCTTTATTTGGCTTTGTTATTAGGGAGATTTTTAGCTTTACAGAATGAGTTTGCTAGTATTCCTTCCTGTTCAATTTTTTGGAAGAGTTCAGCAAGATTGTTATTAGAGCTTCTTTAAATGATTGGTATAATTCACCTGTGACACCATCTGGTCCTGGGCTTTTCATTTTGGGTAGGTTTTTGATGACTATTTCAATTTCTTTACTTGTGATTGGTTTTGCTGAGGTCTTTTATTTCTTCCAGTCAGTGTAGGTGGTTCATGTGTTTCTAATTTGTCCATTTCATAAATATTGTCTTGTTTGTTGCATACAGTTGTTCATAGTATCCTCTTTTGATCTCTTATTTCTGCTGGGTCAGAGGTAATGTCACCCTTCTCATTTCTGATTTTATATATTTGCTTCTTTTCTCTTTTTTTCTTAATCTAGCTAAGAGTTTCTCGATTTTGTTGATCTTCTCAAAAAAACAAATTTTAGTTCTGTTGATTTTTCTCTATTGTTTTTTTTTCTCCATTTATTTCCACTCTAATCTTCATTATTTCTTTCTCTCTGCTTGTGAAGGGACTGGTTTGCTGTTCTTTTTCTAATTATTCCAGGTGTGCAGTTAGGTACATGATTTTAGCTCTTCTTTTTTTTATTGTATTATTTCTTCTTCTTTTTTTTTTTTTTCCAGAGTTTAGGACTTTCAATCTGTCCCAAAGTCGCTGAAGCAAAAATCATGATAAAACATTCTGCTTTCCTTTACACCCCCCAACACAAAAACTATTCATAGGAAAAAAATGGTTTTGTACATGGGATGAAAATTAATATAAATCCAAAACTTACAGATAAGGGTTAGCTCTATCACTCATCTCTTTAAAAAGTTTATATGAATATCCAGTCAAAACCAACAGGGCATCTCCCTTGAAATGTTATCTCTATGGATTTCCAAGTAGACCACAGGACTGTATACTGTCTTGGAATGTCCTCAGAAGGCTCTGTCGTTGATCAGGTAACAGAGTAAAAACCCCAGAGTCCTTTCTTTCAAATGGAAAAGGGATAGACAGAGACAGAAGAAACTATTCAAATTTCGTCTTCTTTCCTTGTGGCTTGTGGTCTCCTCCTCCTCTGCCTCCTCGGAAGCCTCCTCGCCCTCCAAAGCCTCCTCGGCCTCTACCACCACCAAATCCACCTCGGCCTCCTCTGCCACCACCTCGGCCTCCAAATCCTCCTCTGCCTCCACCACGACCCCCAAAGCCACCTTCACCCTTAGGCTTGGCCCAGTCCAAAGTAACTTTGTTTCCATCAATTTCACCATCTTCCATGGCCTCCTTGGCAGCTTTGGCGTCTTCCTCGCTGTTGAAGTCTACAAAACCAAACCCTTTGGAAGATCCTGTTTCCCGGTCAGTGACTATCCTGGCACGAACGGAGCCATCAAATGACTCCTTCAAAGTCTCTTCAGTGGTGTCCTCAGACAGACCTTTGACAAACAGAGTTTTCGATGGCTGGCTTCTCGCATTAGGTGATCCCCTGGGCCCTTGCAACTCCAGCCTGATTGCTCTGCCCTCAATTTCTCTATTATTACAGGAATTTAAAGCTTCTTTAGCATCTTCAAATGAAGCAAATTCTATAAATGCACACCCTTTAGATTTGCCATTTTGGTTCTGTGGCCCCTTGATAGAAGTTGCCTTCTCAAATACTTCCTGAAGAGTTTCTTCTGTTGCATTGTAGGAGAGGTTGTTTAAAACCAGAGTTTTTGATTCACCACTCCAAGTGCTATTCTTTCCACCTCTAAAGTCTTGGCTTTGGCTTTGCCCTTTCTCTCCTGTGTAGTACAGAGAAATGGATCGCCCATCGATCTCTGTCCCCTGCTTTTCTTCCAAGTTTTTTTCTGCATCAGCTTCTGTCTTAAATTCAATATAAGCAATCCCTTTACTCTTCCCATCCTTGCTGACTAATCTGATCTCCACAGCATCTTCAAACACTTCTTTTAATTCATCCTGAGTGACTTTGTAAGGCAGATTTTTGGCCAAAAGTGTTCTGGCATCTCGATCTTTCTTACTGTCTTTTCCCTTTGGTTTCTCTAATTTAATTTCACTGCCAAAGACTTTTGAACCTGTGAGCTCCAAGGCTTTTTCCAGGTCTTCAGCAGATTCGAAATCCACATAGCCAAACTTCCTAGACACACCAATTCTGACATCTACAACGGCAAGATCATTTTTAGCAAAAAGGTCACTGATCCCTGTTTTTAATTCAGGAGCAGATTTGTTGAAGTTCAGGTTTCCAACAAAGAGATTGAAAGCTGTAGTTTCTAATGCTTCTACTTTTTGTTTCTTGGCTTCAGGAACTGCTTTTTTGTTTGGACATTTCCTTCTTTCGTTTTCCAGGTGCTTCTTTGACAGGCTCTTCATCCTCTTCCTCCTCCTCGTCGTCGTCGTCATCATCCTCATCATCCTCCTCGTCGTCGTCGTCATCATCTTCTTCCTCTTCGTCCTCTTCATCCTCAGCCACGCTCTTGGCCTTCACAGGAACAGCTTTTGCAGGAGCTTTCTTTCCTCTGACTGGTGTAGTCTCCATAGCTTCTTCTTCAGAGTCATCTTCATCATCCTCATCATCATCCTCATAGTCGTCTTCATCTTCTTCATCCTCATCATCATCCTCATCCTCTGAGGCAGAAGCAGTAGCTGTGGCTTTCATCACTGTTGGCTCAAATTCATCCTCATCCTCATCCTCTTCCTCACTGTCTTCATCCTCTTCCTCATCACTGTCATCCTTCTTGGCATTCTTGCCATTCTTTGCCCCCTTGGCTGGGGCCACAGCTCCCTTCTTACCAGAGGTTGCCACTACTGCTGCCTTGCCAGGCATGGCTCCCTTCTTGCCAGGTGTTGCTACTGCTTTGGCTGGTGTAGGCGTCTTCTTGGCCGGTACAGCTGCTGCTTTCTTGCCAGGGGTGACAGTTGCTTTCTTGGCAGGTGTGGCAACAGCAGCCTTTTTTGTTGGGGAAACCACCTTCTTTGCTGGAGCTGTGGTGGCCTTCTTGCCTTTTTTCTGTACCATACTGCTGTCATCTTCATCTTCTGACATTTCCTCATCATCACTATCTTCTTCTATCTCCTTTGGGGGAGGAGCCATTTTCTTGGGGTCACCTTGATTTTTACCAGCCTTCGCGAGCTTCACCATGATGGCGGCTTAGGACGGCGGAGTGTGGGGCTGACGAGTAGCGCAGAGGAGCCCTGAGGAACTCAAGCGACGTCGATGGCGGCCGCGGCTTCCGAAGATCCCGGAGCGCGCCCCTTGGCTGCCAGCTAGAGCTCGAGACTTCTTCTTTTTTTAATATAAGCATTGAGGACTATAAATTTCTCTCTCAGCACTACCTTTGCTGTATCCCATAAGTTGTGGTATGTTCTGTTCTCATTTTCATTTATCTTGAGGTATTTACTGATTTATTTTTTAATTTCTTCTATAACCTGCTGATTATTTAAGAGTATATTGTTTAGTCTCCATATATTGTGGATTTTCCCTTTTTCCACCTGTTATCAATTTCCAGCTTAATTCCATTATGATCAGAGAAAGAGTTTTGTATAATTTCAATGTTCTTAAATTTACTGAGATCTAAGTAATGACTCAACATATGGTCTATCCTGGAGAAAGATCTATGAGCACTAGAGAAGAATGTATATCCTGCTCTTTTGGGGTGTAATGTTCTATAAATATTTAATAGATCTAGATCATTTATCATATTACTCAAGCTCTCAGTTTTCTTATTTATCCTCTGTCCAGATGCTCTACCTAATGCTGAGAGTGGAGTGTTGAAGTCTCCAAATATTATTGTAGACAAATTTATTTCTCCCTTCAATTTTGCCAGTGTATGTCTCATGAATTTCTGGGCATCTATGATAGATGCATAAATATTATTGTTATTTCTTCTTGGTGAATTGTCCATTTTATTAATATATAGACCTACTTCATCTCTTATAACAATGCATTTAAAATCTGTTTTATTTTACATTATTATCACTACACCCTCTCTTTATTAGTGCGGAATATATTTTTCCAACCTTTCACTTTCAGCCTGATTGTGTCTTTGCACCTAAGGTGAGTCTCTTGTAGATGACAAATAGATGGCTCATGTGTTTGGTGTTTTTTTTTTTTTTCCCTATCCATTCTAGCAGTCTCTATGTTTTAATTGGGGAATTTAATCCATTAACATTAAGTATTACTAATATAAAGGCATTACTTACTTTGTCCATTTTATCCCTTGGCTTTCTGTTGTCATATATTACTATTGTCCTTTTTTTTAACACTTTCAATTTCTCTTACTTAAGTTCTTCATTTCTACTCTTCTCCAGGGCTCTCTCCCTTGCCTTTTCCTTTCAGGCTGTAACAAACCCTTTAGTATCTCTTGTAGATTTAGTCTCTTGGTAACATACTTTCTCAGTATTACGGTATTATATTGTTTGGTATCTCTACTTTTTACTTCCTACAGGTACTAAAATGAAAATGCATAAAAAGTAATGATAGGGAAACGGATGTGGCTCAAGAGGTTCGGCGTCCGTCTACCATATGGAGAGACCGGGGTTCGATCCCCAGTACCTCCTGGTAAAAAAAAAAAAAAAAAAAAAGTAATGATAAATCTAGATTTTTGGATATACAATGTACAAAGATAGAAGTGGTAACAACTACAAAAAATTGTGGGGGAAAAGAGAGGTATAGGAAAGGCATATGTGCATGCTTTTGAAATAAGATGGTAACAAACTAAATATGATTGTTATATATTTAGGATGTTAAATTTTAACTTCATGGTAACCACAATAAAAATAGATCAAAAATATATCCAGAGAGAAATGAGAAGGTACTCAATATGGTACAACACACACATACATACAAATAAATATAAAAGAAGGCTTTAACAGAAGTAAGGGAGAAAAAAGGTATTAGACTTATAAAATGGCAGAAGAAAGTCCTGTATTACAGGAATGAATTTAAATGTAAATGGATTAAACTTCCAGTCAAAAGGCAGAGACTGGCAGAGTGGATAAAAAAGCATGACCCAAGTACATGCTGTCTGTAACAGGCTTACCTTAAATTTAAAGATACAAGTAGGTTGAGGGTGAAAGGATGGAAAAAATATACCATGCAAATAGTAGCCAAAAGAAAGCTGGGTTGGCTATATTAATATCAGAGAGAATAGACTAAGTAAAAAACAGTTATGAGGGACAAAGATGGTCATTATATATTGAAAAAGGGGACAATTCAACAGGAAGATGAAGCAATTTTAAATATATATGCACGTAAAAACAGAGCCCCAAAATATATCAAGCAAATACTGACAGATTTGAAGGGAGAAACTGGTGGTTCTAAATTAATAGAAGGAGACTTTAACAGGACACTCTCAATAATGTATAAAACATCTAGTCAAAAGATCAGTAAGGAAGTAAAGGACTTGAATGACATACCAAATGAATTAGACCTAAAAGACATACATAGAACAATGCACCCAACAAAAACAGAATACACATTCTTCTCAAGTGCACATGGATCAATCTTCAGGACAGATCATTCGTTGGGTCATTAAACAAGTCTCAATAAATTAAAAAATACTGAAATCATACAATGCATATTCTCTTATCAAAAAGGAATAAAGTCAGAAATCAATAACAGAGGGTAAAATGGAAAATTCACAAATATATAGAAATTAAACAACATACTCTTAACCAACCAATAGGAAATCACAAGTGAAATTAGGAAATATCTTGAGACAAATGAAAACAAAAATAAAACATACCAAAGCTTATGGGATGCAGCAAAAGCAGTGCTCAGAGGAAATTAATAGCTGTAAATGCTTACAGTAATAAAGAAGAAACCCTTCAAATCAGAGACCTACCATCAAACCTGGAAGAACAAGCAAAGGAAAAAAGAGCAAACTAAACCCAAAGCAAGCAGAAGGAAGGAAATAACAAAGATTCAGAGTGGAGATAAATGAAATAGAAAATTAAAAATTAATAGAGAACCAACAAAGCCAAAAGTTGGTTCTTTGAGAAGATCAATAAAACTGGCAAATCATTTAGCTAGACTGTCAAAGAAAAAAGAGAGAGGATACAAACCATAAAATTCAGAAATGCAAAGGAGACATTACTAACAGCCCCAAAGAATTTAAAAGCACTATAAGAGGACACTATGAACAATTGTAGCCAATAAATTAGATTACCTAGATGCAACTGACAAATTCTTAGAAACACACAATCTATAGCGACTCAAGAAGAAATAGAAGATCTCAACAAACCAATTACTATTAAAGAGAGTTGACTTAGTAATCAAACACCTCCCAACAAAGAAAAGCCCAGGATCAGATGGCTTCACAGAGGAATTATACCAAACAAAGACTTAACTCCAATTCTGCTCAAAAGCTTCCAAAAATTTGAGAGGAGGGAATATGCCCTAACTTATTCTATAAGGCCAACATCACACTCATATCAAAGCCAGATAAAGATAGCTCAAGAAAAGAAAACTACAAAACAATATCTTATGACTATAGATGCAAAAATCCTCAAAAAATACTAGCAAATGAATTTCAACAGCATGTAAAAGAATTCCATACCATGATCAAGTGGGATTTATCCCTGGTATGCAAGGTTGGTTCAACATAAGAAAATCAATTAATGTAATATAACACATTAACAGAACAATGGAAAAAAAAAAACATGATCATTTCCCCTGATACAGAAAAGGCATTTGACAATATACAGCAAACTTTCTTGATAAAAACAGTTGGAATACTAGGAATAGACAAAAATTTCCTCATTATGATAAAAGGTATATGACAAACCCACAGCTAACATCCTAGTTAATAGTGAAAGACTGACAGCTTTCCCTCTAAGATCAGGAACAAGACAAGGATGCCCACTGTCACCACTGTTATTCAACATCGTACTGGAAAGTCTTGCCAGAGCAATAAGGCAAGAAAAAGAAATAAAACACATCCAAATTAGAAATGAAGAAGTAAAACTTTCCCTATTTGTAGATGATATGATCCTATATACATAAAACCCCGAAAAAATCCACAAAAAAAGCTCCTAGAATAAATGAATTCAGCCAAGTTGCAGGGTACAGGCTAAACACCCAACAACCAGTAGTGTTTCTACACACAATAAATGAACAATCAGAAGAAGAAATCAAGAAAAAAATTCCATTCACAATAACAACTAAAAGAATCAAATATCTAAGAATAAATCTAAACAAGGATGTAAAGGATATGCATACAGAAAACTAAAAAACATTGCAAAAATAAGTTTGAGAAGACCTAAATAAATGTAAGGATAATCTATGTTCATGGATTGGAAGATTAAATATCATTAAGATGTCCATACTACCCAAAGCAATTTATAGATTCAATGCAATCTCATAAAAACTCCCAACAATCTTCTTTGCAGAAATGGAAAAGTCGATCAAATTTATATAGGAGGGTAAGGGGTGCCAAATAGCTAAAGCTATCTTGAAAAATAATAATGAAGTTGCAGGACTCACACTTTCTGATCTTAAAACTTATTACAAACCACAGTAACCAAAACAGCATGGTACTGGCAAAAGGACAGATATAGATCAAGGGAATGAAACTGAGAACTCAGAAATCAAACATCACATTTATGGACAACTAATTTTTGACAAAGTGGGTCAACTTGGAAAGAAAAGACTCTTCAAGAAATGGTGCTGGGAAAACTGGATCTCTATTTACAAAAAGAAAAGAAAGATGCCTACCTCACACCATATACAAAAATAAACTCAAAATTGAAGACCTTAATGTTAAGAGCTAGAGCTACCACACTCCTCGAAGAAAATGTAGGGAAGGATCTTGAGGACCTGGTATTAGGCAATGGTTTCTCAGACTTTATACCCAAAATATAAGCAATATAAGGAAAAAGTAGATAAATAGGACCTCATTTAAATTAAAAACTTTTGGTCATCAAACGACTTTATTATGAAAGTAATAAAACAACCTACACAATGGGAGAAAAAATTTGGACACCACATATCCAATAAAGGACTAATATCCAGAATATATAAAGAAATCCTTCAACCTAACAACAAAAAGATAACCCAATTAATAAATGGACAAAAGAATTGAACAGACAACTCTCCAAAGAAGATATACAAATGGCCAGAAAGCACATGAAAAGATGCCCAATATGATTAGCTATCAGGGAAATGTAAATGTGGGGACCCAGGGCCCTCCCCAAGACCTCAGCACATAGCCGCCTGCATAACCTAGATAAAGTTAAAGGTTAACAACCCTTCCCTGGGGGGAGAGAATGTATATATGGTATTATAAATTATAATCTTCCCAAAGCAGTAAATATTCTTGGTAAATGTCCTTCCTATAAGCATAGTGAAAACATCACCAGACCCCATATGCACACTTCACATGACCCTAACAGAAAGTCTATTCTCATACCCTATGGAATGTCCTTGCTCTAAAAACCCTTTTATCACCCCTCATTTCCCTGTCTCTCTGCAGAGCACTATCTTCATTCTCTGAACCGCCGTCATCAGAGAGCCTCTCCTGTCCGTTAAGTCCCAATAAAGTTTATTCCTGACTAAATGCCAGGTGTGCTCTTTGGTCCCGTAGCCGCACCAACTCGTGACCTTCAGGAGTTGGGCTGTAACAATTGGCAAGCCACAGTCAAGAGACTGAAGGACCACCAGGAGTGGCTGGCATGAGCTCCAGGAAAGGAGAATCCATTGGAGAAATCCCAAATTGGCCTATAACATTCCAGCAGGGAGGGGTGGCTGCCCTTCTGGACGAGTGGGGAGTGCCGAGATAATATGGGGATGCCCTAAAAATTCCAGCAGGTATATTGGCTATACTATAGCAGGTAGTAGAGCAGCTGCACTTAAATAAGGAAAAGGGAGACCACTAAATGGTGGCAGCTATAGCCTGGCCTGTTAGGAGCCTTGCAGGTGGCTATGCAGGCAGAACATGTGACAAATGCCTCTGTGCACTGTTTAGAAGGGAAGTTAAAAAGGGATATGCGGAGACAACCAGTGAGATGGCAGCAGAGTAAAGAGATCCGAGAATCAGCTCCTGCTACAGGGCAGTTGGTGATCACCCAGAGCTATCTAGAGCACTTGTCTGAGGGCTCCAGGAGACCAGAAGTGCACCCTGCAACATCTTTGAAAGAATGGAAGGAGGAGACTGCCCATCTGCAGAGAAGATTCCAAAGTAGAGCACTCCACGCCGAGGAGGACGGTTCCCATCCTCCACTGGAGGCACAAGCCACCTCAGAACCTGTTCCATGGCTGGAGTTGGAAGCTCCACTTCCCAAAACAGGGGAGGAAGAGACAGTTGGGCACCAACTTCAGCTACTGATTAGTAAATTCAGCAGGCTAAAGTATAATCCTAAGAACAGCTAAAGTTTGAGCCTGTCTAAGTCAGAAGGAGGCTTGTGGCCAACATCTTAACTCCGTGCCTGACATGAGGGGAAGCGGGGCTGACTGAAAATCACAGTGACAGTAAAGACTGGTTTCTTTTACCCAGATTGGCTTGCAGCCCTAGCCTAGGCTTCAGCCCCACATCTAGCAGGGAGGAAACTAACGGGCCTTGTACCAGCCTATCCAGGTTAACTGCAGGTACATTTAGCTGGCAGAGAATAAATAATTGGAAATCTACTGGGGAAACTGCGGTCAACCTGGACGTGTACTGCTTAAATTGCTGCCCACACCTGCAGCTCCATCCCTGCCCCAGGCAGGGAGCAAGGGGCGTGAAGCTTCATCAGTCTCTCTGGGCAACTACAGTCTAGGCCTGCATGAGTTGGATTATTCCACACAGCTGTGGCTCTGTACCTACATCTGGCAAAGGAGAAAGTTGGGAGAAGCTTCATTGGTCCTTGGGGCAGTGAAGGTAGCTTGAGCCCCCACAGCTTATAGCACCAACTACATCCTTGGCTCCTACTACACAACCAGCAAGGGAGAAGGGCAGGAAGCCCTAAACTAAAGAGAAAAACTGCACCCAGAATAAATACTATAGTAAGCTAGATGCCAAGATACCAACAAAAAATTCCAATCCACACCAAGAAACAGGAAGATATGGCCCACTTAAAGGAACAAGATAAGCCGCCAGATGACATAAAGGAGTTGAGACAACTAATCATAGATGTCCAAACAAATCTCCTTAATAAATTCAATGAGATGGCTGAAGAAATTAAGGATATTAAAAAGACATTGGATGAGCACAAAGAAGAATTTGAAAGTATACACAGAAAAATAGCAGATCTTATGGAAATGAAAGGTGCAATAAATGAAATTAAAAATACCCTGGAATCATATGGTAGCAGATTTGAGGAGGCAGAAGAAATGATTAGTGGACTTGAAGAAATGGCCTTTGAAAGTGAACATACAAAAGAACAGATGAAGAAAAGATTGGAAAAACTTGAACAAGGTCTCAGGGAACTAAAGGACAGCAAGAGACATGCAAACATACATGTCATGGGTGTCCCAGAAGGAGAAGAGAAGGGAAAAGGAGCAGAAGGAATATTTGAAGAAATAATAGTAGAAAATTTCCCAACCCAATTGAAGGACATGGATATCCATGTCTAAGAAGCATAATGTACTCCCATCCGAAAAAATCCTAAAAGACCAACTCCAAGACACATACTCATCAGAATGTCAAATGCCAAAGACAAAGAGAGAATTCTGAGAGCAGCAAGAGAAAAGCAATGCATAATGTATAAGAGATACCCAATAAGATTAAGTGCTGATTTCTCACCAGAAACCATGGAGGGAAGAAGACAGTGTTATGATATATTTAAGATACTACAAGACAAAAACTTCCAGCCAAGAATCTTATATCTGGCAAGACTGTCTTTCAAAAATGAGGGCGAGTTTAGAATATTCACAGATAAACAGAAATTGAGAGAGTTTGTAAACAAGAGACCTGCTTTTCAGGAAATACTAAAGAGTGTGCTACAGCCTGAAAAATAAAGACAGGAGAGAGAGGCCTGGAAGAGAATCTAGAAATGAAGATTATATCAATAAAAGTAACTAAAAGCATCAAAGAGTGGTGAAAACAAAATATGACAGGTAAAACCCAAATATTCAGGCATAAACTTAACCAACAATTTAAAGTACTTGTATTCAGAAAACTACAACTCATTGTTAAAAGAAATTTTAAAAAGATCTAAATAATTGGAAGAATATTCCATGCTCATGGATTGAAAGACTAAGTATCATTAAAATGTCAATTCTACTCAAATTGATATACAGATTCAATGCAATCCCGATAAAAATTCCACCAGCATTTTTTAAATAAATAGAAAACACGATTATCAAACTTTTGTAAGGGTAAGGGGTCTGAATAGCCAGAAACATCTTAAAAAGGAAAAGTGAAGTTGGAAGACTCTCATTTCCACTTTAAGTCATATTACCTAGCTACTGTGATAAAAACAGCATGGTACTGTCATGGTTATCTCAGTTAAAAGTGATATTTTCTACCTGATTCATAATAATTATTGTCTATAAAGCTCATTTGACTATTAAAAAAAAAAAGGATATGCGCTTAGAGCAGGCAGAGATGAAAGATTCCTTAATATCGACATGCATCAAGTTGATGATCAGTTATATTGCAAAACTGTGTAAAGTGGAAAAGTTTAATGGGATGCTATTTTGGCAATGTTTTAAGTTTTATTCACATTTGATCAGAACTTTTTATTAGAGTGTTAAAAAGAACTTTCAGTTTTCAATCAATAGCTTACTCCTGAAATTCAAGTCTGATTGTATTCCTGAAGAGTAATCCAGAAAATATGTGTTAAATATCTGTCTAAACTGCTAAATTAGTGCTTAACTGCATTTATACTGCTCAAGTGTTCCTAAATGGTTGCTGGTTACTAATAAAATGTTTCCAAGAACGACATTGCATATTACAGGCAATACTGAGTCCAGAGGAGATCTTAAAAGCAGTAAAAATCAGAGATGTGAAATGATGGAGAGCTTGGAGACAGCCATACCAAAGGAGTGAGAATTATGTCAAAACAGTGAGTTTTATGTTTCTGTTGGTGTGTCTTAATTCCTTTTGTTTTTGTCTGTTTGTTCAGTGTATATTTTCATACCTCCAGATGGTAATATTAAATTAACAAATGAAAAGTCTTAAAAGAGCTCAATTCAAATTGCTAAAAATTAAATGGGTACTTATATAGGTAAATGAGTACTCCTGAAGCCCAAACTGGAGAAGCCAAACAGGATAAAATATCACATAAAATCTGAATAAAGAAACTATTTAAAGGAAAGAAACTAAAAGGTTTACCCTGAATTCTCCCGTAATCTTTCTATAGCCTATTGTAACCCCAGGGTCTTCTAACCTTAACTGAATTCCAGTGACTCATTAAAACCAGTTGAGGAAACCAGGGACGGGCTGGGTGTGGAAATATAGGGGAGATGTGAGTTTAGCCTGGAATTCTGTCTAGTAGGCCTGGAAATTAAAATAACAGGGACAGAGGGAATACTACAGAATAAACCTTGTTTTGTATAGTCTGTCCTGTAATTCCCCAATTAAATTTTAACAGCTTTTGAGATGACAGTAATAATCCGATGGTCAAATTTTAGTAAGTAAAGAAAAAGTCCTTGAAAGCTATGGAAAGATTTTCTAAATTATGATTAAATAAATTAAATAATTATAATATATACTCCAGAACCTGGCAGTCAAGTATGCTTTTTAGGTTATTCACAATTTTAGAATTTTATTAAAGAAAAAAGGTTTTAGCCTCCTGTGGCGGAAGGAAGGAAAAAAAACATTCCTATCATAAACTTTAATGGTTTCTATTTTACTTAGCTTGGGTGTAATCTCCCTAAGTTTATAGGATATTAATAAAATAAATTAGCATTATATTAAGTCTTTAAGATAATGAAAATTGCAGGTTTTGGCTAATGAAATTATTACAAATTTCTTTTTAAAAAATTGTTTTTGCCTAAATTGAAATGAATAGTTTTGTTTTTTTTCCCTCACAGAACAGAATGAGGGATTTGAGACATATATGTATATAGAAAGAGGTAAAAGGTTTGTGGAAGTGAATTCATAGTCAATGCTGACTAAAATTTGATAAGTTTGTTTAAGGGAATGTATTTTGTCCCAAGACAAGATGGCTGGTTTTCATAAAATCAGGGTGGAAATACGTAAGACAAGGATTGAATGAATATAGAAAGTTGTAGAAGGTATTGCAGAAGGTAGCATTAAGTAAAGGAATGTGTTTTGTAAAGGTGAAATTTGTCTTGAGATGAAAGTAACTATAATCTATGTGTTTATGGATAGCTATAGGAAGTTTGCAAAAGCATTTTCTAAACTGAAATACTTAAATGGCTAATTCCAGGAAGGCATTATTAAAAAGAAATCTGAATTAATATTGATAACAAAAAGTAAGCTACGGTTAATTATAAGAAGTTTGTAAAAGCATTGTCTAAACTGAAGTATTTAAACGGCTAGTTCCAGGAAGCCATTATTAAATAGAAACCTCAACTGATACTGATAACAAAAAGTAACTTCATTACAGGGAAACCTATCAGAGGCCAACTCAATGTGAATATTAAAGTGGTGGTAGAGGGAAGATAATCTTGATTCCATTGGAAATATTAGGTTTTCATAAAATAAGGGAGAAAGTAGTTTTTCCTATTCTGCTAAAGTAAAATACCTGGTCATTAATGTAATCATGGTAGAGGAGTAGAAGTAAAAAGTCCTAAAAAAAAAGCTAAGTTCATTTAATATGTTATAAACTGCATTGGAAGTATTTAGAAAGTGTATAAAAATTAAGAGATAGACTTCTATTGTAAAACTCTCTTGTGCATTCAAACCAGGCCTCCAGTTCATTTGCTTGTTTGTTTGGTGGTGCCCTTCAATTCGAGTTATTGGCTAGGTTGGTCACTATGACCCCTAAATAAAAGGATCTACCACATCACTAGACATGGCTCCTGAAGTGGATGGAAAGTACGTTGCAGTTTCAACTCCTGCAGCAGCCGTTGATGGCTTGATATGGCCAGATTTACTTTGCCTTCAAATGTATTTTAAGTCCCAATAAAGCTTATGCCTGACTAAATGCCATGTGTATTCTTTGGTCCCACAGCACGACCGCACTAACGCATGCCCTTCTGGAGTTGGGTTGTAACAACAAATCAAAACCACAATTAGATACTATTTCACATCCATGAGAAAGGATGCTATTATAAAAATGGAAAATAATTGTTGGAGAGGATGCAGGGAAATAGGAACACGTTCATTGTTGATGGAAATGTAAAATGGTACATCCGCTGTGAAAGACAGTTTGGCTGTTTCTCAGAAAGCTAAGTATAGAGCTACCATATGACTAGGTTTATATCTAAAAGAACTGAAAGCAGGAGCTTGAACAGATATTTGCACACCAATGTTCACAGCTGCATTATCCATAATTGCCAAAAGATGGAAGCAACTCAGGTGCCCATCAACTAATGAATGGATAAATAAAATGTTTATACACACACATACACACACACACAATAGAACATTATCCATCCATAAAAAGGAATGAAGTCCTGATATTTATGACAAAATGGGTGAACCCTGAAGCCATCATGTTAACTGAAATAAGCCAGAAATAAAAGGACAAATATTGTATGATCTCACTGATTTGAAACAATTAAATATGAAAACACATGGAGTCAGAATCTAGAATATAGGTTCCCAGGTGGGGAGAGAATGGGAAGTCACAGCTTAAATGTACAGGGTTCCTATTTGGTAAGGGATGGTGGTCACAGTAGCATTACATTGCAAATTCAATTGAAATATATATGATTAAAAGGGAAGTCTTAGACTGTATATAAGTAACAGAAAAATTTTTTTTAAATCCACGGAGTTACTCTACACAGTGAACCCTAAGTTAAACTATGGACTTTTCTTTAATAGTATAATTATAAAAATGTGTTATCATCAATTATAAAAAATTTTCCACACCAATGCAAGGTGTTAGTGGTTGGATAATATATGTGAATCCTGTATTTTATGCATGATTGTTTTGTAAACCTATAACTTCTCTACTAAAGAAATAAAAACAATGAAAAATAAAAATCACACTAAAAAAAACAGGCAGGAGTAGATGTAGATCAAGTGGTTGAGTGCCTGCTTCCCACGTACAAGGTACAGGGTTCGATCCCTGGTACCTCCTAAAAACAAACAAACAAACAAACCAAAAAAAACCCAACTCTTATTGGGGAGCAGATGTAGCTGAGTGGTTGAATGTCTACTTCTCATGTAAAAGGTCTTGAGTTCAATCCCCAGTACGTCCTAAAAAAAAAATGTTTAGCAAAGCTAATCTATGGTGATACAGCTCAGAATAGTGGCTATGTTTGCGGGAAGATTATATTGACTGGAAAAGGGGCATGAGTGAACCTTCTTGGGTTCTTTGTCTTTTTGGGTGATTATAAGGCTGTATACATTTGTAAAAGATACAATGATCTGTACAGTTATGACTTGTGTACTTTATTGACTATAAGTCATAATGTAAGAAAAAGGAAATAAAGTTAAAAGATATTCAATCAATCAAAAAAAGCAAGAAAGGTTAAAAAAAAAACATAGGAAAGGTGAGACAAATAGTAACAAAGTAATAAAATGGTAGATTAAAATCCAACTATAGCAATAATCTCATTAAATGGTCTAAATTTTCCAAAATAAAGAAAAAATTTTCAGAACAGATTTTAAAACTACAATTATTACAACTATACAGTACTTATAATAGAGATACTTTCAAAAGAGTATTCAAAGTAAAAGGGTGAAAAATATATATACCATGTGAGAGCTTTCAAGACACTCAGGTCTATGGTCAGGCAGATAGCTCCAGAGTTTGGTGCCTTGCCAATGGGCCCTACTTTGGAGTTTGTGCTCCTGAGAGTGACAGAGTTGAACTCAATTATGTCTTCCCTACACATTGCTCATCTGTCCCTTCTATTTAAACCTATACTTGGTGCAGGAGCTTGTAGGTGTACGTCCAAGAGACTCAAGTCTTTGGGCTGTCCATGTGTCAGCTGGGCCCGGAACCTCAGCGGAGTTGCAACACCTACTCTACAGCTCATTGGACTCACCCAGGACAACCAACAAGATGATGATGATAGACAGCAGCCATCCCAAGGAACAGAGAGTCTGCAACTGCAAACAAGTTAGTCCCATCCATCTTCCCCATGGGATATAGGCCCCCTCTCAGTTAGAAGTGGAGTGGACATCACCATCCCAGAATCCTCAGGATTGGGGAAAGAACTATGGACTAGAGTGGACTTACTGGTATTCTACTACAGACATACTGTGATTCTAGCAATGGAAGAAATTACAACATTGATGTGGAGCCAGTGGCCACTGGAGGCTCTGGGGGCAAGGAGAGGGAAAAACAGTTGTAATACGGGGGCTTTTTTGGCACTTAGGAATCATCCTGAATGACATTGCAACGGTTGATACAGGCCATTTTATATCATCACATAACATGCAGAACTGTGTAGGAGAGAGGTGTAGACTACAACGTGAACTGTAATCCATGCTTAATGGCAAAGCCCCAGGATGCGTTTATCAATTGCAATGACTGTGCCACACTAATGAAGGATGTTTATGTGGGAGGGTGTGGGAGGTGTGGGGAGTGGGGCATATGGGAATCCCTATATTTTTTGTGTAACATTTATGTAATCTAAGTATCTTTAAAAAAAATTTTTTTTAATTAAAATATATATATATATATATATATACACCATATGAACACTAACCTAAAGAAGAGTAGAATTTATGCAAATAAACATTACTAGAGATATATTTCATAATGATAAAAAGTTCAATTCATTAGGAGCTATAATTCGAAATTGGTTTGTACCTAATGGCATAGTCTGAAAATACATAAAGAAAAACAATGACAGAAGGATAAGAGAAAATAGACAAATTCATAACCATAAAGGCCAATTTTTATTTTTAACCTATCTCTCTCAATAAATAAGAAAAGTAATTCCCCCAAAAAATCAACCATCAAAATTATGGGAGTGGATGTGGCTCGAGCAGTTGAGCACCCACCTCCCACATGGGAGATCCCAGGTTCAGTTCCCGGTGCCTCCTAAAGCAGACAAACAAACAACAAGCAGACATCGAGCAAAAATAATGAGCAGACATCAAGCAAAAAAAGCAATGAGCAGACAATGAACAAAAAGAATGAGCAAACAACGAGCAAAAACAACAAGACAACAAACAAGCAAAAACAAGGAAGACAGTGAGCAAAAACAAATGAGCAGGGAGCTGATGTGGTTCAAGCAGTTGAGAGCCCGCCTCCCATAAGGGAGGTCCCGGGTTCAGTTCCCATGCCTCCTAAAGAAAAAACAAACAGACAACAAGTAGATAATGAAAAAAAAGAAAAGGCAAAAACGAGAAAACTGAGTGCAAACAACGAGCAAACAGACGAGGGAGCTGTCTCGGGGGTGGGGTGGGAATACAGAAGTTTTCAAAAATACAATTAATCAACTTGATCTGGCATAAGAAACACTATATCCAACTTATGCAGAATATGTCTCGTGCAAGTGCACATAGGACTGATACAAAAACTGACAATATGCTGGGCTATAAATCAAATTTTAAAAATTTCAAAAGGCTGAAATCATAAGACTATGTTCTTTGATCACATTGGAAGTAATGCAGGAATTTATTTTAAAAATCATATCTATAAACTCTCCCTATAGTTAAAAATCAAAATTTATAAATAATCCATGGGACAAAGAAGAAATCACAACAAAAATATTTAAAACTGAATAATAATGAAAATACAACAGATCAAAACCTGTGGAATGCTGCTAAAGCCAGGCTTAGAGGAAAATGTATATACTTAAATGCATCATTAGAAAATGACCTATGCATCTATCTCAAGAATTGGCAGGTGAGGGGCAGCCAAAGGGAAAAACAACAAGAAAAGAAGAAAGAAAAGAGCAAAAATTTAGGAAACAGAAAATAGATAATAGATAGTATCAACAAAGTCAAAAGTTGGCTCTTTGAAAAGATTTTTTAAAAATTGATAAAGGCCCTGCTAAAAAAGGAAAGAAGGCACAAATAATAAACTTCAGCATTAAAAAAGGGGAGATCACTACAGATCCACAGACCTTAAAAAGATAATATGAGATTATAAATAAATTTATGGAAATAAACTTGAAAATAATAAAATGAAGGCATCTAAAAAAAGGCACAATGTTAGGCTCTCAAGTTGAGTGTGTGAGTTTGTGTGTGTGTGTATCCAGCCCCAATGTCAAGAGTACTGAGGAAGAGTAACTCTGTTAAGCCAAAACAAAAACAAAAACAAAAACAAAAACACCTAACATATATACCTGTATAATAAAATTTAAAAGGAGATAAATATGTTCAAATAATTGAAAATTTTTCATCTTAATAGCTATTATTTTTTGCTTTTACTATTTTGATGTTATTTTATTGTTGTTAGTTTTATTATGAATATTAATCACATAAATAAAGTATCCCTAAATGAAAGACAGAAAATTGTTATAGAGAATTTTAGCTTTCCCATACATTATGTATGTTGCTTTTTCCATTTGTACTCTAATACTATGGACAATACTAGGAAAGCTACTTACTTCTCAAAGCCTCTACAGTTTCTCCTTTCTTTCTGTATGTCTTCTGAATTCCACTGATTCTGAAAGACACAGTTTCTACTTTAAGTATTTAAAGCAATTTAAAATTGCATGTTTATATATAATATTTGTATCAAAGCTGTCATATTTAATAGTAATAATAAATTTTCTTCCTACTAAAACAATAAACCAAAGACAGTCAACAATAATTTTGATAGTTAATTTCATGTGTCAACTTGGTTAGGTTATGGTGTTCAGTTGTTTGGTCAAGCAAGCACTGGCCTCATTGTGATTGTAAGGGTATTTTATAGATGGAATATAATCATTGGTCAGTTAATTACATCTACGGCTGATTATATCTACAATTAACAAAGTCAACAGCCTTCAGCAATGAGAAGCCTCCTCATCCAATCAGCTGGAAGCCTTAAAGGGGGAACTGAGCATTTCCGTGGTCAGAAAAAAGAATTTCTATCTCTGTTATCAGCCAGCCTGCTTCTCCTGAAAAACTCAACATCACCTTTATCAGAGTTTCCAACTTGTGGCCAGTCCTACAGAATCCAGACTTGCCAATCCCCATGGCTGCATGAGCCAATTCCTTCAATAAATCTCTTAATATCCTGTCGTATCTGTTTCTCTGGAAATCCCTAACACAATAATTATATAATTATTTTAAAGAAGTTGTAAGAGAAAAATATTCCTCTCCTCTTTTAATTGACATTTACTCATTTTTCATGCCAAACAAACTTCTAATAGGAAAGTGAAGCATATGTTTCTACCAGTCTGTGGATTTTTCATCTTTGATGCTTTTTCCATTGTAATTACATACTTCCTGCATCAGTTAAGAGGGATACAAATTAAATGCAATTTAAATGAATTACTGCACTTATAAATTTTAAACGCAATTTCATGTCAGCACATGTTCCAAATTGTCTATAAACATGAGGCAAATCCCTCATTCCAGTTTAATTTTATTTTACATATTTTTTAAAGAAATAATTCTTTAAAGAACTGAAAGCAGGGATTCAAACAGATAACGTGTGCACCAATGTTCACAGCAGCATTATTAACAGAGGCCAAAAGGTGGAAACAACCCAAATGTTCATCAACAGATGAACAGATTAAAAAATGTGGCATATACATACAATGGAATATTATTCAACCATAAAAATGGATGAAGTTCTTATATACACTACAATATGGATGAACCTTGAAACACTCATACTAAGTGAAATAAGTCAGACACAAATACTTTATGATTCCACTTAAATGAAATATCTTGAATAAGAAAATTCATAGATGTAGAAAAATACATTAAAGGGTACTGGGGTGTGGGAGGAGGGAAAATGGATAGTTTTACTTAGTGGGTATAGAGTTTCTGTTTTAGGTGGTGAAAAAGTTTTGGTAATGGATGGTGTTGATGGCAGCACAACATTATAAATATAATTAATGTCACTGATTTGTATACTTAAATATGGTTAAAATGGTACATTGTATATTATACATGTTACCACAATAAAAAATATATATTTTTTAAATCTGCCTTAGTTATATAACACTGAATCAGGGTATCATTGGAACATACTGAGCCTAGAGAAGTAAAGTGATTTTTATTTTTAAAATATTAAACTGAGATTCTGATTATTTTAAAATGCCTTAATGGTCTATGAAATTAAGAGGACAATTAAATATGTTGTATAAAGACAATGCAAGCATGAATAAAATTATATTATTAGTATATATTCTCTTTCAACCTCCATAACATTCAGGAAGCTTTAAACAGCTTAATTGTATAAACACTGGAACATAAAATTTCAAACCTACCAGCAACCTTATTTTAAATGGTTGCAAAGAAAATGGGAACTTTTAAAAAAGCAACCTTTATGAAATGGAGCTTTCTGTTATTTATATGAGAAAATTTAAGCACACATGCAAAAAAAAAAAATGATAGTTTTATTATTTGTATAACTTATAGTATAAAATCAATTTTACTTTTTATCCATTTGGTATAGCATTACCAATGAACTCCTTGTACTTTCTTGTCTGTACTCAATTAACTGTACTTTTTCAGTAATTTTGTTTTTAAGATTGTTACTTGTTTGTAATAGATTATTCATAAGTGCAAGAAAGTCTCAATTGATACTGATTTTACAAATGACTTTATTTGTAAAGTTATTGATACTTACTGGAGGCAGTACAGTTAATATTTCACAGTCATATGGTAAAAGCAATTGATTAATTTTCATGTATGTCCAGATAAAATATTTCATTAAAGAAAAGGAAAAAAAAATAATGAAGTACCACCCAAATCTCCTAAGATGATATTTACATACATTGTTTAAAGATAAGATTTAAATGTGGCAGGCCCCATCAGCAGTTTTTATAGCTAAATTGCCAAGATTCAATCATACCTTATGGCTTCTTTTCCTAGAAATTCTGGAGAAACAGGCTCAATAATTTCACTAAAACTAATATTCCCATTAACATTTCCCTCTGATAATTCCTTATAATTCCTTTTACTCTTTGACCAATATGATGGCTTCAGAAAATATAAAGATGACCTCCTTAAGCCAAATTCACCTGAAAATTAAAAAAAAAAAAAAAAAAAAAAAAAAAAAGATTTAACAAATTATCACTTCTGCAAACTAGTTTTTAAATCAAAGATAAAGGCAGTATTTGAACATGACAACTTAGATACAAAGATTAGATATGGATAAAGTTAAAAAATCAATATCATGTAAAAATCAAAGTTTTATTGACAATTCTTGTCCATAGTTTCAGAGATGCTGAGAGTTCACAGTAATGTAAAAACTAATAAACATTCTCTGTCCTAAATGAGCTTATATCTTACAAGCAATAAGTATATACCAAATGGCTAGAAAACAATGCAGAACATTAGGCATGTCATGCATAGTGCTAATAGAGTTCGATAAAGGAACCGTTTATATCTGGCTAGAGGATATATCCTGAAGGCTTCAATGGGTACCATCTTAGGTAGTCTTTGAAAACAGGTAGTATTTAGAAAAGTATTTAGGTATGTTCATGGACAAGACTTTGCAGAATTAGGAAAACAACACGGCAACAGAGCATAATTCAGGAGTCTTAAATATGGGAGACAGTGATGGTTGCCCAAAAAGCACGTATCTGTTTTCCTCTCTTTGCCCCCAAAAAACTTACAGCCTCCATTTTGTCAAATACCCATTCCTCTTCCAATGGCCACATGTTTCAAAGGGATTCATTCCCAACTACAAAGAAGATTCTAATTGTTCTAAAGCCAATCAATACTTGGATTTCTCTGGTGACTGTTCTTCCTTCAGCTGTAAGCAGGTAACAAATCAAGCTTAAAGCAAAGGGCTTAGTTGAGGGACAAGTTCACCATCCCTCTTCCACTGGACATGAACACAGAAACATAACACCCCAGTTGCTGCTTGAAACCATGAGGAGAGCAAACCTGCCAGACTCTAACACAAGGTGGCAAAACACAGAAAAAGTGTCCCAGGTGGCATAATTGAGCTAAGTCAACTAACCATGAGCCTACCTTATCTCTGACTCTCCTTTTCAGAGTGACAATTAATTCCTTCCTGTTTAAGCCAATTAGGAAGGTTTATGAGTAGCTGAAAACAATCAAACTGATATACTTGGGATATGTTTAAATATGAAAACAGAACTGTATGGATGAATAAAAGGTACAGTAAAGAGGGAGAAGGTGAGAATGAGTGATTAAATATATAAAAGTACTATGTTGGACGTTAATATATAAATATATAAAGAATTTCGACATAATTTATAGGATATGCTTAGCAAAGTATTTGAGCAGGTTTATTAAGTTAATTAAAATGAGTGGTAAAGTGCTTTCACAGACTGGAGGTAGGAAAACTAGGTAAGAGATACTACAATGGCCTAGGCCCAGAACTGCCCAACAAAACTTTCTGTGATGATGGAAATGTTCTACATCTGTCCTGTCCAATATGGTAGCTAACCTCCAACTGTAGTTACCAAGTACTTGAAATATGGTTCATATTGACTGGAAAGAACTGATAATTTATTTAATTTTAAATAATTTAAATTTTAAAAGTCACATGTGGATAGTAATTACTATACAAGACTGCACAGGTCAGGAAAGTAGACAACCATAATAAGGAACTCAAGGGGTAAAAGAAAGAAAATGTTGGCTTTAATAATACTATCGATTCTATAGGAATTGGCTACATGACAGGAGATGAGGAGAATAGTAGGAATTTCAAGATTACTTCATAGTTTGGGGTACTTCATATCATTAGAGGGCAGAATAATGAAATACTTTAGTTAAAAATGACTAACATAGGAATAGACTGAATTAAGAAATTCAGATTGAGATTTAAGGCTTTCAAACAAACTGCTGGGAGCAGATTTGGCTCAAGTAATTTAGTACCTGCCTCCTACATGGGAGGTCCCAGGTTCAGTCCCAGTGCCTAATAAAGAAAACAAACAAACAACAAGCAAAAACAATGAGCAGACAATGAGCCAAACAAGGAGCAGGCAAGGAGAAAAAAAAAAACTGCTCTCTTTATACAATCTCCTTCTGTTCAGTAATGGTTAAGACAAAGTTCAAAAAAATTTACTTAGTATATTTTGAATGTAACTTAGGATATCCTGGCTAAAAAAAAAATAAAATTAAGTTGACCCTATATGGGGGGAAAAAGCGAAACATCTTTAAAGTAAAATCCAATAACCAACAGCATACCTGGAATGACTTGATCAAGATAGACAGCCAAGAGGACATAAAATATACTATTAAGTGTTAGCATAATCATAGTAATAATTAGAGGATATGGACCTTCAGTCAAATTAGAAAATAAAGCACCTTCATTAAAATCTTCTAAATGCATGACCTGAAAAACAGAAAAACCAACTTTATTATATAGTAATTATAAAAGACATGCAAATACTAACACTTCTTAAGAGTTACTCATTATATTCACAGTGACAATAACCAAACAGTGCCTTTTAACAGATGAGATAGTCTACAAATTAGGAATATGAATGTATAAGGAAAACAGCAAGGACTTTACTAAAATAGAGATTTTTCACAGCAATTCCTTTCAATCATGTTTTTAATGCTGTGCTTCTTAAACTAGGATACATCCACTGCTGAAGCATTTAATTCTAACACTAAGACTATTAAATGGAAATATATGTATGACGTTAATACTAACATATGCAAACCAAAGAGTTATTGTCTACATGGAAGTCAAACAATTTAAGTATCAGAGGATAAAACAGTGGGCAGCATTTTCCCAACACTATAAAGGGAGAAGGTACTTTGATTAATTAATGCAATTACTACTAAAGTATTCATAGTAAACACATATAATAGAGTATAAAGAGAAATGTAATAGGTTGGGATTTCAGTGGCTGTGTAAATTTTAATTATACAAATCTGGACTTCAGTCCCTTCATCTGTGAAATGAAGATGAATTAAATAACATTTAAAGTCTCTCCCAGTCACAACAAAAACATATGAATCTATAATTCTACATACTTAAGTAAAAGGGGGCCCAATGGACTCAAAATGTATACAATAGCTCTTAGGTCTCAAAGTAATTAAAATTTGTTTGACAATATTTATAAAGAATACCTTAAAATTTAGTCTCACAGGTCAGAATATTCTATCCAGCCAATATGAGTGATCTTATTTAGTAATTACATCTTTTCTTTGTACATTAGCCAAATTTATTCTCTAGCGTATAACACAGTTCCTTATAAGATTTTTTTTTCCTTTAGACCTAACTGCCCCTGCAAGGACTAAAACCAAATTCATAAATCCAAGTATTTTTTCAAATCAATGGTATATATATATTCATGATAGTATAAGATGATGCATGGAACTGGAGAAAAAGAAAATATGTAGCAAAAGCAAGATAAAGATGTTACCTACCTGTGCAATACCAATCAAAAAAGTACACTGACAGAAGGGAGTAAAAAGCCACACTAATGATTTTGGAAAACTCTCCATGAGCACTATCAAAAGGCCAACAAATCCAAAAGCCACAGTGACTAAAAATTCAACTATTCCCACATGTTTTGATTTTTTAAAAAGAGGTGTCAGCATTAAAGCAAAAAATACCTATAAAATATAAATATTATGGTTAATGCATTTTTCATGTACACTGGTATGAAAACAAAAATTTAATTTTGCTTATGAAAGAACAATCTACACTCATTGGTAAATATTCATTAAAAATTAATTTCTCAATGCTATAGTAAGTTTCACAGAAATAGTGATATATATAAGAAAAAATTGAAACCGGTAAGCATTAAAAACTAGAGTTTGCCTATATAATAGGAAAACATGGTCACCTCTACACTATAATATAACAATCAATCATATGCTTCTATTGTTAGATGAACACATAGATGAACAAAACAATAAATCAACAAGCTTTTAAATACAGAACCCTTCTTTTAAACAATGTATCACTAAGACAGAAAACCAGTTTAAAGCCAGACAATTAGATATAGAAGTATATGAATTATTTGTAAATTACCATTTTAAAGATCAGGGTATGATAATCACAATATTTAACAACTAGTACAGCAGCACATAAACCAATTAGAATGGAAGCTGGAACCACTTAAAATGAAGACTGATATATAAGCCAATATACCAGATGAATATCAACACTGTTGATGAGTTATATTTACAAAGCCATATCTTTAAACATCTTTATCCTGTAACATAAATTAACTCGAAAAGGTCAGGATTTCATGAAAACAAAGGGGAAAAAAGTCCAATACTAGGCAATCTCAATTATACAATTATATAAAGATATGTCAAATTGAAACACTTACAGATGACAATCCATACAGGAAAAAAAGTAGAAATATCACAATGCAGCTACTTTGAGGGAATAAAGAAGATGCTGTTGCAATGACTGCCATAAGAAGGGACATGAGAAAAATCAAACTTGTATACAGAAGAACCCAAGAAAGCCTAAAATGAGAATAAAATACATTTCTGGTCAATGTGCATAGGCTTTCAGATTAAAAAATCATTCAGCTTTATTTTAGTCATTTTATTTTTAAAATTAAGTCAATCTATTCATTTCTGTGGATGCCTGAGTAATGGAAATTAATATTCTTCATGAGTAATTAAAAATACAGTACAGTTAAGTTGTAGTTAAAATTATAACCAGATATAGAGATAAAATGGTAATCACCTTTCAAAGGGTCAAAGAAGGCTTTAAAAATGAATACCAATTCATTATTAATTTAAATCCAATACTCTTAAAAGTTCCATAATGTGCATTACTGATTTTCTTAAAGTACAAAAATGTTTAAGGAGTCAATGAAGCAATTTTCTTTAGGGCATATGCTACAATTAAACCTCTGAAAACTACTGCAAATAATAAGGCTCTCTAATAGACATTCTAATTAATATGTTTACACAACTTAAGACCAAGAAGATCAACAATGGATATACTATATTTACTCTTCTCAAATCAGAGCTCAATGGAATTGCTACAGTAGTTAGTTTCATTTTATTTTTTCAAGTTAGCAGATCATGGTTTAATATATTTATCATAAAATCAATCACTGAACTAGGGCTGAAAATTACCTAAGTTACCAAAATGAATCCATCAGTTTACAGAGGCAAAATTAAGGCACTGAGAGACCAATTTTCCTAAATGCGTTCAGTTACTATTTCTCCCCAAAATACTTTAATAACCCAATACCATCTTAAAAACCAATCACTCTTGAAATGATAGGAGAAAGAAACACCAAAGAAAATTATGTTCATAACAGCATTATTCACAATTGCCAAAAGGTGGAAGCAACCTAAGTGTCCATCAACTGATGAATGGATAAATAAAATGTGGTATATACATACAATGGAATATTTTTCAGCCTTAAAAAGGAATAAAATCTTGATACATGAGACAACACGGATGAACCTTGAAGACATCAAGTTGAATGAAATAAGCCAGACACAAAAAGACAAATATTGTGTGATCTCACTGTTTGGCAACAATTAAAACAAGAAAATTCATAGAGTCAGAATCTAGAATATAGGTTCCCAGGGGACAGGGTGGGGATACAGAATGGGAAGTTAAGGCTTAAAATATACAGCGTTCTTATTTGGAATGATGGAAATGTTTGGTAATGGATGGTGGTGTAGCATAACATTGCGAATGCAATTAACAGCATTGAAATATATATTTGAAAATGATTAAAAGGGGAAATGTTAGACTGTATATATGTTAATAGAATAAAAAAAATTTTTAATATAGAACTGCACTACACAGTGAACCCTAATACTTTAATTAACAGTATAATTAATAAAATGTGTTATTATCAATTGTAACAAATGTTCCACACCAATGCAAGGTGTTGGTAATGGGGTGGTATATGGTAATACTATATTTTGTACATGATTGTTCTGTAAACCCATGACTTCTCTAATAAAGGGAAACAAAACAGTGAAAGAAATACATGCCTCTATGAAATTATCTCTGTATAAAAATGCTGATACACTAAAGCTCACTTGTGAAAACGATGTTTTTCATTTGTTTCTCTAAAAATTATGTGTATATTCTTCATTAATTCACCCAAATAACTAAAACTTTCTAAGGGAGGAGGCTCCATATACTACATACACGGAATTCAATTATTTTAACTAATAATTAAACACCATGCATAACATATGCTATCATACTGTAGGAAGACTGTAACAGCAATTAATTGCTAACTTTCTTTTATACATATACAGACAACATATACAGAGAAATACATGGAGTATGCCCTACTGATTCAAACAAAATGTGAAAATTTAAACATGTATTGCCAACATGAGCTTTCCAAATTCCACTTCTCTTATGTAAAAACAAGCCAATTAATTTCAGAAGCTTGTTGATTAGTCTCAAATTCCAAGACAAAGACAATGATTGTAAAAAAAAAAAAAAAAAAAGTTAGGATCAACATCACATCAAGTCAGGTGTATAACAAAATAAGATTTGTATGATATTTAACACAACTGTTAATTACACTAAATAATAAACTTTTAATAACATACCAAAAGGCAGTGTCATGAAGTCCCATGATCTTTAAAAATTCCTTTAACCTTTTCTCTTTTTCTGCTACAATATGAATTGCCAAAAAATATCCAAAAGGTGAAAATGCTATGACTAGATATATTAAAATTACTCCTCGAGGAAAGGTATCTATTTCTACAACAGCAGTTTCTCCCATAATAACAGCTTTAGTTGACTCCAGCTCCTTCCAAAGAGAAACATTGGTCTTCAACTATAATAGAAAACATAAATGCATTCAATTTATTTAGTCCTAATAGTAGGCCCTAATAAAATGTGACAATTATACCACAAAATTTAGTTAATAACCTAGCATAAATAAAATCCTCAAAAAGCTACACACCTGAAATAAACTGATTGACCTCAATATCATGTTATAGAGTAGAATACTGCTTGTATTTCATCCTGTAAACTACCATAAAATTTAAAGTTTGAAGATGGGAATTGTACAAATCTTTATTAAATAATTTATCAAAGAAAATAAAATTGCACAACTCTCTTAGGCAAACAATTATATGCATATTAAAAAATATATAATTCTACAAAATTGAGGAATTAAGAAATGATTATTAGTGCCATGAAGAAATGACTTTGTTTTAAAAAAGTTCTTTCAAATAGTATGCTCTTCTATTATTTAAAAATATACACATCAGCATGTACAGATAGAGTAATAGAACTATTTTATGCCACTAGATACTTCTATCTAAAATTCAACTGAATGACAATAATAAGACCTGCTCTGCTTATTCATCGAGATGGTAGATAGCTAAGGTCTTTGGACAAAAAACAAGTAACTGCTACAACACCATTAGTGTGATAAATCCCATATTTCTTTGTTTTTATTTTTATTTTTATTTTTTCCTTTGTTTTTATATTAAACTTCTGTATTACTAAATTTGTGTAATATTACGTATCCATAGTTTACCTTGGTGTGAGAATTTATAGGACAAATCTACCTACATTATCTCATTAAGCTTTACAACTCTGTCAATTAAAGTATTATTATTGTTGTCATTTTATTATACAGCAGTTAAATAAATTTTCCAAATTCATTCAACTAGCAAGCAACAGAGATGGGATTCTTGTTCAGGTCTTGATTCCAGTTCTATTCATGCATAATCTTAACATATAGTTTAGTAGAGAAGGATTGCTTATATGTATAATCTAAATTATAATATTCCGTAGTACAGTAAATTTCAATTAGAAAAAGAAAATTTTTAAAAAGCAACAGATTTATATGAAACATGGAGGAATGGATTATCATTAATTTGAATAATTTGAACTCACAGGGAATTTCATCTTACTGCTATCTAGTCCAGACTATAAAATTAAGATTTTAAAAATAAATATCATGGCTATTTTTCTGCTAAAATGTATAAAGGTAGATCAAGTCTAAGCATGTCTTTGAAATTTAACTGGACCATTTGTACACAATCCTAATGGCAGAAAAGTATAGCATTAAAAGTACAGACTTGGGAAAGAAAAAGCCCGAGCACAAATTCCTGCCTTGCCACTAAATATTTAAATTTTTCAAGTCACTTAACCTCCCTGTTTCAGTTTCAGATATCAAATGGAGATAATAACAGCACCTATCTCGAATTAAGGAATAAATGGGCTGATATTTGTACAAAACTTAGAAACAGGATTTTGGCAAATAAGTGCTAAATGTTAAATAAAAAATAAATCTACTACTATGATTAAGGTAATAAGATATTGACATTTTTTAACTAAGTAATTTGTATTCAAGGGGAACTGTCTGAAAATATAACTCTTTAATAAATATTTCCTATGGTCAACACATATATAATAATACAGATATATAGAATGTTGAATCATATGCTTAGAAACCATCAAATAAAAGTGGGTTTCAAAAGAAGCTTAAATCATAAAACAATTTTTTTCCTCGTCTTTTATCTTAAAGGAGTTGTAATGTTATATGTTTTGTACATCTGACAGCAGGCAAGCCAAATCCTATTGTGAAGAATTAGGACATAATTATTAAAATATGGTTTGACTTTTATTTTCCTTACTTTGCCATATTTACCTGAATAATGGCAGCATTTATGGATGCTTGTAAAGCTGTGAAACCTGAAGACCAGTACTGAGCAGCCTCACATGACTTTGAACAGCCAGCTATGAGGAGAAAAATATGATATAAGATTTTGCACAACATGCACATACTTTCTTTTAAACATAATATGGAGGGTTACCAAAGTAATATAATTTATCAATCTCAATAAGACCAAGGAAAATAAGCTATTGCCTTTCTATGGTAAACAATTTCTACAACATTCCTGGTTGTTTATTTGAGATTTTGAAATAAAAAGTTTAGAGGTGCCAATATACAGAAAGGCATTGGTAAATGAATAAAAATGGAAAGAAAGATATTAGTTATAAACAGTTATTTACTATAAGTAATTTAAAATAATTCAATTTTCTATTTAAGGGTATTTCATACTACAGTGATTTATCAGCTTCAAAGCACTTCCAGATGCAAGGACAAGTCTAGCTTAAGAAAATAGAAAAAAAAAATTTCTTAAGAGCTTTTCGGAATCAAGTCACAAATTCAGTATGTAGCATGACGACTTTAACATTGTTCAATAAATGTTCATGTTTGATGATGATCTCTCTTTATAGGTGTAAGCACTGAAGGCTCTTTTCCATGTTTCAAACACAAAACTAATGAAATTCAATAATGGAATATCTCCAGATTTTAAAGATATATCTATGATAAAATCTGTACCATACCATATATAAAAACAATTACATGGAGAAAAAAATGTATATTTAGAAAGTCATATAAATCAAGGTACAATTTTGCTTTATGTTATTTTGTAATCAATATATATAAATACATTTAAAATTAAAAATGGTTGTTACATATTTTATAATATCTATATATGTGTAAGTAAACAGATATTTGTATATAAATATATTTTTGTGATACACTAGACAGCTTTTCTAATTGATCAAATAAGTATAGTTGAAAATGCCAATGTGAGACCCTATCATATTTTGCATATGAACTGAGAGCAGTAAAGGTATACATATAATTGATTTTCAGTGATTAATTAGGGCTGTTTACCTCTTGAATCCATATAAATAGAAGACACTGGAATCATGTCAGGAAAAAAACGGAGTTCATAGGACATGAAGTCTTTGAAAACCACACCTACAAAGTTTTTGGACTTAGAAAGACTGGATGCTACCAATTCCTTTTCATTTGTATATTCTTCAGTAATTATGGCTGTAAAAATATCATAATTATATAGTTAACTCACAAATTAAAATAGATTAATACACTAGACCAAATTTATAATTATTTTTGATGAATGTCATATTTTAAGTACATTTATTTTCTTCTCTAACTTCTTAACAAATAAAGCCCTTCTAAAAAAAAATAATGAAAATGAAAAAGTTGTACAATTTCACAGACTTTACTCAGCTGTCACTTATGTGACATGTGTCAGTATAATACACAAGTTATGAGCATGATAAAGTACATATAAAACAACACACAGATGGAAGTGGATGTGGTTCAAGCAAGAGGGCTCCTGCCTATCAAATGGGAGGTCACAGGTTCGGTTCCCGGTGCCTCCTAAAGAAGACGAGCAAGACAGTGAGCTGATGCGACAGGCTGGCGCAGTGAGTTGAGGCAACAAGTTGACACAGTGAGATGATGCAACCAAGAGACACAGAGAGGAAACACAATGAGAGACACAACAAAACAGGGAGCGGAGGTGGCTCAAGCAATTAGGTATCTCCCTCCCACATAGAAGGCCCTGGGTTCGGTTCCCACTGCCTCTTAAAAATAAGACAAGCAGATAGTGAGCTCAAACAATGAGGTGGGAGGAGAAATAAATAAAAATAAATCCTTTTTTTTAAAAAAAAAAAAGCAGAACCCATTATTTCATCAGAGATTGCCATTTCTCAAAAACATCAATGAACTGTACTAAACTTTAATAATAAATAGTTTCAACATTACCTCCACTATTCTCTCTTTAAAACCCACTGACCAGCAGACTTACTTTCAAATAGACATGTAAATTTAAACTAAGATTTCAGGCTGCAATGAAATTATAAAAATGGCAAGCAATGCACTTATCTATCTCAAAGAAAAATTATAGAAATAACTCCTTGATAAATGAATGGCTGTTTTATTTTTAATTATTTCTTCTTATAAGGAAAATTCCACAATCCTTTTCAGAAACTAAGTATGCATTTACAAGTAACCATGATGAACTCTCTGTATAAAAATTGCCATTTAAACCCAATATTTCTTGTTCCTTTCTTAGCAAATACATGGAGAAAATAATACTGTAATCATCACTCAACTCCCTTTCACACCAGATAATACTGGTTTTTTTTAATATTTTCTTGCAGTTTTGTTCACAAGCAACTAACCTTCACTACAGAAACTTTAGAACATGTGGTGAAATGGAAAGAACATAGGATTGCTACTTAACTTTGTCATTTATTAGCTGTGTGAACCCAGGTAAACCATTTAACCTCTCTGAACCTTACTGTCCTCATCCACAATACCTAGCTAATCACACTGGGCTGATGTAAAGATCAAATGTAGTTATAAACCTGAAAATGTTTTGTAAATTACAAAATACTATCTAAATATTAATTGGCATGATTTTCCAGACCTTTAAAGTGAATGTGGAACTCTAGGATTGACCTGAATAGAGTATTGGTTCAACGTCTAACTAGTCATGTTGAAATGTATGTGTGTATAGTCCATTTTCGGATAGTTCTGTTGTTAAAAAGACAGAACTACAAAAAAAATCTATATACTTTCCTACCATGTTGGCACCTAATACTCACTGATTTGGATTTCCTTGATGTATATCATTTCCTCCTACTCAGAATTACCAATGAATTACTTTCTCAACACTTCTGATCAGTTTTTTTAGGTTATACATTAAATTCTATAGCCATCCATTATACTTGTGCTTATCATGATATGACAAAATACATATTATGTGCCAGTAAACTATGTGTTTGATAAAAATATCAAATAGCAATAAGCCAAGCAAGAAACCAAAGGGGAAAAATTATCAGGTCCCCGATTGGATAATTAACATCTTCCATTCAGTGATGCACTATTTGATAATGTGATAATGTATAATAGAAGTTAATTGGAACTACAGCATATAACAGAAAACAATATGCTAATCTGTTATTTTCTAAAATTCAACATTTTTCCTTAAATACATAGTGTAGAAATTTCTGTAACTTTTCCAGTTCTTGCCTTAGATTCTCTCACATACATGTTAGGCTCACTAGTAACTCACTCTTTACACTGTTTTCTAGTCCAGTGCTTTGTAAGAAGTACAGACATTGAAAGACTTATTACTTAGTCACAATCATAGTCTCCAGAGTTAAGTACTTCTTCAGTTTATACCATATACTTCCATAAACTGGCATAGTAATCTGAAAAGAAGTAATCTTTATAACTTTTAGCATTTATTTATAGCTTATTATATAAGAGCCAGAATCAAAATGAAATATTCCAAAACATTTTATCCTGTAAAAGTGTACCTGAACTATTTTATATAAATGGTCTAAGATTTTAAAATAAAATATTTAAATATATAAAATATGCTTCCTATTACCAAGAAGATTTGATTGATGTTTTATATGAAACAAAAAGCAGCAGAATTAAATGATTTTAACATGTTTATAAAACTATACTTCAGTGAAGGGACATATTTCTTAAGTGTTAAGAATGTTACTCAGTAAAACAAGCAGATAAATATTGAAAAGGTTTCATATTATAGATAAAAAACATATATAAGTTCACAATACCATCAGGAAGGTGATCAGTAGATACTTTTTCCATGATGTTTCTTGTAATATTAGTCACTGGAGCATAACCAAGAATTAAGCCAGAGAGAATAGATTTGTCCATAGGGTTAAGTTCTATATCAGGCACTTCTTCATATTTCTTATTTGGATGCATCATGCTAATTAATATTAACCAAAATAAAAAAAATAGTGGGAAAAGGATTTCCTGTAATAAAGGAAAGAAGTAAAGTGATTACAAGATATAAAAATGGCAGCAAAAATCATGATTTCTATGCAAATAATATAACTAACACTAAGGGAAAAAAAGCATGAGGAATTTTGTTCTTCTTTCTTAAGTACAAAAAAACCTTAGTAAAAGCAATTCCATTCCAAAAGAAATACTGTATTGAGCATCTCTTCTAACCAAATGGGCATAATAGGTAATTCTTTCTTTATATTCAGTACTAATGAAATATTTTAGAAGTCAAGTTACATAAATTAAAGTGATACTAAAGCTTTTATTTAAATCTTAGATTACTGATATAAAATATAATAAATTTACTCATATATAATTTTATTTAAAGTTATTTACTTACAAGTCACCATGAAATGTCTTTCTTCAACTCTGAATCAGAACTCATACTTTACTTATACCTAAACTTTTCCTACTAAAACTATACTCAGTTAAATTCTATGGCATGCTTTATTAGGGATGAACTATTATTTCATTTTGTCTTTGCCTTCTTTTGCCTCTTTTATCTTTAAAAATTGTTATGCTTGTGGATACAAATATGTGATATAATTTTAGTAATCTTAGGCCATTCAATCCAGAGTCCATAAAATGGGAGGGTGGGGGAAAATAAAACTATGGAATAATGTTCCACAAAATTAACTGTGGAATGTTTTTCCATGAAACACTAACTTGGGAAATTCATGCCTAAATGTTTTGATTTTTGTTTTTTTTTTTTCAACCAAGTTCTGATGTCAGAAGTTAACTCGCTTCAAGAATCATTATTCAAATTTTTAACACTTAGAAAGCATTAGATAATTCAAGTATTTTTCTTGGGCTAATGCAATAAGATTTTACTTTACAAGTAAGTGAAAGGGAGCTAAGGGGGAAAAAAAGTATAGTGAAAATGTACCTAGCAAAATAAATCATTTCTTAAAGATAGAACATATGAAAGCAAACTATAAAAAGACAAGAGAATCACTTAACTTACCTGAACACTACTTTTTTTTGTCCTACATTTAATTAGATAATTCTTCAGTAGGAGTGTTCTGGTCTGTCTCCAAACTCCCACCTCCCTAATTGCAGTGGCCATGTTTTCTGGATCAATCTGTTAAAGAAAAAAAAATTACTGGAACCACATGGTAAAGCACATGCCATTTTTAAGGACAAAAACAGACAGAGGTTTCAGAATTCCAGTTAAGGTGAAGTTAAGAACACTCTAAGTTGTCTCTCCTACCTGTACAGAATGCATGGAACAGCAATTTGAGGACTCTGAAAATAAATAATAGGCTATATAGTTGGAAGAGCCCAGAATTCAAAATATGACCTAACCAGCAGTGAGTTTACCATTTTTTCTCCTCAATGTTCCCCAGACTGAACTCAGTGCACTATATGCTGGGGCTAACAGAGAGCTATAAAAGAAATCATTTAATTCTGGCTTGAGATCTCTTAATACTCAGGGAGAATGCAAAAATATGCCCCCCCGCCCCCGGTTTTGTCTTTTCTCCATTCTCTTGTGTTCCAGCCCCCAAGCAATCCCATGGTGACAGTGCCAAACTAGAGTAATGAAAGCTCGACTTAAGCAAAAACTCTGAGGCATGAAAGCCTTCCTTACCACTCACTGGAGATATGGTCTAAAAGGGTAGGGGCTAACTCCCATTGCTTTTCTTGTCTATTCATGCTCCTGCTGCTGCGCTGTGTATGTGTTAGATGCAGTTACAGAAGTGCATGGCACAGTGACAGAAACCCTAGCTTTCTGGTCAGAGGATGAAAAGAGGAGCCACAGGGAACAAGAAAGTAGCAAGGAGATCAAATAAAAAGAGAAGCATCAGAAAGCAAATCAACAAAATTGTTACTAATTTCTAAGCTATAACTTCTAAACTGGGCACACATGGACCTAATCCTACAAAGACTTGGGGAACTGAACTAATAGATATAGACCATTATTCAGATCCCAGACTGGGTGGCACACACAGGACAGATCCAAACCATACTGCAAAGGCTTTTGAAAATTAAACTGACATTAGAACCAGTCCAAACAAGGCAGATTGAAACTTGAGACCCGAATGTAACTAGCTGAAAGCCTGCTAAAAGAAAATATCCACATTCTCCAAAGGATTTAAACAAAACCCCAAATCTCATAACATAATATTCAAAATGTCCAGGATACAATGTAAAATTACTCAGCAAATGAACCATGTAGAAAATATTAACACTCAAAAGAAAAGCAAATCAACAGAGATCAATGGCGAGATGATACAGATTTTGGAATTATCTGACTAAAACTTTAAAGCAACTTTTTAAAAGGTACTCCAGTAAGCAACAGCAAGCACTCTTGACACCAATAAAAAATAGAAAAGCTCAACAAAGAAATAAGATATAAAGTAGAACCAAATGGAAATTTTAGAACAAAAAAAACATAACTGAAGTTTAAAAAAAAAAGTAGAATGGGCACAAAAGCAAAATGGAGACAATAGAAAAAGATTCTATTTCTATTTATCTTCTATTTGAAGATAAATCAGTAGAAATTATCCAAACTAAACAACAAAGAAAAAAATGATTTAAAAAATTAAGAGTCTTGAAGACCTGTGGGACAATAATAAAAAGTCTAGCATTCATGTTATTGAAGTCCCAGAAGGAGAAAGAGCGATAATGCTGAAAAACTATTTAAAGAATTAATAGTAGCACCCCATCAGTGGGCTTACCTTGGAATAAATGATAACCTATCTCCCCAAGGTATCAGAGTTCAACTCATTTATAATTTTCCTACACAAGGTTCGGTCCTTCTGCTCCTTTTACTTGAACCTGTAATTAGCACTATATCCATTAAATATATGTCCTACAGACTTTAATCTTTGGTTTGTTCATATGCCAGTTGAGCCCGGAATCTCAGCAGAGATGCAGCCAACACCTATTCTCCAGTTGACTGGATTCACCCAGGACAACTAACAAAAGGATTATGATTAACAACAACCATCCCAAAAAACAGTATCTACAACAGCAAGCAAGACAGTTCCATCCATCTACCCCATGGGATCTAAGCCCCTCTCAATCGGAAGCAGAGTGGACATCTCCATCCCCAAATCCTCAAGATTAAGGAACAAACATAAAATGGGAATACAACTATGGACTAAAGTAGACTTATTATTATTCTAGTAATGAAAGAACATGTAACATTGATATAAAGACAGTGGTCACCTGAGATTCTGAGGAGAGGGAGAGGGAAGAATAGGTATAACATAGGGCATTTCTGAAACATTGAAATTGTTCTGCATGATATTACAGTGACAGATACTAGCCATTATACATTTTGTAAAAACCTATAAAATTGTGCAGTGCAAAGTATAAACCAAAATGTAAACTACAGACCATGCTTAGTAGCAATGCTTCAATATATGTTCATCAATTGTAACAAATGTACCACACTAATGAAAGATGTTGTTAATGGGGGAAAGTGTAGAAGGGAGAGGGGGTGGTGTATATGGGAATCCCCTATATTTTCAATGTAGTATTTATGTAATCTAAAGCTTCTTTAAAATTAAAAAAAATTTTTTTAAAGAATTAATGTCTGAGAACGTCCCAAATTTGGAAAGAAATATAAACCTATAGGTTTAAGAAGTTCAGGGAACCCCAAGCAGGATAGACCAAAGGAAATCCATGCCCATACATATCATAATGAAACTGTTGAAAAGTAAAGACAATGAAAAATCTTGAAAGCAGTCAGAGAACAACAATGCATTACCAACAGGGCAGGGGTTCCTAACCTTGTTCCATGGACCCCTTTGCCGGTCAGGTAAAAACCACAGACCCCTTACTAAGTCCATACTATATTGGGTATTATTTAATAAATATATCACACTTGCACCAACATGTCCCCACAAGAAAAAAAAAAATTTTTTTTAACTTTCAGTTCAAGCTCATAGACCCCTGGTTAAGAACCATAGGGAATAATGATTTGAATGAGAGCAGATTTCTCATAAGAAACACTATGGAGAATTGAAGGATGTGGCACAACATTTTTCATGTGATAAAAGAAATTATTTTACCAGAATTTTATATAAAACATACTGTGAAAATATGTCAGGAAGGAAGATGACAGACAGACATTCTCAGATGAAGGAAAACTAAGAAAATTTGTTGCCAGCAAACATTCTTTAAGTAATTACTGAAGGAAGTTCTTTAGACAAAAGGGAAATGATATCAGAAGAAAATCTGAAACATGAAGAATGTGTGAAGAACAACAGAAATGGCAAAGATCTGGATAAATATAATAGACTTTTCTGCTCTTGAGTTCTCTTAAATATGTCTGAGAACTGAAGGAGAAAATTAAAACTTTGAAGAGAATGTATATAGATGTAATATATAAGACTACTGTAACAAATTAGGCAGCATAAAGGGACCTATACAGAGTAAGGTTTCTATATTCCAATTAAAGTGGTAAAATAATGACCCTAAGTAGACTATCAAAAGTTAAGTACGTGTATTGTTACTCCTACAGCAACCTCTAAAAAAAAAAAAAAAAAAAACTATTCAAAGTAATATCATCAAAAACACAATAGAAAAATTAAAGTAATATTAAAAAATGCTCAAGTAACCCAAAGGCAGAAAAGGAAACCAAAAGCGAGGGAAAACCAGAAACCAAATAATAAAATGGTAAACCTATTCCAAACATATCAATAATTACATTAAATGCAAATGGTCTAAAAACACCAATTAAAAGACAAGATTGTCCAAATTAAATACACATACAAAAAATAAACCAACTATATGATGACTTCTAAAAAGTCATTCATATATGATGATATACATAGGTTAAAAGTAAAAGAATAGAAGAAGATATACCATGAAAATACTAATCGAGGAAAAAAATCAAAAGCTGGGGTGGCTACTAAGATTAAAGTATAAAGTAGACTTCAGAGCAAACAAAATATTCCTCTCTCAGCCAAATAACTAGTAGACAGAAAATCAGCAAAGATATAGAAAAACTGAACAACACGATTAACCAACTGCATCTTAAAAAGATGCTCCACTTCTATTAGTAATAAAAGAAATATACATTCAAACAATGCGATATGGCTTTGTTTATCAGACTGTCAGATAATTAAGAGATTGATAGACTAATAGAAGCATGTGTAGATAAAAGGTAGACTTAAACACTTTGGTAATACTGTAAAATTGGCACAGCTTTTTTTTTTTTTTTTTTCTGTCTGCATTATTTTTAATGGCATTTTTCTTAAACATTTTATATTGAAATAATTTCAAACTTGGAGGAAAATTGAAAAAATAATACAGACCCTTTACAGATAGAACTCTTAACATACCCTACCTCCTCTGTACCAGATGCCCAGATCCACCAATTTTAACATTTTGCCACATTTGCTCTAGCATTTTATCTATCAATCTATCTAAACACTTGAGAGTAGGTTGTATACATCCATATTCAGTATGTAGCCATTATGCAGTACAGTTATCAAGCTCAAGAATTTGAACACTGATATAAAGCTTTGACTATATTCCAGTTTTTTTCATATGTTCCAGTAATGTCCTTTTGGTCCTTTTCCATTATTAGATCAAGTCCAGGCTAATGTATTGCATTTAATTGTCATTGTCTCATTAGTTGCTTTTAATGGTATTGCCATCCCTCAAGATAAGAAATGCAGGTGGAAAAGCAAGGTATGTATGAAGATGGTGAGTTTCATTACAGATGTATTGAATTTTAGGTACCTGTTTAACCACCACAAGATTTTGTCTTGGACCTACCGCTGATTAATGACCTTTGGAAAATTGAAGCAGAGAAATACTAGGCAATACAATAACAACAATAAAAAACATTTTATCAAGCTTCTCTATGTCAGGTATTGTGCTAATACTCATCATACATTAATCATTTAATCCTCACAACATTCTGAGATGTGGAAATGGAGATTTAGAGATATTAAATAATTCCTCTGTTGCTCAAAGATAGTAAGTAGTGGAGTGAGGATTAAAATCCATATCTTTTTTTTTTAAATTTATTTATTTTTTATTGTGGGTAAAAATCAAAATTTTCACAATACATACCAATATTTGTAAAATGAGATATAAATATATATGCATATATGTGCATTTGCTTACAAAAATGTTATTTATATATATATATATACATTTTAAGAGGTGCTTAACTTACCTAATTATTACACGGAACCTACAGGGATTCCCATGCTCCCCACCTCCCACACCTCCCACCACATTCCACACAAACATCTCCCACAAGTGTGGCCCATCACCCTCAATGGACTTACACATGCTGGGGCCTTGCCATCAACCAAAGACCACAGTTCACATCGTAGATCGCACTTTCTCCCACACAGTTCTGAATGGTGTGTGCTGATTTAAAATGGCCTACATCCGTTGCCACAACGGCACTCAGGACAACCTCCAAATCCCGAAGAAGCCCCTGTATTTCAACTGCACATCCCCTCCCTGCGCCGAAAGTGTCCAGTAGGCACTGGCTCCACCTCACTGTTACAATTTCTTCCATTGCTAGAATCACCATATGTGTACAACAGAATACCATTAAGTCCCCTCTAGTCCATAGTTCTTCCCCCAATCCTGAGGGGACTGGGATGGTGATGTCCACTCCACTTCCAAGTGAGAGAGGGCTTATATCCCATGGATATGGTGGGTGGGATGATCCTGCCTGCAGATGCAGGCCCTCTCCATTCCCTGGGATGGCCATTGCCCATCGTTGTCTCCTCGCCAGGTGACTTGGATGAGTCCATTGAGCTGTAGGTTAGGAGTTGCAGCTCCACCGAGATTCCACGCACACTTGGCACATAGGTAGGCCAGAGGCTCCAGTCTCTGGAAGTATACCTAAAAACTCCAGCATCACATATAGGTTTGAATAGAAGGGACTGATGAACCATGTGCAGGGAGGACTTATTTGAGTCCAATTCTGTCACTCTCAGGAGCACAGATTCCAAAATGGAGCCCAGTGATAAGGCGTCAGTCTCTGGGGCTATCCCCCCTTATATAGGACCTGGGTGTCTCCGGAGCTCTCAGGAGCCCCTCTGTGTGGGGTGATATGCACTTTGATGTTTTATGAGCTCCTACTGAGGTGTGCATAAGCGTTACCTCTGGGAGGACCTCCCGACTCTCTTTGAAGTCTCTTAGCCACTTGAACTCATTTGTCTTTACCTTTTCCCCTTTTTATTCAAGGTCTTTTTCCAATTGTGTTGCCAGTTGGCACTTGTTATTAATCCCTCGTTGCCAGGGAGGCTCATCCCCGGGAGTCATGTCCCACGTTGGGGAGAAGGTAATGCATTCATATGCTGAGTTTGGCTTAGAGAGAGGGCACATTTGAGCAACAAGGAGGCTCTCGGATGGCAACCCTTAGGCACCCCATAACAGTAAGCTAAGTTTCAGTTACAACAGCAAAGACTCATAAGGGTAGTCATCAAGAAAAAGAACTCATCAGTGGGCCATCTTGTTTTGACAGACACTGTCCCTGCACTCAGAGGACTGTTGCTGCTCCCTTGGAGAATGTGGCAGAGTTCTCCAGGCTAGGAATTCAGATTCCCTCATTTATTGAGTGACTGTCCACCCATCCTTTGACCTTTTGATCAATTTTGTATATCTTTCATGTATATTCAGATGAACTTACTTCCATGAATCCCCCCTCCCAGATACTCCCCACCAATAATCCCCTGCAGTACCCATTGTAACCCTTCTGTGATCTAAATCTTCCATGAAGATGTAGCCTATAAAATAATCAAATACACTTAATAGGAAAAAGAAACAACAATGAAAAGCTTACATGCAAGAGACAAACATAAGGAAACTCAGGAAAAAACAAAAAACAAAAAGACAAACAAACAAACAAAAAACAAAATATAATTAGCAGATTGGGACATTAAAAAAATGGGGAAAAAAGTAAAAGAAATGCCTTTAAAAATATATATATACATATATATACACTTTTTCTCCTTTTATCACTGTGTTATTGGATATCCGGTGTGCAGTGACACCTTCCCCCTCTCAATCCCCAGTGTCTCCCAAATTTTCATTTAATTTTCAAAGAAGTTTTAGGTCACAGCAAAGTCACACACAGAATACCAGAGACTCCCAGATACCAAACCACCCACCCCCCTTTCTTTTGGATGTTAGCATTGTTATAACTGTTATACAGACAGCAAAATATAGCAACTAAACATCGTCAATGATTTACAGTATAGTTTACAATTTAGATGATACAGTTTAATAAGTTTTGATGATATTTACCATGTCCTGTGTCCATTACTGTAAGGTAATGAAAAACCTTTCCCATGACCACTAAATACCTCATTAGATCTTAACTGTTCCTTCCTCCCCACCCCCCTGGGGCATATGACACTCCCCTGTCTTGACTCATGGAATGTCAAGATTCATAGTTACATGCCCTGGGTATTTGAACCTGCCCTTCCTAATCTACACACCTGTCAACGCTGCACCACCAAACCCAGTAATATCACTACCCATCTGTCCTATCCTTCAATATGCAACTATACTCTATCCCTTTACCATAGATTATGTCCATATGGGTGATGGCTCAAAGCCTGCTCTTCTCTTTCTCTCCCTTGTTAACCTATCTTTCAGACAAGGGTTCTCAGAGACTGCTCACTTTCCTCAGTTCAAATCAGTGAGGTCTTATACTGTTCATCCTTCAGTGCCTGGCTTACTTCACTCAACATAAGGTCATCAAGATTCATCCACGTTATTCCATGTGTTAGCACTTTATTCCTTCTTACAGCTGAGTAATATTCCATTGTATGTATGTACCACATTTTGCTTATCCATTCGACTGTTGATGGGCACCAGGGCTGATTCCAACTTTTGGCAATGGTGAACAATGCAGCTATGAACATTGGTATGCATATATCTGTTTGTGTCTTTGCTTTCAGTTCTTCTGGGTATATACCCAAGAGTGGCATTGCAGGATCACAGGGAAGATCTATTGTTAGTTTTCTGAGGAACCGCCAAACTGTCCTCCACAGTGGCTGGACCATACCACAGTCCCACCAGCAGTGGATGAGGGTTCCTATTCCTCCACATCCTCTCCAACATTTGGTGTCTCCTGTATTTTTAATAGCTGCCATTCTGATGGGTGTAAGATGGTATCTCATTGTAGTTTTGATAGCAAGCGATGTTGAGCATTTTTTCATGTGCTTTTTAGCCATTTGTATTTCTTCCTTGGAGAAGTGTCTTTTCAGGTCACTTGCCCATTTTTTAAATGGGTTGTTTGTCCTTTTATTTTCAAGGTGTAGGATTTCTTTAAATATGCAGGATATTAGGCTCCTATCAGATATATGGTTGCCAAATATTTTCTCCCATTGGGTAGACTGCCTTTTCATTTTCTTAATAACATCCTTTGAGGTGCAGAAGTTTTTAATTTTGATAAGATCCCATTTATCTATTTTTTCTCCGGCTGCTCATGCTTTGGCTGTGAAGATCATGAAACCATTTCCTATTACAAGGTCCTGTAGATGCTTCCCTACATTATCTTCCAAGGTCTTTATGGTTTTGGCTCTTATATTTAGATCTTTGATCCATCTTGAGTTGATTTTTGTATAAGGTGTGAGATGGTATTCTTCTCTCATTCTTTTGGATATGGATATCCAGTTCTCCAAGCACCACTTATAAAGAGGCCATTCTCTCCCAACTGAGTGGGCTTCGTGGCCTTGTCAAATATCAGATAACTGTATATGCGAGGATCTATATCTGAACTCTTAATTCGGTTCCATTGGTCAGTAGGTCTATCCTTGTGCCAATACCACGCAGTTTTGATCACTGTAGCTTTGTAGTATGTTTTAAAGTCAGGTAGTGTGATACCTCCAACTTCATTTTTCTTTTTCAATATGTCTTTGGAATTCGGGGCCTCTTGCCTCTCCAAATATATTTTGTGGTTAGTTTTTCCAGTTCCTTAAAAAATACAGTGTTGACTTTTATTGGGATTGCATTAAATCTGTAGATTAGTTTGGGTAGGATAGACATCTTGATGATGTTTAGTCTTCCTATCCATGAACAGGGAATATTTTGCAATTTATTTAAGTCTTCTTTGATTTCCTTTAACAGTGTTGTGTCGTTTTCTGTATATAAGTCCTTTACATCTTTAGTTAAATTTATTCCTAGGTATTTGATTCTTTTAGTTACTATTGTAAATGGTATTTTTTTCCTGATTTCCTCCTCAGTTTGCTCGTTATTGGTGTATAGAAATGCTACTGATTTTTTAGCATTGATCTTATAGCCTGCAACATTACTGAACTCCTTTATAAGTTCTAGAAGCCTTGTAGATTTCTCAGGGCTTTCTATGTATAGGATCATGTCATCTGCAAATAATGAAATTTTTACTTCTTCTTTTCCAATCTGGATGTCTTTTATGTCCTTTTCTTGTCTCAGTGCTCGCGCAAGTACTTCTAAGACAACGTTAAATAGAGGTGGTGATAGTGGGCATCCTTGTCTAGTTCCCGATCTCAGAGGGAAGGCTTTTAGGGTTTCACCATTGAAAATGATGTTAACTTTGGGTTTTTCATATATACCCTTTATCATATTCAGAAAGTTTCCATCTATTCCTATCTTTTGCAGTGTTTTTATGAGGAAAGAGTGCTGTATTTTGTCAAATGCTTTTTCTGCATCTATAGAGATGATCATGTGATTTTTTTCTTTCAATCTGTTTATGTGGTGTATTACATTGATTGATTTTCTTATATTGAACCATCCTTGCATACCCGGGATGAAGCTCACTTGGTCATGGTGTATAATCCTTTTGATATGTTGTTGAATGCGATTAGCAAGTATTTTGTTGAGGATTTTAGCATCTAGGTTCATTAGAGAAATTGGTCTGTAATTTTCCTTTCTTGTGGTGTCTTTATTTGGTTTTGGTATTAGGGTAATGTTGGCATCATAGAATGAGTTAGGCAATATTCCTTCTACTTCTGTTTTTTGGAAGAGCTTAAGTAGAATTGGTGTTAGCTCTTTCCGGAATGTTTGGTAGAATTCAGCTGTGCAGCCATCTGGTCCTGGGCTCTTCTTAGTTGGGAGGTTTTTGATGACTGAGTCTATCTCTTTACTTGTAATTGGACTGTTGAGTTCATCAATTTCTTCTTTCATCAATGCAGGCTGTTTGTGGGTTTCTAGAAACTTGTCCATTTCCTCTAAATTATCATTCTTGTTGGCATACAATTTTTCAAAGTATCCTCTTATGATACTCTTTATTTCTGTGGGGTCAGTAGTGATATCCCCTTGCTCACTCCTTATTTTATGTATTTGCATCTGTTCTCTCTTTTTCTTTGTTAGTCTGGCTAAGGGTTTGTCAATTTTATTGATATTCTCGAAGAAACAGCTTTTGGTTTTGTTTATTGTTTTCAATGCTTTCTTATTCTCTATTTCATTTAGTTCTGCTCTAATCTTTGTTATTTCCTTCTTTCTACTTCCTTTAGGTTTAGTTTGTTGTTGTTTTTCCAATTCCTCCAAGTGTGCAGTTAGGTCTTCAATTTTAGCTCTTTCTTCTTTTTTAATATATGAATTTATGGCTATGAGCTTCCCTCTCAGGACTGCTTTCGCTGCATCCCATAGGTTTTGATATGTTGTGTTGTCGTTTTCATTAGTTTCAAGGTAGTTACTGATTTCTTTTGAGATTTCCTCTTTCACCCATGTTTGTCTAAGAGTGTGTTGTTTAACTTTCATATCCTTGTGCCTAACCTGTTTCTCTGGCCCTTAGTGATTTCCAATTTCATTCCGTTGTGGTCAGAGAAATTACTTTGTATATGGCACAGCTTTTATATAGGACAATCTAACAATATTTAACAGAATTTTAAATTTACATCTGAAAGAAATTTAGGTCAAAGATGTAAAGCTTTATGATTGAAAAACTTCAATGCAAGCACTGAATTAAACTGATAACAATCCACGTATCCATTAGTAAAGGTGCATATAAAAAAAATGAAACAGTACAGAGTCAATGTAAATAAGGTACATTAATAGAGCGACAGCTGTTGATATAGAAACAAGCACCTGATTTCTTATTTATAAAGCAGGTAATGTGTAATATGATTTTGACTCTATTTTAAAAACAGTTTGTGTAAGTATAGACAAAAACTTCAGGAATAAAAACTAGATACTTATCTGTTGTTATCTATATACATTTTCACTTTCTTCTTTATTAGCTTTAGTACAGTTTATTAAATTTTAATTAAGTAAAATATTTTCATTTTTAAAAGTAATGAAATAGAAAAAACATGTAGATAAACTGAATGTACTATAATAATGAGATGTAAAATAAATCATGGTATAGCCATATAAAGAATAATGTGCAGCCATTAAAAATCATTTTGATCAGTTTGGAAACTTTACAATATATCAAGTGGTGGGGGGAAGGAGGTTAAAAACTGAATGTTCTTAACCATTGTATCAGTTACAAGTCCAGATTCCCTCTTCTAGGGTCAATTTACCCTTTGCTGGTCCTCGGAGCTCTTTTCTGCCAGTGGACCTCTGCTGGAACCATCTCAATCCTTCAGAGAGGTTTTACTAAAGCTGAACTCAGAAGTGGCCAGAGTCTCAAATGCAATCTCCATGGTCCCTATTCAAATTTGCTTACCCTAAAACTAGGATCTCTACTGAGGACAGCCTTGGGAAGACCAAAAAAAGATCCTGTTAAAGCCTTCTTGCGGAGCAATTGGTGCTGCTTTGTTTTATTTGAACCTACCTAATGGCAAACAAGATGTGACTCCCCTCCAAAACAAGGACAATCGGCTCCAAGTTGGCTTGACCGTCTCCACCTATATAAAAAAGCAAGCAACACTTTAGAAGCCGTTTGTCTTTTCCAAAAAAGTAAACATAAACAATTAAAATTTGGCTTAAATAAGCACCGTGGTTTATATACCAGGAAGATAAACCACAAGGATACACAGAAGAGATTTTAACAATGAGATTATCGACAAACTTTACTTTCTCTGTGCTTTTCTTTATTATTCCTATTTTCCCAATAATATACATTACTTACATAGTAAAAAAAAATAGGTAATAAGACAATTAGACATACAGTAAAAATATTAAACGAGTAAACTAAAAACAGCAAACTGAAACTACCTTTTGAAAGTCAGGCAAGAGTAGAGAATACACCAAAAATAAATTCTTCCAACCGTCCCACTGATATTATATCAGAGACAATAATGAACTGATAATCTTACCCTCCCCAGGAAAAAAGAAAGAAAACCACACACATTCAAGAATGATTTGCCCTAGCCCCCAGACAGGAAGCTCTATCACATTTATCTGGTCTGTGTCACAACGAATACGCTACGACCAGGCATTGAATTGAGAGCTGCCAACAAGAGCCATCTCCTGGAAGACCAAGGAAGTGCACACAAGAAAATTAATAAGTAAGAGAGGCTTTTCCTGGCCTCTATAGCCTCCCTGCCCAAGGCCCTAGGAAACGACTCTACAACCAATTACTGGGTCCAGTGCCCAGTTCTGAGCAACAAGCAGAACAATCCTAACAATCAAGGTTGAGCCAAAAATCAAAGAGTGGTGGTAACTCACAGCCTCCTGCCACTAAAACCCCATAAAAGAGAAAGAGATAGAGCATCTAAGTAAAATACAAACTAACCAGATGCCTAAGCACCAGCAAAAAATTACGGGCCATACTAAGAAAACAGAAGACATGGCCCAAGAAAAGGAATACAGCCAAGTCCCAGAAGAGATGCAGAATTTGAGAGAACTAATCAGTGAGATGAGCACACATTTCCAAAATCAAATTAATGAGATGAAAGAGAATATAGTTAAAGAGATCAATGACATCAAGAAGTCATTGCGTGAACGTAAAGAAGAATTTGAAATCATGAACAGAAAAGTAACGGAGTTCATGGGAATGAAAGACACAATAGGTGAAGTCAAAAATACATTTGAAGCATACAACAGCAGACTCGAAATGATAGAAGAAAGAATAAGTGATACTGAAGACAGAGCAGCTAAAGTTGAAGAGAGAAAAGAAAGAGAGAGAAAAGAATGGAAAAAAATTGAGCAGGGGCTCAGAGAGTTGAATCACAACACAAAACGCAAGAACATACGTGTCATGGGAGTTCCAGAAGGAGAAGAGAAAGGAAAAGGGGCAGAAAGAGTATTTGAGGAAATAATAGCTGAAAATTTCCCAACTCTCACGAAAGAAATGAACTTACATATCCGAGAAGCATACCGTACCCCAATAAAAATAATTCCTAATAGACCTACGCCAAGACACATATTATTCAGAACGTCAAAGAGAAAATTCTCAGAGCAGCAAGAGAGAAGCAAATGATCACATACAAAGGACGTCCAGTAAGACTTTGTACAGATTTCTCTTGAGAAACCATGGAGGCGAGAAGACAGTGGTATGATACAATTAGGAAACTGAAAGAGAAAAACTGCCAGCTGAGAATTCTTTATCCAGCAAAACTGTCCTTCAAATATGAAGGTGAATATAAAGTATTCACAAACAAACAGAAACTAAGAGAGTTTGTAAAAAAGAATCTACCTTTGCAGGAAATATTAAAGGAAGCCTTAGAACCTGAAAGAAAAAGACAGGAGAGAGAGGCTTGGAGGAGAGTACAGAAGAAAGAAAAGCAGAAAGGATAACCAAAAGAGTAAAAAGAAAGACAAGAATAAGATGACATATGAAAACCAAAGAATAAAATGGAGGAAATAAATAGTGCATTTTCAGTAATATCATTGAATGTGAATGGATTAAATTCCCCAATCAAAAGATACAGGCTGACAGAATGGATAAAAAAACATGAGCCATCCATATGCTGCTTACAAGAAACTCACCTCAGACACAAGGATACAAGCCGGCTGAAAATAAAAGGTTGGAAAAAGATACTCCATGCGAATAGTAAACAGAAAAGAGCAGGGGTAGCTATACTAATATCAGACAAAACAGACTTCAAATGCAAAAAAGTGATAAGAGATGTGGAAGGCCATTATATATTAATAAAAGGGATGATCCTCCAGGAAGATATAACAGTCATAAATATCTATGCACCTAACCAGGGTGCCCCAAAATATATGAGACAAACTCTGGCAAAACTGAAGGGAGAAATAGACATTTCTACAATAATCGTCGGAGACTTCAACACCCCTCTCACATCATTAGATAGAACAAATAGACAGAAGATCAACAAGGAAACAGAGAACTTGAACAATATGATAAACAGGTTAGATCTAACAGACATATACAGAACACTGCATCCAAACTCAGCGGGTTATACATTCTTCTCAAGTGCCCATGGATCTTTCTCCAGGATAGGCCACATGTTAGGTCACAATACAGCTCTCAATAAATATAAAAAGACTGAAATTACACAAAGCACCTTCTCAGATCATAATGGAATTAAACTAGAAATCAATAACAGACAGGAAAAAAGTAAATTTGCAAATGTGTGGAGACTGAACAACACACTCCTAAATATTCAGTGGGTCAAAGAAGAAATTGCAAGTGAAATCAGTAAATATATTGAGACAAATGAAAACGAGAACACAACATATCAAAACTTATGGGATACAGCAAAGGCAGTCTTGAGAGGGAAATTTATAGCCCTAAATGCCTATATTAAGAAACAAGAAAGAGCTAAACTCAAAGATTTAACTAAACAACTTGAGAAATTAGAAAAAGAACAGCAAACCAATCCCAAAGCAAAAAGAAGGAAAGAAATAATAAAGATTAGAGCGGAAATAAATGAAAATGAGAATAAAAAAGCAATAGAGAAAATCAACAAAACCAAAAGCTGGTTCTCTTTGAGAAGATCAATAAAATTGACAAACCCCTCGCTAGACTAACAAAGAAAAAAAGAGAGAAGATGCAAATAAATACAATCAGAAATGAAAGGGGGGAAATTACAAATGACCTCACAGAAATGAAAAGAATCTTAAGAGGATATTATGAGAAATTATATGCCAACAAACTAGACAACCTGATGAAATGGACAAATTTCCAGAAACTCATAACCAACCTACACTGACACAACAAGAAATACAAGAACTTAACAAACCAATCACAATTAAGGAGATTGAATCTGTCATCAAAAATCTCCCAGCAAAGAAAAGTCCAGGACCAGATGGCTTCACAGGTGAGTTCTACCAAGCATTTCTAAAAGAATTAACACCAATCCTGTTTAAACTCTTCCAAAAAATTGAAGAGGAGGGAAAATTACCCAACACATTTTATGAAGCCAACATCACCCTAATACCAAAGCCAGATAAAGATTCCACAGGAAAAGAAAATTACAGACCAATCTCTCTCATGAACATAGATGCAAAAATTCTCAACAAAATACTTGCAAATCGAATCCAACAGCATATCAAAAGACTTATACATCACGACCAAGTGGGATTTATTCCTGGTATGCAAGGCTGGTTCAACATAAGAAAATCAATCAATATAATACACCACATTAACAAATTGAAGGAAAAAAACACATGATCATCTCAATAGATGCAGAAAAGGCATTCGACAAAATCCAACATCCTCTTATGATAAAAATACTTCAAAATATATGAATAAAAGGAAAATTCCTCAATATGATAAAAGGCATATATGAAAAACCCACAGCCAACATCATATTCAGTGGGGAAAGGTTGAAAGCTTTCCCCCTAAGATCAGGAACAAGACAAGGATGGCCACTGTCACCATTGTTATTCAACATTGTACTAGAAGTTCTAGCTAGGGCAATTAGACAAGACAAAAAAATTAAAGGCGTCCAATAGGAAAAGAGGAAGTAAAACTCTCACTGTTTGCAGATGACATGATCCTGTATTTAGAAAATCCTGAAGTATCCACAACAAAGCTACTTGAACTAATAAATGAGTTCAGCAAAGTGGCAGGATATAAGATCAACACGCAAAAATCAGTAATGTTTCTGTACACTAGTACTGAACAATCTGAGGAGGAAATAAGGAGGAAAATTCCATTTTCAATAGCAACAAAAAGACTCAAATACCTAGGAGCTAATTTAACCAAGAAGTACAGACCTATATGCAGAAAACTACAGAACAATGCTAAAAGAAGTTAAAAAAGACCTAAACAAATGGAAAGACATTCCGTGTTCATGGATTGGAAGAATAAATATCATGAAGATGTCAATCTTGCCCAAACTGATTTATAGATTCAATGCAATACCAATCAAAATCCCAACAGCTTACTTTACAGAATTAGAGAAGGCAATTACCAAATTCATCTGGAAGGGTAAGTGCACCCGAATAGCCAAAAGTATTCTAAAAAAGAAGAGCAATTTGGGAAGAATTTCGCTGCCTGACCTTGAAACATATTACAAAGCTACAGTGGTCAAAACAGCATGGTACTGGCATAAAGATAGACATATCGATCAGTGGAATAGAATTGAGAATCCAGAAATAAACCCTCACCTATACAGTCAACTGGTTTTTGACAAACCTACCAAGCCCACCCTGATGGGAAAAAAACAGTCTCTTCAACAAATGGTGTTGGGAGAACTGGATATCTATAACCAAAAGAATGAAAGAGGACCCCTATCTTACCCCCTATACAAGAATCAACTCAAAATGGATCAAAGATCTAAATATAAAAGCCAAGACCATAAAACTACTGGAAGAAAATGTAGGGAAACACCTTCGAGACCTAGTAGGTGGTGGTTTCTTGGACCTCACACCCAAAGCACGTGCAACAAAAGAAAAATTAGATAAATGGGACCTCCTCAAAATTAAACACTTTTGCACCTTACAGGAATTTGTCAGAAGGGTAAAAAGGCAGCCAACTCAATGGGAAAAAATATTTGGAAATCTCATATCTGATAAGGGTTTAATATCCAGGATATATAAAGAGATGTTACAACTCAACAATAAAAAGACAAATGACCCAATTAAAAAATGGGCCAAAGACTTGAATAGACATTTCTCCCAAGAAGAAATACAAATGGCAAAAAAACACATGAAGAAATGCTCAACATCACTCATGATTAGGGAAATGCAAATCAAAACTACAATGAGATATCATTTCACACCTATCAGAATGGCCACTATTAAAAAGACAGAGAATTACAAGTGTTGGAGAGGATGTGGAGAGATAGGAACACTTCTTCACTGTTGGTGGGAATGCAGGATGGTACAACCACTATGGAGGACTGTTTGGCAGTTCCTAAAGAAGTTGAATATAGACTTGCCATGTGACCCTGCAATACCACTACTGGGTATATACCCAGAAGAGCTGAGAGCAGTGACACGAACAGACATCTGCACACCGATGTTCATAGCCACATTATTCACCATTGCCAAAAGTTGGAAACAACCCAGGTGTCCATCAACAGATGAATGGATAAACAAACTGTGGTCTATTCACACGATGGAATATTATGCAGCTGTAAGAAGAAATGAAGTCATAAAGCATATGGCAACATGGATGAACCTGGAGGACATTATGTTGAGTGAAGCAAGCCAGACACAAAAGGGCAAATACTGTATGAATGCATTACTATGAACCAAATATATTGTGTAATATATTGTTTGATTTACACACACACACAAAAACAAAATTTACATATATCCATTACATTTAATTGAGAAATGTATATATTTATTCATCTGTGTTTACTTTTTAGTTTTTAATTGCTTATGTTTTCAATTATTAAATGTACAAAATAAAGTTAAAAAAAAAAATGATCTGCTGCAAAACATAGAAACAGTAACCAACTCAGCATGAGCATTCTCAAGTTCTTTGCCAAAATACATTGATTCAGTGGGCACCACTAAATTATTCATTCAAATTGAATGTTACATTCTTAATTCCTCATTTTTATTTAACAGACCCCTCTTAGAGTAGCTGTTGGACTCACAATTTTTCTTTGAGAACTGCTCCATGAACTATGGGCTGAGTCTCTAACAACCTAGTATGAACTACCTGAACCTGCCACATCTCGGCCCTTTTTAAAGCTGAACTAAACTCTACTGCCTCACTCCCTACCCCAACACATACACACACAAACCACAACCACCACAACCACTGCCACTATCACTGAGTTGTATCAGTTAAATTCTCTCCTGGCAGTATGGAATTCATAACTAAGAAATCCAGAGACTGGGAGTCATGGGAACTGAGGTACACTGATTATATCATTTAGGAAAGAAAGTAAATAAATTCTTGCTACTGAGGTTCTCTGGGTGTCTAGATACCTACTATGCCCTAAACTTGATTTTTCTTCTTTGGAGTATGTGAAATACCCAATATATTTTCATTTTTACTTAAGCTAATCAGAATCAGATTCCAGTCCTTGCAACCAAAGAAATCTTAATCAATATAACACTATAACGTGTTGTTAAATTCCACAGTTAAAGACTACTCATAAGGAGAGCTATAAGAATGATTTTTAAAGTGTAACGTGAGAAGAGCAAAGGGGTATATTTAAAATCATCTGCCTGCTTCCCCTCTGATACTAATGGGAATGTGTAGGAGTAGATAAATTTTCAAAGTAATGTTTTTAAAGTAGCTTTAAAATAATATTAACAGAGAAATGTTTCTGCCAAGATAACATGCTATGACCAAAGAAGTCACTTCAGTGCATCTATTAACCCTCAGGTTTATGCCCTCTTTCTTCTAAAACACAAAGTCCCTTCATTAGCAAAAGGGGTTTTCACTATTTTCATTTCTCCCTTGGACTCTATTCTCTAAATAGATTGTTTTTGGATTTTTTTCCTGATGATTTTTCCTTAATCAAAATGTTCTAGAGAACATTTTGCTGTGTCCAGGTCTCTCGGAGAGTACTTTCTACTTTTTGACCAGATAATCTCATCAATCTGATGTTAAGAATTGATCTATCCTCAGCTGTCAACTACTTTATTCCTTCCCCTCCCCCCCAAAAAAGATTAAAAACCAATGCCAAAAAAAAATATATATATATATCAATGCAAAGGAAGATGCCACTATGTCCGTTGCCATGAGAAGGAAAAGCCAAGGAACACCAAAGATTGCAGCCAGCCAGAAGATAACACCCTCTGGGGAGCGAAAATTCTTCCAGCTTCTGAAAGGCTTATCTCAACACAAGCTATATGAGTTTCTAGTCTACGCTACCAGGGAAGAAATTGTGATAGGAACTTAGCAAATGATAGAGGTTATAAAGCCTACAGATGACCCTTTCCCAGAAACTCTAGAAGAAGGAATTGCATTTGATATGTACTCAACATTCATAGTGCCACCCCCAACAGTGGATACAGAAATGAAGGGGTTGGATCAAGAACAAGGACCTGATGAGTCCTAGGCAGAAACCAACACTTCAGGCACGGATCCTTTAGCTGGTTTCACCATTGAAGATGTAAAATCAGCACTGGGTCAAGTCAGAGAGGACATAATCAGCATGCAGACTGAGATAAACGAAAAGCTGCAAACACAGGAAGTGGCCTTTAATGCAAGAATAGAAAAACTTAAAAAGGCCTAAGGACTCGGTACAAGGAGAGTGGTGCTCAATCTCATAGAGACAAACAAAACCAGCAGGAATAACAGACTCTCCAGAAATGCCTATCTTCTTCATTGAGATATGAGAGGAAAATCAAGTCCCATTTTTATTGTCTTAAATAATTAGAAAAGTATTGGCCCCAATTTCCTATCTCCTGTCCCATAACAGCTTCTGAATTTATTGCATCAAGTATAACAAGAACATTTTCTATACAAGAGTTTGGAGAATTATATATAAAAATACAATTTATTTCACAACACGCCTTTGACATTTTAAATAATAAACGCTATTCATCTTAAAGAAGAATGAAGCCAACATTTTTAAAATAATGTAAAATAAAGAAAAATAATTATTTTTTAAAAAATCAAGGCAAAGGAAACCTGGGCTAAAATTTTATTTAATAATTTATAAAAATAATACAGCATATCTACACTTTGTTTTGATAACTATAAAAAGATTTATATTTTGAATTAAAATAATACCTTAAGAAGACCTTGACCTGCCAAGTAAAATTCCAACCTTAGTTCTTCAACTAATTCCAAGAGGTAGTGCAAGCTCAAAGGTGGCTGCTGACTCCTAGGAACCGCTCTGTACAGATCTGGCAGTATATTCCCCTCCTCCAGCATACACACGCAATCAAAGGCAGGCTGCAGTAAAGCCAGTCAGCATCTTCAAACACATTCAAGGAGAATTTCAAATATAAAATTGAACATAGAAACTGGAATCAGTAAACATTTGTAGAAAAACAATTATTATGAAGAAGAGGCACCAAAATCAACAACAAAAAGAATAATGCCAGAAGTAGTATAGTATAGTGATTAAAAGTGTGATCCTTGTGGCCAAATGGACTAGATATGAATCCTGGCTATGCTGCTTACCACCTGTAAGTCTTTGGGGAAGTTACTTTTTTATGCCTTAAATTTATTATCTGTAAAATGGAGTAATAATAGCACCCACTTGTAACAATGATTAAAAGAATCAATACATGTAAAGCTGAAAACACACCTGGTACAAAGTAAGTAATACATACTGCTACTCTCTATATAAGTAGTATAATTAACATCCTCAAAGGGATAACAGAGAATATCATATTCATGAAACAAGAACAAGGCAATTAAGGAAAAAAACAATTAGTGAACTAGAAATAATCGGCTGGTAGAAATAATACCAACAATAGATGGGGCAAAAGACAGAATAATTGCATCTGAAGGCAAGTTAGTGAGTTAGATTGAAGACAGAGTCAAGGACACTCCCCAGAAAAGACAGCAAAAGAACAAAGAAAAGAAAATTATGACAGGAAAATATGAAATCTGTTATCAAATAATATAGATGAATCAACATTGACTGACCTGAACAATTTGATAATTCTTATATTCAAAAGCTCTAATCATATGGAAATGCTAAATTTTTAAAATCTTGAACTGCTATCTATTCAAATTTATGAAAACAAAACATCTTAAAGAAGAAAACCCAATTGACTTTATTTCTTCATAATATGAAAAGGCTGATTTGGCTGAATGAAAAAGAATGAAAAGTTCTTAACACTGGTTCTTCATAAATCTTTAAAGTTTAATATTTCATCTAAACCCTGACTTCAATAAGGTATTCAACAATGAACCTATTTGCCCCTCTCACTCTCCCAACCCAGTGTCTAAGGCCCAATTTGAAAAGGGCTATGGAAAATAAATCAAGCAAGAAGTACGCTGCATAATAACATGAAGTACTAACTATATTATAAAAGATTCCTTTGAAATTATTGGGTACTTAGAAAAATATTTTGCATCCACTTCAAGTATTGAAACCACATTGTCTCTAAGAATTAATGTTTGTCCTCTGAGAAGAAGACAGAGAGAAAAAGAAAAAATTAAAAAGGAGTGCCTATAACTCATACATAAGGTAATTGCAAAAGTCCCCTCCATTCACCCCTCCCCCTCTGTTCTGTGGGGTTTGGAATGCCAAAGGACTAATGACTATCCTAACAGGGAGTGGCAGTGGGGAAATTAGGATGCAGAAAGGATGTGGGAAGGCAGGACTATTCTATATGTTGGAAGAACTCATCCAAACATAAAGGAATAGTGTCTGAGACAAGACAAAAACTCCTGTGGGTAGGAGAGCAAGGTTTCCCAAAAGAAAGAAGATCCATATAGCACAGGTGACATAAAAGTGGTGCTGCTGACAGAAATGGATATCTGAGAACAGGGCTGCAAAGTTAGAAATGAGATAGGACCAGAAAAGGGAAAAAAGGGTTTAACTTCTCAGGTACTTTTCCTTAGATCACAGGAAACCCCATGTTTAGCATACAGCTCTAAATTTCCTCTTTGATTATTAGAACTCCCTTTAACTATCCCAATTTTTACAGCCTTATGTGATGCTATTCAAAAGAATAAAAGTCTGTCCTGTACTCCACTTAATGTTGGCTTAAGTGAGAACAGAATCCTACTGAAGGGACCATACCAGAAGCTCACTAGCAGAAGAATTAATACAAGCTCATGACAGAGTTGGAAATGGTGGGGGAGACTATACAACATTAACAGCAGCTTTCTGAGTAGATAACTCAGATAAATCTTCCTCTCTTGTAACATAAATTGAATGGAAGTCAACAAATGAAATACAGTAAAACTTTCAATGGCATATTTTTAATAAATCATACAGTTTTGAAAACTTAGAAATAATGGATATAGTTCCAACTCAAAATCTTGCAAATGGAATACTTTTAAAAGTCTTTAACAAAGCCAATCCCTACTGCAGAAGAATGATGACACAGACACAAAAACAATGGTAAAAAATTATAAAAAATCTTTTAAAAGTTACCCTCCATTGCTCCTCAACATAGCTGAAATATAATATTAAGTTTGTTGTGGGGCTTTAAATAATAATTAGATACTTTTTTTTTTTAAGATTTTTCCCCCCACCCCTTGCCACTTGCACTTGCTGTCTGCTCTCTGTGCCCATTTGCTGCGCGTTCTGTGTCTCCTTGTCTTGTCTTCTCATCTTCTCTTTAGGAGGCACTGGAATCACTCCTGGGACCTTCAGACATGGGAGAGAGGCACTCAATCACTTGAGCCACATCAGCTCCCTGGCTTGTTGTGTCTTTAACTGTCTTTTTGCTTTGTGTCTCTTTTCTGTTGCATCATCTTGTTGTGCCAGCTCTCCATACAGGCCAGCTCTCCAGGCGGAACTGAACCCAGGACCTCCGTATGGTAGATGGGCACCCAATCACTTGAGCCACATCCGATTCCCTAGACACATTTTAAATACTTCACTTTACTAAAGGTTTAATCAAATTATTTATTTTACTGTATGATTTTCCTTCTTTAGAGAAAACTAAAGTAATTCATACTAAATCGAATATTACAAAAAAATGGAAAGCCCACTAAAGCCCATCTTCCTTTTCGTAATTTCACAATTTCAGAAAAAAAATAACTACATCAAAAACTTTTAGAACCTTACTTTTTTAAACTACCATTTATTGTTTCTTCTATAAAATGAGGGAGAGACAGATAGTCTCCATTTGTAAAATTTTTAATTGCTGTCATTATATATTAAACTTTATTTTGCATTTATATTTTCCATATTTTTGTACCTCTTAGTTAATTCCTATGGCCACTTTCTATAAACAGCAGGAAGAATAAGATTAATCCCTATTTATAAAACGAAGAGACTGAAATATAAAGAAAATGTTATAGCTAGTAGAACTAGGATCAAAGTGACATTTTCTCAATTTAGCTTTCTTTAGCCTTTCTCAGAATATTTGCAATAAATTTATATACTAATGTACCTTGAGCTGTATTAATTCTTTCCCTTTCAGGTTGCTTCTGCTTTTAATTTTTTTCGCAGTTCAGATTTTTATGTTTTTGGTGCATCATTCTTTTTAAAAATGCTGTGGTTCCCATCAAACTTGATCCAGACTTATATTGCCTAAAACCTGGAGATAAACCTCATAAATACAAGACAAACCTGTTTCTTCAAAATTCTACTGGTGAGAATGTGTGAAGGTCTGTGAATGTGTGTTGGCTGGGACATGGGGAAGGGGTGCAGATGGGTCAGAGGATTGAATTTTAGAAATATATTTAGGGTAAAGGCATGTTCTGCATGAAATCAAAATTTAATGAAACACTTTATTGATACCAAATAATATATTACATAAATGAAATTTTGGTTTAAGTATAAATGATAGTTTTAAAAATTATTCTTATTGTTGCTGCTATGTTATAATCAAAAAATTATAGCAGCCTAATTATTTTCAACAGTATTTTATTTCAAAGTTCATGATGAGCAAAATATGTTTCAGAAGTTGAACAAACCCTCTCTAGAGTTATAACATATAACTTTTATCAGTCATATATGCTACATAGAAATGTTGAGCAACCCTTGTTTAAACAATCCTTGAAGGATTCAGTGTCATGATCAGACAATTACATTTAGCAATCAATAGCATGGGTACAAAACAAAACAAAACAAAAATTACTGTTTATTGGAATGCTTTAGACGTTCCCCAGAACAGAAATGAAAATAACCTATTAATACAATTAGTCACAAATACAGTCCTTGAGCTTTTTGCCCATAAACTTGAGTATTGTCTAAAATATGTCTTCTTTGTAGCTTCTAGGCACAAGCTGCCTTGGGGAGCTATTCCATAGCTGGAATTGGAAGATCCACTTCCCCAAAAAGGGGGAGGAAGAGACGTTAGGGCACCAACTTTCAGCTGATTGGTACCAATGTCAACTACTAATTGGTAAACACAGTTTACTGTTTGGTAAACTCAGCTGGCTAAAGTATAACCTAAGAACAGCTAAAGTTTGAACCTGTCCAAGCCAGAAAGAGGTCGGCAGCCGCCATTTTAACTGTGCCCCCTGGCATGAAGGGAAGCATGGAGGACTGAAAATCACAGTGCTGGTAGGGACTGGCTTCTTTCCATCCAGATTGGATTGCAGCTCTAGACTAAGCCCCAGGCCCACCTCCAGTAGGGGGGACCTGCACCAGCCTCTTCAGGAAAATACAGGCCATGCCATGGAAGCTGGTAATCATCCTACTCTGCACAAAGAAGAATTTGAAAGTATATAAAGAAAAATAGCAGCTTATGGGAATGAAAGGTGCAATAAATGAAATTAAAAATACACTGGAATCATATAATAGCAGATTTGAGGAGACAGAAAAACGGTTGGTAAACTTGAAGAAATGGCCTCTGAAAGTGAACATACAAAAGAACAGATGAAGAAAAGATTGGAAAAACTTGAACAAGGTCTCAGGGAACTAAAGGACAGCAAGAGACATGCAAACATACATGTCATGGGTGTCCCAGAAGGAGAAGAGAAGGGAAAAGGTACAGAAGGAATATTTGAAGAAATAATCGTAGAAAATTTCCCAATCCTATTGAAGGACATGGATATCCATGTCCAAGAAGCACGATGTACTCCCATCTGAATAAATCCAAACAGACCAACTCCAAGACCCACACTAATCAGAATGGCAAATGCCAAAGACAGAGAATTCTGAGAGCAGCAGGAGAAAAGCAATGCAAAACATATAAGGGATACCCAATAAGATTAAGTGCCGATTTCTCATCAGAAACCATGGAGGCTAGAAGACAGTGGTATGATATATTTAAGATAATGCAAGAGAAAAATTTCTAGCCAAGAATCTTATATCCAGTAAGACTGTCTTTTAAAAATTAGGGTGAATTTAGAATATTCACAGATAAACAGAAACTGAGAGAGTTTGTAACCAAGAGACTGGCTTTGCAGGAAATACCAAAGGGTGTGCTACAGTCTGAAAAGACAAGACAGGAGAGAAAGGTTTGGAAGAGAGTCTACAAATGAAGATTATATCAATAAAAGTAACTAAAAATCTCAAGTATGGTGAAAATAAAATATGACAGATAAAACCCAAAGGCCAAAATGAGTGAAATAAGAACTGCCTTTATAGTAATAACATTGAATGTTAATGGATTAAACTCCCCAATCAAAAGACACAGACTGGCAGAATGGATAAGAAAATATGAGCCACCTATATGCTGTCTGCAAAAGACTCACCTTAGATCCAAGGAAACCAATAGATGGAAAGTGATAGGCTGGAAAAAAAGATATTCCATGCATACAGTAACCAAAAAAAAAGCCAGAGTACCTATACTTATATTAGATGAAATAGCCTTTAAAAGACACAAGTAATGTGCAATCTGAGGAGGAAGTCAGGAAAAAAAAAAACCATTTACAACAGCGACTAAAAGAATCAAATATTCAGGAATAAACTTAACCAATGATACAAAGCACTTGTATTCAGAAAACTACAACTCAATTGTTAAAAGAAATCAAAAAAGACCTAAATAATTGGAAGAATGCTCCATGCTTACAAATTGGAAGACTAAATATCCTTAAGATGTCAATTCTACCCAAATTGATATACAGATTCAATACATTCCCAATAAAAATTCCACCAGCATTTTTTAAATAAGTGGAAAACATGATTATCAAATTTATTTGAAAGGGTAAGGGATCCCAAATAGCCAGAAACATCTTAAAAAGGAAAAATGAAGTTGGAAGACTCCCATTCCAGACTTTAAATCATATTACCTCACTACAGCAGTAAAAACAGCATGGTACTGGCATAAAGACAGACACACAGACCAATGGAACCAAACTGATGGTTAAAAAACAGACTCTCACATCTATGGTCAAGTGATTTTTTACTAGCTTGTCAAACCCACCCAGCTCGGGCAGAACAGTCCATTCAACAAATGGTGCTGAGAAAATTGGATATCCATAGCAAAAGAAGGAAAGAGGGCCCCTATCTCACACCTTATACAAAAATTAACTCAAAATGGATCAAAAACCTAAATATAAAAGCAAGAACCATAAAACTTCTAGAAGAAAATGTAGGAAAATATCTTCAAGACCTGATGGTAGGTGGTGGATTCCTAAAGAAGATAAGAGGAGGACTGAGATAGACTACTGATGTTAAATGTACATAGAAGTTTTAATTAACTTTATTGTAAAAGTGTGGAAACGTATAGAATTGATGGTAACACATTATAGTGAATAACAGCTGGTTTATAAATCAGAATGTGGCTGAAAAGGGTAGTCTAGGGATGTAAATGCCAATTGACAGAAAGCTAGAGAATAATCTAGGGACTGAATAACACAGTAAAGCCAGAGGTGGATGAGAATTGTGGTTGATGGTACAGATGCAAGAGTGTCCTTTGTGAGTTGGAGCAGATGTACATCAGTATAGGAGGGTGATGGGAATGTGGAGAAGCATGGGAAAAATACAACTTGTGTGATATATGGACTGTGGTTAACAGTAATAATGTAATAGTCATGCATCTAAGCAAAGATGTACTGTGTTGATAATGTTGATAGTGACGGAGTATGTAAAAAGTGTGCCAAATGTACGCTATAGACCTGATAATAGTCTGATGATATTATCTTACAATCTTTAACAAATGTTCCACCACAGTGTGGTGTGTTGATAGAGGCATTGTATGGAATCCTGCACATGTGCACGATTGTTTTATAAGTTTACAAATTCTGTCATAAAAATATATTTAAAAAATAATAATAGGGTGGGTTGGGGGGATAATAAACCAAATGTAAGATAAGGACTATTAGTAGTAAGATTTTGACAATATTCTTTCATCGTTTGTAACAAATGTCTCACAACAATGCAAGGTGCTGGTAGGGGGTTGATGTATGGGACCCATGTATGATGTTATGTATGTTTGTTTTGTAAGTTCACAACTATTACTATACACTTATTGTTTATGTATGTTTATGTATTTGTGATACTCAATAAATTTTTTAAAAATGAAAAAAAATTTCATTTAAGGGAGATGTGGCTCAAGCAGTTGAACGCCTGCCTCCCACGGATTCAATTCCTAATGCCTCCTGGAAAAAACACACCCACACCCACAAACAACAAGCATAACAAATGATAAAACCAACTCAGGGAAGCCAATGTGGCTCAGTGGTTGAGTGCCGGCTTCCCACATACGAGGTCCCAGGTTCAATCCCCGGCCTAAAACCTAAGGAAAAAAACAAAAAACCTTCATTTACTCATTTATTAAAGAAAAATTTATTACTACATTCCAGATGCTATGGAACAGATTTCACATTTCTACAAAGAATAAAAAATATACGTGACCAATAAAATAACTGTTAGAGAAAAATAACTTTAAAATTATGAGTTTGTTTTTAATTAAAGAAAGAAATTTGAGAACTATAAAAATATTTTTAAAGTCTAACGTATTCCTATAGTTATATATATTGCCTTGGTTAAAAGCAGTGCTTTTCCTAGAAGAGCATTCCAAAAAATATATATATGTATCTAACATCACGTTATCTCCTTCAAATACTTATAGTTAATAAAACAACTCTGTGCACTGCATTGAGGAGATATTACATATTTGTGGAATAAATAATCCCATTTTATTATGTAGCAGGAAAAATGACCTTGAAAAACATAAAAATTCATTTTTATATGTATAGACCTTATAAAAAACTCAAATTCATATTTATCTCTCTGTAAAGACTGAATAAAAATTGTATTCTATAAAATAATGAAATTGAGTCAGCCTAATGCTGTTAATCCTAGTAAGAGATGTAGTCACTCACCTTCTTAGCATCCTTGAGTGAGTCCCAGACAGCTTTTCAGTTGAAATCTGCTCACTATCTCCAACAGATGACTTTAGAGGTCATTTCTGGGACACTTAAGCAGAGGTATATTGTTATACCTCAATACCAAGTAAATATAACTGCAAGTGCAGTTACCATACTATGTTACCATTGTTTGTTTACATTACTTAATCTTGAACTTGACCTTGAGCTCCTTGACTAAAAAGATATCTTATATATCATTACTTCTCTAACACCAAAAGTAATATTATAACGAGTATCATCTTACTGCAAATTCCTTTATCAAGGCATCCTGAGAGCCCTTATAGATCAAGAGTCTGCAAACGACTATGGAGGAGGTGGAAGCTAAATCCCGTGTGCAGCCTGTTTTGTACTGTCCAGGAGCTAAGAATTTTTTTTTACATTTTTAAATGGTTGAAAAAATTAAACAATATTTCGTGACATGAAAATTACATGAAATTCAAATTTCAATGTCTATAAATAAGGTTTTATTGGAAAACAGCCATGCTCATTCATTTACATATTGTCTATAGCTAATTTTGTGCTATAATAGCAAAGTTAAATAACTGAGACAGAGACGATAAGGCCCACAAAACCTAAAATATTTACTATATGGCTCTTTACAGAAAAAATTTGCCAACACATGTTATAGGTTAAAAGAAGAAAAAGAAGGGGAAGTGAGAGAAGTGGCATAACCACTTAGGCATTTATGCACCAAACATTATACACTGTCAATGACTCAGGATATAGATAAAATTTAATATAATATGAAAAGCGCAAATGGAAAAGAGTGGTTTGGAAATTTCAGGTAGAACAAAAAGAATGGAAAATGTAGACTCCTTGAAAGGGCTCCCTGAGGGCAGATGTGGCTCAAGCGGTTCAGCGCCTGCTTCCCACAGGAGGTCCCGGGTTCGGTCCCTGGTGCCTCCCTAAAAAAAAATTTAAAAAAATTTTTAAAAAATCACAAGCAAACAAACAAAACAACCAACTCAAGGGAGCTGATGTGGCTCAGGGGTTGAGTGCCAACATCACAAATACGAGGTCCCAGGCTCATTCCCTGGCACCAGTACCATAAAAAAAATAAAATTAAAAAATTAAAAAGGGCTTCTCTCAGGTAAAGACTAGGGAGGGGTAACTGCAGTATGGGCAAGACATAATGAGGTCAAAGGACCCTGGTGTGTGCTCTAGATAAGACTGTAAAGACAGGTACTGGAAATGTATTTTTGAAATACCTAGTGTGTAAAACTAACTTAGATGTCCTTATTTTGTGCACCTACATAGAATACTTGATAGTTCCTCAACTGCACTTTACAAGGGATAAATTATAAGTGCTATCTTCTTCTCTAACGTTTTAAGATTTACTAAAGGATGCACAAATATAAAACAGGATACTAGTTCCAGTAACACACATGTAAAAGTTTTTTTAAAAAGCTTTTGACAACATCAATGAACCTTGAGGACATTAGGTTTAATGAAATAAGCCAGACAGAAAAGGACAAATATTGTTTCATCTCACTAATAAGAACTAAATACAGTTAGTAAACTCATGGAGCTAATAGGTTACTAGGAGATAAAATGTGGGTTGAGAAAGGGGAGCTGATGCTGAATGTATGCAGAATGTTTAATAAGGATGATTGTAAACATATGGAAATGGATAGAGTTGATGGTAACATTATAGTGAGTATAACTAACATTGCTGATTTATAAATGTGACTGTGGCTGAAAGGGGTAATCTAGAGAAGTCAATCTCAATTTAAAGAAAGCTAGGGGATAATCTAGGGACTGTATCAGAGTGATTACCATGGAACATGAGGACTGTGGTTAATGCTACAAACACAAGAGTGTTCCTCTATTACAAGGTGTTTAAAAATATTGTGATGAATGAAAAAAATACAACTAATTTACTTATAGACTATAGTTAACAATAATATTGTAATATTTTTACAGAAATGGCAAAGAAGGTACTGTATCAATACTAAGGGTTAACAATGGGGGTAAATAAGGGGGTACAGGATCTTTCCTTTTGAAGTAATGAAATCGTTCTAAAATGGACAGGTGATGACAGTGCATCTCTGTGATAAACTGAGAGCCAATGAGTGTACACCTCGGATGGATGGTACAAAACAGGGGGCTATATAACACAGTGTACCCTGTGGTGGGTGATGGACTGTGGTTAACTATAATGAATATACCATACTAATACATGGTGTTAATAATAGGATGACTTGTGGGAAAAATACACCAAATATAAGCTTTGGACTATACAGAGCAGTAATATGAATATGTTCCTTCATCATTTGTAACAAAAGGGTCACAATACAAGGTGTTGGTGGTTGGGCAATGTATGGGAATCTTGTACGATATACATGAATTGTTTTGTAAACTCACAACTTTTCTAATAAAATTAAAAAATAAATTGCCAATACAATTTAACCTAAATTCATGATAGTATTTCTTGCTGAATGGGAAAATAACAATACAATCATATCCACATAACAAGTTATCCTATAACTTTTCTTATATACAATAGGTTCCTAAAAGCTTGCTTAAAACTATTTTTATTCCAATTAATTCACACACAAGAATGCTATTTAGTAGAATACTACAAAATCCTTTTTCACAGGATTTTATACAACAATCACCCTCTCAAATTCAAGGGCAGAGACTATAAATTGTATTACTCTTGGTACTCTCAGCACATATAAAAAAACATTCAATAAACATGTAATGTATTAATCAATTTGCTTTTACCCTAAATAGAAGATTTCTCTATACTAATTCTTCTTAAAGGGAAATATACTCAACAGCATTAACACCTTGTTACTGTGATTTTTTTTTTTTTTTTATTATGGGTAAAAATCAAAATTCTCACAATACATACAAACATTTGTAAAATGATATATAAATATATATGCATATATGTGTATTTACTTACAAAAATGTTATTTTAACCCAAATATCTCCAAAGTCCTAACTGCTTTAATTATGTTCTTTTGTATGGCGTCTTCTCTACAAATATATAATTTTAAAAATAGTGCATAAAGCACCAGACTGTGGAGTCTGGGATCCCTAGGATGAAATCGCAGGCCCATCTCTTTGCTAGTTGAGACATTAATAAGTTACTTAACTTCTTTGAGACCCATTTTCCACATCTGCCCAAGTAGAATAACACCTCCAACCTCGCAGGGCTGCTGTCAGGATTACGTGCGATAGTACAGAGCCTGGTAAGCCTCACCTTACTCCAGATCGTTCTTGATAATAGAAAGTAAACGTGTTTATCTATTTTTCACAGGCTTGCTTATTTTAAGCGTCCATCCAAACCAAAGGAGCACAGGAGGAGCCCTCCTTCCGCTTTTACAGCTTCAATAGATTACAATGCCTCCAGCCTACCTTGCTTGCATCTACGCTGAAATAACTTCATGCCTAGAGCTTTTCTTTATGTTTTAGGAATCAGGGTATTTTCCCCAAAAAGCGTGTCATGAGATCTGCGCATTTTTATCTCATCCAGAGTCCTTTTAACACACACGATAATGATCTGCGCGAAATCCCCAAAGGACTAACGAGTGCTAATTATCCAGTGGTTCTGCGGGAAATTTACTTCAGCAAATGCTCCTAACCATGACGACCGCGTACAACAACTGCAGCCTCGCGGGGGTGCCCCGGCAGGCCCCCCTCGGCGTCCCGGCCCCCTTTCCTCCACGAACCAACCTCCTCGGACGACTAAACAGCATCCCCGGCCGCCGCGCGCGGATAAACCGCGTTTCCTCTGACGTCTGGGAGGCATTCCCGTCTCCCTCAGCTCTGGCTCTGCCCCCTTCCGGGGTCCGCAGCCCTCGACACCTGCCGCTAAGACTCCTGGCCCCCACCCCTCCTCTCGCAGCCCCTCCGCGGACACCTGCAGCCGACTCCTCCCGGGCAGCTCCCCGCGACCCGGCCTCAAGCGCTCCCGCCCTCGGCGTCCTCCTCACCTCAGAGCCGGAGCAGCGGCGCCGTCAGGCCCAAATACGCCAGGTTTGTGGGCACCGCGCGCGTGACGGAACTCGCAAATGTGCGCGACGGCACGGCCGCGCGCGCGCGCTCCCGCCACTCGGCCCCGCGCGGCCGGGCACAGAGTGGGCCCCGCGCCTGCGGTGGGAGCGCGCGGCGCCGGAAGCCGAGCTTGTGCTCCAGCTGAGCGCCGCGCGGGCGGGCAACGGGCCCTCGGGGGCGGGGCGTGAGGGCGCGCGCCGGGTCTCGTGGCTCAGCCCCAGGGCCCTGGCGCCTCTGCGGAGATCTTGTCACGCTCTGTCTCAGCGCACTGCAAAGACGACCTGCTGGTAGTCGGGGGCTCGGGTTTGAGTGCGAGCACCACCGCGCCCTAATGTGCGACCCCGACCACGGAACTCTCCTGGCGTTATCTTCCTCCACTGTCACGTCCAGTTCTAAGATTCCCTTCCTACCCTTTTCCTGGCGTTTGCGCGGTCCTCTGGGAGGACTGCGTTTTCGAGTCTCTCCGCAGTCCCTACTCCCTTCCGCCGCAGCTTCTGGGGTGCAGTGTCCTCATTTTCATAACTGCTGACTCCCCTCAGTAGCTCTCTTGTTCCCCCATGAGTAGGACCTCTGGAAATTGGGGGTGCTTTTCGTTTCCGAAGTACCTTTATGAAAGTCTGGGAATGTAGAGGATCCTGATTTTCCAAACGGCCTGAGACATGACATCTGTGGGAGATTCTATACCGCATTCATTTTTACTGATCATGTCATCTGGTGTTTTGATCTTCATTGCCCACAGTGACCTAAATGGTGGTGAAAAGTTATCGTAGGGGAAAGAAAACCTCAACACCAACATTAGGAGAGTCACATTTCTTGGCACAGTTATTTATTGGGGCGGGGGGGGGGAGGGATTAGCTATTTAAAGATGTTTTTTTAAGATTCTGTCAGTCCTGTGTACATTTTTAAACTTATCTTTGTTTTTCTGTTTCTACTTTTTAAAAAACAGCAAGGAATTAAGTTTTATTCATCCTATTGAATATGGGTTAAATAGGAAGTCCAAAGAGCTTTAGCAGAATCCATGATGATTAAAAGAAAAAGATATGGCAGTAGGAGTTGGGCACAAGGGAGATAGAATGTCCAAGAAACGACACCAGAAACCTGAGGGCAGCAGGTAATGAAAACAATTCATGATATATTTTGTCGCTTTTTGCAATATGTAAAGCATATTAGTTAAAATTTCAGAAGAATGTATTCTTTACGTCTTAGGATTTTGTGGGCAAGTAAATAAGTGTAAGTTAAAGAGAAATAATCTTGGTAAAATGTCGCCGAAAGATCACCCGAATTCTCCAGTCATGGACCTCTCCAACTTAAAGACTCTCTCCTTTCACCTCAGAAATCTACTCATCACTTCTACCACGATTTTAGGCATTCATTTCCTGGGTTTCTTATCATTGTAATGTTCTTTCTCATTCAATTGTCTGCTTCTGCTTCTGCTCTTGCTTCATGATGACAGGACAAAAAAAAAAAAAAAAAAAGCCAAGCAAAACAAAAACATTTCTTCTCTAAAGCTCTTATCATCCCAGACAAATGACCTCACTCTCTTCTGAACTAGACACGTGCTACCATCTTGTTTATAATATTTTACTTATGTTCTGTCTCTTCAATTAAATTTTAAGTAGCCTACTTAAAGAGCTTTTTTTTTTTTTTCTAACAATTTAAATATCAAGATCTTAGGCATCACAGTGTATAGTAAAAGTTGCTGGTAATGATGAGGAAACAGGTATTGTTTTCAGTATTATCACCTCAAAATGTCAGCACTCACTTAACAAAATCTTCCTAATGATAGAAAAGGAAGATATTAATTCTTATGGGGTGCATGACAAATTCTGATGGTAGTATGCTTGTGGGAATAACATAACAGGGAGAATGCTAAATAACACCTTTTAGTAAAAAAAGATTGCTACAAATTAATGAGTTCACCTTGACATATTTTATTGCCTGTGCTTATTATACATTGTAAACAATTTAGCCACATAATCTCAATCCAATTGCCATAGTAACCAGGTCCTAGTACTAAATAAGCAGCTGCAGGGAAGATGTTCCTTTCTGAGCTTCTGTAACTAGGAAAGAGCAAACGTGCTGCTTGGTTGTCATGGTGGCAACCAAAATCCCCACATCTCATTAATAGAATTTTTAGACAAATAAATCATGTGAGAATACATAGATCATAGAAGTCATAGATAGATGTAACAAGTTGCCTAGCTGTACAAAATTAACAGCATACAAGAAGTTTAATAGTATTTAATGTAGAGAATTGGAGTAATGCTTGCCACCCTAAACACCAACCTAAAATCTAACATCTTGCTGGTGAACACTGGATTCTATTTGTGTTACTTTTTTATTTGCTACACCAAATTCTTCTTTAATGGACTGTCTATGCTATTTTATACAAAATTCAGAGCAAAATTGCTAAAGTGTTATCAATTATTTTACATGGTTATCAATACATTGGAAATTGTTATCATTTTTAAATATGTTTTTTAACACTTATTATTTGTTTTTTAAACAAACATGTCTACAAGCTAGAAAAGATGCCAAGAGAAGTGATGTGGTTTCTAAACTGGGGGTTTAAACTATGTATAATTATAAAGAATTTCAAATTGGGACCTTGTCTAGAATGTGGCATAACAAGCAAAGAAATGCAACCTTGACTGACAAAGTGGAAAGTGACTCTAGCATCTTTAACAATAATTTAATTCCACACTCTCATCCCAAATATGGTTGAAATTGTTATTATGGAGCTTTGGAAATGATTAATAATTGGTGGAGGGTTGAAAGAGAGACAATGCACTAAGGGAATTACTTCTGAAAGTAGTTTTGGTTTCTTAGATTTTTGTCATTACTGTTATTATCGTTATTATTACCACTATTATTATGGCTATTTTTATTGCACCCCAAAAAGTATCAGTAAATTTTTTTTCTTTGTGTTCTCCAACCAGAAAAATGAGTCATGGAAACTAATATTTGAAGCATGTCTAGCTAATTTGGTATTTAAAAACTTAACCAACCAACAAATATTTATCTAGTGCCTTGTGCATATTCTTGCTTAACAAGAACCATTACTTTTTAGGTAAACAAACAACAAAAAAATCTAGGAATCAGCAATTGTTCTGAGAAACACATGCACAAAAATGAAAGAATCAAACAATGGAAGATAATATTTATTCCACTGTTAAATTGTATGGTGCAAACTATAAAATGCTATAGAGAAATCAATGAGGGCAGGAGTTACGTAGATAACTTCGATTGGAAAAGAGGGGGAGATTTGTTTAAAACTAGGGAGGTTTAGCTAATAGAATATATTAGAAGGCTGAGAGAAATACGACTGCACATATTTTTTTAATAAACACAAAATTGTCAACTTACCTAACAGAATAATTGTAAAGGCTAAAAAGAGATGGCTCAATTTGTGTTTCTCTTCCCTCTTCAGTAAGGAAAATGGACTTTAAATTGGTAAAGATGAAACAACATAGAGAATTGAAACTTGAGATCCGTGAAGAGATAGTAAGATAATACCTATCTGTTTCAAATAAGTTCAGGTTTCCAGGCACAAATTACATCTCACGGCTGTTTACAGAAAACCTAAGGACCATTCCATTTGTTGATGAGTTCAGAGAAACTGTATAAAATGAAAAGAAGACAGGTCACTTGCTTTTTAAAAATGATGAAAAGGTAGATACTGGAAACTAAAGACCAGAAAAGTAAAATTCCAGACTACATAATTACTATATATTTTATGAATATTTAGAAAGGAGTATGGTGATCACTAGGAACCAGACTAAGTAAACTAAAGATAATTCATATCATATTTCTTTTATGATTTGATCTTTGAGATAAAATGAGAATTTTATAGGCATGATACAAATTAATTTCAACAAAGCAGTTTATCCAGAGTTTATGATAATTTTGTGGATGAGACCCTAAAATAAACTCTTTATATCATTACAATTAGGTAAATCCAAAGTTGTTTGGATAATTCTATCAAAATTAGTGTTCATATTTTTCATAAATTCCTTAGGTGAAGACGCAAAGATCATTCTGATCAAATCAGAGAATGAAGAAAATCCACATATCATAGAAAATACGATTGAAGATAGAACCAGAAAACAAAAGTATTTTAACAACTTGAACTCTGAGCTAAAACATAGAAGATAAAATCTAACAGAAGTAAATGAAAATCCCATCCATTCAAGTTGAAAAATAAGAGTGCACAAGTGCAAAATAGGAGAGATTCCAGTTTTGCCATGTGAAAACATCCAGAGAGTTTATTATCTGCCAAGATCATTTGAGTTTAATAATATTTCTTATCACTAGGAGTTATAGCTCTACCATTTCCATTTGAAAACTCTGTGTCCACAAGCAGCTGCTGCTTCTTTTCATTTGAGGAACCCCTATGCCACTATTCCCCTTAGAATTCACCATTCCCTTGTGGCCCTCCCCACCCCCCCAAAAAAAAGATGTCCACACCCTAACCCCTGGAACCTGTGACTATGTTACATTACATGGCAAAAGAGAAATAGTATTGCAGATGGAATTAAAGTTGCTAAACATCTGACTTTAAAATAGAGATATTAGCCTGAATTACCTGGGTGGGCCCAGTATAAATCACAAAGGTCCTTAAAAGAGGAAGATGAAAGGACATTATTGGAACATAAGAAAAAAATAGAATATGGAATGTAAGCTTTAGGTCAATGTTAAATTTCTTGAACTTTATAACTGTGCTTAAGGTGGTTACATAAGTGAATGTCCTTGTCCATAGGAAAAGTACATGGAAGGGTTATGTGTTCAAGGAGAATGATGTGTGCAACCTGTTCTCAAATGTTTGGAAGATAGATAGATAGATAGATAGATAGATAGATAGATAGATAGATAGATAGATAGATAGAGGCATACCTCAGAGATAGTGTGGGTCTTTCCAGACCACAGCAATAATGTGAGTATCACAATAAGTGAGTCACATGAAATTTTTGGTTTCCCAGTGCATATAAAAGTTACGTTTACAATATACTGTAGTCTATTAAGTGTGCAATAGCATTATGTCTAAAAAGAAAATAATTTGATACAGACAAACAAAATGTGACACAGACACGAAGTGAGCACATGCTGTTGGAAAAATGCTGCCAAAAAACTTGGTCAACATAGGGTTGCCACAAACCCTATCAATCTGTAAAAAAAAAAAAAAAAAAAAAAACAATATCTGCAAAGTGCAATAAGATTAGGTATGTCTGTTGATAGGTAGGTAGGTAAGTGGATAGATTAGATAGATAGATAGATAGATAGATAGATAGATAGATAGAATGTAAAGCAAAGGTGGCAAAATGTTAAAATTGGAGGATCTGGGCATCTGGGGAGGGATTGGGGATATGTTAGAGTTCTCTGTATAGTATTTGCATTTTGTTTTTGCAACCCTGTAATTTGAAATTATTTCAAGGTAAAAAAAAAAATTAGAAATGGGAGGAAGAAGGATGTTGGAATAATGTGCCATGGGAAGGACTTGTCCAGACAGCCATTGATGGCTTTGAATATAGAGGAAGGGAGACACAAGCCTAGGAATGTGGGTGCCTTCTAGAAGATGGAAAAGGCAAGGAAAGAGATTCCCCCCTAAAGACTCCAGAAAGGACACAGCCCTTCCAACACCTTGATTTTAGCTTAGAGAGACATGCGTCAGACTTTAACCAAAAGAATTGTAAAATAATCAATTATATTGTTTTAAGTCACTACATTTGCGGAAATTTGTTATAGCAGCAATAGAAGACTAATTAATACACCCCTCACAACTAATTATAATTCCCTGCAGTGTAGCACTGTGATTATTTAGTATCCAACTGCCCTTTATTTTCTTCTCTCTCTCTAGAAAAGCACAATGATTCCATAGAAAGAGCAATGAAATATGACATGGATATTCTGGATTCAGAAACTTTGTTATTAATGTGGCCTTGCACATTTAGCCTCATAATCACAAGTTTCATAATTTATAAAATAGGATTAAAAAATAGCTGCCTTCTTTGACTCTCCAAGATTGCCTCAAAGAATATATGACATGAAGTATGTGAAATAATAAAAGCCAACTATTAAACACATAATACCTGCCAGATACTGTTCAATATGCTTTATATGTGGTCTTTTGTTTCATCTGTACAGTGACAATGTGAGCTACTATTTTTGTATATGCATTATTTTTCTTCTACTGAGGTAGAGAGAAGTTAAGTACTCTGAAAACTGTAGCACGCTAGAGATTACAAATAAATGGACATCACATAGGGAATCAATATACAGTGAAGAGAAAAGGGTCTTTTCTAATAATTTTCTTGAAAATATTTTCTCTTTTTCTTTAAAGCTTTACAGGTATTAACTTTCAATATTTGTACCACGCACATTTCCATGTCTTCATTAATCTGTCCATTCATTCTGTAAATATTGTGGAGTGCCTATTATGTGTCAGAAACTATGCTAAGCATTAGAGATGGAATAGTGAATGAAAGAGACATGATACCAGCTGGTAAGGAGTGTAGACTGTAATAAGAGCTATGGGGGGGGGGGGGAACAAAAGTGACAATGGAGTGTGTTCAGTAGCATTGTTAGGATAGTGGTCTGTAGGATGTGTAAGCAATTCTCCAGATGCACACCTAAGGGGTCAAGGAAGGCTGTCAGAATGCAGTCATGTCTAACCTGAGCTCTGAAGGCTAAATAGGAGTTCAGCAAAGAGGAAGGGGAGAATATTCTTGGAGAATTCTCTTGCCTTCAGTAGTTCAGCCTCTTCCTCACTTTCACTGAGTTCCCTTTTCTCAACTTACCTGCAAACTGAAATAGATCCTACTTTAAGGTCCATTCCCAAAATATAATTTGATGTTAAGTTTCTGATGTGAAATTTGCAGGTGTTGGACTATGATCTTTTTTTTTTTTTTCCGTCTAACCCCACACTCTCTTAATCCAGTGACCAAGAAATGTTGTTTTAGACTATTTTTCTATCGGGCTAGAACTTGGCCTACTGTTATTAGCTCATCATAATATAAATAGCATGTGAAAAACAAAAAAGTACAAATGTTTTCGATGTAAATTTTCATTCCTGTGATTACTGTCTTCTGCCACTAGATGGTACCTGAATGTCCGAGAGACAAAAACGCTGATTCAGTTTACCTTCCTGGAAACTAGTGAAACAAAGAGGGTCAGGACACTGAAAAGAAGAAATGGCCCAACTTAAATTTTAAATGATCCTGGTTATGAAATTTATCCTTAAAATTAAACCCAACATCAGCGTTTTCCTTTTGATAAATACCTTTGAAAGAAATTTAAATTTAAATTCCTGCCCACCTTTACTTTCCCATCACTACCCATGCTTTACTTTCATTTTTTTACTTTTACTTCCTAACGATGCTATCATTCTAACATCCCAACCAGGCACATTGGACTACTTGTGGTCCCATATTTATGTTCTCTACCCTCCCATCTCCTTATCTAATCTTAGGCTTTTCACTCTATTTAGAAAAAACAATTCTTCCCTTCCAGCAGCTCCCTCTCCACTGTTACTTTAGAAATCATACTCATTCTCCAAGACACATTTCAATTAGTACCTTTTCATGAGTTTTTTCCAACACCTCTAGAAAATGCCTCCCTTCTACTCCCCGCCCCTAACATCTTTTTTGTTGTTGAGATGAAATTCAAATAACATAAAATTAACCATTTTAAAGTTAACGATTCAGTGACATTTAATATGTTCACAATTTTGTGGCACCATCACCTCTATCTAGTTCCAAAACATTTTCATTACCCCAAAAAGAAACCCTGTGACCATTAAGCAATTGATTCCCATGTCCCCCTCCCCCTAGACCCTGGCAAACACCAATCTACTTTGTGTCTCTATGAATTTACCTATTCTGAATATTTCATATAAATGGAATCATACAATATGTGATCTTTTTTGTCAGGCTTCTTTCATTTAGCATAATGTTTTCAAGGTTCATCCATGTTATAGTATGTATCATCACTTTTTCTTTTTGTTGCTGAATAATATTCCATCATATGGATATACCAACTTGTTGATCCATTCAAAAGCTGATGGACATTTGGCTGTTTACACGTTTTGTCTACTGTGAACAGTGCTACCAAGAACATGTGTGTACATTTATTTGAGTACCAATTTTTAGTTATATACCCAATGCCTACAAGTAGAATTCCTGGATCATACAGTAATTCTCTGTTAACTTTCAGCAGCCACCAACCTGTCTTCCACAGTGGCTGCACCATTTTACATTCCTGCCAGCAATGTACAAGGTCCTAATTTCTACACATCTTCTTCACCAATACTTGTGATTTCCCTTTTTTAAAAAATTAGAGCCAAGCTTATGGTTGTGAAATGATATCTCATTGTGGTTATGATTTGTATTTTCCTAGTGGCAAATAATGTTGAGCATCTTTTCATATGCTTGTTTGCCATTTGTATATTTTCTTTGAAGAAATATCTATTCAAATCTTGTGCCCATTTTAAAATCAGATTGTTTGTCTTTCTGTTGTTGAGTTGTAGGCAGTCTGGATATTAGACCCTTATCAGATATATCATTTCCAAATATTTTCTACCATTATGTAGGTTGCCTTTTCACTTTCTTGATAATGTTCTTTGATGCACAAAAGTTTTTGATTTTCATAAACTCTAATTTATCTTTTGTTGCTTGTGATTTTGGTGTCATTTTTTTTTTTTTAAGATTTTATTTATTTATTCATTTATTCCCCCCTTGCTGCTTGTGCTCGCTGGGTCAGCTAACCACGCTGCATGGGCGGGCTTGCCTTCACCAGGAGGCCCCGGGAACCGAACCCGGGGACTCCCATATGGTAAACGGGAGCCCTACTGATTGAGCCACAGCCGCTTCCCTTGGTGTCATATTAATTCCCATTTTATTCTTTTAACAAACTTAATTACTTGTTTAATAATAAATGTACTATGGATTTTTCTAAAGAGTTATATTCATCTCTATAGAACTTAAAGACTTTTGATGCCCACTTATGAACATTTCTTAATCTCCATACTAAATCTTTATATTTCTTAAACTATTTAGCACAGTCATATTTATTGAAATGATTTGAAAGGTTATATCCAGAAGATTCTTCCTGAAAACTCTAAGAATGAAAAATGAGATGGTCATTCTTAGTGATGGTCTCTTACATAATTTGGATGAAATTCATTAGCGAGACTTGTAGAACACAATCATCCTTCCATATAGATTTAGCAATCATGGCATGAGATCTCCACCCCCTGCAGATTTATAAAAATTATGGGTAGAGTGTAAAAATTTTCCCAAGCTTAGAAACCGAGAAACTGCCAGGGCACCTACAGAAGCAAATGCAAAAAATGCTTGATAAAGACATTTGCACAATTCAGGACACAAAACAATCCCACCTTCCTTGAAGATGAGTTCTCAATAAAATTTGCATACCATATAAGGTACAATCCACCACAAAGGAGAACAAACAGACACAATAAGCAGGAGATCTGTGCCCTAATTATTTGAGTTAATAAAACAACCTGAATGTGACTGCAAAAGAAAAATTTATAAAATGATTAAACATATAAAAGGAAAACAAAAATAAATGAAAGAAGATAAGATGAAAAATAGACATATTTGGAAAACAGAACTTTATTGATTCATCAATTATTTTAATAAACATTTGTTTGGCATGCAAAAAGTGCTAGCACTACTGTAAGTATTGGGGATAAAATGATAAATAAGACATACAAACTCCCTACTATCATAAAGCTTATATTGTATTGAAAATAGAGAACTCAACAGATGAGCTGAACAAATGGATTAGATACAGTGGAAGAGATAATTATTAAACTGGAAAATAAACTAGAGGGAATTACCCACAGCAAAGCACAAAGGATAAAGAGATGGAGAATAAAAATTAGAAGTTAAGAAATGTGGAGTGGAGTGGATGTAGCTCAGTGGTTGAGCACCTGCTTCCCATGTATGAGGTCCTGGGTTCAATCCCTGGTACCATCTTAAAAAAAATGTGGAGGATAATATAAGAGAATCCACACACATCTAATAGGAGATCCAAAACAAAAACAAAAGTGATAATAGAGAGGCACTATTCAAAGAGAAAATGACAGAAAACACTGCAGAAATAAAGACATGATCCAAGAAAGCATACAATGAGTCCTCCAAAATGTAAATATTAAAAAAAAAAATCAATACCTAGACACTTATAGTTAAAACTATAGTTTTATAGTTCTGCTATAGAAAATAAGAAAAATAATTAAGTAATCCCTAGAAATAAGTGTAGAAGCAAGTAGCTGTGAGGCATGTTCAATACAGATAAACTAGGTAGAGCATGAGACACATGAAACACCAAATATTAATGAGAACCCACTTTAACCCCATGTGTCCTCTGCTCAAAAGAATTAAATAGAATCCATGGATGCTCCACAAGTTATTGGTGTTGTTACAACCATAATCAGGCATACCATCCCCTAAGTCTCGCTGATATAGAAAGTATGAATTGGCCCTAAATGTCTTCCAACTTCTGAGCTTTCATTTCTCACCCTCAACTGATCCTCATACCCACAAAGCAAGTTGGAAAAGCTGATGCAGAAGAGTGGGAGATTTGGGTAATTTGGTTCTTCCATTCCAATTGCACTCTTATCTTAAGTACTTTAATAACCTATTTCTTCTCTTTACCTTGCCTCTTCCTGTAGGTTTTATATTGATTCAACAGTGCGATTTTAGCATCTTAATTTGGTCTGTGAGCCTTTCTGCCTTCATCTACTAGCAATATCTGCAAAGGTAGTGGAAATGAGGAGACATAAGAAGTACGTCACTATTTCCCAGAGTTTTCAAAAATTCAATTATATTTCCTTTTGGTTTTATGTTTTCAGTTTGGTGTTTTATATGAATTTTTTTTTTTTAACCTATCTGGGAGAAAAGATACTTTATATACTGTCAATGCAAATACAAATATTTAGAAAATACACAATCCAATGTTTTTTAAAAAATCCAAAATCCAAATCATAAGATAACTTTTGCTATGACATAGGAAAGAAAATAAATGATTGATCTATAACAGGCAAGAAATTTCATCCATGATTAAGTTGAATTCCACAAATAGTCATTGATTTCTTATTGCATAATGTGCAAGGCACTCTATTAAAAGATGTAAAATTGAAAAAGACATATTTCCTGCCCTCAAGAAACTTAGCTTTTAGTAGAGGAGATAGCCATGTACACAACTAACTGTAAAAGGAAATGTGATGTCAGTAGATCGTAAGTTTAGCTGGGCATCAGGATCACCTGAGAAGCTTTCCTTTATATATTTGACGGTATTGGTTGTGACACTGCATCTGAGACCTGAAAAACAATCTCCAGGATATGGAACCTCAAGATCTAAAAGGCTTCCACATGATTCTTAATACTTAGTCATATTTGAGAACCCTCATGACAAATGTTATGTCATTAATACTTTAGTGGAATGTGGCTTTTTATTTTACTTCATAGCAATGTTTTTTTTGTTTTGTTTTGTTTTTTTTAATTCTAATTCTCAAGAAATGGAAGATGTTATGAGTAAATTTCCTTAGGGGGGAAAAGGTGAATGGGTAACCTTGTAAAACAGGATATGATATTGTTTTCTTTTCCTGGCTTCTAAAGTAAATACCATGCAATGGATTGGCTTAAGCAATGGGAAAATATTGTTTTGAGGCTAGGAGAAGTCTAAAATTAAAGCATCGTTAAGGCACTGCTTTCTACCAGAAGACTGTGGCATTCTGGTGCTGCCTGCTGGTGGTTCTTGGTCCTTGGCTTTTCTGTCACATGGCAATGCACATGGCAGCCTCTCCTGGCTTCTCTGTTTCATTGACTTCCCACTTTTTTCTGTGGCTTTCTCTCTCTCTGTGTCTGAATTTCATTATGTTTATAAAGAACTCCAGTTATAGGATTAAGACTCATCTTTTTTTTTTTTTTTTCACTTATATATATATAAATATATTTTAAGAGGTGCTTAGATTACCCAAAATATTACACGGAACCCACTGGGATTCCCATGTTGCCCACCTCCCACACCTCCCACCACATCCCTCACAAACATCTCCCACAAGTGTGACCCACCACCCTCAATGGACTTACACATCCTGGGGCCTTGCCACCAGCCATAGATCATCTTGATTCAGTTGGGCCAGACCTTAATTGAAATAACTTTAGCAAAAGTTCTGATTTACACCCACAGAAATGGATTAAGATTTTCTGGGGTACATAGCTCCAAGCCACCACAGATATTACCATGGGAAGAGCTCACAGGAGCCAAGGAACTTTTATGAAAGTATTTGATGCCAAGAAGTAATAGTGGTACAAAATAATTGAAGATGACTGGGTGTTTTAGTCTGCCAAAGGGTTGCCAATGCAAAGTACCAGAAATTGGTTGGCTTTTATAAAAGGGATTTATTTGCACAAAACTTTTGAGTTCCAAGGCAGTGATAAATCCAAATCAGAACACTATAAGAGATGCTTTCTCACCAAAGTCAGCTACCACATGGCAAAGCAAGATGGCCACCAATCTCTGTGGAGGTCTCAGTCTTCCACTCCAGCCTCACCATCTCCTCTTGAGCTGCTCCATGGGCCCAGCCTCTTAGAACTTCATGCTTAAGCCATCCTCTAGTCCTCTTTCACACAGCAGGATTAAGTTTGGTGGCTTCCTTCTCCTGTCTCTCTCTGTATTTCCATTTATATCAGACCCAGCAAGGGGGCAGAGACTCAACCTGAGTCAAACCTCACTGACATAGTCCAATCAAAAGCCCTAAAGAGATCTTTTCAAGTAATCTAATCAGAGGCCCTTCAACTGAATTTAATGCAATCAAAGGGTATCCACTCACAGAGAAATAGATTAGTTTACAAACATAATCTTTTCTTTTGGGATTCATAAAATAATCTCAAACTGCCACAGTGGGGGTGGTGGTGGTATGGTGAACATAAACTTAACCTACTTCATAATTGTGGGATAAGGCCCAGACTGTCCATTTTACTTTCTTATCTTCCCACTTTAGTCCTGAAGGCTGGTTCAAAATATCTCTTATAAATTGGAAATATGACTCTTTGGTTTTTTAAAACACAATACTGCATTTGCTGCCAAATATTATAAAGTCACTGATCTTTTATTTTGGTGTATTATTGTCTCATTTTCTAGAAAGACAATCTATGTAGTTCAGATGGGTGGTTTCGCAAGTCAGACTGTTTTAATTCTTACTTTTAAATAAAGACTTCTTATTTTATTTTGAAATTAGTTTAATTGTTGTTTGGTGGAGGTGGTGTTAAAATGGCTTACATTCATTCCTTTAAAAACCAAGAAATAAGGATAAAGCACGAATTAAAATAAAGGGAGCATTTTATATCTCTGTGTTCTCATACACATTATGAGTTATATTACTTCGGATAAGCTAATTATTGTCCAATAGACCCAAAAATGTGCAATGATTCAAACAAACACAATTGAAATCAAAAGGATACCCTGGACATTGACATCCAGCTATGGGATAGAGAGACTGAAAAAGGCGCAAGCCTTTTTATTAACTATCCAGGCTTAAGACATAATACTCATCACTTCAGCTCACATTTCATTTGTGAGAACTACTTAGAAGGCTCTTCCCAGCAACAGCTCCATATTATGGGAGGGAGACTGCAAATCTCCAGTGATATCCACGGAGTTCCCCGCTTGCAGCCTGCCCTATGGAATTTGGACTCGTGCATCCCCACAGTCATTTAATAAAATCTCACAATATTTACAGATATTTCTTGTCCCTTCTGTTTCCCTAGAGATCCCTGACTGATATACCACATGTTCTGTTTTTTGAAGATTTAAAATAAACTACTTTTGAAAGTGTCTAAGCCTGTTACCTTTGTGGGTTATTTATCGATTACATAATTTTGGTCTTTTAAAGAAAACTTGGAAATTTGTATTTTCCCAGCAAATTATCCATTTCATCGACATTTTCTGCTATATTTGCATAGATATGTGCAATATATTCTCAGATAGCTTTTAATTTTCTCTGACGCTCTGGCTATATTCATTGATTCCTTTTATTCCTGGTTAGGCTGACTAGTTCTTTATCTAATTTGTTGGGGGTTTTAATGAAAAAAAAAAATTGGATTTATTTATGAACTCTATTAATTTTTCTGCATAGAATTTTTAGAGTATTAAATTTTCCCTTTGCATTCAAACAGATATTTTTAGCAACAGTACATGAGTGATATACTTCCTAAGGCCTTACATGTTTAAAAATCACTTTTTTTGCCTTGATGCATGAATCATAACTTACTGGGCATGGAATTCTTGTGTAATACCCTCTCTCCCTAATCAGTCTGTAGACACAAACGCACACGCACCATTTTTATTGTGTGAACCATTTGAGTAAGTTATACACATCATAGCCCTTTATCTCTGAATATTTTGATATGTATTTCCTAAGAACAAGGATTGTCTCCTACACATAAATAATTCTTAATTAGCTTACTTTCTGTTTCCCTTATAAGAATATAAGCTCCGTAAGGCCGGGAACTACTTCTTTCTTGATCCCTGTTATATCCTGAAGGATATATTCCATTTACTATTTTCTGTAAAGATCCAGAGAATATGTATTTTAGGCTTTGCAGAGTGTTATGGATTGAATTGTGTTCCCCCAGAAGATGTGTTGAGTCCTAATCACCAGTCCCTGAGACTGTGACCTTATTTGGATGGTTACAGATGGAATTAGGCAAGTTAAAATGAGATCATACTGGAGAAGGGTGAGCCCTTCATCCAGTATGACTGCTGTCCTCATAAAAAGGGGAGAATTGAGCACAAGACAGGGGAGAGAACATCACGACAACCATGATGGGGAATGCCATGGACTGCAGGCAAGCTACCGCCAGAAGCCAGGAGCTTGGCAAGGAACAGATTCTCCCCTACAGGCTTAAGGAGAAGTGTGGCCCTGCCGACACCTTGATTTTGGACTTCTAGCCTTCAAACTGTGGGACAATACATTTCTGTGGTTTTAAGCCGCCCAGTGTGTGGAACTTTGTTATGGCAGCGCTAGGAATCTAAGACACAGGCCCAAAGGCAAACTCGAAGATATTAGGTAGATACTTATTTAACAGGAGAGAAAACAAATTTCCACACTTTTGTAATTGGTGAAATTCAAAATGTAATAAAATAGACTACAACGGTTTTTTTGTGTGAGTTGTTTTTTGTTGTTGTTGTTGTTGTTGTTTGTTTGTTGTTTTTTGTAATATTGCTGGGCTGGATTAGGGAGGAGGCAGAGGGAAGGCAGCAGGGTTAGCCAGCAGAGAACAGTAACGCAGTGACGCAGGAACTCACTGGGAGAGAAGACAAGCAAGGGGACCCTAACAGACAGCAGCTGTTGCTGGCAGCTCTGCCCACACCTCCCGTCCTAAGGGGGTTCTCAGGTGTCCTCCTTATTCATTAAGGTGACCTCAGCATGCTTGCAGTCAATGAAAGCATGGTGAAAGCGGTTCTAGGTAAGGGTTAAAATACAGAGAAAGAAGGGGGGGGGTGAAGGGCTTGAAGACAGGAGCTGGCCTCTGGCACAACTACTCAACTCGGTGGTTGCAGTGTGAAGGCAGCCGCAGACAATATATAAACTAATGAGCATGGTTGTGTTCCAATAAAACTTCATTTACGGACACTAAAATTTGAATTTCGTATTATTTTGTGGCATGCGCCACAAAATACTATTTTCTTTTTCTTTTTTATATATTTTTTGACAAGCACCAAAAATGTAAAACTCATTCTTAGTAAGAGGGCCACACAGAAGGAGGATTTGGGCTGGGTTTGGCCCATGGACTGTAGCTCGTCAAAACCTGTAATAGCTGCTCAAATAGAAAGAAGGGAAAAAGGAAGCCTAAGGGGATTTCTTTAAGGTGAAATCATGAGTCATATGCAAATACAAAATGAACACATGTCAAAATTTTATTCAACTCATTAAAAAACAGGGGAATCAGTAAGATGTTACAACTCGTTCAAAGGAGAATTCAAACACATGCATATATATGCAATCAGGAATGCTGAAGTGAATTGACTACTGGATGCAAAACTGGTCATTACAGGGTAATGATCAATTGTAGTTCTCTGGACAAGATTCATTTGCATTTCTAGGAACAAGAATCATCTGCATTTCTTTAACTTTTCCACAACTTACAGGGTTGCAAAGCAGTTCAAAGACAAAGAGAGGCTCAGGCCCCTCTATTTTCAGTTATGTTAGGGAAACTGAGACCACTTATCTGGCTTTTCAGTCATAAAATCAAACATGATGAAATCTTATGTATGTACTTGATTCAAAAAATCAAATTTATACCTTGTGCTGCTATAAAGGGAATACTAAAAATTTATTAGTATAATTTATTTATAAAATGTCATCAAATTTTATTAATACTAGCCACAGAAACACTAATCCAACTCCCCTGCCACAAGCATACTTCCTGTGTTAGCCTAGAGGACTTGGCTGCAGAGTTAGAGGTTATAGGGTAAAGTAGCTTTCAAGACTTCATAGTTCCAACACGTCCTGGCTGCGAGATCCTAGGGAAATAAATGAACATTTCTCAGTCTCAGTTTCTTCATTTGAAAAATGGAACTAATAATAGTAACTACTTCATAGAGTTATGAGAATAAAATGAGGTGATACAAGTGACACGATACATACTGTTACTATTTTTCTTTTAGATCAGAGCTTGATAACCTCTAACTTGTCTAAAATGAGTCTAAGAAACATATTTTGTACAGTCTTAATAAAGCTGTGAGTTACTATTTTATATCATATTTGTATATTATTTTATACATGTCGGTCACAAAAAGAGGAGAAACACCACTTGACTTTCTGTAAGATTCTTAATGCTCATTTTAAAAAGATTTTTTTATTGTGGTAACATGCAAAAAAATTTTCCCATTTTAACCATTTTTTAAGTTTCCAATTCAGTGGCATTTAATTACACTTAAAATGTCATTCTACCACCACCACCAAAACTTTTTCATCATCCCAAACAGAAACTCTGTATCCATCAAGCAATAACCCCCATTATCCCTCCCTCCAGCCCCTAGTAACCTCTAATCTACTTTGTCTTGAATTTGTTTATTCCTGATATTTCATATAAATGGAATTACACATTTGTCACTTAGCATAATGTTCTCAAGGTTCATCCATATTATAGCATATATCAACACTTTGTTCCTTTTTATGGCTGAATAATATTCTACTGTATGGATCTACCATATTTTATTTATCCACCCATCCGTTGATGGATATTTGGGCTGTTTCCTCCTTTTGTCCTCTGTGAATAATGCTGCTGTGAACATTGGTGCACAAGTATCTGTTTGAGTCCTTGCTTTCACTTCTTTGGGGTATTATATTGACCACAATAACTTCTGACACCAACTGCAAAAGCTATAGTGCCTTCAATCAGCAAGTACATTGCAATTCAATTCTGACTAATTACCCAGAGTTAGACCAGACATTACAGGTCAATTGAAATCCTCTACCAGATTGCTCTTCAGCCACCAGAAGCAAGCTTGAGGGTTCTCAGGGCTACCCTCACTTCTGATGAACTGGCTACAAATTCACGGGTTCCCACCACCTCTCGGTTGAATGACTCACAGAACTCACTAAAAGCACTATACTTACCATTATATTATTATTATAATGAAAAAGATATTAATAAGGAGAAGCTAAAAGAAGAGAAGCACAGGGCCAGGTCTGGGAGGATCTCAAATGCAAGCTTCCAGGCCCTCTCCACATGGAGTCAGGCTGCATCCCCTTCCCAGCTCAGCAATATATCTTCTTGCTCATGGAAGCTCACCCAAGCTTCAAGTGTCCAGAGTCTAAATGGGGTTTCATTAGGTAGGCATGATTGGCAGAATCAATGCCCATATGGTTGAACTCAATCTGTAGCCCGCCTCCCCTTCCGGAGGTCAAGGAGGTAGGGCTAATACAATAGGGCTCAGAGCCCCAACCCCCTGGTCACATGGATGGGCTTTCTCATGTGGCCTGTCCCCCACTCTAAGACTACCTGTCGCTGGTGCCACACTGTCATCCCTTTAATGTATGAGCTATCAGCTGTGGTCTAGGGCCCACCGTGAATAACAACAGGCACTCCTATCAGGGGAAATTACAAGGATGTAGAGGTTACCTCCAGGGACCATGGACAAAGACAAGTTCTTTATTATTCTCCAGGCTACCTCCTGACTGATCTTTGGCCATAGTTCCTTTATGTCATTCAGTCATTAACAATCAGTTCAGTCCATCATCATGTCATATGACCAACAGGTCTCCCAGAGCGAGGTCACTTGTCAGGTTGCAAAAGCAGGAATGGTCCCAGGAATGTATGGCTTAATCCCTTCAGGCATCTGGTATAATTGAGCTAAAAGACAATATTATCCTCTTGCTCTGAGCCTCTCTTGAGGCATTATGATATTAGATTTCCCTGTTGCATAACTCATTTATTCATTCCTTTACCATCAGCTATTATTTATCCTTATCTCCATTTGTCATTTATTTTTACCCACATTTTTTCACTTTTGGAAGGGTCTTTAGGTTCAGCCACTGTGCTGGCCCACAATGCTGATAGCAATTCTAGTCTAGCAAGTGTCTCCCCCTCAGTTCACTCCCCTTCAAAGAAGGTAGGGTAAAACATTCAGAACTAGTGGGCTATCACTACCACTAGGCAATACAGCACCATTTACTTTCAACCCCAATTTTTCCAAATGGGGTGAAGGTACAATTCTCCCCCATCAGGCCTGTAGGAATTCTGACAGAAAGATTTAAAGGTATAGTTACAGTTCCTTGCTTCAAAATATTCCTGTGTCTGGCACTTGCAATTGTGGACTTGGACCGAGTACCAGTGCTGGAGAAAGGTAAGATAAAGTGATGTGGGGAAAATCTGTATAGTTATACCAGCATCCTCTCCCACCCCCTCTTCCCAAGACCCACCAGAAAAATGGAGAAGTCTACCTAATGGGGACACTCCCTTGGCCCCTTCATGTTGAGTGTGAGCATACATTCACAGAGGCATGTAAACCTGCCCATCATCCATGTTTCCCCCTGTTTTAGACAAGCAATGTTTCAATTGCCCATTCCAATTCTATCAAACCACTACCCTGACGATGAACATGTGTTCCTTGATTTGGAAAACTGTGACTTGGCAGTCCGAATTGATGCAGTAACTTCTGTTCCAGTTCTCTGAGAGTACTCTGAGCATCAGCATCTACCACTAAGTCAGCAAAGCCCAGTACAGAGTAAGTGTCTGTTCCAGGCAGGGACCATTTGTAGCATCCCAAGGCTACTTGCATCAGTCTGACTTGCCAGCTATGTGCAGGGCCTTCTCCCTGGGAAATCTGCCCTATAGCCATCTGCAGTCTCTGTCTCTCTTGTTGGCAGACAGAACAGTTCTTATTGGCACTTCGTGCCTCCGAGGGTGCAAGAGGAATATGTCTGGATTCAGCCCATCTTTGCATTGCTGCAGCCCCTCAATATCCTCTCACTTCATGGGCCTAGGTGGCCACCTCAACAAGCACACGAGGATATCCACTCACAGGTTCCAGTCACCTTCTGGTCCTGGAAGGGGTTTCTTCCAATGGGATTTTTTTTTAAAGTAACTTTATTTCAAATTAAAAAACAAAACAGAAAAAGGCAGCTCAACAAGTTATAGAAGTATCATCACTAAAAAGTTCTGTCCAGGCACTTTTATCTTATCCAATTCCAGTTACTAACTCATTAGTTCCTCTAGTGTTCAGAAAGATACACAGATGAACACAGATTAGTTAAATGACATTGTCAAGGTCTTCTTATTAACGAAAAAATAAAGAGAGAAAAATGCTTAATATTCATATCTCACAAAACCAAACCCTATATTCTTTTTTTTTGACCTTTAGCATTAATATAGTACCAACCTTGCCTGTGCCACAAAACATTACAATGTTATTAACTAGAATCTATAAGTTAGATTAGCTGTATTTTCCCCATGTATCACCACATTCTTAAAACCTTGTAGTAGAACATTCCTGTGTTTATATTAACTACAATCCTCATCAACTGCCAAAAGCCTTGTTATACATTCCCTATATTATCCTCCAACTGTCCTCCAACTAAAATTAATCTCCCTAAACTATTGTTTTCAGCCACAATGACATCCATAAATCAAGTGTTTGTTACATTCATTATAATGTTTTACCATCAAGTCCAACCATTACCACATATTTACTACATTTGATCTTATTAAACATTCTGCATACATCCAGGATTGTCTCTCCTTTCTCATGCCACATTCTATCTCCCACAACCTTCATGTCCTACTTTAATGCATCTTTTCCATTCCTGAAGTGATTTCCATGGGGCTGGTCCCCATACAGGCATCCTCTAATTGGCCAGTTATCCATTGCCTTTCTGCCAGACCATATGGCCAGGCCATTGGCCACTGACCATGAATCAGTAAAAACCCAAACATACAGGCACAGAGCATGGAATTCAGTCCACCAAGCTGATTGGTTTTTTGCTTTCTTTGATCAGTCTTTCCACCAGTTGGTCTCAATGCCATGCCCTTCCAGTCAGGTTGCTGTCAATCTTGGAAATGCCATTCATAAACCAAGCAGCTCTTCGTTGCTCAGTTGAGTGCTGTTGATAGGGCAGTGCCCAAGTGGCAATAGGATCTGGCAGCAACTCAGGTGGTTCCAAAGCCAACCTAGGGGAAAAGAGGCTGCCTGCTTGTAAGGATCTCTTTGTACTCCCCGGGTAGCATGCTCCTGAATAAGCCGCTTCCATTTTATTATGGAAATCTTCTAAGCATTGCCTTCCCTATTAGCATGTTTCTCTGACTCACCCAAGATATTATGGATATTTCAGGTTTTAAGATAATCTTATATTCTTCAGTCATAGGGGTAGTCTCAGTCAAAGCCCAAAATCTAGCTTCCATTTGTCTCTCAAATGGAAATTTTCTGTTCCAAAATTCCAGCAGTCATCACTGGTGAGTACTCAAGTCCCAGTCTATACTTCACCCAGGGCTATATTTTTGTCCCTACCATCACTTCACCTTTCCTATACTGTTTGAAATTAAGGACCAGCATGGGTTTGGGCAATCTTATTGGTTCCCATTTATCATTTCCAATTGCTATTGGCCTAAGGCAGGATTTACAATACTTTTACAATACTAGGTAGGAGAAACATTTCCCAGTCAGACACAATATCCCTCCCCATAATACATTCAGGTAAGGGAGACATTACCACTTTATATAAGGTTTGTTCCAACATTCTGATTTTTGCCTTAATGCCATCAACTGTTGTATTGGAATAGATTGCCAATCTAATTGTAGCCCTCTATTGGGACTTTACTAATAGATTCGGTTTTGCAATAGTAGCTAGGGGAAGCATTCTCCAGTCAGAAGTAATATTCAGGTAAAGGAGACACATAAAGCCCACTCAAAAATTCCAATTTTCACCCAAACTTAAAATCTTAATCCCACCAACCACTGCATCTCCCAATCTAACCCTAGCCCACCATTAGGATTTCACCAAGTGTTAGAATCATTGTGCTTTGGGCTCCTGCATCTAGGAGCTCTCAAAGGTCTCTTTTCCTCTGCTATTTCACCCACACATGTGAGTAAGGTCTCCAGTCCCCAGGGGGCTTGAGCCAGGAGAACGTGGGTGGCCCCTCCTTCCATCATCTTTATCTGCCCAAGCATTGTCCTTGGAAATTCTGTGCCTTCTGGCTTTTTTAATTCCTTCAAAGGAGGCAGATGTGGCTCAAATGATTGGGCGTCCGTCTCCCATATGGAGGGACCTGGGTTCGATCTCCGGGACCTCCTGGTAAAAAAAAAAGAAAAAAAAAAATCCTTCAAGTTGGGATAAAGAAAGCAGCCTTGTTAAGGAGTCTTTAATGTTGGGAGGGGCCTTTAATGTTTGGGGATAAGTTCCCATTGGTCCCCCCAACCTATGATAGTTCTGCATTAAGACCTTCATTTTCCCCATCAATGTCTACTTTATTCATCCCATTTCTTTTCATTTGTTTAAGATTTATTTATTTTTATTCCCTCCCCCCCACCCTTGTTGTTTTTGCACCTGCTGTCAGTTCTCTGTGTCCATTAGCTGTGTGCTCTCTGTGTCTGCTTGTCTTCTGTTCTCATCTTCTCTTTATGAGGCACCAAGAATTGGTCCTGGGATCTCCGATATGGGAGAGAGGCGCTCAATCGCTTGAGCCACCTCAGCTCCCTGGTTTGTTGTGTCTTTCATTGTCTCTCCTCTTTTCTCTTTTTGTTGTGCCAGCTCTCCGTGCAGACCAGCTTGCCTTCACCAGGAGGCCCCAGGAAACGAACCCAGGACCTCCCATGTGGTAGACAGGAGCCCAATCACTTCAGCCACATCCGCTTCCCTATCCCATTTCTTAATAACCATCTAAAAATTTCCACCTTACTGGGATGAGTCCTTTGACTCTCCCCTTTGTCCTGATTTTCTTGTGAGTTACTCTGATTTTCTCATCATCTGTAAGATCCATCAGGGGAAGGTGAGACAGCAAGTCCAATAAGGCCTCTCAGATCTTTGCTTGATTTTGCAGCACTAAGGTTACATGGGGCACCCATTCAAAAGGGGCCTCTTTAATCAAAGTATTTACTATGACAAATGTACAATACAAATACATGGTGTTAATTATAGGGGGTATATTGAAAAATATACCAAGTGTGTGCTATGGACTATAGTTAGTGGTAATAGTCTGATCATGTTCTTTCATAATCTGCAACAAATGTGCCACAACAATATAAGGTGTTGGTGGAATGGTGATGTGTGGGAATTCTGCACATTATGTGTGATTGTTTTCTATGTGCACAACTTCTCTAATAAAAAAATACATTTTAAAAAGTTAATCAATGAAGCAATTATTAAAATATAACGCAGGCATATGTAAAAAAAATCAATGAGTTAGAAGGCTTTTTAAAGGTTTTGAAGATTAGTAAATCCCAAGTTTCCTTTCAATATAGTATCAATGAAAAAAAAAGTATACTATGCCCTGGCAAAGGGGCAATTTCAGTGATGAACATCCCATTTGCAAAGCCAATCCAGCAGGCCTTGCATATGAAACATATCATCTGCTTCTTTTGGAGCGTTCCACTTGGCATTTATAGGAGTAACAGGACAATCTCCCTTCTCAGGGTAAACAAACTTTACATTAGCCTTTATCCAGTCCACCAGGCTAGCTATTCCCTTGGGAATAACCTGCTTTGTGATTGTGATCGTTCAGTGGTGAGGTGTAATGTGCTCTTTCGCTCTACAGCATTCAAAACCAACCATCTGCCCCCAAATTTAGCCACTCTTACAATCCATTGTAGTAAAGGTTCTTCAAGAAGCTGATGATACTGATCCACAAAATGAAACAATTCCTTCACATTGTACTGCTAGTTTCAGTTGTTCCTTGGTTTTGCCTTTCCCCACCTGGACTACCGTCTTGGTGACCAGAAGTCATAGAGATGCCACCTGTTGTTCCAGTATAATTATTCTCTTTGGGATTGGTTCTCAGGCCAGTAGTTGTAACTACTGAGCTGAGGCTCAGACGGTCAGAATTTAAATACTTAGCCCTGCCTCAGGATATACCCCAACACGTTCCTTCAGCAGGGTCCCCAAGTAGAGGCTGTGGTCAGAACCAGCCAGGATTTAAGTCTGGTCCATCTCTTACTTTCACTTTAGCTATTACAGATAACAATTACCAAGATATTGTATAGTTTGTGTTTTTTTCTTGTCACTTTGCATTTCCTAATGTGAGCCAACCCCTTGGGAATTGAATCTACCATCATTTCTAAATTCCATTGGTAACTTTTCCTTAGTAACTGATCATAGCACAGCTGCCATTCCACACCAGGGGTGACCTCAGGGACCTTTCATTCTCTGCCCTTTCATTCTTTCTCTTTCCAAAACAACTCTTTCAGTGAGTCAAGAGCATTCCAGTGAATCCCACTTTTCCTAACAGCGACTATATAGACTACAATAAGTTCAATAACTTCCGGCAGCAAGTAGAATTGCCATTGCTGGGTCATGTGAAAATTCTATGTTTAATTTCTGTGGACCTGTCAAACTGTCTTCCACAGCAGCTATACCATAAAATGTTCCTTGAATTACACACAAATCTTTCCTAACAGTCTCCATTGAAACTATATGAGTATTAGTTTTCAGCATACATTCACTTTCATTAGATCCTAATCTAAGAAAATATCATTTTTTTCCATAAGAATATTTAAAACCTGGCATTTCTACACCAAAATGGACACAGGGGAAGAATTCAATTTGAATCTACTTTTATTCCACGTGAACTATACAGACATTTAATTACATCTTTTCTGTTCAATTTAAAGAACATTAGACATTTAAAGAATTACAATTGTTATACATGCACTTTTAAATTGAACAAAACAATCATCACTGAAATGACTTTTTAAAGACCCACAAGAGTTTTTTTCTAAAATAGAATGTTTTTCTATATGAAGTGGCATTTTAATTCCATACCCTACCCACTCATCACTCTGTTCAAATTATCATTCCAACTCCTCAACTCAGTGTTTTGTTTTGTTTTCTATTTATAATAGATGAAAACCAGCATAGATGCTATAAAAATAACATTAAGATGCAAACTCAAAAGCCTATAAGATAAACTTCCTGAGCTGTGTGGGTATTTTTGGCTGGCTTTTCTGTAAAACACTAATCCTTTAAGATTGACATTTGAAAGAACCTTTGCTTGACATTGGATTGCCCTTTTTTTGCCCACTTGGACAGCACAGGTGAATTTAATTTTCTCTTTTCTTTGTTCTATTATTAACTCTGCAAGCACCCCTTCCACTGAAATCCAATCAGTTTTAAGAGACCCAGTAGGACAGAACTGCCCTTGAAATGCTAAAATGGGGAAAACAGCTTGAGAATGTTATGAGGCAAGGGCAGACTGACATGACAGATATTTTCATCCCCACACACTGGGTGCCAACTCAGGGCAAAGTTAGGAAAACAGTGCATGATGTGCTGTAAAGTAATACTGTATGGAACAGGTGAGTTAAGAATGGAAAAATGAGTCAGACATAAAGTCAACATCATGATTTGTCCACAATATAGCTGGCAATGGCATTAATTTGCAAATTTCTATTGGATGTGTACTTAATTTCTATTTAATAGTAAACTAATTTATACTATAAATATTAACGTTCTATGGAGAGCACAGTCCAATGTTCTTAGTATAAAACTAGATGGGAAAGTGGAATTTAGTTCTTAATTCCAACCTCTCAAGTCACTGATTTCTGTCAAGCTGAAGGAAAGAAAATTTATGGACATGAAAGAGATCACAATTTAGGTTGCCTTTCAGGGAAAATAGAATGTTCTGCTGGAAAGGGCCTGGTTTAAAAGCATGATAAAGTTAATGATGGGAGTATTTTCAATGGCAAATTTTCTGTATTAACATTCTCTAACAAATACAACATCTTTCTATCCAAAAGAGGTGTGCTTTAAACTGGAAAGAGTCTATACCCTATGTCTTTGATTGTTAATCCTATTATTACGTGGTTTTGGAGCCATCTCTAGTTCTTAGCTTCTCCCTTCCATAAAAATAAAAGTGGTCTTGAGATGATAAAATGCTGGAAAGTTTTTGGTTTTCTCATGTGTTTGCTTTGTTTGGTCTGGGGATTCCAAACTGGACATTTTTTAGATCTATGAAATATTACTAGCACTGGAAACTTCAAAATAAAGTGATATGGGGAAGCGGATGTGGCTCAAGAGATTGGGCTTCTGCCTACCACATAGGAGGTCCTGGGTTCAGTTCCTGGTGCCTCCTGGAAAAGGCGAGCTGGCACTGCACGCAGGTGCAGTGAGCTGATGCAACAAGATGATGCAACAAAAGAGACACAAAGAGGAAAGACAATAAGAGACATAACAAACCAGGGAGCTGAGGTGGCTCAGGTGATTAAGCACCTCTCTTCCAAATGGGAGGTTCCGGGTTCAGTTCCTCCCAAAGAGATGACGAGCAGACACAGAGACACACAGCAACTGCAATCAATGAGGGGGAGATAATTAAATAAAATAAATCTTTTAAAAAAATGTTAAAAATAAATAAAGTGATATGTACACGAGGCAATGCTATGAAAGCTAAGGCTATTTTGATGAAATGAAACTATTAAAAATGATTATACATAAATTTAAAAAGAGAAAGTTCCTTCTTTATTTATAATATGTCTTAAAAGAACTAAGTTTTTAAAGTTTTTGACTGTGCTGATAAGGATACGAGCAAAGTGCTCTGTATACACTGCTAGAGTGGTAGACACTGGTAACACCTTTCGGAAAAGCAATTTATTAATATGTGTTATTAACTTTTAAAAAAAGTCCCCTCCCTTTGATCTAGTAATTCAACTTCTAGGACTCTTTCCTGTGTTGTGTGGTGTGAGGCAGGGAGTGGCTGTGTGGTAGTAACTAGAATGCAGGCCTAGATGAGAGCTTAAAAATATTCATCACATCTTTATTTATAATTGTAAAATAGGAAAACAAGAAAAAATATTCAAAAGCATTATGATTGCATGTGTAATAGAATAATTTAAGACAGAAAATTAGACAACCAATAAAAATATTTTTTTTAACCTTGGGGAAAATGCTTATGTTGTCATTTAAAAGTAAGATGAAAAATTATTTATGTTCTATGATATAAGCTATGTAAAATAAATGTGTAGCTGCAAAGACAAAATCCTTAAGGAATCTGTAGCAAAATATTAACAGTGATGTATGTCTGGATGCTGAGATTATACACATCTTTTTCAAATTTTCTACAATAAACATATTATGTTGATAACATAAAAAAATATTTTAAAATGAATATGTAATGTGGGGTAAAGCAAAGACAGGAATGCTAAATGTGTGTTATCTAGGAAACTCACCAACACAACCTCAATGATAAAATGAATTAAAGAACTGTATAATAATATCTAAGTAAATAAATTTGGGCCTTTTTTTTTAACCCTTCTTTTTCTGTAACTCCAAAAGGGGCATTTCTTTCCTTATTCTGCCCATGCTTATATGTTGGAGATAGGATAATAAGGAGAAATGCTTCTGGTTTTTATTTACTGCCTATTATTGAATTAATTACATTATAATCTGTAAATCTAATTTGTATGTCTCTCAAATAGGGCTGCTGAGTGAAACACAGACATCGACTTTTTTGGTACACATGTGCATCTAACATTTTATGCTTTGCCTTATTTCCAACATAGGGATCCTTAAAATTTTCTAAACAACACAGTTGAATTTCAGGCTTTAGTGAAAATTAAAATGAAATTGCTCTTAATCTATTGGAAAAAGCTCTTTCCTACTCCCTAACCTTAAGTTGAGGGGTTATCTTCTGAAAATAAACTTTCATTAGTATTACCAAAAGTTCTGCGTGATACTTAAATGCAACTTTTTTTATGGTGGATTGGTTTTTCTTTTATCTTGTACCTTTGCTCCTAATCTCCTCTAGTCTTTCTATATGAGCATATTCAGAAACTATTTTATAAGTATTTGCATTTATAAGTGATATATGAGAGTACCTGAGAATCGTTTTAAGTTTTAACCTTCTAAGACTTAACAAGTACAGTCTTGCTACTCTATTATTTAGTTGTGAATCTTCTGGTAACTAAGTAGGTATGTTGGCTTTATTCTAAATCGGGGGTTCTTAACCTTTTTTGTTCCACGGACCCCTTTGCCAGTCAGGTGAAAACCACGGACCCCTTACTAAGTCTACACTATACTGTGTTATTATTTCATAAATATATCACACCTGCACCAACACGTCCCCACAAGAATAATGTTTTTTTGACTTTCAGTTCAAGCTCATGGACCCCTTGTTCAGAACCCCTGTCCTAAATAAATGAATGTATTATAGAGAGAAAACATGAATTTTCAGGTTCCAAGACTGAGGTGTTGGTGATTGTAATGTACTTTTCTGAGCACTTACTTGCTATATAGTCCTCATTTTGCCCAATGGCTGAAAATTTAATCTAATAAATGCCAAATGAAGTCAGCAACTTCAGTGCTTTATCATCTGATTCAGGTGTAACCCAGGCAATTCAGGATTTCCTGTTTCCTTTCCCCTTAACGTGGATTCTATGGTTCAGGGTAGAGCGACGTGCCTGGTTAGGGAGGTTCCTGTGGCACATAAACTTTGGGAAAGGATGTTTTCATCCTCTGTCTTCTACTGCCATTTATTGGGAGGCAATTTGTCATTTCTGGTCATTGAGTTTGGCATATGTCCCTGCTGTCATCTGCTGAGACTTCCTCTTTACTTGCCTGGCCTATCATGCATCATGAATTTCAAGTCCATGAAGCTCATTCTGTGTTCTCTTCATCCCAAACAGGCCCACTGACCTTGACTTCCCTACCATTTTGATGCCTTTCTCTGAGCACAGAACACTTTGTAATGAGCCACTGTGCTATGTCAGATCAAAGAACACTTAGGCAGCCACCTTGGACACTCTCTCCCCAGAGACTCCACGATATCACGTTGCTGGATGGGGATTCTTCTCTAATGGACTCACTACATCCTTGGACTTAACGGCGGTGGTCAGAGTACTTTGGCTCTTCATCTATTCTGCCCCTTTCTTATTTATTATTAATGAATAGATTTTAAATCCTGATCTGCTTGAAACTTGGAACACTATTCTCTTCTCAAAACGCTCGGCTCTGAAAACTAAAAGTCTAGGCTTTCAAGGATCTTTTGTCATTTGTTTGCTTCAAGCGCTTCTTTTGGAGATGAAACGCTATGAATCTGACTATTGCATCCATATGCCAGCATACTGAGCAGTAGGGTTTCATAATGTAATTTAGAGAGATAAGAAGAACCTCAGATATAACTAAACTTTCATCTGTATATCCAAGACCCCACTCATTTTTTTTCAACATTTATTTATTTAGCATTTCCTATGTGTCATGCACTGTCCTAGATACTGACATATATTTCAAAGGATAAAAATAAAATTGGTTTTATAATATATAATGTTTATAAATTCTCTGAAACATTTTGACAGAATGTTGTACTAGATTAACTCGAGGATGGGTGGAAACAAGGTTCTAGGGCCCTGGGCAAGGAAAATGGGCACATCATCTCCTGAATAAAACCATGAACCAGTTACAAAAGTAGACTCTCATTAGATTTCCAAACCAGCATCAAGATAAACCATCCCAGAACAGTATTGCAAATCCAAACCATGCAAACAAGAAGAGATTAACAAGCTAAAATATTACGAAAGTCACATATGAGGAGGGGGAACCTAATGTATAAGGAAGTTCAAAGTAGAGAGAAGGAAGGTGAAAGTGGAGCAGTTCTCTAAGGCTGCATTTTAGTATCCACGGAAACTTTTCTTACATTGTGTTGGTGTCCTCAGGTTTGAACATGCTGAGGCCAGATAAAGGAGCCAGTGCTATAGTTGGCTATAACCTCTTTTGGTTTTGCACTTTCAAAACAGTTATAAGCAACACTATTTCAGGAACAAATGAAGTAATACCTTTGTACAGTTAGAGTAACAATTAAGTTCTGAAGCAAATTTATTTCTTTTAATCTTCTCTTTGACTATTTCATCTATTTGCATGGCCTAAATTATCACCTCAACAAAGAAACTCCCAAATCTGTAACCTTCAAGACCCAGCCCAAATAAATGCCCTGACATGTCTTCCAAATACTGGTGATGCATTGTTAAATGTCTACTGGCCATTTCTCCCTGACTGTTATGACATCTCAAATCATCGTGTCCCAGACAGAAATCATCACCCTCTGGGAAATGTGTTTACCACCCAGTGATCTCTAACTTCCTTGCACTCCCATCTGGAATCACCAAATTCAAAACCTCAAAGCTGTCTTTGATTTTTGCTTCTCACTCACCATTCCCTTCCAGCTCACATTTCCCTCAACTTTGGACTGATATTAAATTGGCTGAAATAATGGATAATCATCACACATCTTTGCTTTCTATTTTTACATGATATAGTGAGGCAAGACCTTTGGAGAGTATATTAATGATTGTATTCATTTTTGACACTTTAATAAAATGTAAAGGGAATGCATGTGGTTGTAGAAAATTGCGTTACATATATTCATGAGTGCAGCCAGTTTGCCAAAAAAACTGATTGTGCATGATAGATAGTCCTCAATTATCTACACTCTAGTATTCTCTGTTAAATAGAAGGCAGTCACTTTTATGAAGAGTTATAAACAAGAGGTTGAGACTAAATCAGGAGCAACAGTGACAGAGAAATACAACTGTGTATGTGCCTTTGTTTTTCCAGGAAAAAATAGTAGTTTTGTTCTAAAGCCAAAACTCGCTCTTTTTGGTATCTAGTCCCCTTTAGTCTTTGAGGACTTCCTTGATTTACTGACCAATGTTTTGCCTTCACCTAGAATGTCAAAGTTCATTATTTACCTTATGTGTAATTTACCTGGATAGCAAAGATCCTGTCTCTTACCAGAATACTATGCTTTTTGTTGACTTCGTTATGTCTTTGATTATTTAAGAAAAAGGAAAACAAACAAACATTCCTCACTTATAAAAGAGCTAATGTTCTTTACAATCCTATTACTTTCTATATTTATTTTTAAATATTACATTATAACTTTGACTACATAGTTTCTCAGGCACCCAGTAGCCTATCTTAATAAAGTCTCCAAATTTCCTTCGACATTTGATTTTGTAGTCCCACAATAAATATTAAATATAGGAAAAAAATTAAAACATTCCAGACACTTTTTTATACTTTAAACTATCTTTTGAGATTTCCTAGAGGGCCCTTAGAAAAGCATTTACTTTATAAAAGGAGTGATGCTAGAAATAATTTTAGTTTTCTTTGATGTGGTACAATAGTTAAGGGTTGCACGAGAATATTTGTCAAATTACAAAGTATGCTCAGCCTCCCCTACGTTAAATTTGTATAGGTAAAATGGTATTAAGCATTTCAGAAATTGAATCCTTTATGGAAAGCCCCACGAGTTTTATCAATGCCCTAGCTGTCCATAATATTTTTACGCTTTGAGGGAACAGTGATGATCCAAACTTTCACGTAATAGTTACTTAATGCACTCTGAGAAATTCAGTTTCCTCTATTCTGATATTATTGGTTACAGAAATAAAGTAACAGTCATTAAATATCTATTATTTATAGATAATTTTGTTTTACTCTGATGCTTACCTAAAGGCTCTGCTATAAGCCAGAGTTGGTGTCTCAAAAGAGAAAAAAAGAACAGTCTTAGAACCCTATGGAAAATGAATATACTATGTACTTCAAGCTATTCAAACATCAGTGAACAGATTCTTGGGTATGGCTTCTGAGCTGATATAACTTAGACAACTTTCTGACAGAACCAGTGAACTAAGTTAGCATTTCTAGGACTCTGTTAGTCCAGAAGCACATGGCTTCATGAAAGCTGATTGCTAACCCAAGATCTAGCAGAACAAGAATTAATTACATAGGACTGAATGAACTGAAGAGGGACATTTTATTGTGGTTATTTCTGTGGAATCTTGCTAATGTTCTATTTTTTAAAAATAGTAATGATATTTATATTTACTAACGTCATTATCTTTACCAGAGATATTTGTTTCTTCATGTGGCCTTAATCTATTTTTTTTTTTTTTATTTTATCCCCTGCTCCCCCCCCCCCCCGCCCCCGATGGTTGTCTCATCTGTCTGCTCACTGTTTGCTTGCCTTCTTCAGGAGGCACCAGGAACTGGACCTGGGATCTCCCACATGGGAGGCGAGTGCCCAACAGCCTGAGCTATATCCACTCCCCACGGGCTGCGGCGTCTGCTGGCTTGTGGCATCTGCTCGTTTAGGCATCTGCTTGTTGTCGCAGGTTGCAGCATCTAACTCGTTGCAATGGGTGTGGCATCTGCTTGTCTTCTTTAGGAGGCACTGGGCCCCACACCTGGGACTCCCCCATGTGGTAGGCGGGCACCCAACTGCATGAGCCACATCCGCTTCCCAATGTCCTCTTAATGTCCTATTTTCTGGATATTCTTTCTCTTTCCTTTTAAACTAGTTGCACTCCACAGAAGTTTAGTAAACTACACTTTTATGAAGTAAAATGAATATAGCAAAATATCTGATTCTCAGACACCCCAGAATTCAGGAACTTTTACTGAGTCTCATTATTCTTCCTGGCAATATAGTTACTTGCATAGGCTCGATAAGAATCTGTTCTACTGCGAATATTCTTGCTGTCCTGATTTTGTGATAATCAGGGTAGACTACACATTTGCTATATTAGAAACCATGCTTGTGTCCCAGACCTAGTTTTTCTCCCTAGGTCTGGTTTGTAGAATGGTGGTGATAAACTAAGCCTGATTTATTATATGAAAACCTGTATGGAAAATGACTGTAACTCTGGGTATCTTTGGTCAACCTTAAGAGATATAGCAGGGAGCGTATGTGGCTCAGATGGTTGGGTGTCTGGCTCCCACATGGAGGGACCTGGGTTTGATCTCCAGGACCTACCAGTAAAAGAGAAAAAAAAGAAAAATATAGACGGCGCATGGCCTACCAGGCCCCATGCACTGGTGGGCCGTCAGGCCCTGCAAGCGGGCTTCAGGAGCAGGTGCACCACCAGGCCCCGTGAGCGGGGGAGCCCCACAGGCCCCGTGCGCAGGTGCGCTGTCAGGCCCTGCGAGCCATGCAGGAAGATGGTGTCATAACAGGAGAGTGACACAAGGGAGAGCCAAGACCAGACGCGCCAAAAAACCCAGAACTAATGTGGCGCAGGCGGTAGGACGCCTCTCTCCCACATCAGAGGTTCTGAGGATTGAATCCCAGTAAAGACAGAAGGAGAAGGATGAGAAGAGAAGGCAGGAAACAGACACAGAGAGTTGCCTAGCAAATGGACACAAAAACAGCAAAACAGTGGGGAGGGGTAAAAATGGATAAAAGTAAATAAATAAATATATCCTTAAAAAAAAAAAAAATCTGTTCTACTTTGCACCTGGATATAATTGGACAAATCTATTGAGCAACCAATGCCTTACCTAGAGTGTTAGATTTGAGTATGGTTCTCATGAATCAGGTATAACAAGCTATTTTTGAGGAAAAAGGTGGACTTTACTTATAGAGGCAATGCCTACAAATCCTTCACAGGAAAACTGTCCTGGAAGTGTCCTGGCTTCCAGTGGTCCAACCTTATAGGTGGTAGGGAACAAAACCTCCTAACAGGCCACAAATTTATGGGACCTCAAGAAAAGAGGAATCTATCCAAATTTATTGTTGCTGCAGGTGAAATCTGGTGAAGAAAGTTTCTTGGGCTGGGTTTCCTAGCTTCAGGAGAGTAAACAAGTGAGGCTTTTAAAAGTCCATTCTGAGATTCCCAATGAAAACTTTTCTTTCAGGCGTTTATTTTACGGTCTTAGTGGCTGTTCAATACTATATAGCTCTAGACTTGCAAAAGCAAACTCTAGAATGCCTCTGTGATTAATTCACAATCTTGCTGAACCTATGTAAATTATTAGAGCAAACCTAAGGAGAACTTTTAAAAGAATCAAGAATAGTCTTTATTTAAAATTGTAATGGCAGGGATTGTCAGGAAGGATTGTGAAAGACTTTGAAATGGGCAAAAAAGAAAGGCTATTGGGTTTCCTGTCTAGCACCCCCTTCTGGTTTATCTTCATCTTTCATTGTCTTTGAGCTCTTTTACAACTCTGGAAGGTGTAGAGAACTAACAATAATGCAAAAGATTCTTGTCGATAGAAATGCAAATGAATTGTGTCCTGGTGGAATGCAATTGATTATTTCCCTATAGATAAGTTTTGCTAGTTCTGCATCTGTTTATAAATTTATTTCAGCAGTCTTGATAGCCTATGTATAGGTGGGATTTTGGATTCTCCATTGAACTGCCTATAATAGATTACTAGTCTCCTCATTAATTAGTGAGCTAAATAAAATTTGACACATGTTCATTTTATATTTGTACTTAAAAAAATGTATCCTTTAACAATTTCATCTTGGGTTGGAGTTACCTAGGAGCATGTTTTAATTCTCTTAATACACTGCAAGTTCTTCATCGGTAAGAAGTATGTCTTATTTACTCCTTTACCCTCTAATTTAGTGGATTTGGAATTAAAGTCAAGAAAAGTGGGTCAGTTTGATTGGGAAGTATTTGAGTAGGTGTGAAAATGCTAATTCTTGTCTTCTTTCGGGAGTTTTAATTCCTTTAATCCCTGACCAAGTAGATATAACCTATTATAAAACTCCGATTTCCCTTCCTAGTTAATATTCTTATTCATTCTCTCCCTCCTTCTCTTGCTTTCTCTCTCGCCCCCTTTCATTTCCCTTTCACATATTATGCATAAACCCCACCCCCAATATCCAAGGCACTGACTTAGGTAGCGTTGTGTATGTGTGTACATAGAAAGGGGCTGTAGAAAAGGTTTGTTCATTCATATAGCATATTAAGTATACCTCGTGTATACTATTGTAGTGGATAAAAGATATACAGAAGACTGAGCTCCTGACCAGGGAGAATTCATTATTCTTTAGAAGAGGTGAAAAATTATTTGTACAAATGAGGCAAAACAGGGATGAAATTCCATAAAGGTGATATAAATAGAATACTTTAGGCATTCTGAAAAGGAAGAAATTACTTCCTGCTATGGAGGTGAGGATAAATTCAGCAAGAACTATTTCATTGCTAATTTCCCACCTCAAGCATCTAAATAAAAAAAATAATAATAATAAAAAAGACAACTAAATAGAACAGAGGTGTTCTTTATTGTCAAGATGATCCTATAGCTTACTAAAAGTCTGCAGCTGGGGAAAAAATGTCAATAAGTCCAATAATTTGGCTTTAATAAGAAAGACACATTAAATATACATATATGTATATATTATGTGTATATATATGTGGATGTGTCTATATATAAAGAGGAGAGTGTGTGTGTATATATATGTACACACACATATAATCACCAATCAGGTTTCAAGTTATTATAATATAAGATTCTTAAGAATGTGTGTGTTCTAGAAACAAACACCTCGGTTTGAATTCTAATTTAAGTTTTCTGACTTTGTGGCCTAGGACAGGTAACTTACTATTCAATCACTTTATCTATAAATTGCATATTATTGTAGAACCTATCACACAGGGTTACTGTGAGCACTGCATGGCATGACAATGCACACAAAGCCAACACGTAACAAATATTATCTTAGAGATAGTACTGGGAGGAACAGGAGCAGGAATACAAAGACTTAACTGAATAAAGACTTGAAATTGCCAGATTTTAAAATTTCTTAACTTATTAGAAAATACATTTGATTGGATAAATTTGGGATAAAAAATACATTTTCATTAACCAGATACTTTCATCTTTCTGCTCAAAAACCCATGGCAGGCGAATAAAATTCTCAGTTGGGAACACATGATAAAACATGATAAAAGGTAAAACCAAACCAGTTTTTCTTTAATGTGTGCAATTTTAGATGACAATGCATTAGATCCATAAACTGCTTACTGAAGTTGTATAAAAATCTCAATATGTACCATACATACCGTATATCTATAGAATAAAATATTAATGGCTATTATATACATACTAACTTGCCCCATTATATATTCATTTTATATAACAGATGTAAAGCCTTTGGAGAAGTCCATCATTGGGTTCTTATCTGGGTTCCATAAATAACAGGAATGCTGTGTAAATAATTGTATTAAAAAAGCACTATGTATAAACACCTACCCATACTTTTTCTATAAATATATAACTTTCCCTGCTGACTCTTTTCTACCATTTTTGATGTGGTGGGTTACAATTTCATATCACATCAACACTATAAAACAGTTTAAAAACAGAGCTGCAATGAATTTTAACTTTGACTAGAAATCACTTTCAATACTTGGTCATGCCATTCTCCACCTTGGAAGGCAGTTTAGTGGGAACCAGGCAGGTTCCTGGCCCACCTGTGCTGAATGTACAAAAGCATGTCCATAACAGAGAGCACAATGTCCGGTCAGAACAAGGAATCAGCAGCCACACCACAGACAGCATCTGACACAGTGGAGAAAAGCACTGCCTTCTGTGCGTGGTTACCAGAGGACTTGTTGGGATGCTCTAGAGCAAGGTGGCATGAATTTGTAAAGTCGACGGCCCAGCTGAACTGACCTGACTAGTGTGATTGGATAGAAGAGAGCAGCTACTTGGCCACATTCTCCTGTGAGCATCTGCAGTGTAAAGAGTTCCACTGAGACCAACATTCAACCCAGGGTTGCAACTGAAATGAGCCAGTGTTGCCTGCTGAGCCATCATCACTCAGTTTCAGAGGTGCTGGTGATGGCCTCTGGCTTGGGGGGAAATTTATAATACCAAGATAATGTGGAGCATATAAGCCAGGACAAACTGCCAACAACATTGCTTGCAGGTAATGAATGCTCAGGTAGATCATTCTACCTGTGCCTAGGTGGTCTGCCAAGGACGTGGCCTTTTCGGCAGTGTTTTCAGAGGAGGGTTGAGCCAGGCCACATCCCAAGTTTCATAGTTGTTAGGCCTACATCCTGGCAAAATGTAACCGCTCTGTTTCTGAGTCAAGCATACTCCTTTAGAGTATTACGTATTCAAATTTGGGTACATCATTCTCTCTGTACATTCCAACCTGTTCATAAACAAGAATAGGGAACTTAAACTCTGCTAGAAGTAAGCTTTTTTGTTGTTGTTTCTCTATATTTTAATAATATTCTAGGAGAAGGAAGGGTCAAGGCAATAGTGGAAACACCCTCAAAGAATTACTGTCCCCTGATATCATGATGCCAGAATAAACCAACAAATAAATTAAACAATTATTTATTAAATACTGACTATATGCCAGGTACTTTTTTAGCCAGAAAAACCTCTGCCCTCTTGAAATCTACATTGGGAGGGAGTGGGGAGCAAAGTGGGAAAGAGGGGCAGGACATAAAATGAAGACGTAAATTGTAAGGTACATGAGACCGAGATAGAGGCTCTGGAGAAAACTGCAAACTATCAGGGAAGGGGCCAGGGGCTGAAGTTTTAAATAGCTTGGTCAGCTGCCACTTTGAGGTGATAATTGAGCAAAGACTTAAAGAAGGAGGAGAAGGAGCAAGCCCTAGGGATAGGGGCAATGGGAAAGAATGTTCTGGGCAGAAAACCCTGAGACAGGAATACATCAGATGTGCTTGAGGAATAACAAGGAGGCCAGCGCACTTCTGCAGAAAAAGCTAGGGAGAGCGACCTGGATAAGGGCAGGGAGGTACAGCGGCTGAGGATGGAGATGGGTCCTCAAGAACCGCCCGAGCCAGTGTAAGGTCTTTGGCTTTCACTCTCAAAGAGATGGGGAGCCGCTGGAGAGTTTTAAATAGTGGAGTGATAGGACCTAACAATTCTTAAAAAGGATCTTGAGGGGAAAAAAAGAAATCGGCAACTGCAATCAAACAATGAGAAAGATCAAGAAGAAACAGAAGATTCTATAAAGAATCAGAGCAACACTTAGCTCTAAACCCTGCCCCTCTCCCAACAAAACCATATTGAAACAAAAGCCTGAGAAATCTCCCTAATATTCTCAAATCTGGAGACAATCCAACCAAATTGGTTCATTCACTTTTTTCTCTTCTTATTGAGAAGGGAATGAAAGGGATAATGTTGGCCTAAGGAAAACCATCGTGAGGTCCAAAATAGTGTAATTACAGAACGAATGAAAAATAGAAAACCAGAATATACACTATTGAAAGTTGAAATATTGACAACTTTCCTCTAGGAAAGGCTCTGGATAATCAGAGGGCATGCAAAGAAAGACTGCAGAGAGAATAAAGCTATTAAGCAAAGTTAAAAGATGGAGAGCACAAAACACGTTAATCCAATAAAGATAATACACTCCATGAGATAGGGAACCCATCAGATGGAACAGAAGATGCATTAAAAATATAATTCAAGAGAATATCCCATTAACAAAGGAAAAAAACTGCATCTCCAAATTTAAAGAACACACTTTTCCCAGCAAAGTCTCAGAGAGACTGCCTAAATCAAAGAATAGAAAAATTCTTCAAATATCCAGGCAGGAAAAATAAATTACCTTCAAAGGTGGAGGGGAGGAAATAAAGCTGGTATTAGACTTCTCTAAAGCAGCCTTCAGAGTCTGAAGATAATGGAGGAAAGTCAAGTCGACAAATTTGCTGCCAAAATGGGGGTCGGCAGGTCAGTAGCTTGGGCATTACAGCAAAGCTTGTTAGAAATACAGATTCTCAGGCCCCATGCCACACTTAGTGGATCTGCATTTTTAACAAGCTCCCCAGATAATTTCTAGGTGTTTGAGAATCAGTAATCTACAAAGTTCTAATGGAAAGGAGGCTTGTCAGGAATATTCTATTTCGTTACTATGTCAAATATTAAATTACTCAGGGAAACAGTACCCATGAGCCTGTACATATGTTTGACAACAAAGTTCCATTACCTCAAATGAAGAATTCAGGAATGAAGAAACAAGAAGTGAAAGGACTGGTGTTAACTCTGAATCCATTTAAAGATAGAGCAAAACAACCATGAGAATTAAGGTTACAGACCTGAATGTGAGCACAATACCCTGGATGATGTAAAAATGACATAACTCACAACACTTGGGAGATGGGAGAGGGACAGGATGAAAAATATGCGAATCATTCACAGCAGTCTAAAAATATTATCTAAAATTGAAACATGCAATTTAAAAAAAAAAAGACATAATGACTCCTATATCTTAATTCTCTTAAAGAGATCTTTTGGGAAATGAGTTCTCTGTGGTGAAGAGACATTTATTTATAGTTAATTCCCTGAGTTTCATTTCCTTTTATTTTTATTGTGTTAAATTCAAGAAAATTTAATGTTTTAATTAAAAATTGCATTATAGTTATCATTCTAAGTCTTTTTGCCTTTGTATTTCTATATATCTATACATTTATCAATTTTTATCTGTATCTTGCACATATTTCAACACCGTCTAGAATGATGTTTAATGTTAACACTAAATTTTTTTTTTTTCAGGTACTGGGGCTGGGGATTGAACCCAGGACCTCGTATGTGAGAAGCCGGCACTCAACCCCTGAGCAATATCAGCTCCCCTGAGTTGGTTTTCTCATTTGCTTGCTTGTTGTTTGCTTTTTTTTGTTTTCAGGTGGCACTGGGGTTTTTACCGGGTACCTCCCACATGGGAAGCAGGCGCTTAACGGCTTGGCCACATCCACTCCCAATAAAATTTTTTAAATGTCCATTTTTTTTACTTTTCTTTCTGTCTAAACTAATTTAAAAGAGCATATATAATTTTAAAATAATATAGCAAAACAAATATGAGAGGATATAAATAGTGGTCAAATGTAGGTGATGTGAATAAGATCAATTATTTTCTTCTTTGGAATTTAATTTCAAAAAAAAATTTAGCCTAACTGTGTATCTGAGTGGAAAAGACATTTTTTTAGCTCCAGAAGGTATTTGCTGATCCCTCATATTTGGTCTTAAGTGGGAAGAGGCGAAAGTCAAGGCACAGAGCACATCAAAGTTAGAGTGTTAAAAAGGAGTCTCTCGGGAGCCGATGTAATGCAAGTGGTTGAACACCTGCTCCCCGTGCACGAGAGTCCAGGTACGATCCCCAGTACCTCCTAAAAACAAACAAACAAACGAAAAAACCAACTCTAATTGGTGAGCAGACATAGCTCAGTGGACGAGCGCCTGCTTCCCATGGACGAACACCTGGGTTCAATTCCAATATCTCCTGAAAAAAAAAAAAAAAGGACCCTCTTGTATTAAGCTGGGTTCTCCAAAATGTTAGATTTTCAGGGTAAAGATGAACGACAACTGACATACCCAGACACCAACCCTAGAGTTGCCTTGGCATAAATATTACCTTGTCATGATGGATAAGAAAAAGAAATGGAGATAAAAATTACTGTACTTGACAAGAGAAGGCCACAAACCAGCCCTTATGCAGATCTGTTCCCTGAGTATACACAGCTAAGATGGACCTGAGAATCCCAAACCTTGAATTTGGTCTGAGATGATCTCTAACTGGCAGTGCACTCGGGTATTTGGCAAAAGCAGATCGCAAATCTCTTAGGAGGAGTGCACCTTCGTCACTGGCGTTGGAGAATTCCCACAATTTTTATGGACAATGACCAGCACTCTGTAAATTATAACAAAGATACAATTTAACAAGGCAGCATGAATGAGAACCAGCAGAAACAGTTCCACAAATCACCAGATAAAAGATTGTAAAACAAATATGCTCAATGTGCTTAAAGAAATAAATAATGAGCTTGAAAATATTTGCAGACAGCAGAAAACAAAAAAGTGACCTTGCAGATTTGAAAAAGAACCAAACATAACATCTTAAAATAAAAAAGTGTAATAGCTGAAATTAAAAGCTTAATAGATATGTTTGGAAATAGATAAAGTAGACAAATTCATTAAAGGGAAGACTGAAGAAATTACTGAGAATTTCACCACAGGGACACAAAATATGAAAAATACAGATGAGAATTTAAGAGACACAGGGAAGCCTAACATCTGATCAGTTACAGAAGGGAAGGAGAAAAGAAACAGACGCAATATTTGATAGATAATGGCTGAGTACTCGCCAGAACTGAAGAAGTCGCCAATCCACAAACTTAAGTGGCTCAGCAAATCCCAGGAAGGATAAATAAGAAGAGAAATATATTCATGCATCAGAATGTATTAACCCCAAAGAAGATGGGGTAGCCATATTGATAACAGAGGAAGTAGACCTTAAGACAAAATGCATTACTGGGCATAAAATGGGTCACTTCCTAAGGATGAAACATTCAATTTAAAAAGAAGGTGACCATTTCACATACTGTGTGCACCTAATAAAACAACCTCAAAATATATAAAGAAAAAAAAAAAAAAAAAGAACTGCAAGACAAAATATAAATCAATAATCATGTGAAAAAATTTTATAACCTGTTAATAATTGCTGAAACAAACAAATTTAAAAGTCAAGACAGATAAATACAGAAGATTTGAACAACATGATTAAGAAAATGAGCTAATGGAGATTTATAGACAATTGCCCACAACAACCACAGAATGCACATTCTTTTTAAGAACATAAGTAGCATTGACAAAAATTGATGCATTGTACAATAACTACAGAATTCAACAAGTCTCAAGAAACTTCAAAATCTTAAGTCACATAGCATTCATTCTCTAATCATAATGTAATAAGCATTTAGAAATCAGTGGAGGAAAAAAATCCTCCCACTATCTTTACTGTTTTCCCTCCCAGATGCACTGTCCATCTTGCTATCTGCCTGAGGAAGCTCACCATATGGATTACATCAATGGGCTCTGTGATGGTTAGGCTAATGTGTCAACTCGGCCAGGTAATTGTGTCCAGGTGTTTGGTCTAGCAAGCACTGGGCTAATTGTAGTACAAGAGCATTTATTGACTTCGATCACCAATGAGTTAACTGCGTGGATGGCTGATTACATCTGCATCAATCAGGGAGATTGCATCAGCAATGCATGACACTTTTATCCAGTCAGTAGAATGTCTTAAAAGAGTGATTTCAACATTCAGAGAGAATTTCCCATCTCGTCTTTGGAAAGCCAACTTCTCCCAGAAACTCATCAAGGACCTTTCATTGGACTTTCATCGGAGCCCCTGGTTTGCAGCCTGCCTGCAGAACCTGGACTTGTGCATCCCCACGGTCACGTGAGAGCCCTTATAAAATCTCATATTATTGACAGATATCTCCTGTTGATTGTGTTTCCCAAGATAACCCTGACTAATACAGGCTCCCTGGCTTCTCATTATGAAAAGGTGTCCAACCTCCTTATGCAACAAGAAAATGCCACTAGAATAGCTAAAATTAAACTGCTGGTGGGGGTGGAGAGCAACTGAATCTCTCCTATACTGCTGGTGGATGTGTAAGTTCATATGATCACTTTTTAAAACTGTTGGGTGAACTAAAACTAATAAATGAATACCACATGACACCCCAATTCAGCCCCCTCAGTAGGTACCCAACAGAAATGCATACATATGTGCAACAAAAGACATATGCAAAATGTTTATACATCTTTATTAAAAATACAAACCAGATAGAAACTCAAATGCTCATCAACAACAGAATGGAATAGTGAATTGTGGCATATTTAGAAAATGGATTAATATACAAAAATGGTAATGAATAAGTTATTGCTACATCCAACAACACGAAGACCTTAACGTTTTTCATATGGGTATCACAATACTTCTTAGGTAAAACATCAATCTTAAGGGGTACTGATGCTTAACATATGTAGAATTTTTAATTAGCATGATTGTAAATGTATAGAAATGAGTAGAGTTGATGGTAGCACATTTTAGTGAGTATAACTAACATGGCTGGTTTATAAATAGGATTGTGCCTAAAAGGGGTAGTCTAGGGATGTAAATATCAATTGAAAGAAAGCTAGAAAATAATCTAGAGACTGAATAACATAGGGAACCTGGAGGTGGATGAGGAGTCTGGTTAATAGTACCAATAAAAGAATGTACCTCTACGAGCTAGAACAAATGTACATCACTATTACAAGGTGGTAGGAATATGGTGATGTTTGGCAAAAATACAATTAACATAATTTACAGGCTATAGTTTAAAGCAATATTGTAATATTCTTGCATTAATGTCAAAGAAGGTACTTTATCAATGCTATGGGTCAATAATAGGGGGGTATGGAATTTTTTTTTTCTTTTGGACTAAGGAAAACATTTAAAAATTTACTGAAAATTACTGAGGTGATGGCTGCACAACTCTGTGATGAAAGTGAAAGCCACCGAATGTCCACTTTGGATGGACAGTAGAAGGCATGGGATTGTATAACACAGTGATTCCACAGTGATGGAGGATGGACTGTGGTTAACGCTACACATGTGAGTGTTCGCTCATGAGCTATAACAAATGCACAGTGGTAGTACATTTGTTCTAATTGTGCCATATCTATAGTCTAGTATTGTATCCCTCAGAATTGTTATTGATTCTTAATACTTCAAGTAAGTCGATTCTTAATGCCCACCACGTCTTGATGTCAGACTTCCCAGCGTTACTGCTTGTTTGGTGCTCGCTCACTATTACATTCCTCAGAAAGGGCTCACTGGGATAATTTTCCTTCATTTTTGCACATTAACTGTGATCTGTGGATGGCCTTCATTCTGGAAATAGTTTGGCTGGGTACAAAATCCATGGCTCACACGTTGAGTATTGGAAATATGTTTCCTCATTGTCTTCTGGCATAAATCATTACTGTTGAAATGTTTGATGACAATCTGATCTTTCTTTGCAAGTGACTTATGCTGCTTTTTCTCATAATAACTTTCTATGGGATTTGATTTGGCTGCTGTCATTTCTGTTCATTCCTTAAGACAAATGAGTATCCTATATGATTAGGAGAGAAGGACTGAATGAGATTAGTTTTCCATCTTTTCACAATTATCAAGTTCCCTCTTCTGCTGTTTCTGTAAAGTGACCAAAACCATGACCTCGTATTTTCTGATACCTGTCTTTTCTGCTCCCATTTGTTATTTCTATTTGGAGCTTTTCATTCCTTTACTTGTCTCTAGTCCACTTATTTTTATTCTACTCATAGGAGTTTCTCCTTAGTATGGGGTTTTAAAATAACTCAATTAATTGAGGTAAAACTTATGAATCAAAATATACAATTACATGAGTTTTAACAAATCGTATGCACCCAAGAAACCATGACTACAGGATAGGTACAGAGTATTTCCAAAAACCGCAGAAAGATTTGCAGTCCATCCCTCCCTCTGCACTCCACCCCAACAGTTAATTTTATTGCTGGGTAGTATTTCATTGTATGGCTCTCCATTTTGTTTATCCATTCAGTCACTGATGGCCATTAAGATTGTTTACAGTTTGCAGTTATTGTGAATTAAGCTGTTATGAACATTCATGTGCAAGTTTTTGCATGGATGTGTGCTTCAGGTCTCTTGGCTCTTAAATGCCTGCATCATGTTAGGTATGTGGTTGTCTTTTTCAGAAACAGCTAAACTGTTTTCCGAAGTGATGACACAAATTTATATTCCCACCAACAGAATTCGAGAGTTGCAGCTGCGCCACATATTTGCTAACTTGATATTGTCCGTCGTTTTAATTTTAGCCATTCTAATGGACTTCTGCTGTTTATTACATTGCAGTTTTAATAATTATTTCCCTGATCATTATATTAACCGTTTATCATGTGCTTCTTGTTCATCAATATATCTTCTTTGTGAACCTTTAATTCTGTCATTTATTTTGAGGCTTTTTTATTAAACACATACACAGTTTTTATGCCATCTTAATGAAGTTGCCCACTTTACATTATGGCATATCCGTCTTTATTTTTGTCAATACTCCTTGTCTTGAAGTTGATTTTATCTGATATTAGTAGAGCCACTTTAGCATTCTTATGCTTACTGTTTGCATAGTATATCTCACTCCAAACAGTTACTTTTAATCTGTACCTTTATATTTAAGTTGCATTTCCTATAGACAGAATAGCTATTCTGATCATCTCTGCTTTTTAACTGGAGTCTTTAGTGCATCTAACATGTATTGTAATTATTAATATAGTTGGATTTATACCTACCATCTGTTTTCTGTTTGTCTTCTCTGCTTATTGTTCCTCTGTTACCACTTTCCTACCTTGATTTTGATTTTTTTAAATCTATTTTAAATTATCTATCAACTTTATAGCATAACTCTTTGTGTTTACTTTTAGAGATTGCTCTCTATATAGGGACTGCAATAGATACCCTTACCTTTTACGTTTATTTAGAGTTAATATTTTCTACAACCTCATGTAAAATGAAGATATAATCTTATAGGTCCACCCTCCCCACTGTCATTATTCTATCCATGTCATATGCATTATATTTACATATATTATAAACCACACACGACAGTGTTGTAACTGTTGCTTTAAACAGTCATAATATTTTAAAGAAATCAAGAGGAAAAGATAGGCTTTTCTATTGATCCAGACATTTACCATTTTTATTGCTCTTCATTACTTCCTGAACATCCAGAGCACTTTGGTATCATTTTCCGACTGCCTGAAGAACTGCTTTAGTATTTTATCATGTAGGTCTGATGGAAACAAATTTTCTGCGTTTTTTTTTTTTTTTTTTTAATAATTTAAAAGTTCGCCTTTATTCCTGAAGAAAAATTTTGCTGGATATAAAGTCTAGGTTCACTTTTTTCTTTCTGTCAGCACTTTAAAGATATTGTCCTACTTTCTCCTAGCATCCATGATTTCTGATGAGAAGTTCACGGTCATTTGAATAATTTTTCTTATTCCAAGAATGTAATGTATGTGTGTCTCTGACTTCAAAATGTTCTTTTTAATTTTGGTTTTTAGCAGTCCAATTATGATGAGTAGAAGTAGAGGTACATCTTTCTTCCCAGTTATCCTATTTGGAGTTCATGAGCTTCTTGAATTTGTAAATTTGTCTTTCAACTGAATTTGGGAAGTTTTTAGCCATTACCTCTTCAAATATATTTTCTGCGTATTTTCTCTTTCATCTCACTTGGGACTTCAGTAACTGGATGTTAGACCTTTGATATTATCCCATGGGCCCTGAGGCCCTGTTCAAAAATTTTTTTCTACCTTTTTCTCACTCCTATTTAGACTGGATAATTTCTATCCATCTTTAGATTCACTGATTATCTTCTTTGTCATCTCTATTCTGCCACCGTGGCCATCCAATGAATTTATATTTAATTTTGTATTTTCAGTTTTAATATTCTATTTGTCTTTTTTATATATTTAAATATTTCCTATTATTCCATAAGAGCACAGTCTCTTGCCTCATCCAGCATAGCTACAAGAACTACAATTAAATTCTTCTAATTATAATTTTAACCCCTTGGTCTTCTGGGGGCTGGTATCTGTTGATTGTATTCTCTCTTAAAAATAGATCACATTTTCCTGGATCTTCACACAGAGTGATATTTGCAGTGTATCCTGAACATTATGGATTCTGTTATTTTTCTCCAGAGTACTGATGTTTTTGATATAGCAGGCAAATAACTTGGTTCAACTCAAATTGCAAAATCTCCTGTGTGGGCAGTGCCTTCTATCTCAGTTCAAACTGACTTCAGTTTGTTCTGTGTATGTATGGCCCCAGGGTCAGCCAGACACTTGGCAGAATTTTTTAGAGAGACTATGGAAGTCCCCTTCTTTCATTTCTGGGATTCCCTCCTCACTCTCTGGCAGGCCGGATCATTTCTGTGGCCACAATGATGGTGGGCTTTCTACTAGAGTTTCAGGCTCCTTGCACTTCCATTGGGACTGTAGTTGCCCTCAGGGCAAAGCCACGAAAATGGGAAACTTACTCCAAGCCAGTCACTTCCTCCAAGTATTTACTCCCCCTCCAAAATCTGCCTGCTTTTGTTCATCTCAAAAGTGCTCAGGTAGTTATTTTGTTGTGTTTTGCCCCACATTTATCATTATTTTCTGAAGAGGACTGGGCTATTACGCCACCATACTGCAAGGAGAACTCTCCTTAGGGCATCTTTTATGTGTGCATTTCACAGAGTTTATGTAGGTTGAATTCTTCTAGTATCACTGAACCTTATCTTATCGTGGCCTCTGGCACAAAATCATGAATTGGATCCAGCAGAATCCTTCCCAGCTTGGGCTTCTGTTTTCAGTGAGTACCTCTTGGTGATTTGGGGCTTCTCCTGTCACCAAGGCTATCAGATGCCACAGTGTCTTCCTCACTTCATCTGACACAGATGGTAATTCCACACGAATCATATTGGGGCAGGGCAGGGGAGAGAAATAACTTGTAACCTAGTTTCATGGCAGAGAACATCCATAGATCTTTGCTATTCTATCCTGTTTTGTTTTGGTCAGGAAAAATTTGGGAGATTCCTAAAAGGTGAAAGCATCAGATACCCAAGTAGTAGAGTGGGTCAAATAGGTTTTGTAATGGGACAAAAAGTGTTGGCACAAGGGGGGCAAAGAATAAATAACAATAAGATGGTCGGACTAGAAACAAAATTGCCCTGGGCATAAGCATCATCTGTCAAGACACACGTGAACTGTAGCCATACCTAAAACAGATCAGAAAATACCTATTTTTAAATTAATGAAAGATTGAGAGGAAAACATCTTAAATACATATCTAGGGATCTAAACTGCTAATTACGAGAGCTACTATATACATATTGAAAATATCCTAAGTGTATAGAGAAAATTAAGTGACTCATGTAAAACCATATACATAGTATAACAGCTAGAATCCAAACCACTATACATTAGCTATTGAGCAAATATTAAATATAATCTTTTTATTTCAGGTCAGGTTTTACTGATTATACAGTTGTTTCTCTTCAAAATGGAAAATCACTAAAATAATAATATTGAAAATTTTTTAAAAGGGAAAAAAATCATCCTAGGTAATCTATTATAGCCTTAAACCAAAAATAATTTTGCTTATAATCTTCCAGTCTTTTTCAATTTGCACTATTATTTTGGCATAGCTGCAAGAAACTAGTGTTCTTAAATTATAAATTAAAAAAAAAAACATTAGAAATTGTGTACAATTAAGGAATTCAGTTACAAGAAGAAATTTAACTGCTTTGCATTTTCACTTAAAATGAAACCCATAATAACCAGGGGAATTTTCAAAGTTGCCCGCTGCTTCTTAGAATGTTCCTTCAGGAATTGCTGATATTGGTTTTACAACTGTTCTGTTTTCACCAAGGTACATAAGTAATTAAATACCAAGCCGGCAATATACCTGCCCAAGCTAATAATTTGGCCTCAAACATTATTATCAGCAAATTCATTAATCTCAGTGAGTTTAAGGTGTACAAATTACAAGTTGAGTAGATAAGCTCTGTGACTAACCATGATTCATGACACATAAATTACCATCAAAAACCATACCAAATATGATGCAAATGATTCCCCTCAATTCAGACAGAACTGCCCCAGAAATGAAATAATCCAGGCAACCTGTAGCACAGAGCCAGAAGTGCATAATAGTTAAGAATGGGCTTTGACCTTGGAAAGAACTGGATTCAGATCTTAATTATCCCACTTGCTGGCTGTGCCATACCAGGCAGATACTTAAACCTCTATAAACTTCAGCTTCCTTATTCTTAAGTGGAGAAAATGAAACTTAATTCATAAGGTTCTTGAGAACATTCATATGCCAAGTACCATGCCTGTCACTTAGCTCTTCAAAAGTTGTTGACTAAAAGTGACAGGTCTTAAGGAAGCTGTATAATCCTTGTCTCTAGTCAACCGAGTCTTGATTGGCACTCTTGTCTACTTGACTTTAACAAGAGTCGAATGGCCATTTTCAACTAGGGCTTTATCATGGTAACAGGAAGTAGCCATCAATGGTAAAACTCAAAACATGAAATGAACTTTATATATTTTACTATACATTTAACTTCAGTATATATGTAACAAACACATTTAATATGTAGGTATATGTATTGTATGGTCTAGAAATTAATTCCAATCCTTCCTCAAATAAAACTTCAGGAAATTTCAGGTGACAGAAATGTTTTGATCTCATCCCAATCTTGATCTTCCTCTCTTTTCATTGTTGAGGCTCAGGGTCTGTTAAGACTCCTTGTTGTACACTGATCAATGAGAGGTTTTTCACTTCTTTGCTTCGAGAATGTGGATCTCAAGACTACATTATTTAAAATTCACATAGTCTTCATCGATGCTTCTGGGCTTTTTTGCTGTGTGTGTGTGTGTGTGCCTTTTCTTAACTGTTTTAATATTTTTATTTTCTTCAGAAATGCATTGTTTTCCAGTATGTCTGAAGCAGATGCCTCTGACCTTTTGTCTGATAATCCACCTGGATGGAAGGAACTGTCAAGGAACACTTCATGGAAACCATTCCTTTTCAGCTGCATATTGAAGCATGTCCAATAGACCACAGAGGTTGGGGAGGGCAAGAAACAAGAAAAAGCCTGGAAGTGTTGAGAACACATCTCATTCCCACAGTCAAGTTAGAGGGAAAGGCTGTTTGGAGAAGAGTGGCAGGAGAGAAGGCTGGAAAGGGAACCAGATTACAAGGAACCTTACCAGGCTGCAGGCAGATGTATACTGGATGAGGGGCCACTGGAGCATGCCATGATCGGATTTACATTACAGCAGCCAAACAGGTAATGAACTGGGACTGGGCGGCAAGAAAGGGCTTCCTAAGTACTATCCCTTCACTATCCCCACTTCCTCAACTCTTCCATTTCCTCCTCAACCCATTGCAATCCCTCATGCTCGCTAAATCCTTCAACTCCTCTGTACTACAGCCATTCATTCTTCTGTTTATTGCATGTATGCCACTCTACTGTGCTTACTTATTTTCACGCTTGTGTCCTCAGCTAAACTACAAACTCCTTGAGGGCAGTGACCATACCACACTCACTTTTGCATATTCGGTATCATGACACCTAGAATAAATCAAATACTCAATAAATTCATTATTTCATTCATTTAATAAATACTTATCGAGTGCCTGCTACACGCTCTCTAGGAACTGCTATAGACACTGCAAATATGACAGTGAACAAAACATGAAAATCTCTGCCCTCATAGAGTTTGCCTTCTAATTCTGGAAGACACACGATAGTTAAATAAAAGAATAAATGAATGAATGAATGGATAGATAAATGGGTAAAATTTTACTGTCAGGTGGTGTTAAGAGCTATGGAAAAAAAATAGAGCAGAGGAGAGGAATCGAAGGCAATTTTAAATAAGGTGTTCAAAGAAGGCTTCCTTGAGAAGCTGACATTAGAACACAGACCTAAAAAATGAGGAGCAAGCTCTATGGATATCTGGGGGTGGGCAGGAAGGGGTTGCAGGCAGAGGGAATAGGCAGAGGAGAGCCCTGAAGCAGAAGCATCCCAGGTATTGAAGGAATAGCAAAGAAGCCAGTGTGACTGAACAGTGAGCCCAGGAATAAGGTCAAAGAGGCTACCTGGGCTGAGGTGGGGTTCTATGTGGGTGGGGAGAAGGGCAGAACCTGCAAGGTTACTTTTTGGCCATTGTAATGACTTTGGCTTTTACTCTGAGTGGGATGGGAAACCACTGAAGGGTTCTGAGCAGAGGAGTGGCACGCTCCGACCTGCTAGTTAAACATAACTTTGGCAATTGTGTAGAGAACAGATTGAAAAAGGGCAAGTATTCTGCATTGGGAAGAGGTGGCTTGGACAAGTGTGGTTTTGGTGGATGTGGAGAGAAGTGGCTGGATTATTCATATAGTCTGAAGGTGGAGTCAACAGGATTTGCTAATGGTTACCTGGAGGTATGAGAGAAGGAGAAGAGTCAAGAATGTCTCCAAGATTTTTTTGCATGCGTAACTGGAAATATGGAGCTGCCATTTACTGACATATATGTTGGGTGACCATTTAATTTATTGTCCAAATTGTGAAACCTTTAAAAGTGAAAGGGGATGCCATTTATTTAAAGAAATAGGTGCAAACCAGTTCTATCTTGGAAAAGCTGTTCACGCTACAGCAGTTTTCCGCCATGGCAATTTTACCCCCAAAAGGACATCTGGAAATGTCTGAAGACATTTTTAGTTGTCACCACTAGGGCTACTATTGACATCTGGTGGGTAGAGATCAACAAGGCCAGGGATGCAAAGGATAGCCCCCTGAGATAAAGAATTATCTTATCCAAAATGTCAATAGCACCCAGGTTGAGAAACCCTGCCGTAGAGAAAAAAGGAGATTGAGAAGTCTGGGATTGCTGAAATGAACTGAGATGAAGATCATTCTAACTGAAGAGATAAATTATGAGGACCATTTATGTAGAATTTCTACCTAGCTTGCTTCCAAAAAATTTATGAGAATGTTTATGAAAACTGGCATACATCCATGAATATAGAAGAGTGTTGATAAAGCAATTTTAATATTGAAAGAATATATAGAACTAAATAGCCTTAAGATTTCAACCAGGATTTTGCTTCTCTTGCCTCTACCAAAGGTTCGGTTCAGCTGCAACATCACTGGCATTGATGGCTTCTTGGATTTTCAAAGTATATATATAAAAAAAGAATGTTACAACAGTCCAAAGATTTAAGTCTCTGTGATATATACTTAATTGGTACATTGAAAACTAAGGTTTAAATAAAAGGAGTGGAAGAATTTTGATTAGAGGAATTATAAATAATTATGTTGAGAAAATAGATTTTCACATATTCCTAGATAGGGCCTGATGAAGGGGTACTGATTTCATGATGCTGTGTGCCTTGCCTCTGTGGTCCAGCTGTCCCAAAGGACCCTCAGAAGCACTCATTTGAGGCTTTGTATACTGTGGCAGTCAGTGAGACCCTCCTGAGACATGCATAAGTTTAACCTCTGTAATGATCTTCCAACTCACTTTGAAATCTCTTAGCCATAAAATCCCTTTTTATTTAATGTTTTCTCCTTTTGGTCAAGGCCTTTTTCCAAATGCATCACTGATTAATGCTTGGTAATTCTCTCGGTGCCAGGGAGGCTCATCCCCAGAATTCATGCCTCACATTGGAGGGAAGATAGTGAGTTTATTTGTAGAGTTTGGCTTAGAGAGAGACCACATTTGAGTAACAAGGTTTTCAGGAGGTAACACTTACGTGTCAATTATAATTAGGCAAAGTTTCATTTTCACAGGAATAAGGTTTATATGTACAAATATTAAGATTGAGGACTTGGCATATAGGCCTGTTTTCTTTTCTTAGTCATGGCTTATATATTCCAGAGATTTTTGTCATTTTATTTGAGAAAGTAGCAGGGCTTCTCCAGGATGGAAGTTTAATATTTTCTTCATTGCTATGTGGGCCTCTTTCTATTGAGAAACCATATCTATAATAGCATGAACACATTCATATCCCATAGAAGTATGCTTTAGGGGTATTTTCCCCCATATATCACCCCATTATCAATACCCTGTACTAGTGATATATTTTTGTTACAGATCCTGAGAGAATATTTTTATATTTGTATTCTTAACTACAATCCTCAGCACCCCCAGAATTCACTGAGTTATACAGTTGCCCATTTTATACTGTTAAGCCCTGAAATCCAGCAGAGTAGTAGACAGCTCCTACTCTCTATTTCTCTGGGCTTGCCCTGGACAACCAATAAAACTGATGATGGATAAGTTCCCATCCCCCAAAACAGGGAATGTCTGCAGCTGCAAATAGGATAATCCTTTTCATCTGCCCTGTGATATCTGGGTCCCCACTCAGCCTCGAGCTGTTGGAGCAGACGTTGTCCCAGGTCCCTCAGGATTGGGAAATGAACATTCAGAGGAGGTAGGGAGGTGTGTGTGTGTGTGTGGCTGTGGGCCAAAATAGATTAGCTGTTATTGTGGATGTTATCTTGTGTTGGCAGAAGAATTTGTAACACTGATATAAAGATAATGGTTGCTAGGGCTCAGAAGGGAGGGGGGAGATGAATGAGTAGGGCAGGTCATATTTGGCAAGGTGAGTCTTCTGTATAACACTGCAATGATGGATGCATGACATTATGCATTTGCCAAGATCTATGGAGCTGTAAATCACAAAGTGTAAACCATAATGTAAACTATAGGCTTTGATTAGTAGGAATGGTTCAATCCTGGTTCATCAGTTGTAACAAATGTACCACACTAATCTAAGATATCAATAATAGGGGTAACTAACTACATACGTGGGTGCAGGGGGCAGGGTTTATATGGGAATTCCCTAGACTTTTGGAGTAATTTTTCTGTAAATGTAAATCTAAAACTCTAAAAATAAAGTTAAAAAAAAGAATATTAGAAAGCAAACTTTAAGAAAAATGATTGCCAAGATTACCACCCATCTAAATACCATTACCTGAAATTAGTTTTACAAGCTAGTTTTGTAGAGCTTCTGTAACAAATTTTCATAAACTTGGTAGCTTAAAACAACAGAAATTTATTCTCTCACAATGCTGGAGGCCAGAAGTCTGAAATCAAGCTGTGAGCAGTGCCGAGCTCCCGCTGAAGGCTCTGGAGAAGAATCCTTCTTCTCTTTTCCAGCTTCTGGTGGCTCCAGGCGTTCCTTCCCTTAAGCTGATAACTCCAACCTCTGCGTCTGTCTTCAAATGCCCTTCTCCTTTGTGTCTGTGTCTCTTCTGTGTCTCTTATGACACTGAATTTAGGGTTGACCCAGATAATCCAGGATGATCTAATCTTAAAATCCTTAACTTAATGACATCTGTAAAGACCCTTTTCCCAAATGAATTCGCATTCACAGGTTCTGGGGATTCCGATGTAGGCTATCTTTTTGGGAGCCACAATTCAACTCACTGTACAAAGCTTTTCCTATCCATGGCAGATAGGTAAATCTCGGGAAGACTGAGCGTGTAATGTGAGATGCCCAAACTCATTCTCCCCACTTCATCTTCCCTCCAAAGCTGGGGGGGATATATATATATACAATTAAAATGAGTAACAGAACTCAAGGGCTGACTACTAGATCTCTGCAGCCATCCTTTTCCTATTTCATCTGTTTGGACCATCTGTGAAGTTATAACTAAAACCTCACACTAGCAGACCTAAAAATCATTCTCTCCATTTCCCTTAGAAGGGATATGAAAACCAAACCAGACCAAACCAAACCACCACAACAACAAAAACACAAACCACCAACACTAGTCCCAGTGTAGGTCCTTGCATTTTGCTTTCCTCTCCTTTTATCCCCCAACCAAATTAAGTCACTGAATGAGGTGAAAGCTGTATGACTCCAATAGTTGGATATATTCAGATGAGCCTGTTGGTCTCTTAAAAGCTGGAGTCTGACAGCAGCCTTCCAGAGATTAGCTAATAAAGCTAATTAAAGATTAAATATCAGCTCTAATTTTCTGCATTCAGGTCTAACAGACAAGGGCTTATGGATTCTAACCCTTTCCTGTCTCGAGACTTTGGTAAAATGGACAAAAGTGTCTCTCTGCCTCAGCCCAGATAGTGAGTGGCTGCCCACAAGGTGTTCTTTTTGGTAGAAATTATATCACGACTTCCTTTCGAACTGTTTCATTCCTCCTTGTGGTTTATGTGCTGCCACATGAGAGCATTTATGGCCATGACATAGCATGGAACTCGGCAAGGGTGGGGTGTGAACATCAGAGCGGAATATCAGAGAAGCAAGTTTAAGCAGGACTGCGCCCCTACAGATGGGGAACTTCAGGGGGAATGGGTGGAGAGTGCGATCAACCAATTTCTGTGTTCTATTCATGCAGGTTAGATTTCATGAAAAGGGAGGAAAGCTGTCAAATATCTGTGCTTCTTGCAATACCTGGATTTCCATATCTGATTATTCATCAGGTAAGATAGGAACATTTTACACACAAACACTATCTCTACATATGTTGTGCAAGAACTAGTTTACTAGCAAGGTTTCACTGGTACAATTAAAGAATGAACGAAACCACGTAAACATTCAAGGAATACTCGGAGGGAGCAAAGACACAGGCCTTCCATTTGAACTTTGGAATCTTCTACCTGGCTATCAACGTGCCCCACAGCCTGCTGTGGTCACGTGGTCACGACTAGAATCACATGAAGGGGTCGGAATGAGTGAGGCATTTTCACTCTCAGCCCAACAGATGTTCCCAAAGTAAAATAAAGACAAGCAAAACGCCTATGAGGTGTCAAAAGGATTAATATAGTATCCTTCCTCGGCCTTTTTCTAACTTCCACTTGAAGACAATAGGTGGCTCATTTCAGTTGCACAAAGATTCATGCTTCGATCCTCAAACCTAGTCCAAGGATCATAAACAGATAAAATGAATACCTGTTTTCCCAAGAATGAAAGATACTCATCTTCAGAAGCTGATGCCCAAATCCTTTCAGTCTTGCATTTTTCACGACACCCACTGTTAACTACTACTTGTCAAAGCTTGTTAAGAACTGCCTACATCCACTTTCTGAACCTCAGGAATAAAATATATGCACAGCGGGCATACTTCCTGAGACTCATCAGGGAGACTCGGTAAATCTAGCACACTTCCTTATCTAAAAGTGACACCACGAAAATAATTTTTTCTTGCATTTGTAAAATTCAAGAGTGCTCATAACCGTCAGGGAATTGGTCTTGGAGTATTATGAGTGCCTAGCATAAATCGTCTGTTCCGATGAATACTGAAATAGAGTTAAGAGTGTACACATATACAGCATCTTGAAAAATGATTTCCTATTACTTGCTATTCTGCTTCCAAAGCATTATACAAAATTGATTGAAGAGATAACTGGAATATCATCCACTACAGAGGAGGGTTACTGCTCAGCTCTTCATCTCCCTCATGACTTATTTTTAAAGTGCTGATTTTAATACACAAGGTCCAATTCATTTTTTGGGAAAGCACACTGATAGATATTCGCTCAGCTCTTGCTGCAGAAAGCTCTTTTCTTTGAAGGAATCTTAGTTGCTGTAAACATGAAATCATAAAAATAATTCCTTTTTCCTCAACTCTTACTCAAAATCAGTATTGATCATAAATTCCTAAAATAACTCATTCAAATAAATTACATTTTTAGTCAAATAAAAAATTTTCCTTTAGAATCCATAATAGCTGAAGAAAAAGGTAATAATAAATATATGGAAAGAAAGCAATAGAGTCATTACCTATAAGTTGGACTTAAAAAATTTTCCTGAACACTTACTATAACTTTAATGTAAACCTATTTATCCTTTTGAAATTCAGATGCTTAAAGGAAGATTTTCATGTTTAGACTTCTCAACATTGATAAAGGAGAATGCTTATTTTCTATATATTTTTTTTAACTGATTATAATGGAAAGTGAAATATTTCAGCTAATATTTATTTTCTGGTTCTTTCCTTTTACCCTTGCCTAAATCCAACTAATCCATGTGGTTCATTTTGCTTAGGTATTAGACAATTACTTTAAAGATAGAATCAAATGATAACTTTTTAGTAAGTATTTATCAATGTTACATAATAAATAATAAAAAACTCCCAACACATGCTTAAGCCCCTTCAGCATTTAGCCATCAGGTAACCAGACTGTGGAGGAAAACATGTTTTGGTGATTTTTAACATGAATTTTAAAACTGAGTTAATTTGAAAATTAACAAATTAATTAGTAAAATGACAGCAACTGCTAGTAACAGTTACACGAAAAATATTAATAAAAGGCAATGAATCTGAGAAAGAAATGTATAGTTAAAAGAAATAAAATGGGAAGATTTTAGAATATTAAGGTCCTAATGCATTCAAATGATTAGAAAGAACTAAAATAAGGCCATCAGTATAATTTCTCTAATAAGGAAAATAAAGACAGAGATCACTGAAGCCAGAAGACTCTTGCCACCTCTCATTAACCACACCACGCCCCCTGCCGTTCACATTGCCTATCTGCGCCATGGCACGGCCAAAGGCCTGCGTAATTCATGCCCTAGCTCTCCAGCTGTCCTTTAAGTCCCTTCCACACTGTGGAATGGAACTGTTTTCTCCAGATGGCCTCCATTACTCGTAACAAGCATCCAACAGTGTTTTGATTTGCTGCAATAATAAAATATTTCTTCTCCTTTCCCTTTACTATAGACTAAATATTTCTATCCATATTTCCTTATGTCCCTGGTGACACTGCTCTCATTTCAGAGCTTTCTTATCACCAGCCCTAAAAAAAATTTTTTTTTCTAATCACTTGGTAGGGCACACCTTCTTACATCCCAATTTTCTTCTATTTCAAATATACAGTATTTTCATTCTCAAGAAAGGAGCCAAGGTCTGGAAATTTAATAGTAGCAATAACAATCTCAATAGCTAATAGCCATTGGGCACATATGTACCAGGCACGGCTTGAAGTGCCATAAGCATATTATTTCACTTAATCTTTTCAATGAACCCATGAGGTAGGTACTAGTATCATCACTTTCATACCCCTTTATACTGAGGAAACTGAGGCATAGAGAAGTGATTTGCTGAGCCCAAAGAAACAGAACTAGTAATCAGAAGAGCTGGGAGTCCAACCCAGGCAGTCTGACTGCAGAGCCTGTGCTTTAATCCCCACACAATTATGGCACAACTATAAAATACAGTGTAGCCAAAATATCCCTTTGAAAAACTTGGAGAAAATGATAATAGAAACAGCAACTGGTCAAGGAAGTAAAGGAAGTAGGGTTGTATCAATTTATCTGCTCCTCTGGAATTTTGTACAGGAAAATGGCATCTTCCAATGGTATGTTCTTGGCTTTTGACACTTACTATCTCTACCAAAGTCTTCAGAACATAAAACTGGGGTCCAAAGTTCATGTTTACTTGAAATTTTATTGCACATAATTCTTCACAATATTTTACAGTCTAAATCACAATGTATCATATACCATCAGCTGAACTGTCTTAAGTCCTCAATCATCAACTCTTTCTGCTGAATGAAAACAATGATGATTAAAAGTGGAACTGAGAAATTGAGAGGCTTATCTGCTCCCATGAATGTGAGGCAGGGGAAAGTCATTTTCCATATGTTTGGCCTGGAATTATTTATTTAATCTAAAATTGATTACTTTGCTTTTTATGGAAAAGAAGGATATGAATTTAGTGTTAAAAGTATACATTATACACATCCTGGGGCCTTGGTCCATTGAGGGTGATGGGCCACACTTGTGGGAGATGTTTGTGTGGGATGTGGTGGGAGGTGTGGGAGGTGGGCAACATGGGAATCCCTGTAGTTTCCGTGTAATATTTAAGTACTCTAAGCACCTTTATATATATATATATATATATATAACATTTTTGTAAGCAAATGCACATATATGCATATATATTTATATATCATTTTACAAATATTGGTATGTATTGTGAAAAATTTGATTTTTATCCACAATAAAATAAAAAATTAAAAAAAAGTATACATTATAAGTAGAGTTATAAGTAGATCAAATACCAATACCCTCTGTTGGAGATTGAATCATGTCCCCCACAAAAGGCATGGTAAGGACCCAACCCTTGGTCCTGCAGGTGTGAACCCACTTGTAAACAGGACCTTTGAAGGTGTCATTAGCTAAGGTGTGCCCAGAGTACATGAGGATGGACCTTCATCCAGCATGGCTGGAGCCTCATAAGCACAGGAACCTGGACACAAAAAGAGAAGCCAGGGGAAGAGCAAGAAGCCCGAAGCCAATGGAACTCAGAGAAGAAAGGAAAAGACGCTGCCACGTGACAGAAAAGTCAAAGAGCCCCGAACACTGCCGGCCAGCCAGCAGGTACTGATCCCAGGAAGCAGCAGCCTTTTAGCCTCCAAAGCCCTGAGCCAATACATTGCTGTTGTCAGGCCAACCCACTGCATGGTATTTGATTTCAGCAGCCAGAACACTAAAACACCCCCCCAAATTATGAGGCCCTTTTATTTTTCTCTATCAATATCTGGCCGTAACTATTAATTCACATGAAATATTCCCTTGTAATAGAATACAATATACTAGATACGATACACTATCACTCTCAAGTTTTACTTCTTCCAACCTAACCTGTTTTGTTTTTAGGAGGTTCCAGGGATTGGACCCAGGACCTTGCACATGGGAAGCAGGCGCTTAACCTACTTGAGCTATATTTGCTCCCTAACCTGTTTGTTTTAATTATTATTTCCACACACACACCCCATGACTCCCTCATCTGTTTGCTCATTGTTCTTGCTCGTTGTTTGCACTTGTTGCCTGCTTGTTGTCTGCTCATTTTATTTTGTTTTTTTTTTTCATTTGTTTTTCTTTCGGAGGCACTGGGAACTGAACCCAGGACCTCTCATGTGGGAGGTGGGTGCTCAACTATTTGAGCTTGAGCCACATCCACTTCCTGCTCATTGGTTTATGCTTGTTGTCTTATTTTATTTTATTTTTTGCTCAATGTCTGCTTAACTTTCGTTTGTCTTCTTTAGGAGGCACCAGGACCCAACCCGGGACCTCTTATGTGGGAGGCAGACACTCAGCTGCTTGAATCACATCCGCTCCCTAACCTGTTGGTTTTTTTTAAATTATTTTTTTAATTTTTAGAGAAGCTTTAGATTACATAAATGTTACATAAAAAATATAAGGGATTCCCATATGCCCCACCTCATTCCCCTCCCACACTTTCCCACATTAACAATAACCTTCATTAGTGTGGTATATTTGTTACAATTGATGAACACATATTGAAGCATGGCTACTAACCATGGATTACAGTTTACATTATAGTTTACACTCTGTCCCACACAATTTTATAGGTTATGACAAAATATATAATGGCCTGTATCCATCACTGCAATGTCATGCAGGACAATTCCAAAGTCCCGAAAATGCCCCATATTACACCTATTTTTCCTTCTCCCTCCCCGCAGAACCTCTGGTGCCACTGCCTTTATATCAAAGACAAAAGTTCTTCCATTGCTAGAACAATAATAAGTCTATAGTAGAATAATAGTAAGTTTACTTTAGTCCATTGTTCATTCCCCAGTCTTGAGGATTTGGGGATGGTGATGCCTGCTCTGCCTCTAATTAAGAGGGAGCTTAAATCACACGGGGCAGATGAATGGAACTATCTTGCTTGCAGTTGCAGACACTCTCTGTTCCTTGGAATGGGCACTGTCCATCATCATCTCCTTGTTATTTGTACTAGGTAAGGCCAATGAACTGGAGAGAACGTGTTGCAACTCTGCTGAGATTCAGGGCTTAACTGGCACATGTACGGACCAAAGATTTAAGTCCCTGGGACATATGTTTATCAAGTAAAGTGCTAATTATAGGTTCAAATAAAAGGAGCAGAAAAGCCATGTGTAGGGAAACTATAAATGAGTCTAACTCTGTTACATGGGGGAGCATAAATTCCAAAGTAAGGCCCACCGACAGAGTGCCAAATTCCTGAGCTGTCTGCCCTGCTTATAGTATCTGGCTGTCTTTAGAGCCCTCAGGTGCCCTGCTGTTTGAGGCACTGTTTACTGTGGCAGTCAATGAGATCCTGCTGAGATGTGCATAAGTGTAACCTCTGGAATGACCTCCCAACTCACTTTGAGATCTCTTAGCCATAAAATCTTATTTGTATTTACCATTTCCCCCTTTTGGTCAAGGTATTTTTCCAGATGCATTGCTAGCTGGTGCTTGGTAATAATCCCTTGGTGCCAGGCAGGCTCATACCCAGGAGTCATGTCCCATACCAGGGGGAAGGTAGTGCGTTTATATGGTGAGTTTGGCTTAGAGAGAGGCCACATTTGAGCAACAAGGAGGCTTTCAGGAGGTAACTCTTAGGCAATATATAATACTAGGTTAAGTTTCAATTTGACAAGAAAAGGTTCGTAAGTACAATCATCAATATCAAGGGCCTGGGGTAATGGTTTGTCTTCCTTCACTAGGCACTGCCCTTGTACTTGGGGAATTCTTCCTGCCCTATTAGAGAATGTAACAGAACTCCCCAGGATGGGAATTCAGTATTCTTTAGGCTATTGTGTGGCTCTCCATGCACTGAGACAATGCCCCATGAACACTTGAACATATTCATATGCCTAAGAAGCATGCCCCAGGTGAACTCCTCCCCATGCATCCCTCCATCACCAACACCCCATACCAGTGATCCTCCCTTGCCACAGTTTTGACCGTTCTGTGATGCAAAACCTCTCCAAAAATGAAGCCAACAAAATAACCAAATAAAATTTATAAGAACATGAAATAATAGTTTTAAAAATAACAAATACAAAAAAAAAATTGAAACAATAAAAAGTTTTTTAGACATTGTATCTTTCATCACTGTAAGACGTTGTCTTATATGTACAGTGACATTTTCTTCCATATATTCTCCCAGTGTCTTATTTTTTTCATTTTATCTTTAAAAAAGCTTTAGATTATGAAAAGTCACGTAGATAATATAGGGGATTCCCATATACCCAATGCCCTCCCCCTTTTCCCCTCTCCCCTATTAATAACATTTTACACACAGATGGTACATTTGTTACAATTGATGGGCAAATATTGAAGCACTGCTATTAACCATGGTTAATGGTTTACATTATGGTTTACATTTTGGACTACATACTTTTGTAGGTTTTGACGAAATTTAAAATAGCCTGTATCAGTTACTGCAAGATCATGCAGAGCAATTCTAATGCTCTAAAAATGCCCTATGTTCCATCTATTCTATTCATCCTTCCCCCTCCCCTCGGAACCTATGGTAACTACTAAGTTTCAATTTTTGGAGAATAAGATTCCTATTTACTTGGAATAATATTGAGGGCTTGGCATATTGGTCTGTTTTCTTTTATTAGGCTCTAACTATGTTCTCGAGAGATTCTTGTCCCTCTAACTGAGAACACAGCAGGACTCCCCAGAATGGGAGTTTAATATTTTCTTGTTTATTGTGTGGGTCTCAATACAATATGACAAGATGAACACTTACATATTCCACTTACATAGAAGCTCTGTCCCACATAATCCCCACATCTAACACCATACACCAGTAACCCTCCCCTGCCATATTTGCCAAAAGAACATTCCAAACATTGTAGTTTTAACCCAGAGTTCACCTGCTCCTTCCCCCGACCCTTCCCCCAGTTTCATGGATAGTCCAACCCAACTCCTCCATCCCACTCCCCCCCACAGAAAGCACCCCTGAACCCAATCACATCGCTGCACCACTGTCACGTCCATCCACTGCTGAACTACGCCCTTCCACCTTATCGTAGATTTTGCCCATATGGGCATTGACTCATCACCCTCTACTCCCTTTCTGTCTCCTGTAAACCTATCTTCCAGGCTCTAAGTCTGTGAGTCTGCTCAATTTGCTTAATTCATATCAGTGAGGCCATGTAACATTTGTCCTTCAGTGCCTGGCTCACGTCACTCAAACATAAGGTCATCGAGATCCTAACCTGGTTTTAATAAAACACTTGACTTTAAGAAATACTCATTGTATTTGACTCTTCTATTAACATAAACTTTTAAAAACAGTTACTCAAGTTCCCCTCCCAAACTAAATATGAATGGCTGAGAAAAAACTAGCAGGAATTTTAGAATCTTTTCAAGTAACATCTATTGATTCATTATGTAAAATGGGTTTGAAACAGAGCAAAGAAAACATAGTAGGTAGAAGGAAGCTTTATGAGCACCATAAGCCAATAAATTCCATACTTTAGCCTCACCATTCCCCTTGAAAAATAATACATGGTTATTGGTATAGAAAGATCTGAGCCTGAAACTACTAAATATCTTATAGAACACAGGCTTTATGTACCTGGGTTGGGAGGTGTGTTAACATGTTGGTAAAATCCAAATAGGTATAATTTTGTTTTAATCATATTTTAGAAATCTTTCATTGTCTGATACTAAATTTTATATATAAAAGAGAATAGGTGGCAATGGGTTTAATTTCACCATAGTGTTTATCCCGGGACAGCAAATAAATTAGGTCACTTAAAATTGTGACAATGGGCATTCTCAGTCTGCAAACTTTTTAACAGTGCTTCCAGGCTACCAAATTAAAACCTGAATAAACCTGACTCCTCCAATGTTCAACAAAGCAACAGGTATTCATAGATACAGGAATAAATAGAGCAATGCATTTTAAAATTTGGGTGGCTTTTTGCTCACAACTTTTGAGTCATAATACTTTTATTATTCCACATCAGTAGATAGTTAAAGGTTGTCGTAAGCAATGGCTAGTGAGTAGTAAGCTGACATTCAGTACACTGCTTCCTTTCGAGATGCTACCTATGCTATCACTAACATTTACTGCGGACACCTTCAGCTTCCATAGCTTCAAATTGGGAGGCACTGTGATTTGCTACCTCATTAATATGCAGTAAGAAATAATATCATGTTGTACATAAATCCTTGAGAGATTTTTACAAAGCATATTTAAAAATAACAACTATTAGATGCTCCTATTATACACAAAATAAATGAGCCAAAAGTTAACAGCAAGCATTATGGGTTTTTTTTGTTTTGTTTTGTTTTGTTTTTTCATAAAGGACCGTATGCATATTAAAAAAATGATCCAAAGGTCCCACAGAAAACCTATAGAAAGAACTTCCTATATCACAGAACTAATGGAAATAAACTCAAGAAAATTATACACAAAATTTCCTACATTATTCTTTGAAATTTTCACAAGCATTCCAAAATTTATTCACAGTGCCAGATGGTGTTACCACAATCCACAGTTTCTTTATATACAGTAGCATCCGGTTTGGCAACATGCCCAGCAAATGTTTAATAAATGCATTTTGATATTTATTTATTTATTAAAAAAAAAAAAACAGAAACAAAAGGATAAAAATGTGCCTACAAAATGCAAATCTCTTGTTTTCTTTTGCAAACCTCTAGGATTTTTACATTCCTTTTTCAATAAAGTAAGGCTACTAGAAAGGGCTCTAGGATAGACTTCCAAAGAATTACAGTGGTAGTAGAGTACAATCTAATATGTCCCTGCAGTTTTGCTCCTTATTCTGTAGGCTGCAGAATCATAAATAAGCATGAGAATGCAGCTCATGCTATTATACCATAAGAGGCTAGGAGTAACCCTAAGGATGGTAGAAAGTCCCATCTTTAAAAAGCCACCAGAGGTTCACTATATTCTCAAATAACAATTTTCTTATATTATACAATTACATAATACTATAGAATACTATTCAGTTACATGATGTGTTAGTTACAAAATAAAAGAACACATTGTTTTCTTGAGTTTGGCCCACAAAAAATTTAATCTCAAAAGAGAGTAAATATGGAAAATCAGTATTATTTCCTACTTAGCTGCTGTTAAGAATAATAAAACCTTCCCTTTGTACATTAATCCACAAGGAACAATTTAAGAACAAGTTTATATATTATGTTGACTATTTCTATACCACTGTGGCTCAATTTCTTGTCTGTGGACTTTCAAACTTTTTCTATAACTTACATATATTACCTACCTAAAATATTTCCGAGAATATTTCACAGTTTTTCTTTTAAGTGTGTTAGGTCAGTATGACCTGAATCATTCAGGTCTGTGACTGAAGCCTAGGACCATCTATTAATATCAATGTAAAGAGCTCAAGGAGCCTTGAAGGGCATACCACTTTGTCCTATATCAGTGTTTCTAACTCATCCTCAAAGAGTGCAGCATTTATTGAATTGTTACAGTGTATTGGTCAAGGTACAGAGTGTTGAGATATACAGATCTACTGTGGACTTGGTTGAGTCCTGAATTGAGCTTGTCCCATTAATAATTATTATAAAACAAGGCAAAATGCTATCAGATCACTCGTTGCTTTAAAAAAAGGCACACTTCTAGAGCATTTATTAAAAGTTACCTAGCGTAAGACTAGATTGGCTATCTTAAGGTAGGAAAGTTGGATTCAGTAAACAAGTTTTTATATTTGCAGTCAGGAAAATTTTATATCAAATGGTTTTTCATCTTGTCAAAGGAAAGCAATGACATGAGATATTGATAACTGGGATGTTAGGACTACCTGTTTCACAGTGTGATTGTAAGGATAAATGACATGGTTGGTGTATGTGGAAAGAGTGTACACATTACACAAATCTTATTACCATTACCCACAGGATTTTAAGCTCCTGAGGCCAGGAATCATACTTTTTTCATTTTTATAACTCATACCATACTGATCACAACTGTAGGTCTTACTTGATAAAAGTCTTCTTGTATTTTAAGATGTGATATAAAAAACCAGAGTGCTTCCCTCTTCTTTTTCCATTTGCTCTCTGGCATAAAAAACCAATTTGTGAGATATTTCTTTTTTTAACTGGCGTTTCTCAAGCTGTATTTTATATTTAGATTTTTCTTAAGCCTTCTCTAAGTCCACAGACCTCGTACTCAAACACACTAGGGCTTAAACATCCTGAGAAGTAAGCAGGAAAAGTAAAATAGGTGGAAGTCTATACTCAAGGAAAACTGAGAATTTTTTTTTTTTTTATTTTACAACACACTAGGGCTTAAACATCCTGAGAAGTAAGCAGGAAAGTAAAATAGGTGGAAGTCTATACTCAAGGAAAACTGAGAATTTTTTTTTTTTTTATTTTACAAGATTCATGATTGTGATAGATGCTCAATTTATCAAGAATTATTTATGGTTAGCTTGCTTTGTGCCCATGGCTGTGCTATATAGGATTTCTAGGTTCTATATGAGAAGTATCCTCCAGGATTTTACAGTATAATTGTGGAGTTAAGACTACATTAGAAACAGTTCATATATAGTGTGATTCCAAAAGAACTGAGTATCTTTAGAAATGCATTAATCAGTAACTAGGGTTTATGGGAACATATAGGCAAGACCAATTTGCAAAGCAGGGGTCTGCAAACTTTTTCTGTAAAGGGCCATATAGTAAATATTTTAGGCTTGGTGGGCCAGAAGCTCTTGTTGCAACTATTTAACTTTGCCTTTGTAAGCCATAGACAATTTGTAAACGAATGGGTGTGACTGTGTTCCAATAATACTTTATTTACAAAAACAGGTAGCAAGCGCAATTTGGAGCATGGGTGGTAATTTGACATCCCTTGTTATAAGGGAATTCTCCCAGCTTTTTTCATAATTTAATAAATGTTCAATATGCACCCTTCGTGTCATAGCATATGATCTTTGACAACCGAAATGGCAGCCACGATGATTCCTTTGTTTCCTCAAGGCTGGAAAGAAAGGTGCAGTACAAATGCAAGGTTCTAAAGGTATCATTTCTGGAAGAGGTTTGCAAATTGAGATATCTGGTGGTTTGGGAGGTCAATGTTCAATTCTTTTTGAATCACCATGTATAATACGAGCCAGTTATTAATTAAATATGGAATGGACTAGGTGTGTTACAAAGGAGTTCCAAATTTATGTGTAACTTGACCCTCACACATGTAGCAGAGCCATTTATTTAGTTTTATTTTTGGTATAGCTCTGATATCTTCAGATTTTTAAAGCCAGACAGGGCAGGACCAGAGCCCAACAGAAGGTGAGTGGGTGTGGAGCAAGTGTTGTATGAGAGAGAAAGACAAACACACATACACACACGTGTACATACACATGTATATGGAGTGGGGGTGATAGAGAGGGGGATATTGGAGGAAGGAAGAGAAAACTATATGTTTTATGTTAGAGACCATTCCAGTTTTCTCTCTTAATTTAATGGGATTTGAAACAGCTGATTTGTGCCCAGTGTTACTTAATCTGAAATCGTTCACTGCTTGCCAGTGTTTTAACACACTGCATAAGTAATGTAATGATATCCTCATAGGGTTAATGCTAGGCTGAGTTCATTTCCATTCTTACCTTCCTAGAACCTATGTATTTGGACTGGTCAGCTCATGCAACACTGCCTGGCCAACACTTAATATAGTTTTGGTTTGTTTTTTTTTACCTGAATATGATAGCAGCTTTACTCATAACAGACAACCACTGGTAACACCCATATGCTCAACTGGTGAATGGTAAACACATTGTTAATATGGTTTTAGGGAAAGGTTGAAACGGCATCACACAGGTGCTCTACCTCACTCTTTGTTAAGTTGCAACACCTACTCTCCAGTTCCTTGGACTCACCCAGGACAACTAACTAGGAGGTGAGGACTGACAATCACCAAACCAAGGAAATGAGAGAGCCTACAGCTGCAAGCAAGAGTCCCATCCATCGGCTGTATGGGATCGAAGCCTCCTCTCAATTAGAGGTGAAGTGAACATCACCATCCCAGAATCCTCAGGATTGGGGAATGAACTATGGACTAGAGTGGACTTACTGGTATTCTACTATAGACACATTGTGATTCTAGCATTGGAAGAAATTACAACATTGATGTGGAGATAGTGACTAATGGAGGCTCTGGGGGCAGGGAGAGGGGAAAAACAGTTGTAATACAGGGGGCTTTTTTGGGACTTGGGAATCATCCTGAATGACACTGCAACAACAGATATAGGCCAATTTATATCATCACATAACATGGAACTGTGTGGGAGAGAGTGTAGACTACAATGAACTATGGTCCATGTGAACTATGGTCCATGCTGAGTGGCGAAGCCCCAGGATGTGTTTGTCCATTGCAATGAATGGATGTTTATGTGGGAGGGTGTGGGAGGTGTGGGGAGTGGGGCATATGGGAATTCCTATATTTTTGTGTAACATTTATGTAATCTATCTTTTAAAAAATATTTTAAAAAATATTACATATTTCTTTATTCAGTGAGGATATAATAAAATTTGACTCTGGATAGTCTGTTAGCATTTCCATAAAATACAACAGGCACCATTAATTTTAAAAGTTGTTGAATCCAGAATCTTATTAGGTGTTTTAGTAAATTATCAGCTGAAACATTTTTAATTCGCTATCACAATTAAGTTAAAAAATGCTTTCTAGCAAGTTCCTATGCATTTCTTTAATTTACAAAAAAATGCTAAGTCCTGGTAATCAACCTGCTTTGGATGAATCATTTAAGTATGTAATAAATCCATTCATACATCAGATAAATAAGTGTTGATTATGTATTATAAGCAAGGCATTTGCTAGACCTGGTGCTACATGATGAAGATGAAACTATCCTGGCCCGAGTCGAGTCAAGGGTCAAATAAAGACAAACAAGAAGGGCTGTCCAAGGGAGTAGGTTAGGAACTGTGCAAAGAGGACTCGATTTAGCAGAAGAGAGATTTGTACTCAGGTAATATTACTACAAGATAATATAAGATACATGGCCCCTAAGAGCTAATGAGTACTGTCAGAATTTATAGGGGTGGAAGCTCTTTCACATGACAGAGGGATGTGATCAAGGAAAGCTTCAAGTAAAAGATGACCCTGAATCTCGTGTGAAGGGTAAAATGTAGAAAAATGAAGACTGAGGTGGGGCTCAGAGAGAGGCAAGGGCATAGAACAACAGAATGAGTTAACGTGCAGGTGTTGTCAAGTCTAATTCACGTCACAGGTAGGATATACAATTCTGTTTTGGCCAGACTGCTTGAACAAAGAAATAATATGGTATAGAAAAGTGAGAGAGAAGGTATATCTGTGCCATACTCAGGAGGGCATTGAAGGCTAAGCTGAATCCATACTGGTATTTCTAAAATTTCTGCCAATAATTACAGTTCATTGTGATATTTTAATGCCAGTAAAAAAAAACTGTGCCTAAAGATATTTTGCAACCCCAGTTCACCATCCAGCCCCCTAAACTACTCTCCCACATGCTTCTCCCCAGTATAATTCAATATGTAGAACACACCTACATATACCATAATTTTCTAGAATACAGCAAAGCAGATATTCAGACTTGAACTTTTAAATTTTGAGTCTTCCTTTCTCTTGTTCCTGACATCTAGTAGACACTGTTGGAAAACATTCATAGTTGCCACATGCAGATTAGCATTGCTACCTGGCAGTCAACATTTCAAACTGTAATATATGAAAATGTATTCTTGTCTCATTTCTTAAACGATGTTATTTCAATGGTCACTGGTAGTCTTGCCACAACATGGGATCATTGACTCTTCTAATTACTCAACAGAAAGATGTTTAACCAATTTAAAAATTAAAGTGTGTGATCACAGCTCTTTATTTCAGTAACTGAAGGTTTTAATCAGTGAGCAGGATTTAGATCCAGGATTGTTACTATTGGAAGGGGCCTAGTCTGTGCCATCTTATTTTACAGTGGAACAAAAAGTGGCCCAGAAACGGGAAGTGACTTGCCTTAGGGCAGGGTTTCTTAACAAGGGGTTCAGGAGCTCGAATTAAAATTCAAAAAAGCATTATTCTTGTGGGGACATGTTGGGGCGGGTGTGATATATTTATTAAATAATACACAGTAGAGTGTGGACTTGGTAAGGGGTCCCCGGTTTTCACCTGACTGGCAAAGGGGTCTGTGGGACAGTTAACTTTTTCTACAGCCAGGATTAGAATACAAATCTCCTGGAACCTAGTGTTTTTCTCACTTCAAAACAATTATATCTTACCAAATCTCATTACTTTCAAATTAATCTAAAAATAGACTGTTCAGCAACTTCTCTGGGCATCACTATACAGCAGGGTTTCTCCTCTTTGACACTATTGACATTTGGACCAGATGATTCTTTGTTGTGGGGGGCTGTCCTTTGCACTATAGGATGATTAGCAACGTATCCACCAGATGCCAGTAGCACCCCCCCCGTTGTGACAATCAGAAATGTCTCTGGGCATTGCTAAATATCCGCTAGGAGGCAAAATCATCCCTTGTTGAGGTATGAGGCCACTGTTGGTGTTCCTGACCCATATCTCCTGAGGGCTGGGGTTCTTTCTCCCCTAATCCTTTTCTGAATGTACACGATTACTTTAACTGAACACGTGCCACTGCCATCCCCTCCCCCACCCCACGCATATCTTTTGAATAATTCCATTCCCAGGAACCTTCCTTTAGAGGGGAGTCTGACTTAACCGAAGGGCCTCCATCCAAGAATCTCACTCCTCTATGCTAACAGAGGCGGCCTTTCCCCAGGTGCTCTAGTTTCTCCTGCTGGTATTAACTCCATCACTAGAATCTAATTATCCCAGGGGAGGCTGGTCACACATCCTTCCCTCCTCTACTGCACCCATTATTTCAGCATGCATCTGCGTGCTCGTTATATCCAGATACTGTCCTAGGCACTGGGATGCAGAGAGAACAGGTAACATCTCTGATGGTCAGCAGCTCAGCCTCCTGGAGGAGAGCAGTAGGTCAATGACCATTGGTCAGCCCTGTGATGAGGGAAATGAGGAGATATCCCTAATGCATGCTGACAGTGGGGGATAGGGGGTTGGCTCAGAGTAGGAATACCTAAAGTGCCAGCTAAGCTTAGCCTTCACGGACAAACTGGAATGAGATAAGGAGAGAATGGAAAAGGCTTGCCAGGCAGAGGGAAGAGTGTCTCCAAAAGTAAGGAGAGCAGGCAGGGACTGGGTCTAAAGGTACCAATCACACCATGCCAAGGAGTTGGGTACTGATCCTGATGGTAACTAGAAATTGAGAGTAGAGGGCAACAGACTTGCATTTTAGAAAGATCTGAATACTGAAAATTATAAAGATTGGGGGTTCAAAATAGAAGCACAGGCCATCTCAAGATGAAGACCTGATGAACTGTCTTACAAGAGAATAGTTGTGTCAGAATTGGCTCTTCCTTTTTTATCCCACCATGGGAGGGATTTTCCTCCTAGGATCATTTCCATGAAGACCGTCAAGAAGAGGAAAGGCCAGCACTGGACAAAAGGGGAAGGTGCCTCTAGCCTCCACACAAGAATGTGGGACGGAGGAAACTTTTGGCCACCAAGGAAGGAAGATGAACTTTTTCTTCTGGAATCTAAGACTTCACAAAGAGGTTGAATTCTCAGTCATCCCAAATTCCCACTCGGAATTCAGGATATATTTTTCCCAGAAAGAAAAATGATAAAATGTTGTTCTTTTTAAATGAAAAAAAAAAAGCTGATTTATGGACCAAAGGTGTCTTGCAGGTGTGTGAATGTTTGTTTGCATAAGTGCATTAGCCTTTGAACTTATCTTTGTTTCTATGGGAAAACGAATTACACATTGACTTTCAGAACACATTTCATTTGCCAGTTGAGAACTGTACTTGCCTATGCAGAGAAAATACAAGCACAAATGACAGTAGCAAATGCACCAGATAAGTTGTGACTGGACTCTTCCATAAAGAAGGAAGTCCAGGACAATTTAGGAGCAATGCAGCTGACCATATAAAATGCAAACTGGAGCAAGCTCTAGGCAGCTGTTCAGGCCCTTCCTGCGCTAAGCAAGTCTAGGCACAGCTCAGTGGCTATCCAAAGGCCTAGCACACAGCAGGTGCACCATCAATGTTTGGCAAAGTGAACTGGATGTGTTGAAATGGGTCTCCAATCACATATCTCTTGGTTAAATAAGATCAGAGAAAAAATGCTGGTTCAATGAGACTCAGAGAGTGTGTGTGCTAGGGGCAGCAACAAAGGGAAGGGACAGCATGAATAAACCCAAAAGGACAGGGAAAGAAAGTAGGCTTGTAAGCTCCTGTACCCCTACTTGTGGGACAGAGACCTTTTCTCTTAGGGGCAGAAGCTAATATGGACATGAGGTTGCCTTGATTAATTCTCAATATAATGTCAGTAAAGGGGCTCAACCTAAGTAAATTCAGGTTAGTCCCATGACCTATTATACATATGCTTTTGGAGTTGATTTGCTGCTTTGCCACTAAAACATGGTGGCCTTTTTCCCTCTGATTCATCCATTACTCAGAAGTTCCTGGCTTCCTACAATTCTTAATAAAATGTCAAATCTTTCAGAAAGGAACTTTCAAATAGTGGTCATTACCACACATGGGATCTAGCCCCATCTCCTTTATAAAGTGCCTCTTTATTCCTTTCACTGCTAACCTGACTTATCTCTAGCCCTTTCCAGTTCCCACCCACCTGATCACCTGGGGCAAATTTACCTTTTTAAAAACAATGCTTTGATTAGGTTGTGCCCCTTTGTGGCAGTTTGATATTATTTATGAATTCCAAAAAGAGATATTATGTTTGTAAACTGGTCTGTTCTTCTGGCTATGATACCCTTTGGTTGATTTAAATTCAAAGGCTTTACATTTACTTGATTAAATCAAGATTAGGGCTTTGATTCAACCATATCATTAGGGTGTGCAGGGCTGAGTCCCTGCCCCCTTGGTGGGCTACAGGATACTCAATCAGGAAGGCAGAAGAAGAAATACACAGAGGAATAGAGAGAGCCCCACGACACGGAAGAGGAATGAACTTTGATCCTGTGGCCCTTGGAAGAGAGACAAGCCATTCCCGATAGTCTACAGCTGACATGGTGAAAAGAACAGAGCAGCTGAGCCCGGAAAGAAATAAGCCCCTGGAAGAGAGACGAGCCTTATGCCCGCCTACAGTTAGGATTGGAAGAAGCTGGACCCACAGAGCCTTAAGAGGAAGAGGAAGACTGAACCCTCGCAGATGTCACCTGCCATCTTGCTTCAACATGTGGAAACAGACTTTGGGTGAGAAAGTACCTCTTACAGTACCTTGAGTTGGACTCTCTAGGGTCTTGCAAGTGTAAGCTTTTACCCCAAATAAACACCCTTTATAAAAGCCAATAGATTTCTGATATTTTGCATCAGCACCCCTTTTAGCTGACTAATACACCTTTCTAAAACCCTTTCCCTGCCTCCCAACTACCTGCAGAATGAAGTCCAAACCTCCAGCCTTCCTTTTAAGATCCGATAGACTCTCCACCTACAAATCCCCCACCAACTTCCGGCTGTATGCAAGGCAACAGGGTGCCCTGAAAAGGCCATCCTTGTCCCTGGCATGGGGCTTGGTTCACATCCCAGCAGCCTGAAATCCTCACTTCCTCCCTTTCCACCTTAAGAGCACATTTCTGAGTTTCATCTACTCAGTGAAGTAGAAGTCTGAGCTCATTTCAGCCCAATGCCCTGCCCACTCCTCTCAATTCCTTTATTACTTGCCCGGAATTATTCTGTTCATCTTAGGCTTCCTCATTGAGACTGAGGGTGTGTGTGTTTGCTAATTTCCTTCACCACGATGCTGCCCACCCCCTACCTGTGAGCAGGATATGACAAACGGATGACTGATGGCCCTACACAGTGCCTGGCACATCCCCCTGGCTGCACAAATGTCTGTTAATTTTGTTGAATAAATTCAAGATATTTGACTTTGTTACTTTAAGTTAACCACTGACTTTCTCCCCTAGGCCAGGGACTTTCCTTTCCCCAGTTGAGGAAAAGCATTGAAACATTTTAAGTGAGATAAAGTTAGCTCCGCCATATAAAAAGCAGAACTTCCTCTTTAACTCTGCAAGAAATGAATCCCCCCCCCCCACCAACCATTCCCCCCACCACCCCCACATCTACCCAGGATTGAATTTCGAGTTCCTTGAAAACACTGAGCTGGATCAGCTTCTTACTAAATAAAACTTTGCATCTTCTCTTCAGTGCAGAGACAACCTTACCTCTAGATAGCCAAATTACCAAAAAGAAAACCAACCAACCAAACAAAAAACTCCATTTGAGAAAAATGTTTTTTTTTTAAATGGAGGTGTGAGGATAAAAAAAGGTCCACAGGCAGGAGCAGTACAACAGGTGCTGAGCTGCAAAATCAACACACTAAACTCCCAAACAGACCTGCTCAGCGAGCCAAATGCTCTTCAGATAACCTAATGCTCTATTAGCTTTGTTTCAGGGGCTTTTCGAGAACAACAAAAAAATGCCCCTTCCCCTTGGGCATGCCGTCTTTCGCCCCTCACTTACAACCGAGAGCGTGTCTGAACCTTTTATCGGCGCGCAATCTTTGTCGCACCCAGCCATCTCGCTCAAAGACCCGGGCGACCACATTTCCTTAAATCAGCGCCCCGTGGACTCCACTCTGGAACTACATTACCCAGCGGCCCCCACGCCCTTCGCAGGAAGGACGTCTGCGCACTAAGATACTCAGTTCCAAGTTTGGAGCTTTTAGCTGCCAGCCCTGGCCCATCATGTAGCTGCAGCACAGCCTTCCCTAACGTTGCAACTGGGGGAAAAATCACTTTCCAGTCTGTTTTGTAAGGTGTGCATTTCCATCTCGATGCCCTGAAAGTCCATCTGCTGCATCGGTCAAGAGAAACTCCACTTGCATGAAGATTGCACGCCTGCAGCTTGCATCTTTGTTGCAAAACTAGCTACAGAAGAGAAGCAAGGCAAAGTCTTTTGTGCTCCCCTCCCCCATCAAAGAAAAGGGGAAAATGTCTCAGTCGAAAGGTAAGAGCCTATTTGCATTACTTGCAAAAATGCAAAGGGTTGTGCATGCATTTATGAATGCATGGTTGCAATTTTCGCCTGGCGATTGCATTTTTAAGTTTGAGGTTTTCCACAGCTCAGTTGCATTTCCTGTTTAGTATGTGTCCTTTTTTTGCAGACACAGAGTTCCTGTAAGGCAGGGCTTGCAGTTCAGCTGTGCATTGACGTTATTTGCATTCTTCTGCTAGGATTACTGAGCTCTTTTTGCCTTTTGCACAGTCAGGACTGATAGAGCAGGTTGATAGCGTCTAAATGTGCAATGCTTTATATATTTGTAAAATTCTTTAGTATGCACACATAATGTAAGCAATTTTATGTGCAACAGGAATACCAACTTTTAAAAAAGTCGGTAGGTGAAGATGAAAGGTAAACCTTGAATTAAACTACGAGGAAATTAATGTAATTTTATATTCCTTTGGGAATGAACTGTTGTGGTGCCAGTGTTTAGCTACATTTCCATTGATATCGCTTTGAACATGTAGACAACTTTTTATTTTTTTAAAGGAAGTAAAGGTGAAGTGTGAAAAAGCAGACAAGAAGTCTTGATTTTCTGAGATTTTGCACTTTTTACCAGTTGCTTGTTGGCTTACAGTATTTAGAAGCAGTAGTGAGGACATAGGTAATGGGTAATGTTTATGTTACTGCTCATTTGGGAGATGCTTTGCATCTCCAGGGGAAAAATGTTGGGGGGAAAAACTGTACTTACACAGATTATAGCAATGGGGGGAGGGCACGAGGGGCTCTGTGTCTTTGAGAACTGTAATTAAATCTTTTAAGTGTGTAATTGCATATATTTTTTAGATATAATAGGTTAGGAGTTCAAAGTTATTGTTGCTTTCGTGGGTTTTTTTTAAACTTTTTTTTGTTTTTAGTTTATCTCTTTAGACAGTTGTATTTTGCAGACTTAGTGTCATCCTGGGGAGGGGATTAAAAAAAAAAAAAAAAAACTGACATGGCATCAGAGAGCTGCGGGGGTGCCCTAAGTTGCTTCAAGGACCCTACATCACTTGCTTCAGAATAAATCCTTCTTTACCATGTAGAAAACATTTGTCACATGAGAAAGTACGGAATGAAGAAGAGGTGAGTTAGGCACTCCAGCTACCATTACCACCTGGGGCATTATTTGAATAAGACATGGTAAAAATTAAAGTGTCTAATAAGCTTTTAAAATTTTTTTCCAACAGTCATTGCCCTTTTTGTGGAGTTGTTACACCACTTTTTAATTCTAGCTGATGGGAATCATAGAACTCAGCAGCCCAAAAAGGAAGTGATATTTTCAAGAGTTTGAAATAGGGCTCTGCTTTTCTTTGACTATTAGGGGAGGAAAAGTTAAGAGTGCTTTGGAACCTATTAATTGGCATTATGAGGTGGAGATGTGCCTTAATGTAGGTGAAACATACAATCTCCTAATTGAGCAGAGAAATAACTGCTTAGAATAGTCATTTTTTGAACTTCAATGAATTAAAGAGAGATAGTTACCTTGCATTTGGTAAACATTCACTCATTCAGTTCAATTTAATAAATGTATAAATGCGTATTACAATGTGTACTTATGACACACACACGCATACGTAGGCATGGGATTTGGAGACAAACAAAAATATTTTAAATGCAGTCTTGCCTTCAGGGAATTTACCCTCTGGTTGGTTGAAGAGAGCATGCATGCAAATTATAATCAGATAATCTGACTTCATTGAAGATAAATGGCACAATTGGAGTTTAGAGATGGAAGTGATCTCTGGGGGATAGCCAGGGAGTGTTTACCATGCGTTTAAGCCTTTGGACCTTAGGGTCTAAACAAAATCGGATTCCTTTTCGCATATTTTTGGCCTTACTCCTAAGGTAGCTCTCTCCTAGTAGAGCAAGTTTTTAAGTTGGGAAGCTAAAGGAGATATAATGAATCAGGTACTGGTGGTCTTTCAAATCCATTTCCATTTACCCAAATGAGTTTTCTTACTAGGGTCCCTTTTGGAAGGTACATCTGGTGTGAGCATGGGGGTTCCTGTCCAAAAGGAAGTTTACTGATAGAAGTGGGTGACCATTTCAGAATTGGCAAGGAGCTTTGCCTGGGCTTTAAATGTGGAACTGGCCTAATCCAGCTACAGTCTTCTCAAATGGCCACAATTCTTTGTAATACTATAACCAAGTGAAATGGCAGGAAAGTGAAAGGTGGAGGCAACCTCATAGGATTGAAGAATTTAACAACATGTTCAATTCCAGGACCTTTACGGACCTTCTAGATCACTATAATTCGGTTTTACAGACCTCTAATTTCAGGTCCAGCAGAGGCAAAAGAATTACAGACTCCCTGGAAGCTGGAAAGACTGGCTTAGTTCTTCCCAGCCTTACCAACAGTGAGATTCCGAGAAAGAATTTCTTAAAAAGAAATTTTGCTTTTCACGGTTGTAACTTTAGGTGGTAGGCTTTTCAGCTTGTTTATATGAGCTGTCTGGGGTTGAGCTGACATTTTTCAAATATTAAAATGGAAGAATACCTTTTGAGGAAATCTGAAATCTAAGTTAACAGGAAGGGCACCCAGAAAGTGCAGGAATTTCTGCACATTACAGGAAGACAGGCTACCGGAAAAATGTGTCATCTACACTACCCAGGAGAGAAAACCCATTGTTATCAGCCATGATGATCTCCTGAGGGAGGGAGGGAAAGAGAGGGAGGGAGGTCTGGCATCTCCTAGTCCACCTGAAAATACACAAAAAGTTTGCCCTGTTAAACTTCTTCCTGTTTCTCCCCTTATTCACCTTTTTAAAAAAAGTAGTTCATCTGAGTTTAATGTAGTAATAGGTAAATAAATCATGTTGTGAGAAATGCCTTTGAGGCATAATTTGCAGGCATGTAGGAGAGTGGGAAGAAAAGGCTTAACCCTAGTTCTTTGCTTCTATAATTCATTCTACCCTGGGAAATGAAATGTGTCAATTTCTCATTCTGTGTAAATTCCTTTGTTAGGTTATACCAGACTGACTTGTCATGCTTAGCCTGTAATTTGATCCAGTATGTTTTATAACCCCTGTACATCTCAGGACACAAAATCAGAATAGTTACCTTGGGTTTCCTGAGCTTGTTTTGCATTAGTATAGTCCTTTACAGCATGTGCCTGTTAGCTGCAGGGGACTTCACAGGGTCTCTTGGTGGTAGATTTAAAGAGAAAAGGGCTGAGAATCTCATCCCTTTGTTTTTCAGATATTAGTATTACTTTAACTACTCCCCAGTATTTAAAATCTGAGAGATATGCACGGAATATTTTTAAAACTTAAAAGAAAAAAATTAATAAGTAATACTGGTTCATTAAAGAAACATTGGAAAATATAGAAAAGACAAGAGGAAAAAAAAATCACCACTTACTGTAATATACATTTTGGTATAGATCCTTTTTGTTTTTTTTCCTATTCTCTCTCTATATGGATTTGAAAGATTCAAAATCTATATAAAACTCATGTTTATTTAGTTCTCTTTTGTTTGATTTACCAATAGACTATGAAATATTTCCAATTTAATATATTTTACATTCATAACATCCAATTTCATTGTATTTATTTAACTGGGACTCTACTGTATTAATTATCAATATTATGAATAATGCTCTCCTGGTCATCCTAGTTCATACATTATTGTGTTTACTATGGCCTGAGACTAAATTCTAGGAAGCAAAAGTAAAGATTATGGATATCCAGTTCTTTCCCAATTCCATTCTCTGCTTCACTGTATGAAAATACCTCCTTTATTATAAAAATGAGATATATATATATATATATTCACTGAAAAATTCAAATAATAGATAAATTCAGAATGAGATTGTAAAAATCACTCAGTCATATTATCCAGATGTAATTACTCTTAAATTTTAGTGACTATCTCTTTATTTATGTATACGTACATACACAGATGTGCAATATATATATTTTGCAACTTGCTTTTTATACTCTACTATCTTAGACATCTTTCTATTTTAGTACACATAAAGTTATATCAGTTTCTTTTCAACATTTGCATTTTTTAATTTATAAGAATGCAATCATTAAACCAATCTCTCATTTCACAGTCTTTTTTCTTTTTTTTTTTACAGCTATAAACAATATTGCAAGGAGTACCTTGAACATACGCACGTTTGTCCAATTATGTCTTTAGGGTGAATCCCTGGACACGGAAGTGTTAGGTAAAAGGGCATGCCTGGAAGTATTGCCAAATTGCCCTCCAGAAAAGTAACATTAATTCTCATTCCCACCACTAATGGTGAGAGTGCCCATTTCCCTTCTTTTAAGAATTATGGTAAATATTGCCAAATAAATTGCTCTCCACAAAGAATATGCCAACTATAATTCTACGTTCCTTCATCCTACTATAATAATTGGAAATAATCTTTGCCAATTCCATAAAAGATATTAATACTTTACTCTCATTTGCATTTTTTAGTAGGAAGTTGAATTTTTCACATTTTTTGGATATTTGTATTTCACATGTTTGAATTTCTTTCTTTTTTTTTTTTTTTCATAAAATGCATTTTTAAAATTTTAATTTGGGGATCACATTAATTTCAAAGTTGGGCTAGAAAATTCCAAGATTGCAGAGCTTAGTTAATTAGGGTTTGAAAATTGAGTTCCCCGCATCTAAACAGTTTTAATTCCCTGGTGAGTTCTAATTTTTATTTCAAACAAAATGTCTTAAGTAAACATCACATATTTTATAAACTCATTTTCCTTTTTATTGTCCCTAGCTATCCAGACCCATGTGAAAATAATAAGAAAAATGTAATGATTGAATTAATATTGCAGCTGGGCAATAACTTACTTCTGGGCATTTCTGCATTTTCAGTTATCTCTACAGGCGAAATTAATTTTTCTCTAGTTTCATAAATAATTTTTACATAGCACCTGGTAGTGTTAACATGCATTGTTGCAGATTTTTTTTTGTTTTTTTTTTGCATCATGTAAAATGCCTAATCACAAAAGACGGTTGACTTTAATTTACTAGGTTTGTTAGAAGAATTATGGCCAGAATCAATTTTGGTGACCTCCCAAATAACATAAGTCAATTAGACGTTTGTGTTCTTAACATAGCCCTAGTAAATGTGCCTATTTATGCATCCTGATATTAAATGATAGAATTTAAAGCTCATTTTACAAATGAGTAAACTGAGACCTGGTAAGAAAGTGGTTTTGCCCAGAGACATTATGTCTTAAATTCTCTATCCCAAAGTTCTTTTCATTAAACCACACACAAACAGTAATAAATCACATTTCTAAAAAAAGTATTTATTCCTTCAGAGTTCTGGTATATTTCATATTTTTATTTCATGTGTTTTTGTGGGGAGCAGGCTGGCAAGGGGTGGGGGTGGGGGAGATGCCGAAGGTTCATCCAGCAGGGGTTATTTTTCTGTGCCCAAGAAATGGTGACACATGAATCATGGCGATGGGGTTTCACCAGTTTTCTGCCAAAGGCTATTTTGCAAATGCTCTTAATTCCCAGTGCCTATGTTTTACAGCTGCAAGTTTTAACCACTGTAATTGTTGTTTGCCTTTTATGGATTATCTAGTTTGAAAGCGCCTGCTGAGTAGTCAGCCTTTCTTCTTATACATCTTATACATCTTTTAGTGTTGCGCTTATAAACAATAGGTACTCAATAAATGTCTGAGATGAAAGTATTTTTCATTAGTGGGGAAATACATCATTTTCCCCCAAGTTTTATAAAAGGCTTGGGGCAATTAAATTAACATGCAATTTTCTTACTGTGCTTCCGTGTTGGGATTAATGTTCCCATTATATGTTGCCTTGATTATTTGGAAGTTGCAAGAACAGAATTGTAAAAACAACTTTCTATGGCTGAAGATGTGTCATTTCTCCTATGTGGCCCTCTAAACAGATTGAAAGTTTGCATGAGCCTTTACTAACTTTCCCTTTTAAAAATATGCAGAACAAAGTTGAGTTGTCTGGAGCATCCAATCGGATAGGGTTGAAGTGAGTGCCTCGGTTCTGTGCTGATTTCAAGAGCTGGTTTGTAAGTCTTTTGAGCCTCCAAGGTTGTCAGAGACAATCTGAAAGTTCTTAACAGCTGACTGCCCTGTGGCAAAGCAGGGAACTCTGGGGGGGTAACCAGATGAAACAATTCCCCCACTTCCCTGGCCATAACCCGCCCCTCTCTGCCCTGGGTTTTGCTTATCACTTTGTCTACTCAGTTGGCATTTCTTACCTGAGCTGGTCCATGCAGTTCAGTACACAGTCTTTCTACTTTGGATAAGACAATCAGTTTATAACCCAGGCAAATGAAGTCTATCACGAATCATCGGTGATTTAGTCAGCTCAGCTCTGGTTTGAAGTGTTAACTGGACACTTGTGGGATTCCCCTGTCATCTGCTTTTCTTTCTATTCTGTACATTCTTCCTTAAGTCTGATCCAGAGAATCAACTTTTTTATACAGACCATTAGCCCCAAATTTAGTAGCCACATCCAAAAACAGCACCATCATTGTCATCATTACTTAATTTACAAATGAGGAAACTGAGGCGCAAGAGAGTTAACCAACTTGCCCATGGCTAGATAGCCAGTAAGCTGCAGGGGCAGGAAGCAAGTCAGACCTGTCTGGCCACAGGGCCTGTGCTCCCAGTGGGGGTCAGCAGATTATCGTCCTTTGACCAAATCTCGCCCCACAGGTTTTTGTTTTGTTTTTAACATTTTCAAATGACTGAAAAAAAATCCATAGAATAGTATTTAATGACATATGGAAATTACATAAAATTCAAATTCAGTATTCAAAAATAAAGCTTTATTCGAACACAGCTCTGTATTATCTACGGTTCCTTTTCCTGCTACAAAGGTAGAGTCGAGTAGTTGCGGCAGAGACCACATGGCCCACAAAGCTAAGAATACTTAGCACCTGAACACTGTTGTTTATGGCTTTGATCAGTTGCACAGGGGGGTCTTTTTGCTATGGGACTCCCACATAACATTCTTTCATGGCTTTAATGGGAAGTTGTTAACCTGGATAACTGCTCGCCTGCCTCTCAGCCAGGGACCTCTTGGGCTCAGCCCACAGGAAATCTCTGAGTGGTGTTCCTGCTAGTTACGAGAATTGTGGGCCGTTACTCATTTCCCCTCAACTAAGCTACTGGTGGAGACCTGGGGTCCATCCTGGCATCCTTTCCCCTCAGCTGGGCTCTTCCTGTTTGCTTTATATTTCCTTTCTTTTCCTTTTTCTCTCTCACTGAGAAGTGGTCCTTTAGTCTTCCCACAGTCCCTTCGGTATCCCCTTTCTTGATCCTATGGCTTTGTTTAAAAAGCAAACAGACTAAAAATAAATCTCATGCTACCACATTTCCCGGGCTTTGCAGATTATCATGGTAAGTGATCCAGCTTAGAGGCTCCATCTTTCCTTTGAGGTCAAGATGGAAGCCTTCCTCCATGGTATGGGCCTCTGTCTTACCTGATTGGTCTCCAGATATCATCTACTACGTAGGTTAGAGCTGTTTTCTCACATCCCCACACCCTCCTATACCTAGGTTGGCAATTCTTGGGCAGGTATGAGTGACCGTTTGCTTACAGAATCATTTAAATCATGGGGTTTGTGTGTATTTTGGGGTAAAGATCATGATAAAGCTTCTGAAAATGGGAAGGAGTGAAGGAGTGGTGGAAGCCACACGAAGCCAGACTGACTTGATTTGGACACTCCTGTGTCTCAGCTAAGGCTGAGAGGAACTCTGAGAAGATTTGATAAATTCAAGAGTACCTTCGACAGGATGAGTCCAGCTTCATTCACCATATCCAGAGTGTGGGGTGTTTAAAGTCCCATCCACGGAAGTACTCAATTCTCCTAGTCCTGGATGGTTTCACCTCTAAATGATTGTATTTTCCAGATGTTGTGCATAGTGATGGATGTGAATCATCCCAGTCCACTCTCACTAGAGTCCAGTGAGATGATGGCCCCATTTTAGAGATGAGAATACTGAGGCCCAGAGAGGTTCAAAGGAACTGGCCTTATATGTCAAGGCCCTTAAGTGGCAGAACAGAGGCTTTAATCAACGCCTCCCTGATTCTAGAACCTGAGCTCCTAGCTATTACTACATTGGAATTTTTACTCCATAATAATTTATGAAACCCATCATCCAAAAGATATGGTTAGGGATAGAAAACATGAAAGGATTCCAAGGGAGTGTGGATAGTTTGGGGCATATCATAGACAGGTACAGTAATTAAGAGGGACTGACCTATGTCTAGCTAGGGCTTCCTTTTTACTGGTTCCCTTGAAGTTTCTGTTAACCACAGAATACTGAACCTGACTCATTCTGACAGTTACTATGTTCTTAAGGTTGAATTCCCAGCACAATCTGCCTATTGGTTGAAGAAAGCTGGTTACAACTGAGGTACTGATACATACTGGTCTGTATGTGCAGGAAGTTTATTTTAAAGCATCAGTGACAATTATCGATTCTATTTCCTGTGTTTTAAATATATAGACACTGTCACATAGATACTGAGACAGATTCAAATGCTGTGTGTTTCCCTACACATTTGAGTTAAATTGCTTTAAAATAGTACTAAGAATATGGCCAGTTTGGCAGCATACTTAAGGGGAGGAACACTGTAGCCCCTTTTTAGCTTAGTGATTTCCTTTCCTCCTGGTTATTTCTATGTAAATGAGACAGGTGCATTCCCTTGAAATTGTAAGTGAACCCACTCCCCAACTGTTTTCTTCTTGTACTGGACAGTGTGGAGGAAACTGGAATTGCCTTTCTTTGCAGTAGAGGAGGTGGAGGTGGTGGTGGGCAGGAGAGGTGGGGGGTTGGGGTTCTGTGTATTGGGTTGGGAATGAATATCCTTTTAAACTAATGAATTCTGTCTAGGCTTTCTTCCCATCCAAAGTGGAACAGCAATACTTTGGCTTCCGTTGTCTTCCGTGTACCCATGCTAAAGCCATGAAAAAAAAGACGCTGAATGGCATGATATTATTCTCTTCCTCTGTTCTTCCTCTTCTAACTCCAAATGGATGGGATGAGCTAGATATAATGGTAAGGCTAGTGGACTAGAATGGTACATTCTGGGGATTTTTTACAGTGAATATATAGACAGCCTTTCTATGATATTTGAAAACCTTGCTAGCATATTCTCCTTACTTTATTTACCCTTTCTTGTACCTCCCATTCTTTTGCCAATTGAGAAAAAAAATCCCAACGACTATGAACATACCTAAAGGGAGAACTTGTATAAGAGGTTTGTTCAGATCAATTCAACAAATACATTTTTGGTCAATTGTTATGTTTAATACATTGGTGCTGGGTGGAAATAAGACAGAAATGCATTTGACCCTGCTCTACTACTTACTAGTTACAAGGCTTTGGAAAATCTACTCAACCTCACGAGCTTCAGCTTCCTCACCTGCTAAATGGAGAGACTGACTCATTCATGGGGTTGTTTATGAAAATTAAGCAAGGTCGTGTGTGTAATATTCTTTGGTCAGGGTTTGGCATTCAACAAATACTTATCGAGTGCCCTGCTGAGTTTGAGGCACTGCGCTATAGCTCTCCTTAAACATAAATTTGCTTCATTCTGCTTTTAAGGAACGTATATTTTAGTAGGAGGTAAGCAAAGCAGAGGCATGGCTAGAATTTACGGTAGAATCCTAGATATGCTCTAGAAGAGGTGCTGAGTAGGGAGGGTCTGTGAACGAGAGGGAGATCAGGAGACCTTTCACAATTGGCATGGAAGGATCATTGTGATTTCCAGTGTTGGTGATGAAAATGTGTCTTACATCCAAAGTAGTTTTGGAGAAGGAATCTTGACTACAAGTATCCAGTGTCAGCAATAGAATGTTAATACAGGCAGAACAATCCCTTAGAAGAATAAAAGAGAGAGGATGCTTAGGAAAATATCTAGATTTTAAAAGACCTTACTTGTGTTTTCTAAGAACTTCCTTTTTCTTACCCAGATACATATTGTAGTCATTGGTTATGATCACGACAGGTTAATAAATGTAATATGTCATACCTCGTAGTTTCAGGTGTTTTTTGGATTGTGGAAACTACAGGAAATCTAAAGGTTAATAGTTAAACAAGTATATCATATCAACCAGATTTATAGGCACACTGTAATTACATAAGCAAGCTGTTGGTTCACTAATCAACATCTAGCTAAGCTAGGGAATATTTTCCAAAGTATGGACAGGTATAAGTTTCATTTCTTTATAACCTACTTACCTGCCTTTTCCATTTCTTAGTGCTTTTCCCTTTTTTAGACTTGCCTAATGTCAGTTAAAGTGGAAGAAAACCAACTGTTCAATGTACTTCTGAATTTTCATTTTACTTATCTCAAGAGTAGAGCTCCAGAAGGTTCTCTATGGCTTACCAAATTTATTTTCTCAAGCATGATATTAGATACTGGCAAGGGAGTTAATAATTTTTTTTTTGTATTTTTAATTTTAGAAAAAGAGCTTAAAAGATAAGTACGTTTAATACAATTGAAAGATGAAATTAATTTTTTTCCATTTTCTTCAAAAACACTGTGACCTGCAACTCTTGAGTTCACAATAGGCTGTTTTTATATTTCTCTTTCACTCTTTCTCCCTGTATGTGTTTGTTCCAACTTCTACCAGTTTCTCTGTGTACCTTGTTCTTAGTCACCTTCTTTTCCCCCAGTGTCTTCATTCAGCTCAGAGTCAGTAGTGTGGTTAAGGTGGGTGGGTGAACTGAATCGCCCTCAGTCAGAGTGGCTAAGCCACAAGGCGGTTTTAGCCTCACCTTGCTGTGCTCTTAGAGAACAGATGACCCAGCCAGGTAGACGGGACCTGCCAGCTAAATCATCTCATTCAAGGGGCTTGCCAACTCTTCTCTCTCGGGCCTTTGTTTCTGAATGAGCTTCTATTTTTAGGGAAATCAGGAAAAAACTGCAGATATAATTCTAAAATTGGTTTATGAATGTGGTTGGGAAATTTTTTTTACATTAGAGTGATTTTTTCTATTCCAGATTTCAATCTTTCTTTCTGATGTGACCTGTCTAGGGACAAGAGGGATAGTTAGTGTTGGAGGGAGGAAAAAACATTATATACACGTGCATATACATGCACACACACATATAGACATCATACGCACATGTACATGTTTATATATTGGCTGAATTTAACAAGCGTTATTGAGCAATTAAATAAGCTGCACCTTGCACTGTGTTAGATGAATACAAAGAGCAATAGAATTTCATCTCTACCTTCAAGGAGCTCACAGTCTAATGGGAAGACAGAGGTGTCAGCTGCCTGTGTGATGTGCATGTAAGTTTTGGTATCAGATGCAGCCAGGATACAGAGGAAGGTGAGGGCTGTAGGTCAACCTGGGGAGATCAGCAAAGCCTGGCGGTACAGGGAGGATGCTAGCCTGGTAGTTCTTCAAGTGTGGCTCCTCTCAGGAGAATAAGGAAGAAAAATAAGACTTGCCATCTGGTCCTCGAGCAGATTACCTGCTCTTTCTGTTGGTTTTCTATGTGTAATGACAGACTGGATGCTTCTAAAGTGGAGGGTGTTGAATTAGAAAAAAGAAAAAGAAAAAAGTCTGTTGCTTTTTGAATCCAAAAACTTAATTAGTGTTTAGTGGTAATGAGCCCTACAGAACACTCTCACTGGTTGTCACAGGCCCAGCTTTGACGTAAAGAAATCGGTGGGAGTTGGAGGGCAGGGAGTTGGGGCACCTTCCCATTGTAACAAAGTCCTGATGGAACAAAGCTTAGGAAGGATTGGGAGTAAGAACAGAGGATCTGTAGCCAGGCAAAGCTTATTTTTAGAAAAGGTCTGTAAGCCTTAAAAGAAGTGCTACTCCACTATTTCCAAGGTCTCGCAATAGTGATTATTACAATAGGTCTTTTCAACTGTGTGTATACTTATTAGAGTTAATATGCAGGTTTATTTTCTTAATGTGGTCTCAATATGTTTAGTATAAAATAATGTATAAAATACCCGGATCAGTTTCAATTAGAGGGGATGATAAGGAAAGAAATCATCAGGCCATGTCCTGTGAGGTGTTGGGGGTAAGTCGGCGGGAAGGAGCGTTCTGGCTTGCGATAGACAGCCATCATCTGTCAGACTGTCCTGCCAGGGTGTAGATGTCAGCAGACTTCAAGTGTGGGGTTGGGGGTCATAGGGGGTTGTGAAGAGCCACTGGCAACTCAGAGGAAGCCACAGAAAAGAGGTAAGCTTCCAGTTTGGTGGTCCTGGAACAGGTGATCTGAATAACAAAAGGGCAGGCAGGCAGCAGAAGAAAGGCAGAAAGTCAAGAATTAGATGAGTCAGCATGGAAAGGGCACAAAGAAATAAAAAACAAGGAGCTAAAATGGGAAATGGGGGTCAGAGGATGGAAGAGTCTAAGAAACTGGGGTTCAGAATCTGGGTAATAATGCTTGATTTCATTCCATATTAGTCCTGCATATAAGAAATGAGTATCTACCTCACCTGTTTCTGCTTCAGGAAGAAATTTTTGTTCATCTGGCTAATGTGTGCTGATGCCCTCATAAGAAGCCTGGGAGGTGAAGGGTGTAGAAGGGTACATAGAATAAGAGCAACAAAACTAGTTTGGGGCTTGTTTAAAGCGAGTCCAGACTTACCTCCCTGCTGAGGATCTGCGTACAGCTTCTCGCGCAGGACCAGAGAGTCAGGAAAACAGGAAGTAGGAAATCAACTGGATTGCCAGGCCACTGGGTTTAAGGCTGGAGCCAGCTACTGCTCTTCTCTCCTGGATTAGGAGATGAACACGGTCTAGTCTGAAAAAGCATCTTGAGTTCTTGGACATCTAAGTCTGAGACAACACTGGAAAGAAGAATTGCAAGTGCTAGAGGAATGGCTAAGGGATGAGGGGGGGACTAGAGAGACTCAGTCTTTGGGGAAGGAACTGGGCAGTATCCAGAACCTGTGCAACTTTCGTACCCTTTGGTTCAGCCATTCCGTTTAGGGGCTCTGTCCTCTAGTAGCTGATGATTATCGAGTGCCTGCTAGGTGGCCAGACTTTGTGCAAAGCGCTTTACGTACCAGCTCTAATCCTCACCCAAACCTGAGAGGTAAATTGCATTATCCCCATTTCACAAAGGAGGAAATTGGAACTCAGGTTAATAACTTGCCCAAGATCACTCAGTTAGTGGTTGCAGAACTGGCGTTTGAATCTAGTTCACTTAAATTCCAAAGTTCATGCTATTCACTATGCCAGTGCAATGCCAAAAGAATGAAAAATAGAAACACCCTGACTGTATAATAATAAGGGTATAGCTTAAGTACATTATCAGATACCTACCCAATGGAATATGTTTATGAAGAAAAGGCAATAACATTCATGGAAAGATGCAATGACCCAGGAAGGAAGCATGTATATGCAGTGTGATGACAAATGTGTTTGTGTATTTGAGTGAATATTGTTTCAACTCAAGCAGAAGAGTCTTTATTTGGGAGATTTCATAGAATCTAGTTACCCGAGGTGCAGCTGGGCCTGGAAGTAACTGATAATGCTGGTTGCATCTCCTGCCTCCCTCCCTTCTTTTTGCTTCCCCTTCGCAGAATCTCTCGTGCCTTCTTTTCTCCGTGAGTCCTCTCTGCTCTCTGCAGAACAGACTTTTGCTAACTTATCAACATGCACGTGATTTAAAAGAGTCACTAGCCCTGTATCTTCCTAGCTTTATAGTTTCATTGCCCACCACCCTTTGGCTAGTTACACTCTCTGGTCTGAGGTCAAATTCTCTCTCTCTCTCTCTCCCCACCCCTCAAAAAATAAAATAAAATCTGATGCTGGAGGAGCGGCTGGGTTGGCTAGATCTGAGTACGTGTCCATCTTGTTTTATGAGCAGTAACCGTGTAGCCCACTACCTACTTAGAGGTGCCTTAGAAACAGGCTAGCTGAGTAGGAGGCATAGGTGGGACGGACAAATGCATTGCCATAGTAAGAAGACTAGAAGGAAATACATGAAAAAGTGAAACTGCACATGGCTGATTAGACTTATATTTGAGTGAAACTATGGCAGTATTTTGCCCTGTGGTGATTTTCAAAATTCCTTTAATAAAAACTCATTGTAAAGTTGCATGCAATTAATACTAAAGAAGTTGCTTATTAAGGAAGGAGAAGCATCTCCCCGGATTCTCTCATGTTCTCTGAGTGGAAGAGACTCAGGTATAGATGCCGCCATTTGTTCTATTCTTGACAGCCTTTATAAGAGCAGTGAAAAGAGCCGTGATCCCATTTGGTGAACAAACGGAGTCAATGCCCTTGAACTGAGAGAGCAACAGCAAAGTCATGTGGCTGTTCCCTGATGGCTAAATAATAAATACATGTGATGTGACAGTGCCCAAGTATATGTAGTACAAAGAGTCTGGGCAATAGGTTTCTGGCAGAATGTAAAGATAAGAGTTTAGAATCATGGAGGGTTATATCTACCATGGACCTTAGAAATGATCTAGGTAGACCGCTTTGTTTAATACATGAAATAATTAGGGCCCATCGAAAAGTAATTGGCAAGGCCAAGGCCGTGGTGAGCCAGGTCTGGAAGACAGATCTCCTGACACTCACACCTGGGCTGTTAGCTTCCCAGGTGCATCTTGATGCTCCCTCAAACCTTGCCTCTCTGAGGAATCCTTGTACTCTTTCTGTAAAGTTAACAACTAACCCCTGAGACATAAAGATAAAGAATAATTGAGAGCACCAAGCGCAATGGAAATCCGGACTTCCTTTTACTCTGTCGGTTAGGATTGAATGGTCTGTTCAATCATGCATGCAGCCATTCACCCAATTGCTATTTCCCTTATCATTTATTTGATGCTTTGCTCCATAGTTCACTGTTAGGCAATGGGGAGCATGCAGAGATGGTTTTTGCTCTCCAGAAATTTGCAATCTATTGAGGGACAAATATGTATACCGATCTTTATGATTTAATGATAGCTCAAAGTGAATGTGATTATCTCCTTGGATCTTGAAAGGTGAATGGGAGAGTCAGCAGTGGTGATGGTGAGGAGGAGAGTCCCAGCAGACCGAGCTGCTTGTGGGGCAGTGTGGAATGGCACATGCTCGTTAGGCTCTCCGTGGTTGGGATGTCGGGAAGGGGTCCTCTCTTAAAGCAGTGCAAGCTGAGGTAGGAGAAAGAGCAAGCAAGGGCCACCGTGTGGAAGGTTTTGCAATTCAGGAGGAATTTCTCTACTCGGATACACAGTATGAAGGACTACTGAGCGGAGGTTTCTTCCAGCAGCTAGCTTCGTGTAATTTTGTATTTTAGATTTAACCATGCATCGATGTCCCTTAGCAACAAGATTTTGTTAATATTCTGGGCTCAATATGGAATGGAGAGCCAAATTGGCCTTGAAGAGCTTTCCCTTGGCAAGTCTATGACTAACTTTATCAGTTGGAAAAAAAATACCAACCTTTATAGAGAAGAGAGTGTGCATGGGTTGATTAATATTGAATGTAGTTTTCCTTAACTAGCATTTGATGACTCAACTCATAATGACATTTTGTTGGCGTTTTACCAGCTCGCACTTGCGTCTGCTGGGCATGCCTTGAGGTCTGATTCTATGGTTTTCATTCATTCGGGCATGTTTCCCTCCCTGCTTTTTGTTTTTCAGTTAGCTAGGTTGACATTCCTGCCTGCCAAGAACTGGGGAGCTCGCCTGCACTCCCCGTTTGCTTCCTCCATGAGGTCATGCTAATGCTACTCATATTTGAGTGCCTGCCGTTCTGGAGGTTTTGCTGAACAGAAAACCCAGCCTCTGTGTTCTAGAGCTGGAAACTACAGCTCTCCGGACCTTTGAGAGTCAGTCTTAAGGTCTGGAAGAGAAGGGCGTTCCAGAGTGTTGTGTAATTGCTGGAGGGAACCTGCTAAGCAAGGCCTTTATTTTGGGTAATCAAGTTGGTGATGATGAAACAAGACCAGACCTAAGGTGTTCTCTTCCACATTTCATAAGCAGCTAATATTTCTTAAACATTATTTTTCAACTTTATTCTTTTTGAATTTAAAAAGTCCAAAGTCTGTATCCACAACCTTGCATGGATTTTAGTAACAAACCTAACAACAAATCTGGAAAAAAAATATTGAGTAGGCATTTGTCTTTTTAAACTAGGCTTTGTGATCTCACACAAGTCATCTTACCTCCCTGGGCCTCAGTTTCCTTTTCTGTACCTGGATAAGTACTAACATTCTGTTGTTTTAAAGAATTGCCCAATTTGATTGGGAAGTAACGTTAAAGCTAAAACGTGTGGAGAATACAGAGATACGGTGTAATTAAGATGGGCGAACGGCAGTGGGTGAAGTATTTAAAACATTTTACCCTTCCTCCACCCCAGTGGGCTCAAGAAAATCTTCCATGCTTTTGGTAGAAATTTGGAAGATACTATGTAAACCATAGTTTAAAAAAATAACCTGAATTTATACACCACTGGTCTCTTGTTTGTTTTCTAAAATGCATTTACTCGTTTCCACTCTGCTAACAATAAAAGATAAAGAATGGAGATTGAGAAAGTATAAAAGTGTAAATGCTAGAATGTATGACCAAGAAAGGCTGTAGTTTTCAAAAAAAGGAGTTGGTTTAGATTTTATGTTCTGAAAAGTTTAAAAAAAAAAAAAAATCTAAAATACATTCCAATCATTTGGAATTGATTAAAAAACAGTAGATGTGCTGCCAGCAGCATTAGATTGTTAGACTGCAAACAGCACTTTTTAAAAAGTGAACAGCTGTCACTTCTCTGTCCTCTGCAGAGATTTAGTTTGGAAAGATAAGTTTGCAAATTAACAGATCTCTTCTAAATTTGAGCCTTTTCCCCTGGAACTTCTGCTACCCCCAACCCTTCTCCCAGCAAGAACCCAGCTCTTTGATTCTCTTGATCCAAAGGACTTTTGTTTTCCTTCTTCTTACAGTTGAGACATGCTAGTTGTCAGGCAGGATTAAGTTGAGAATTACTGAAAAAATACTATTTTATGCTAATAACTGGACAGTAAATATTTAGCAAAGACTTCTATAAAAATGGTGGATTGGGGGCTTTTGTTCCAGTTATTTATCGTTCTACCTTGTTTATTGTTTTATCATCAGAGCCAGGCTCAGTGCCTGGCACATGGTAGGTGCTCGCCAAGTACCTTTTGCATATGTTAATCATTTTTATCTTATGCAAAATATGGGCTAGCCTTACGCAAAATTGTAAAGCCAGCTAAGGTAGTGTTTGGTGAATTCAGTTTCCCTTTTGTAGCCTTTCCTCTCCTTCTCAAATGGGAAATTTTGGCCACACCCACAGAATCCTCATGCTTCCTCTTTGTATGTATGTGTATATATATAATATATATAATGCATACTTATATATTATATATATTATATACATTATTTTGAATTCCCATAACATAAAATTCACCATTTTAAAGTGTACAGTGCAGTGACATTTAGAAGATTCATGCTGTTGTGCAACCATCATCTCTATCTAGTTCCAGAACGTTCCCCTCACCCCAAAAGGAAACCCAGTACCCATTAAGCAGCCACTCCCTATTCCTTCCTCCCCAACCCCTGGCAACCACTAATCTTTCTGTATCTGTGGATTTGTCTGTTTTGGATATTTCCTATAAATGGACTCATACAATATGTGGCTTTTTGTGTCTAACTTCTTTCACTAAGCATAATGCCTTCAAGGCTCATCCATATTGTAGCATAGATCAGAACTTATTCCTTTTTATGACTAAATAATATTCTATTGTATGGATATATCACATTTTTGCTCTTTATATTTCCTACCAAAATTTAGTGTCTAAAGAATAGCTCTAAAACAGGGGTTCTTAATCATTGTTGTTCCACAACCTCTTTGCAGTCAGGTGAAAACCACAGACCCCTTATTAGGTCGACGCTATACTGTGTATTATTTAATAAATGTATCTCACCCGCACCAACACGTCCCCACAAGAATAATGTTCTTTTGAATGTCCATTCAAGCTTACGGACCCCTGGTTAAGAACCCCTGCTCTAAAAGTAGTTAATAAATTGAATTATATATGAGTGTAATAGAACTTAAATTGAGAACTCATTCAGGGGAATCTGCGTCATTCCAGTGTAAAAAGGCTTAAGATAAAATAACACATTTCTAATAGTGGAATCTCAGGGATGGGGGAGACATTTCCAAGGGTACAAGGGACAATTTTAGTGCCACTGAATTGCACATTCATGAATGGCAGACATCTTGTAAAGTCAAGTCTACCTATAGCTATGGGACTAGAAAAGGCATTGAATTAAGAAGGCTGACACACAGATTCTGATCCTGGTTTAGTTGTAAGCGAACTATGTGACCTGCAACAAATCATTTCCCTGGGTCCAGCATTTTCATTTTGTGGTTCTGATTTATTTGAGTTTATCTATGTACCACACCCCTGCTAAACTATTTTATATACATTATCTTATTTTAATTCTCACAAAAATCCCATAGAATAGGTATAATTTTTATCCACATTTTATAAATGAGGAATCTGTAAATGAGGAGGTATAGGAAGACTAAATACAATAGCTGAAGTTGCACTTCTAAAAATTTGTGGGGTGGAGCTCAACCTCCTGTCTGATCATCTTTAGTCTAATCCCATAACCACTGTATGGCAGGGGTCGGCAAAACATGGCCCACCACATATTTTTGTACTGCTTGTCAGCTAAAATCGATTTTATATTTTTAAAGGTTAAAAAAAATCGAAATAAGAATATTTCATGACATGTGAAAATTATATGAAATTTGTTTCATTGTACATAAATAAAGTTTTATTGGAACCTAGCCATGTTCTTTTGTTTATGTATTGTCTCTGTCTGCTTTCATGCTACAGTGGTAGAGTTGAGTAGTTTTGACAGAGACCATATGGCCCACAGAGCCTAAATATTTACGTTCTGGCTTTTTACAGAATGAGTTTGTTTCCTCATCTGTAACATGGAGGTAGGGAAATAATTAGATCAAATTATTCCTGAGATCCCTTTCAGCTTTAATATTCTGAGGATTGCATAAAAAGTGGTTTAGATTTTCTCCTTTCCTGTTAGGTTCTCTTAACTCTCTTTTTTCCTTCCCTGAATGTCAACAGATGAGTTTGCCTTATCACTAAAAAAGATTGAGTCCACCTAAAATAGAATCCTTCATACATGCATGCTCTGATTTCCATTTCTCTCTCTGCATCTATCCTTCCATTGTTTCATCTATTCTGAGTAATAAAAATGTACTTATTAGATGCCTGAGATACTCAAACACTTAGGATTGTGAAAAAGGTTCAGAGATCATATATATAAGGTCAAGTTTATTAATTCCATTTTAGGGATGAGAGAATTAAAGTTTAGAGAGGTCCAACTTGCTTCTCTAGGACATATCAGTTAGTAAGTGGTGGTATCAGAGTTTGAACCCCAGTCCTACTTATCCCAGGGATATTTTTCTTTTCTGATGTTATTGTTTCCCTCTGTATAAGTATAGTACCCTCATCCTCACTTCCTCTATGTATTCCCTCTTTATTTCTTTTTCTTTATCTAGTGGTCCCTTTTCTTTTTTTTGTATTAATCTTGCATCTAAAGAACAACATAACCTTGGGCCAGCTCCTCTCTTGGCTAAAATATCTGCTTTAGCTACTAAGAATAGGAACAGTAGTTATTGCACCATCACATTCACACCAGACACTTTGCTAAACACTGTATAAGTCTTATAATACCTTTATGCGGTAACTACCGAGGCTTAGAAACCGAGAAAGAATAAGCTATTATACAAGAGCACATAGTTAGGAAGAGGTTGAGCTGGGATCTGAACCCTCTATACTTTTGTTTCTAAACAAATCAATTGTATTGATAAATATTAATAACATCCAAAGTGTACAGTCGACAGTATATAATGTAATCACAGTGTTGTGCATTTATCACTTCAATCATTATTAGAACATTTTCATTATTCTAATAACAATAATAATAATAAACAAAAACCCAAAAAAACTCATCACGTCGCAGTCTCTCTATGCTTCCCCTGCTGAACATAGCTGCTTATTCTGTTTCCATCTCTCTAGTTTATTTGTATTTATATTTTGTAAAAACAGTCTTACATATGCAATATTACCCATATTTGTATTTCACACGAGGTTTCACTGTTATACAGTCCCATGTTACATTTTTTAACTTTCCTTCTAGTAATATACATGTCCTTAGACTTTCCCTAGCAACCACTGTCATAACCATTTAATAGCACTGCTAGTTATAAACACTGCCATGTGCTTTTACCATATCATTCATTTACAAAGATTTACAAACAACCTTTTTCCAGTCGTGCACAGATTAACCCTCAGCTTCCCATTCCCTATCTATTTTCTGGTGACTTGTATTTTAATTATTAACTCCATGAGTTTACACAATATATTTAGTTCATAATAGCTCAGTCATACAGTATTTTTCCTGCTTCACTCAACATAATGTCCTCCAGTTTGATCCATGTTGTCTTATGCTTCACAGCTTCATTTCTTCTTAAAGCTGCACAATAGTCCATCGTGTGTATACACCACAATTTGTTTATCCATTCATCAGTTGATGGACACCTGTGTTGTTTTAATCTTTTGGCAATTGTGAATAATGCCGCTATGAACATTGGTGTACAGATGTCTGTCTGAGTCACTGCTCTCAGCTTCTGGGCATATAGCTAATAGCAGTATTACCAGGTCACATGGCAAGTCTACATTCAACTTCCTTAGGAACTGCCAAACCGTCCTTCACCATGGCTGTACCATTCTACATTCCTACCAACAGTGTATAAGCATTCCTATGTCTCCACATCCTCTCCAACACTTTCAGTTTTCTGACTTTTTAATAATGGCTATTCTAATAGGTGTGAAATGATAATCTCATTGCAGTTTTGATTTGCATTTCCCTAATTGCTAGTGATGTTGAATGTATTTTCTTTTGTTTTTTTTGTCATTTGTATTTCTTCTTTAGACAAATGTCTTTTCAAGTCTTTTATCCATTTTTTAATCAGGTAGTTTGTCTTTTTATTGTTGAGTTGTGGCATCTCTTTATATATCATCGATATTAAACCCTTAGTAGATATGTGATTTCCAAATATTTTCTCCCATTGAGTCAGCTACCTTTTCATTCTTTTGACAAAGTCCTTTGAGGTGCAAAAGTGTTCAATTTTGAGGCAGTCCCATTTATCTATTTTTTTCTTTTTTTGCTTGTGCCTTGGGTGTAAGTTATAAGAAACTATTACCTAGCACAAAATCTTGAAAACGTTTTCCTACATTTTCTTCTAGGATTTTTATCGTTTTCGATTTTACATTTAGGTTCTTGATCCATTTTGGGTTAATGTTTGCATAAGGTGTGAGATAGGGACCCTCATTCTTTCTTTTGGCTATGGATATCCAGTTCTCCCAGCACCATTTGTTGACTAGACAGTTCTGCCCCAGCTAGGAGGGCTTGACAGCCTTGTCAAAAGTCACTTGAACACCTATTAGACTGGCCACTATTAAAAAGTCTGGAAACTGTAAATGTTGGAGAGGATGTAGAGAGATAGGAATACTTATTCACTGTTGGTGGGAATGTAGAATGGTACAGCCACTGTGGAGAGCTGTTTGGCAGTTCCTAAGGAAGTTGAATATAGACTGGCCATGTGACCCAGCAATAGCATTGTTAGATATATACCCAGGAGACCTGAGAGCAGTGACACGAATAGACATCTGCACACTGATGCTCATAGTGGCATTATTTACAATAGCCAAAACAACCCATGTGTCCATCAACTGAATAATGGATAAAGAAACTGTGGCATATACACATGATGGAGTATTATGCGGTGGTAGGAAGAAATGAAGTTGTGAAGCATATGACAACATGGATGAACCTGGAAAACATTATGTTGAGTGAAGCAAACCAGACACAAAAGGACAAATACTGTATGATTGTGCTATTATGAACTAAATATATTATGTGTAAACTCATGGAATTAATAATTAGAATATAGGTCACCAGAAAATAGAATGAGGGTAGAGAATGGAAAGCTAAGAGTTAATATGTGCAAAATTGGTTAAAAGGTTGTTTGTGAATATTTGGAAGTGAAATGAAATGTTGAGAGCACATCATGCTGTTTGTGTCTAGCAACGCTATCATGTGTGTATGACAGTGGTCGAAAGGGAGAGCCTAACGACATTTATATTACTAGAAAGAAAGCTAAAAATGTAACCTGGGGCTGTATAACATAGTGAAACCTCATGTAAAATATGAATATGGGTGATATTGCATATATAAGACTTTTTTTACAAAATATAAATGCAAATAAATGAGAGAGAATGAAACAGAATAGCAGCTATGTATGGCAGGGGAAGCATAGAGAGATTGAGAGGTGATGAGTTTTGCTTGTTTAGTGGTTGGTTGGTTTTTGTTTTTTAGTATTGTTGTTGGAATAATGAAGATGTTCTAAGAATTATCAGAGTGATGAATGCACAACTATATGATTGTACTGAATACCATTAATTTTATACCTTGGATGGATTTATGCTTTATTAATATATATCAATAAAACTGATTTGTTATAAAAAACAAACAAACTTGACTGTAGATGTGAGTCTATTTCTGAGTTCTTGATTCAATTCCATTGGTCAATCTGTCAATCTTTGTGCTACTACCATGCTGTTTTTACCACTGTAGCTAAGTAATATGCTTTAAAGTTAGAAAGTCAGAGTCCTCCAACTTCATTCTTCTTTTTTAAGACATTCTTGGCTACTCAGGGCCCCTTACCCTTCCAAAAATTTTTCATAATCGACTTTTCCATTGCTGCAAAAAAGGCTGTTGGGATTTTTATTGGGATTGCATTGTATGTGTAAATCAGTTTGGGGAGAATTGACATCTTAACAATATTTAGTCTCCAGGCCATGAACACGGAATGTCCTTCCAATGATTTAAGTCTTCTGTGGTTTCTTTTAGCAATGTTTTGTAGTTTTCTGAATACAGGTCCTTTATGTCCTTGGTTAAGTATATTCCTAAATATTTGATTCTTTCAATCGCTGTTATAAATGGATTCCCCCCCTCCTGCCGATTTCCTCCTCAGATTGCTCGTCAGTAGTGTATAGAATTGCTTCTGATTTTTGCATATTAATTTTGTATCCCACCACTTTGCTGAATTTATCTATTAGTTCTAGTTGCTTTGTTGTGGATTTTTCAGGATTTTCTAGATATAGGAACATGCCATCAGCTAATAGTGCAAATTTTACTTCTTCCTTTCCTATTTGGGTGCCTTTTATTTATTTATCTCACCTAATGCTCTAGCTAGAACTTTTAGCACAACATTGAAAAATAGTGGTGCCAGTGGGCATCCTTGTCTTGTTCCTGATCTCAGTGGGAAAACTTTCAGTCTTTCACCAGTGAGTACAATGCTAGCTGTAGGTTTTTCTTATATGCACTTTACCTTATTGAGAAAGCTTCCTTCTATTCCTATATTTTGGAATGTTTTTTATCAAGAAAGGGTGCTATATTTTGTCAAACACCTTTTCTGCATCAATCGAGAGAATCATGTAATTTTTCTTCTTCATTTTATTAATGTGGGTTATTACATTAATTGATTTTCTTGTGTTGAACCACCCTTGCATACCTGGGATGAAACTTACTTGATCATGGTGTATAATTTTTTTAATGTGCTTTTGGATTCGGTTTGCAAGTATTTTGTTGAGGATTTCTGCATCCATATTCATTAGCGATATTGGTCTGTAATTTTCTTTTTTCAAAGTATCTTTATCTGGTTTTGGTATTAGGGTAATGCTGGCTTCATAGAATAAGTTTGGTAGCGTTCTTTCCTGTTCAGTACTTTGGAAGAGTTTGAACAAGATTGGTATTAGATTGTCACTGAATGATTGGTAGAATTCACCTGTGAAGTCATCTGGTCCTGGAATTTTCATCTTTGAGAGGTTTTTGATGACTGTTTCAATCTCTTTACTTGTGATTGGTTTGTTGAGGTATTTTATTTCTTCCAGAGTCAGTGTAGGTTGTTTGTGTGTTTTTAGGAATTTGTCCATCTCGACTATATTGTCTAGTTTTTCACATGCAGGTGTTCACAGTATCCTCTTATGATCTCTTATGTCTGTGGGGTCAGTGGTAATATCCCTCCTCTCATTTCTGACTTTATTTACATCTTCTGTCTTATGTCTTTGTCAGTCTAGCTAAGGGTTTGTCAATTTTGTTGATCTTCTCAAAGAAAAAGCTTTTGGTTTTGTTGATTCTCTCTATTGTTTTTCAGTTCTTGATTTCATTTATTTTGCTCTGATTTACTTCACCTTGGTTTGGGATTATAGTTTGCTGTTCTTTTTCTAGTTCCTCCAGGTGTTCAGTTAGATCTTCAATATTAGGTCTTTCTTCTTTTTTTAATATAAGCATCGAGGGCTATCGTTTTCCCTCTCAGCACTGCCTTTGCAGTGTTTCATAGGTTTTGATACGTTGAGTTTTTGTTTTCATTTGTCTCAAGATATTTACTGAATTCTCTGGCAATTTCTTCTTTGACCCACCGATTATTTAAGAAGGTGTTGTTTAATCGCCATATATTTATGAATTTCCTCTTTTTCCATTATTGATTTCCAGCTTTATGCCATTATGATCAGAGAAAGTGTTTTGTGTAATTTCAGTCCTTTTAAATTTGTTGAGGCCTGTCTTGTGACCCAACACATGATCTATCCTGGAGAAGAATCCATAAGTGCTTGAAAAGAATGCATATCCTGCTGTTTTGGGGTGCAATGCTCTATAAATGTCTGTTAGGTCTACTTCATTTATCATATTATTCAAGCTCTCTGTTTCTTTATTTATCCTCTGTCCAGATATACTATCCAGTACTGAGAGTGGCATATGGAAGTCTCCAACTATTATTGTAGAGACATCTATCTCTCCCTTCAGTTTTGCCAGTGTGTGCCTCATGTATCTTGGGGTACCCAGGTTTAGGTGCATAAATATTTATTATCATTATTTTTTCTTGGTGAATTGCCCCTTTTATTAATGTGTAATAACCTTCTTCATCCCTTATAACAATTTTGCATTTAAAATCTATTTTGTCCATAATTAGTATCGCTACTCCAGCTTTTTTTTGGTTACTATTTGGGTGGAATGTATTTTTCCAACCTTTCACTTTCAGCCTGGTTGTGTCCTGTCTGAGGTGAGTCTCTTGTAGACAGCATATAGATGGCTCATATATATTTTTAATCCATGCTATCAGTCTATGTCTTTTGATTGGGGAGTTCAAGCCATTAACATTCAATGTTATTCCTGCAAAGGAATTACTTATTTTGTCCATTTTATCCTTTGACTTTCAGTTGTCATATCTTACTATTGTCTGTCTTTTTACTCTTTATTTTACCCTTCCTAATATTCTTCATTTCTACACTCTTCTCCAAGTCTTTTACTCTTGTTTTTTCCTTTCAGGCTGTATCTTTTAGTATCTCTTGTAATTCTGGTCTTTTGGTAACATACTCCCTCAGTTTTCGTTAGTCTGTGAAGACTGAATTCACCTTCATTTTTGAAGGACAGTTTTGCCGGATGCAGAATTCTTGGCTGACAGTTTTTCTCTTTCAGTATCTTAAATACATCATACCACGTTCTTTTCACCATCATGGTTTCTGATGAGAGGTTGGCAATTAATCTTATTGAGGTTCCCTTGTATTTGATGCTTTGCTTTTCTTTTGCTTCTTTTAGAAGACTCTCTTTATCTCTGATATTTTTCATTATTCTGAATAGTAGGTGTCTCAGAGTAAGTCTTTTCACATTTATTCTGTTTGGGGTACATGTCCTTTTTGGATATTGGTATTTCTGTCTTTCATAAGGGTTGGGAAATTTTCCGTCATTATTTCCTCAAATATACTTTCTGTCCCTTTTCCATTCTGTTCCCCTTCTGGGACACCGATAATGTGTATGTTTCATGTTGTCATTGAATTCCCTGAGACACTGTTCCATTTTTTCCATTCTTTACTCTTTCTGTTCTCCTGTCTTTTCCAGTTCATATGTTCTGGCCTCAATATCACTAATTCTGTTTTCGAGCAAGTCAAATCTGCTGTTATGTACCTCTGATGCATTTTTAGTTTTTTTTTTTTTTTTTTTTCTTTTTTCAGGAGGTACTGGGGATTAACCCAGGACCACATACATGGGAAGCAGGTGCTCAACTACTGAGCTACATCTGCAGCCTCTAATGTATTTTTAATCTTATTCATTGTGTCTTTCATTCCCATAAGCTCTATTACTTTTCTTTGCAGGTTTTCACATTGTTCTTTATGCTTACCCAGTGTCTTCTTAATATCCTTTTTCTCTTTAGTCATATTTTCTGATTTTGGAGATTTGTGTCATTATCATTGATTAGTTGTCCTAAATTTTGTATCTTGTCAGGATATTTGGTTTGTTCCTTTGGCTGGGCTATCTCTTCCTGTTTCCTAGTATGGCTTGTAATTTTTTTGATGTCTAGGCATCTGAATATGTCAGTGAATTTACTCAGATGGCCAATTTCTCTCTCTTGCCTAGTGGGGTTTTTTCCCCACAGCTCTCCTTTGATTTTTGATTCAACTTATTCTGAGTCTTTAAAATTGCCCAGCTTAAGTTATCAAAATCAGGCCAGGGATTCACAAATAGGGCGCAGATTTTGTCCCAGGAGTTGGGACTAAAGAGAAACCTAAAAGCAGTTTTCTCCTTGCAGTTTCTTGGATGGCCTGCATATGGCGCTTGTTAGTGAACTTTTTCACTGAGGTGTTTCTTTCAACCTCCACTTGCCCCGTGTTTCTGGTCTGGCCAGAGCCGAGATTCAAACAGGGCCACTGCTGGCCAGATTCACTGAAGCAAAACCACCCTCTGCCCTCCTGTGCCTCTCCCATTTCCCTTGTAACCGCTGATAGGAAGAAGATTTCTTTTCCCCTCTCAGGCACCTGCAGTTTGCCAGGGATTTTATCCTGGATTAATATCTTGAAGGTGGGGGATGGGTGCCCTTCCTGGCTGACATGGCAGTGGGGGGGAGGGTTAGTTACTCACATTTGTTGTTTTGAGTTCTTTGTCTCTCTGTCCTCACCCTCCTGCTGCTGACTCTCAAAGCAGGTCCCTTAGACAGCTTTTGGCCCTTTCTCCATTGTTTTTGTATGAGAGAGTTGAGCCCTGCCTGCCTGTTCCAACACCACCTTCCCAGAACTTTTTCCTCTATACTTTTTTATCTCTGTGTCATACCCACCTATATCCTCCCAAACCCTGTCCCATGTGATGCTTCTCTTCTTGGGCTTTACAGTGGTCCCCTCTGGCCACTTCTTTTCTATCTTCTTACATCCCATTGTCTTCTAACCTCTCACAGTCCCGTGCCGACTTTCCCTGCTCTGCTGACCCTGGGTCACTCATAATGTACTTCTTTTATCATTTCCTTTCTATTTGGAGGACTTCCTTTATCTGTTTTTTTTTTTTTTTTTTTTTAATTTTTTAAATTTTAGGGTAGGTCTTCCCGTGACAAATTCTCATAGTTTCCCTTCATCTGAGAATGTCTTCATTGTTTCACTGGATATAGAATTCTGGGTTTACATTTCTTTACTTTCACACTTGTAAAATGTTGTACCACTTCCTTCTGGCCTCCATCATTTGTGATTAGAAATCTCCTCTCACTCAGATTGTTTTCTCTTTTGGGTAATGCATTCTTTCTTTCTGGTTGCTTTTAAGATGTTTTTCTTTGTTGTTAGTTTTCAAAAATTTCAATATGATGTGTCTTGGCATGGTTATCTTTGGGTTTATCCTGGTTTGGGTTTGCTCAGCTTTTTGAATCTGTAGGTTTATAGATAGATGGTTAGACAGATAGATAACAGATTTTTTTTTTTGTGCCAAATTTGGCAAATTTTCAGTTTTTATTATTTTGAATACTATTTCAGCCTCAATCACTTTCTTTTCTTATTTTGGAACTCCGATGTAATGAATGTTCCATCTTTTGTTAAAGCCTCACATTACACTGAGACTCTGTTCATTTCTTTTTTTAGTCCATTTTCTCTCTGTTGTTCAGATTTAGTATTTTCTATTGTTCTATCTTCAAGTTTACTGATTCTTTCCTTTTTCCCTACCATTTTGCTGCTCAGCCCATCCATTTTCTTTTTTATTTTGGTTATTGTATTTTTTAGTTCTAAAATTTCTATTTGGTTCTTCTTTATATAGTCTGTTTCTTTGCTGAGATTTTTTCTTTTATCATTCATTTCAAGTGTATTTAGTTGCTTGTTGAAGAATTTTTATTATGGCCACTTTAATATCCTTGCCAGATAATTTTTTAAAATAGATTTTTTATTTTTTCTAAAAGGTACTTAGATTACATAAAATGTTACATAAGAAAATATAAGGGATTCCCATATGCCCCACTCCCTACACCTCCCACTTTTCCCCACATTAACAACTTATTTCATTAGTGTGGTACATTTATTACAATTGATGAACACATTTTGGAGCATTGTCACTAAGGATGGATTATAGTTTACATTCTCTCCTACTCAATTCTGTAAATTATGGCAGGATATATAATGGCCCGTATCAGTTATTGCAGTGTCATTCAGGACAACTCCAAGTCCTGAAAGTGCCCCCGTATTACACCTCTTTTTCCCTCTCCTTGCCTTCAGTACCTCCAGTGGCTACTATCTCCACATCCATGATATAATTTCTTCCATTGCTAGAATCACAATAAGTCTATAGTAGGATGTCAGTAAGTCCACTCTAGTCCATATTTTATTCCCCACTCCTGAGGATTCTGGGATGATGATGCCCACTTTACCTCTAATTGAAAGGGGGCTTTGATCCTACACTTGCCAGATAATTTTAACAATTGTGTCATCTTGGTGTTCATTATTTTTTCTCGTTCAATTTGAGATCCTCCTGGTTTTTGCTCTGATGAGTGAATTTTGATTGAAACCTGGGTATTTGGTTTATTATGTTAGGAGATTCTGAAGCTTATTTAATCCTTCTATTTTAGAAGTCCTTTTCTAATATCGGTGTGGTGGGTGAAAAGGGATGCCACCTCATTATTACCATGTGGGTGTGGAAGTGTGGGTTCTCCACTCAGCCTCTACTGGAATCTTGACAGGAGGGCCTCCTTGTTACTGCTGGGTGGGGAAGGGTCCCCACTAACCTCTACTGACATCCCTTGGTTGGGAGGAGGAGAGGCACCTTGTTACCCGCCCCCCCCACCATGTAGTCCTAACTTTCCACTGGGTTCTTCTGAAACTAACTCAGATGGAAGAAAGAGTGACTTTCTTTTGGGCATCTCCTTTAATTTGTGTTGACTATTTCTGCTTATTGGAACTCATTTCATTAATTTAAAAAATTGCAATGCTATTCTTATTTTTCTATCAATTTGACTATTCTTTCTGGCTCCTCTCTAAGGTGGGCCCTTCCTAGAGTAATCCTTCTTTTGAAGCATTCTGTTCTTCTAAGAGCATTCCACTGTTTCCAGACCTCTGGTTTTTACCTCTAATCATGGTGACTGCCACATCTCTATCCCTAGAGTTCACCTGTCCTCAGAGCGGGTTCACGCCTTGAAGGACGCTTCCATTTGGACTTTTGCCATCATTTCAGACTTGATGAATATAAATAACAAAACAAAACACCTTTGCCTTTGCTCTTCCTTTATTCTCAATTTCATTTTCCTTCCCAATTTCCCAAATTCTCTTGATAGCAACATTATTCTTTTAAGGCTGTGGACATTATGTCATCTTGTTTCTTATTACCTCTTGTCCATTCATCATTCAACATGCCTTACCTAAGAGTGTGTTTAGAACAAAAAAGCCCACAAGCTAATCCTGGTTCTGCCACTGGTAAGCTGCATGGCCCTGTATGCTTTACTTAACGTCACTAAATCTCAGTTTTCCCATCTGTGAAATGGGGATGATGTTAAATAGTAACCACAGAGGCTCAACTCACAATTTAATTGAGATAATGCATGCATCATAGCTAAACATATTGGGTACCTAATAGACAACAATTGTACCTCTCGGTCTTTTAACTATTAGCGCAAAATAGTATTTTCCACCCTATTGCTCAGTCCAAAGCTCCAGAATTCCCTTTCTGGATTTACCAAGGTCCTCCATTGTATCTCTCCATCTAAATCATCCAATTAGTATTCAGCTTATTTTTCATTTCCTAAAATGGATTCCTTCTTTATTCAGGCTCTTAACTTTATTTCCTTTGGACACATTTTACCTCTCTGTGATTTTGTGCCTATTCTTAGAAGGACCATTCTCCCCTCCTTCTTTTCAGGTCCTGTGCACTAGTCAGCCTCAGCTCAAGTGCTGAAATGTCCTGTGACTCTTATCTCCTGACCTGATCTCTTCCTCCATGAACCCTCTTTGAATTTGGAGTCACAGAGCCACGGTGGCAATCGGAAGGCACCGTGGAGGTGGTGTAGTTCCTCCCTCTTGGCCAGGTTAAGTGTTTTCAGAAAGGCTATTCAACCAAATGGTGGCAGTGTCAGGCACTGCCCTATCTATATCTTATAAATATTCTCTGTATTCTTCACCATTCAGTCAACAAGGGACTGCGTGTCTAGCTCTGAGCTAGTTATTGCAGAAAGAAATATGGATAAGGAGCAGTTTTGTGCACTTGCTCTTGGGAATGAGGGCCTTATTAAGTTTTGCATAATTACCTTTGGTACCTTGCTTGCCTGATAAGGACCTTCACTTGTCCCCGGAACTTAAATTTTGGGGGTGGTTGGGAGGTCATGATCGATACTCTCAAAACCAAGGCCAGTCAGTGTAAGGGCTACAGTAGAGGTTCCAGTAACACAGAGGAGGAAGTAGTAATTTATGGGGGATTAGGAAAGCTTCATAATGGAGTTGATGTTTGAGCTAGGTTTTGAAAGATGAGTAAGAGTTCACTGGAGTTAAGAGCTTGGAAAAGCAAAGGAACTGTGGCCATGCAGGTCCTGTCTGGTATATGTGTTCTTTGGTACATCTGTTGTATGTCTGGGTGTATGTCTGGGGTGTATTATTCTTGGGGCATTAGAGTAGGGGAGGCAAGGAACGGAAGTAGCTAGAACTCAGTTTTTGTTTTTTTTTTTTTTTTTACTGTAAGTGCACTTTCTTCTTGTAATACCCCATTCAATTTCCGTGTAAAAGATGTTTCTTTCAGGTGTTTTCCTTCTATCCGTATGTTGCCTTGTGTGATTTATGATGTTAATAGGTGGAATGGGGTCATGATGTTTAGTGGCAACTCCTTTGGAAGATTCTGGATGGGGCAGGGTGCTCTGCTGGCCTTGGCTGATTTCTTAGCCTTGAGGATGACATCGGAATCAGAGGCCCAGAAATGGATTCCTGCTGATTTGGCAGGAAAAGAATTCATTGAAAGAATTTGGCATAGCTCACAGAAGGCTCCCAAAGGACCAGAGAACTAGAATTAGGAGCAGTGGGGCTCGAACAAAGCACCCGAACATGCCAGAGAGATTTGGTGCAGGCACCTCTGCTACACCAGGGGATACCGATGTCCAGCTAGGACCACTGACGCTGGACCCAGGGCATGGTGGCCGACACTAGAACTGCTGTCCCCGAAGCCTCCCCAAACTGAATGGAGCTGCCACCACGACCATTGATAGGTGTCAAAATGGATTCGCTGCTGTCTCTGCCTGTTGACTTTGCAACATCGCTAAGAGCTTATCCCGAGTCTAAAGTGCTTATCCTGGGCCCACACTCTAGCTGTAGAGGAAACTGGGAAAGTGCATATTTGGCATTTTTAGGTTCTGTGTTGGGCAGCAGGCTCTGCCTCATGAGATGGGGGATTCTCCACATATAGAAAGGGGGCCCGGATGCCAAATGAATGCCACATGTGCATTGCAGCCCCCAGCCTGGCCTTGCATGCTTGCCACCCACTTCCTACAGGTGGACACTTACTGGGAATCAAGAGTAGATTTGCATCAGGAAAAGGTGAAGGATTCTGCGGTAGAGGAAGGAAACTCTACTCAGGGAAGTTAAGCAGTGGAGAGAAGAAAACGCTTGTGTCTTGGATTACTCACTGACCTCAAAAGCTAAAGGGCTGGCTCAGCCTTAGCTAGATCTGTCAGTGAGTTAATTCTGGTTCCCTTCACAAAGTGAAATTTTAAATGTGAACAGGATTGCCTTCATTTGTGAACTATTTTCACAAGTCAGATAAAATTACAGATAAAACTTTGTTTGTCCTCATTAAAAACGTGATGAAGCAGAGCATGTATTTTTCCTGTTTTGGAGATGGCAAAACTTGCACGTTTCAATGAAGTAGCTTGTTTCAAAGTTACGTAAGTACCAAGTGGCAAACTCAAGACCGGGATCCACTCTCTCCATTTCTCTTTTAGTATTCTTCCCATGATACCAAGGGTATTTCTCTGTAAGAATTCCCTTTTCTTTGGGTAACAAATAAATTGCTTCTAAATCCCTAAAAGAGCAGGCATACACACTAGCTTTATTTGTTAATAAATAGGTGGCTATTTGGGTGGGAGATATGCTATAGTTTTATTCTCTGACATGAACAAATCAACCTGTAAAAAGTCTTCCTTTCTTATTTTGAAATATTATACTATCCATTTCAGTTTTAAATCTACCAATCTTAGGTTTAGTGTAAATTTCTTTCAATTCTTTAAAATTGATTCGTCGCATTGCATAATATGACAGGTACACACACATCTAAGGAGTTAAAAGTTTAAGCCAGAAAAAAGAAGTTTTTTTTTTTTACCCTGTAACAAAGGTATTTTGGGTATGTAGCATGTTGTCTCACCAGCTGCTGCCTCCTTTAGAGTTAGATTAGCTTTTGTTGCTTTAGTCTCTTCTGATGATTAATAGAAACTGCGGTGGAGGGAGGGCGGTTCAATCACTTTGCCTAAGAATATCAAGTTTATACAAGCAAGCCAGTAATCAACAGTTTACTATTAAGTAACAGAACTCCAGCATTCTCCCAGGGAAGGAGAGCACAGTACAAGGATACAGCTTGGATTTACGTTAGTCAACAAGGTTTTCGAGTGACGCACGGGAAGCCTAAACTACGCTAAGTGTTGAGAGATTGAATTGCTGGGTTAAGAATCGCATTACACACAGGCTAAATCAGTAGTAGCAGTTCTGACTGAGCCAAGGCACTTGCTGTACCTCAGTTTCTCCACCAGTGTTTATAGGTTGTTAAGTGCCAGATCTTTCATGTGTGTTAGCTAATTTTAGATCCTGCTACAGGAACCTATTAGGTATGCATTGTTTCTCTATCTTACAAGTAGGGAAACTGAAGTTCAGAGAGGTTGAATAATTTTCTTTAGGTCATGGAGCTTGGCAGTTACAGGGCGAGGATGCAAGCTTAGATCAGGGCACTGCAGAGCCTCTCAGTCTCGTTACCTCTGCACACTGCCTTTGGGGCACTGTTTTAGTGTCTCCCCCACACACTAAAATGCAGATGTGAATGCCTCCTCCACCCTTTTTTTACAGTTGCTCTGTGTTGGAGCTTATTGGGGATATGCACTTGAAAACATAATGGCTAGATTTAACAATGCTTTTTTTTTTAAAGGGATTGAATTATGCAATTCTGTGAAGTAGTCAGTTCTTTACTTGAAGCACATTCGATTGTGTGGGTGATTTATATACCTGCATATATTATTGTGATCCTTGTTCCCTACAAACCAAAGGAGTTTATGGAAAGGTAGGTTTGGAAAATGGAATTTGGGGATTGCTTGCAAGACAGTTTGGTAAAAAGGTAGGTGTTGGAAGAGGAAGGAAAGGAAGAAAGGAAGAAAGGAAGAATCAAAGCAATGATTTCCTTTGAGACTGTTGGGGGCACTCAGAAGCAGAAGCTTTAGCTGCCCCAGGGAATCAATTAATGACAGCATAAATGGAGCAGGCAGAAACTGAGGGCTTGCATCCAGGAGGCAAGGAGCCTGGGGCGCCTAGGCTCAAGAGACTTGGTAAGGAAGAACCTGGGCCAAATCCAAGGAAATGCAGAGCTGCCAGACGGTTGAGGTCAGTTGGCAGACAGGGCAGTTTCAACCCGAAATTGAGAGACTGCATCTGGAACACTGCAGAATGAGGACCCAGTGACTCTTAGGGTAGGGATGAAGGGAAGTAAGTCCACTTGCCTAGGACCAAGCTTCTTTGAAAACCCACTCCATTGATAAACCATGACAAACTCCCTGAAATAGTGTTACAGCCTATATCTAATTTGTCTTCCTGTTTCTAATTTATATCCCCAGGGCTCCTTACCATGCCATAAAATCAAGCAGTTGCTCAATTATCTAACCTTGTAGGGAAATGAATTGTATGGTAAGAAAAACTTGCGTTTTCCTGGGACTCCTTCTAAAAGGTATTATATCTTTTGTTGTTATTTCAATGTAGTTTTAACCTTTTACGTAGAAAACTATCATTTTGCTGGCCTGAGTGTATAGGTAGCCCATTTGAGGCTACCAAGGTGTGGGTCCTTTCTGTTCCAACCCAAGGCTGGAGCGAGCTTGGTCTCCCCATTGCTGACTTGCTTCTTTGCTGCCGTTGGAGTGTCTGCCGTTCACCGTCCCGCAACCACTTCCAGTTGTAGCCACTACTGGCCGAGACTCTTTTTCTCCATTGTTTTTTTCTACCTTTTTCCTTCAGCAACATCCCTACGCTTAACCCCTGCAGTTTACTTTTTCAGCCACTCCAGGTGATGAGACATCTCTTCCTTCAGTTTAGTGAACTGATTATTAGCAGGGAAGGAAGTCCTCTTGGGGCTTTACCTCATCTCAACTCTTTGCAGCATTGCTGAGAGATTTGTTTTCATTGCTAGAGGTGGAGGTGCTTTCCTTTCCTTTTTTAATCTTTCTCTTTTCTTCTGCCCTTGGAGGCCATAGCGTTTCCAAATGCTGAAGTTGCTAAAAAGAAAGGGTTTCCGGACAACTGAAGTATTGTAGGGCTGTCTGGTCATGACTGTTGCAGGTGACCATCCATGCATTGTGTGCCAAGGTTACTCGCAGCATTCCCAGGTTACAGTCCTTGAAAGAGATCTCACCCATCCCTTGATGATAGTGGCAAAAAGTTATTAAGGAGCCTGTTTTTCTCCTTCTCTAGGTGTGATTCAGAGCATGGATTTTGTACCAGACTGTCCAGGTTCAATCCTGGCTCTTCTGTTTATTAGCTGAATGGCTTTGGGCCAATTACTTCACATCTCAGTTTCTTAATCTGTAAAATGGGGGTGAATAGTACTCAGCTCATAGGACTGATGCAATATGGCTTAATATAACATAAAGCATTTAGAACAGAGCTGGCACACAGACTGGGGTACTCAGAAGCATGAGCATTAGCTGACCAGGAAAATCAATGAATAAGATTAATTAATAAGAGTTTACTATTGTTGTTTTTTGTTTTTGTGGAGTTTGGAGGGAGGGTACCCTTTTGGTTTTTACTTAAAAGCAAGGCTGGTTATTATTTCTTAGCTTCCCCAGAGAGGTTGGTTGTTGTTTCTATTCTTATTTTAAAAATAGAGTATTTTGCAAGTAGTGGGCCCTGAGTGAGTGCGTGAAGTCTGATGTAACACTGAAGGAGAGAGAGTGCCTGGTTTGACTCTGCGTCAGAGGCTGTAGCACTTGAAAAGGTTGGTCTCCAAGTTGCTTGGTCAGAGGCAATCAGCTGGTCCAGAGGTACTGTCCCCTTGGGTCTGCAAATGTTGTTCTTGTTTCTGTCATTGCATTTCTGCTTGATTTGGGTTTGCGATGGGACTTCAGGGGTCACGTTGTAGCTTCCATCCATGCTTTTCCTCTCTGCAGCGCTCATGGGGGTGGGGTGGGGGCATCAAACCCATTATTAAAATTTGAGGTAATAGAGTCTCTGTATTTTCCTTGAGATGCTTTTCTATTAAGAGCTGTATTTCATGATAAAGTTGAGCTAGAAAGTGAAGCCAGTTTTTTAGTTAATTCAGCAAACACATTTTGTGAGCGTCCTCTGCGCCAGACATCAGATAAAAATATAAATAAGACCCGAGCCTCAGAGTAGTTACAGGCTAGACAGTAGAGTTTTGTAAACACATAAATATGAGGAAATATAATAGAATCACTGTGGTTGGAAAGTATTTACGGTACACGTTGACACAAAGGAAAAGAAGGTTCAAATGTGATGGGCAGGGGAGGGGAGGGGTGAACCCTGAAAATATTTATGGTGGAGATTTTATTTGAACCAAATCCAGCATGTTGAGTAGGTTTTCCATGAGTCAGACAGAGAAAGGAAGTATACTCTACATAGAGAACACAGCATGAATAAAGGCACCGAGAATTGTAAGAATTTGTCCTGGCCGAAGTGAAGTAGGAGTGAGGGAGAACAATGAGAGCTAAGAATAGAGAGTGGTCAGGGCTCTCAGGGGCATGCTGGAGCCAGCCTGTGCCTGGTTCATGAGAGCCAGCTATTAAATAGCCAGTAATTTTGCAAGCTGGCTGTTAAACCGTTGGCAGCTTGAAATCGACAGTAGCAGAAGTATTTACACCATGGAAATTAGCAAATGCTACATATCGGGGTTTTATTGTATTTTTCCAAAGAGCTGCTTTACCAGCATGCCACTCCAAGAATTGTTCTGTAGGTCACACGGTCTAGACCACGGGGGTTGAATGCAGAATCGTCAGGGGAGCGACACACACGATCAGATCTGTAATTTAGAACGATCACTTTGTATCTTTGGTCACGCCCCTCAGGAAACAGACTCAGGGGGAGGTTTGCACACTGGTGGTTTATTGGGGAGGGCTCCTGCGATCAAAATCTGAGCACTGGGGAGGGCTCCTGCGATCAAAATCT